>LR738709.1:366167896-366183122 GCA_902687465.1 Secale cereale
CGTAGCGCTCCAACACAAGTCTGTGTCCTCCGTTTTGCGGTACGCCACACCCCTCCCGATGAACAGGCCCCCGTTTCGACCGTAGCGCTCCAACACAAGTCTGTTTCCTCCGTTTTGTGGTACGCCACACTCCTCCCGATCAACAAGACCCCCGTTTCGACCGTACGAGGTCTGTTTCCTCCGTTTTGTGGTACGCTAGACCCCTCCCGATGAACAGGATCCCGTTTCGAACATGGTCGGTCGAACGCAAGGCCGTTTCCTCCGTTCTGCGGTACGCCATGCCTCGTTTCCATCGGCTGTTTCGTCCAAGCCCTCCCGATGAACACGACGACGCATTCCGTTCTGACCCAGCCGGTTGGCTCCCCATGAACACGACGACGACGCTGTTTCTCCGTTCCGACCCAGCCATGTACACGAGCCCTAGCCGTACGTATGCGCGAGTAGGCGTTCGTGACCCTGCCCGCATGTACGTACGTGGCCGTATTTTCTTTCTTGCACACTTGCCTCTGTACGTACGTGTACATGCTACGTGCGTGCTTCTACTAGGACACGTGCGCGCCTCTACATCGACTAGTATGTACATACACGTTCGCGACCAGAATGACAATGCTACATACGCTTCGACCAGGTGGGTCCCGACTGTCAGGCACTTCCTTGCGTGCGAAGATGTTGCTGGTGGGTCCCAGCAGTCAGGGGGGCGAATCGTTTTTTTTGCCCGGCTGCACTTCCTTGCGTGCGAAGATGTAGCTGGGGGGTCCCAGCAATCAGGGGGGCGAATCATTTTTTTTTGCCTGGACGCACTTCCTTGTGTGCGAAGATGTAGCTGGTGGGTCCCAGCAGTCAGGGGGAAACATTTTTTTCGCGAAATACGATGGCCCGTCTGGTGGGTCCCCTATGTCAGGTGGAGGAATAATTATTTTGCGCGTAATAAGGAGGCACTTCCTTGCTGCGGCCGTGGACCCAGCTGTCAGCCTCTCCATGTACAGTACTCTTCCGATGGAAGTCGTTCCTTCACAACGTTGACCACTGCTACCTCTTGAGCTTGTGTTGTATTCCCTCGAAGAGGAAAGGGAGATGCAGCACAGTAGCATAAGTATTTCCCTCAGTTTTTGAGAACCAAGGTATCAATCCAGCAGGAGATCACGCGCGAGTCTCTCGCACCTGCACAAACAAATAAATACTTCGCAGCCAACACGATAAGGGGTTGTCAATCCCTTTACGGTCACTTACGAAAGTGAGATCTGATAGAGATGATAGTTTATATTTTTGGTATTTTTAGTTTATAAAAGCAGCAAATAAAAGCGGTAAAAGTAAAGTAGATGTAGATTGATATGTTGAGAATAGACCCGGGGGCCATAGTTTTCTGTAGTGGCTTCTCTCATGATAGCGATATTCTACGGCGGGTAAACAAATTACTGTCGAGCAATTGATAGAAAAGCGAATAATTATGAGACTATCTAGGCATGATCATTGTATATAGGCATCACGTCCGAGACAAGTAGATCGAAACGATTCTGCATCTACTACTATTACTCCACACATCGACCGCTATCCAGCATGCATCTAGTGTATTGAGTTCATAAGAACAGAGTAACGCCTTAAGCAAGATGACATGATGTAGAGGGATAAACTCAAGCAATATGATATAAACCCCATCTTTTTATCCTCGATGACAACAATACAATACGTGCCTTGCTGCCCCTACTGTCACTAGGAAAGGACACCGCAAGATTGAACCCAAAGCCAAGCACTTCTCCCATTGCAAGAACTGTAGATCTAGTAGGCCAAACCAAACCAATAATTCGAAGAGACTTGCAAGGATATTATGAGCACACATAAAAAGTTCAGAGAAGAACCAAATATCTTTCTTAGATAACCTTGATCATAAACTCACAATTCATCGGATCTCGACAAACACACCGCAAAAAGAGATTACATCGAATAGACCTCCTTGAAGACCGAGGAGAACTTCGTATTGAGATCCAGAGAGAGAGAAGAAGCCATCTAAATACTAGCTATGGACCCGAAGGTCTATGGTAAACTACTCACAACTCATGGTGAGGGCGATGATGATGATGATGAAGGCCTTCGTGATGGATCCCCCTCCGGTGGAGCTCCGGAACAGGCTCCAAGATGGGATATCCACGGGAACAGAAGGTACGATGGTGGAATTAGGGTTTTCTCTCTGTTCACGGAGTTTCTGTGGTACGTAGAATTATATAGGAAGAAGGAGGGCACCGGGGGACGCTCGAGGGGGCCACGAGGCAGGGGGCGCGCCCTGGGAAGGGGGACGCACCCCCACCCTCGTGGGCCAGCCCTCCGTCCCTTACGTGGTTCTCAAGCTCCGCCTGCGTGATTTTCTCCAAAAATATCTCTTGCGAAGGTTTCATTCCGTTTGGACTCCGTTTGATATTCTTTTTCTACAAAACCCTGAAATAGGAAAAAAAACAATCTGGACTGGGCCTTTGGGTTAGTAGGTTAGTCCCAAAAATGATATAAAAGTGAATGATAAAGCCCATTAAACGTCCAAGACTTCATAAATAATAGCATGGAACAATCAAAAAATATAGATACGTTGGAGACATATCAAGCATCCCCAAGCTTAATTCCTGCTCGTCCTTGAGTAGGTAAATGATAAAGAAAGAATTTTTTATGTGGAATGCTAACCAATATAGTTTTTCAATGTAATTCTCTTAATTGTGGCATGAATGTTCAGATCTGAAAGATTCAAGATAAAAGTCGATATTGGCATAATAAATAGAAATACTTCAAGCATACTAACAAAGCAATCATGTCTTATCAAAATACTATGGCTAAAGAAAGTTATCCCTACAAAATCATATAGTCTGGCTATGCTCCCTCTTCATCACACAAAATATTCATATTATGCACAACCTCGATTTCAGCCAAGCATTTGTTTTCATACTCTATTTTTTCAAACCTTTCAACTTTCACGCAATACATGAGCGTGAGCCATGGATATAGCACTATGGGTGGAATAGAGGTGGTTGTGGAGAAGACAAAAAGGAGGGAGATAGTCTCACATCGACTAGGCGTATCAACAGGCTATGGAGATGCCCATCAATAGATATCAATGTGAGTGAGTAGGGATTTCCATGCAACAGATGCACTAGAGCTAAATATGAATGAAAGCTCAACAAAAGAAACTAGTGGGTGTGCATCCAACTTGCTTGCTCACGAAGACCTAGGGCATTTGAGGAAGCCCATCGTTGGAATATACAAGCCAAGTTCTATAATGAAAATTCCTACTAGTATATGAAAGTGAGTAAGCATGAGACTCTCTACAATGAAGAACATGGTGCTACTTTGAAGCACAAGTGTGGAAAAAAGATAGTAGCAATTGTCCCTTCTCTCTTTTCTCTCATTTTTTTTGGACGGGCTTTCTCTTTTTTTTATCAGCCACTCTCTATTTTTTTTGGGCCATCTCCTTTTTTTATTGGCCTTTCCTCACATGGGACAATGCTCTAATAATGATGATCATCACACTTTTTATTACAACTCGAAATTACAACTCGATACTACAACAAGTATGACTCTACATGAATGCCTCTGATGGTGTACCGGGATATGCAATGAATCTAGAGTGACATATATGGAAAATTATGCATGGTGGCTTTGCCACAACTACAATGTCAACTACATGATCATGCATGGCAATATGACAATATGATGCGTGTCATATAAACGGAACGGTGAAAAGTTGCATGGCAATATATATCGGAATGGCTATGGAAATGCCATGATAGGTAGGTATGGTGGCTGTTTTGAGAAACAATATGGTGGCTGTTTTGAGGAAGGCTATATAGTGGGTTTATGGCACCGGCGAAAGTTGCGCGGTACAAGAGAGGCTAGCAATGGTGGAAGGGTGAGAATGCGTATAATCCGTGGACTCAACATTAGTCATAAGAAATCATATACTTATTGCAAAAATCTATGAGTCATCAAAACAAAGCAATCAACACATGCTCCTAGGGGGGAGGTTGGTCGGAGTTAACCATCGCGCGCCCCCGGCCTCCACACAAAGGTTCACACTCTACAAATACCTCATGCTCTAACTTCGTCACATAGCGGTTCACCATACGTGCATGATATGGGAAACACTAACCATAACACAAGTATTTCTCAATTTCATAATAAATCCATTAGCATGACTCTAATATCACTATCCTTATATCTCAAAACAATTATCAAGCATCCAACATCTCATTCTATGCAATGCACTTGATGTGATTTTTTTTACTACATTGACATTGGATGTTTATCATGTGAAGACTAGTTTCTTTAGCCTAAACACATTACCATGCTGTTTTAATAGACTCTCAAAAGGATATAAGTGAAGCATGAGAGTTCAACAATTTCTACAAAATATTACCACCACCGTGCTTTAAAAGATATAAGTGAAGCACTAGAGCAAAAATTGTTCAACTCGGAATATATAAGTGAAGCACATAGAGTGTTCTAACAATTTCTAGGCCATATTTAACTCTCTCAAATAGGTGTGTCCATCAAGGATGATTGTGGCAAACTAACAAGCAAAGACTCAAGTTATACAAGACACTCCAAGCAAAACACATAACATGTTGCGAATAAAAATATAGCTCCAAGTATAGTTACCAATGGATGAAGACGAAAGAGGGGATGCCTTCCCGGGGCATCCCCAAGCTTAGGCTTTTGATTATCCTGAATTTACTTTGGGTGCCATGGGCATCCCCAAGCTTAGGCCTTTGCTACTCCTTGTTCCATTGTCCATCAGAGCAATACTCAAAACTTGAAAACTTCACAACACAAAACTTAGACAAAAATGCTCGTGAGCTCCGTTAGTATAAGAAAGCAAACCACTACTCAAAGGTGCAGCAATGAATTCATTATTTGTTTATATTGATTTTAAACCTACTGTATTCCAACTTCTCTGTGGTTAATATCCTCCAATACTACTCATAGATGCATCGGAATAAGCAAACAACACACGAAAAACAGAATCTGTCAAAGACACAACAGTCTGTAGTAATCTGCAGGTTTCGCCTACTTATAGAACTCCAAAAAATTCAAACTAAAATTTTAAATTTGCGTAATTTGTCTACCAATGATCTGCAAAAAGAATCAACTAAACAGCACGCTCCATTAAAATCTGAAGACTACTTTAGGTAGCGCTAACGATTCTGTTTTTCACAGCAAGATCACATAAACTTCACACAAGTCTTCCCAAAGGTTCTACTTGGCACAAACACTAAACAAAACATGAAACCACATCTAATCAGCGGCTAGATGCAATATTTATTCCCTAACAGCAACAAAAACAAAAAAAAAACAAAAAAATGGATTGCCTCCCAACAAGCTCTATCGTTTTAGGCCCCTAGCTAGGCACGATACAAGATAAATCTAGGTATTGCCATCTTTGGAAGGCAATCCATAAGTGGCTCTCATGATAGATTCATATGGTAATTTGATTTTATTTCTGGGAAAGTGTTCCATGCCTTTCCTTAACGGAAATTGGAATCTAATATTTCCTTCCTTCATATCAATAATTGCACCAATCGTTCTAAGGAAAGGTCTACCAAGAATAATAGGACATGAAGGATTGCAACCTATATCAAGAACAATGAAATCTACGGGCACATAATTCCTATTGGCAACAATAAGAACATCATTAATTCTTCCCATAGGTTTCTTAATAGTGGAATCTGCAAGATGCAAATTTAAAGAACAATCATCAAGCTCATGGAACCCTAGCAAATCACACAAAGTTTTTGGGATAGTGGAGACACTAGCACCCAAATCACACAAAGCATAGCATTCATGATCTTTTATTTTTATTTTTATAGTAGGTTCCCACTCATCATAAAACTTTCTAGGTATAGACATTTCCAACTCAAGTTTTTCTTCATAAGATTGCATCAAAGCATCAACTATGTGTTTAGTGAAAGCTTTATTTTGACTATAAGCATGCAGAGAATTTAACACGGATTGCAACAAGGAAATACAATCAATCAAAGAGCAATTGTCATAATTGAATCCCTTGAAATCCGAGGTAGTGGGTTCATCACTATGCAAAGTTTTAATCTCTTCACTCCCACTTTTAGCAATTTTAGCATCAATATCTAAAAACTCCGAATCATTGGGACACCTTAAAGCAGAATTATCTCCAATCCTATCTTCATCAAGATTCATACTAGAAAACAAGGATCTAATAGGAGACACATCAATAACTTTCATATCTTCATCTTTATTTTCATGATAACTAGAAGAACACGACTTAATGTAATCCTCTCTTTTAGCACTCATTCTAGCGGTTCTTTCTTTGCATTCATCAATGGAAATTCTCATGGCTTTGAGAGACTCATTGATATCATGCTTAGGTGGGATAGATCTAAGTTTCAAAGAATCAACATCAAGAGTAATTCTATCCACACTTCTAGCCAATTCATCAACCTTAAGCAATTTCTCTTCAAGCATAGCATTGAAATTCTTTTGCGAGATTATAAACTCCTTAACACTAGTTTCAAATTCAGAAGCCATCTTTCCATAAGAGTTGTTGTAGGAATTACCATAATTATTAGAGGAATTACTAGGAAAAGGCCTAGGATTAAAATTACCTCTATAAGCATCGTTACCAAAATTATTCCTAACAACAAAATTCACATCCAAAGATTCATTGTTATTCTCAATCAAAGTGGACAAAGGCATATCATTAGGATCAGAAGAAGCACTCTTAGCAGCAAATAATTTCATAAGTTCATCCATCTTTCCACTCAAAGCACTAATTTCTTCGATAGCATGCAATGCAATTTATTGCAGTCCGTTTTTTGGTTGGCCAGGGCCAATTTCGCATATTTTTGTGGGTTCCAAACTATTTTTAATACCGAAATGTCGAGCCAGATTTAAAGTACTTTGAAGATATTTTTAAATTAGGTTAATGCCCAGTAGGAATCTGAAAATGTGAAAAAAAAATCAGAAAATATAAAGTAATTGCCAATTTGGCATTTGTTTTTATATTTACAGCCAATTTCATATTACTTTCAAGATTTGCAGGCGTCTTGAAAGAGTTGCAGGCCATCAGGGTGTAGAAAAATAAATAGGCCTGAATTGGGTATAGGAACAATAGAACTGGGCAGTTTCTGTTTCAAGAAGATCACAGCTGTAAAACTGTGTATAAGCAATAGTTTATGAACAACATATATAACAGAAAACAGCTCGTACCATAAGTTTCTCAACACAGTTGGACCTCTTCAACGAGTGCAGCAGTGGCACACATATCCCACGTGGCTTTCAACCATTGAAATGCCCCACAAGGACCTCAAGACGATCAATAAAGTGTAGGAACTTGTGGATGTTGTCCCAGTCAATTTTAGTGCCATCAGTAACAGCCGAGTTGTTACAGAATAACAAACGAGTAACCTGCTTAACTCTGAAAAAACCTACACGTGCCACCAATTATAAGAAAATATTAGTTAGAAGTAGCATCTTCGTGAGATTCTTTGCCATTTCTAAAGTTAAATTGTGATTAGTTAGAAAGAATAGGTGGATTAAGAAGTAATCGAGGCAACAAGCAAGACCAGATACTAACATGGATGAACAATTGGAACAACGTCGGGGTGGAAGATCGTAGTGAAGATGAGACCAGGTCCTGCTATTTCCATCAACATTCGTGCGCCAACTTTCAGTCGGTAACACTTGAGAAAGTTTATCCAAGTTCGGCCATAAAAAAAGCGGCGATCTTCTTGGTTCATGAACCGAACTCGGAACTTATATCCATGGCTTGCCTTCACTGTGCCCATTAAACTGGTGTATTCAGTTATGGCAAGGCCGAGTGATGATCTTACAAAACTAGGGTAGGGTCGCGGGCCTGACCCAGGTACCCCACCCAAGGTCACTACCCCAGAAGCTCAAGAGACAACTCGAAGACAGCAGGAACGATCGACTATTACGGACCAAGAGGACATTTCACTCGACCATATACCCTCTCTCAGACGAGTCAACTCCACTCGACCATGCAAGGACACTCAACTCCCAAAGGTCAAAGGTCCCTTAGGATAGCAACGGTCCTGCATTCATTCTGTGACAATGAATGCCTTTATCACTCTTTATTGCAGGCGTTATCACTAATGCCCTGCCTTTATGTAAATTGAACCCTTTGTAACGTGGGGATGGCTGGGGTCCTGGCGCACTCTATATAAGGCACCCCCCCTTCTCCAGTACAAGGGTTCGCACCCCCTGTAACTCAAACACACATATACATTCCAGGCGACCGCCTCCGGGCACCGAGACATAGGGCTTTTACTTCCTCCGAGAAGGGCCTGAACTCGTAAATGCCTTGTGTACAATCTCACCGTAGCTAGGACCTTGCCTCCTCCTACGTACCCCCCACTCATACTGTCAGACTTAGAACCACGACAGTTGGCGCCCACCGTGGGGCAGGTGTCTTAGCGACTTCCGGTGAGGTTGCCAGATTTTTTATCCGACCTCCGTCATCATGGTTTCCGGTGGTGGTTTGGTGCTATGCCGCGAGATCTGACTCGGCGCGCTCGTCTTCGTCGCCGACGACTCCGCTTGGCTCCAGGAAGCCCCCCTCGACGTCGAGGCATTGCCCGTCCGTGGAGCCGCGCACTTTTGTGCCAGCGCCTGCGACTTTCTTCTCCGACAGCCGTCGACTCAGTATCGGACGGCTCCTTCATCGTCTATTGTCCCCGCTGGACGCCGCCGCAAGTGATCCGGTCGGTCGTGGCTCTAGTGTTGGGTGAAACACGCGGTGGCTCACCAAACTGCCACCCCTCAAGTTGCGGCCATCGAGCTCGACGAATACCTCTACGGTGCGATCGATCCATCGATTGAGCCGGTAGATTCGCTTTCCGAGTGCGAGAGCAGCGACCCCGCAGCTGAAGTTCTCATGGTTGACTCACGTCGCAGTCCGCCGGGGTACCCTCGCGGCGGAGACGGCGGCAGCGGCAATGGTCAGTCGTACGACCACGACGGGTATATCCCCCAGCCCCTCACTGCCGAGCAGAGGGACGAGCTCTGCCGCTGCAATGAAGATGTACTTTACACCCCTATCATGGGAGATTCTCCTCAGGCTCGGGCCCTGGAAGCCACGCGCCTAGCCACTGTGGCTGAGCGCGCGCGACTAGAAAATATCCAGCGTTCACTCGACGAACGGGCCCGCCGACTAATTCCCGAATCCAGTCGACGGCCGCGGCAATCATTCCCGCATGAAACTTAGGTGTTCCGAACGCCTATCCAGAACCTTGAAGCTGCGACCCGCATCCCAGACTCTATCCAGCCATCTCAGTCAGAGGTCGGGAGAGGCTTGCAGCAGATCCGAGCGCTGCTCCGGACGGTAGGAGAGAAGAACGCGGCTGTCTCTCAGTCGCATAACAGGATTTACAGCAGATCAGTGGCGGCAGACACCGGCTGGTCGGCTCACAGCCCAAGGTCGCCCCCGAGGCGCGAGGACCATGGGCCCCGTCAAGAATGGCATCTAGGTCGGAATGATGAACAGTATGATCGTCGACCCGGTCACAACGATCGCCGCCGAGTGCCTACGCCTCCTCCGGGAAGCGGATCGTACTCGCCCAGGCAACACGAAGGCAGGCGCTTGCGGGACGACGAGCGGAGGATTCCCCCAGATCCCAGAAGGCCCGACTTTGATGCAAGATCTATTCTTGTGCAGGGCCTGGTCGACAGGAACCGAGCGTACAAAGAAGAGCAAGGCAGAGATCGTCTGAGTGGAAGCCGAGCGTCTGTCTCTGGGCCTGAATGCTTTTGCAGTGCTATCAGGGCTTCTGAGATCCCCCCAACTTCAGATTGGCGGCGGGAGTGAGTAAGTTCACCGGCAAGTCGAAGCCGGACACTGGCTCGAGGATTACCGAGTGGCCGTGCAGATCGGTGGCAGCATTGATGACGTGGCCATGAAGAACCTCCCCCTGATGTTACGTGGCTCGGCCCGGGCGTGGCTAAATCAGTTGGCCCCTGGGAGCATTTAAAGTTGGGAAAAGCTAGCCCGAGTGTTTATCAGGACCTTCGACGGCACTTGCAAACGACCCGCAGGGCTGGCGGAGTTGCAACATTTCATACAGAAGCGGAATGAAACCCTGAGAAATTACATCCAAAGGTGGACCACCTTGCATCACACAGTGGAAAACGTATCCGAGCATCAAGCAGTCTGCGCCTTCAAGGAGGGCGTACGGTACAGAGAGCTAAACCTGAAGTTCGGTCGAACGGGAGATATGTCCATGTCCCGGATGATGGAAATAGCCAGTCGGTATGCCAATGGAGAAGAAGCCGATGGACTCCGCAATGGAAAGAAACCAGTCGGCCGAGATGACCAGAACTCCAATCGGAAGTCGAAGCGCAAAGCAGAACCGGCAGTTAAAGGCGAAGCTGCAGTCGTTAACCAAGGGAAGGGCAAAGGGAAGCCTAAAGGTCCTTGGGTCCCCAAGAAAGTGAAAGATCAAGCGGGAAATGACGTGCTCGACCTGCCATGTCCTATCCACACAAAGAAATATGAAGAGGGGAACTTGGTTTATCCCAAGCACACCACTCGACAGTGTCGGCTCCTAATCTAGAATTTCCAGAAAGATCAGCCGACTCAGAAAGAGAATGAATTAGAGGAGACTGAAGACAAAGAAGGGGATGGAGGTTACCCCCAGATCAACTCCACCCTGGTGATTTTTGCTGACGTCGAAAGCAAAAGTCGACTGAAAGTTATCAACAGAAAAGTCAACATGGTTGCTCCGGCAACAACGACATACCTGAAATGGTCCAAGACTCCCATCACATTCGACCAGTCCGACCACCCCGCACACATTGCAACCCCTGGGCGGCAAGCGTTGGTGGTCAACCCAGTTGTCGAGGGTACTCGTTTAAACAAGGTTCTAATGGATGGCGGCATGGCCTGAACATTCTGTATGCCGAAACCGTCCGTGGGATGGGCATTCCGATGTCCAAGCTAAGTGAGAGTAACATGAGATTTCACGGGGTCATCCCCGAAAAGAAAGCCGACTCACTTGGCCAAATCTCACTCGACGTGGTTTTCAGCGATTCCAAGAATTTCCGCAAAGAAAAGCTGACATTTGAAGTGGTTGACTTCCACAGCGCCTATCATGCCATTCTGGGTAGGCCCGCCTACACACGTTTCATGGCTCGACTGTGCTATGTGTACCTCAAATTGAAGATGTCGGGGCCCAACAGCATGATAACCGTCACAGGGAATCGGCAGAAGGCAGAATAGTGCTTCCAAAAAGGCTCGAAAATTGCTGACGAGCAGATGGCAGCAATAGAGATGGAGGAGTACCAAAAGAATGTGGATCCAAGTGATTTTCTGCGGGCTAAGAAGCCAGCTTCCGAGTCAGCCTTCCAGACGGCGGGGGAGACGAAGCCTGTGCACATTCACCCCACCGACCCCAATGCAGCTCCGACCCACATCTCAACTACACTCGACGGCAAATAGGAAGAAGCGCTCATCCAGTTCCTCTGTGAGAACTGGGACATCTTCGCATGGAAACCATCCGACATGCCAGGTGTACCCAGGGGACTGGCTCAGCACCGTTTGTGAGTCGACCCAAAGGTGAAACCCATAAAGGAACATCTCCGTTGGTCCACCGTGGAGAAGAGAAAAGCAATTGGCGAAGAGGTGGCTCAGCTTCTGGCAGCTGAGTTCATCCGCGAGATGTACCATTCCGAGTGGCTTACCAATGTGATCGTGGTCCCCAAGAAGGACAAATCCCTCCGCATGTGCATCGATTTCAAGCATATCAATCGGGCCTGCTCGAAAGATTATTTTCCTCTCCCCCACATCGATCAGATAGTCGACTCGACTGCGGGGTGCGAGCGTTTGTCTTTTCTGGACGCGTATTCCGGGTACCATTAGATCCGACTATTTGGGCCCGATGAAATCAAGACAGCCATCATCACTACATTCGAGTGTTTTTGTTATGTCACCATGCCTTTCGGCCTCAAGAATGCCGGCGCTACCTTCATGTGCATGATTCAAAAGTGTCTGCTGAAGCAAATCAGTCAGAACATGGAAGCATACATGGATGACATCGTGGTCAAGTCACGTAAAGGTTCCGACCTACTGGCTGACCTCGCTGAAACATTCACGAATTCAAGAAGCTATGATATCAAGCTTAATCTGTCGAAGTGTACATTCGGAGTTCCATGCGGTAAGTTGCTCGGTTTCCTTGTTTCAGAACGAGGATTCGACACCAACCCAGAGAAAGTCAGTGCCATCCTCCGAATGAAGCGTCTCGTACGTATACACGACGTCCAGAAGCTAACTGGTTGCTTGGCCGCATTAAGTCGATTCATTTCTCGTCTCGGTGAGAAGGCATTACCTCTCTACCGACTGATGAAGAAATCTAAAAAGTTCGAGTGGAATTCTGAAGCTGAAGCATCGTTTGAAGAGCTCAAATCCCTGCTTTCCACCCAGCCGGTGCTTGCTGCCCCAGTCAGCAAGGAGCCTCTTTTATTGCACATCGCAGCCACCGGACAAGTTGTCAGCACTGTACTCACGGTCGAGCGGGAAGAAGAAGGCAAAGGATACAAAGTCCAACACCCAATCTACTACGTTTCCGAAGTATTGACTCCCTCCAAGCAAAGATACCCGCATTACCAGAAGCTTGTGTATGGGATTTACTTGACCGCAAAGAAAGTTGCTCATTACTTCTCGGATCATACGATCTCAGTTATCAGCAACACCCCACTATCAGAAATTTTGAACAACCGAGATGCAACTGGTCGAGTGGCCAAATGGGCAATTGAACTCCTTCCGCTATATATCAAGTTTGAAGTGAAGAAAGCTATCTGGTGCAGGAGCAGCCAACTCAGATCCAGTTTGATCACTAGACCATGTTCTTCGACGGATCCAAAATGTTGAACGGATCTGGTGCAGGTGTGGTTTTAGTGTCTCCCAGAGGCGACAAGCTCGGTTATGTCCTTCAAATCCACTTCGATTCTTCAAATAACGAAGCCGAATACGAGGCGCTTTTGTACGGGTTGCGTATGGCCATCTCACTCAGCGTCCGTCGCCTGATGGTTTACAGCGACTCAGACTTAGTGGTCAATCAGGTGATGAAGGAGTGGGACGTCAGAAGCCCAGCATGACCAGTTACTGCAGTGCAGTGCGGAAGCTGGAAAAGAAGTTTGAAGGTTTAGACCTCCACCACTGCCCATAATCAAGAACCAGCTCGCTAATGATCTCGCGAAGATAGGGTCCACTCGGAAGCCTATACCCAAGAATGTGTTTTTAGAGCACCTGCACACCCCCTCAGTCAAAGAAGACCCCTTCACAGAGGAGCCCCCGCAGCCAATCAGCGCATCTGATCCGTTGAAGTCTAAGTTCCTGCAGTGGTCGACCTAATCATGGAGATTTTTGTGATCACGCCCGACTGGATTGTGCCATACATAGCATACTTGCTTAGGCAGGAACTCCGAGAGGATGAAGAGGAAGCGCGCCAGATCGTCCGTCGATCCAAAGCCTTCACTATCATTCAGGGTCAACTCTACAGGGAGAGTGTCACGGGAGTCGCCCAGCGCTGCATCACCCCGGAAGAAGGTTGAATGATTCTGAACGAGATTCACTCGGGAACTTGTGGCCACCATGCTTCCTCTCGGACTATTGTGGCCAAGGCATACCGAGCTGGATTTTACTAGCCCCGAGCGAACGAGATGGCAAAGGATATCGTAGACAAGTGCGAAGGCTGCCAGTTCTACTCCAACGTGTCTCATAAGCCTGCGTCGGCCTTGAAGACCATCCCGTTGGTCTGGCCATTTGCCGTTTGGGGGTTGGACATGGTCGGTCCCTTCAAAACTGGCAGGAGCGGATTCACTCACTTGCTCGTAGCAGTCGACAAGTTTACCAAATGGATTGAAGCCAAGCCCATCAAGAACCGCGGCTCGAGCACCGCCATCAGCTTCATCAAAGAATTGATATTCAGATACGGAGTCCCCCATAGCATCATCACGGATAACGGCTCCAAATTTGACTCGGACGAATTCAGAGCTTTCTGTTCCTCCCAAGGTACTCGGGTCAACTACACATCCATAGCGCATCCGCAGTCGAATGGACAAGCAGAAAGAGCATATGGTTTGATCCTCCAGGTCCTGAAGCCGCATCTTATGCGCGACCTCAAGCATGTCGCTGGAGCTTGGGTGACTGAACTGCCGTCTTTCTTATGGGGGCTAAGGACAACTCCAAACTGGTCGACTTTACCGTACCCCCTTCTTCATGGTCTATGGAGCTGAGGCCGTGCTGCCGAGTGATTTGTTGCACAACGCCCCTCGAGTGGAACTCTTCTCCGAGGCCGAAGTAAAACAAGCCCGTCAAGATGCAGTCGACCTCCTGGAGGAAGAACGCGAGATGGCCTTGATCCGCTCGACCATTTACCAACAGGACATGCATCGATTCCATGCCCGCAATGTCCGAAGCCGAGCATTCCAGGAAGGAGACCTGGTTCTCCGAGTACGACAAAAGCGAACACACAAGCTCGCTCCAGCTTGGGAGGGCCCATTCATCGTCACCAAGGTACTGCACAATGGAGCGTACCACATCTACAACATGGCGAAGAAGAAAGATGAGGCTCGTTCATGGAACGTGGATCTGCTCCGCCGCTTCTATACTTGAAGCACTCGTCCAGTCGAGTTGTAATAAGAATCTTCTAGTTTGTTTTCAAAGACAAGTTCGCAGCAATTCCTTAATGATTGTTGGTTACAAAGATGCCTGTCCTCAAATCCCCCAGTGGGTGCTTAGCCACGAATCCGATTCGCCTAAGTTACAAAAACTGCTCCGAGTGAAGAGCAATCCTCTCACTCGGGGGCTTAGCTGCGACACCGTAATCGCCTAAGTTACAAAAACCACTCCGAGTGAAGAGCAACCCTCTCACTCGGGCCTTAGCTGCGACCCTGTAATCGCCTAAGTTACAAAAATCACTCCGAGTGAAGAGCAACCCTCTCGCTCGGGGGCTTAGCCACGATCCTCCTAGCTACACCATAAGTACAACGTGGCTCTGTCCTCCGAGCTCCGCCACAAGTACAACGTGGCTCGTAATCGACTAAGTTACAAAAACTACTCCGAGTGAAGAGCAACCCGCTCACTCGGGGGCTTAGCTGCGATCCTCCGAGCTACGCCAGAAGTACAACGTGGCTCTGTCCTCCGAGCTCCGTCACAAGTACAACGTGGCTCATAATCGCCTAAGTTACAAAAATCACTCTG
>LR738709.1:366190089-366281739 GCA_902687465.1 Secale cereale
TGGAAAGCAACTTGGGAAGGCTAGAAATCAAGTTTCATATGGTAGGAATGGAATAACTTGATCTCAACACAAGGGTAGGTGGTTCTCTTCTCAGAAAGTGTAAGGTAGAAGTGGTAGTACTTTCTGATGGCTCTCTCCACGAATGAAGAGGGGGTGGAGGGGTATATATAGCCTCCACACAAAATCCAACCGTTACACACATAATTGAGCAATCTCGGTGAGACCGAAGTGAAAACTCGGTCAGACCGAAAGTTCAAATATAGTGAACGTTGGGGTTTTCGGTGGGACCGAAAATACCATCTCGGTGTGTCCGATATGAGTCAAAGATAGGAGCTTGCCAGAATCGGTGGGACCGAAATCAACAACTCGGATATTCCGAAATGATGACAAACGGTTACAGAAGGTTGGCAGTCCAGTTTCGGTGAGACCGAACTCAAAATCGGATTGACCGAAATTTCTAGGGTTTGGAAAATAACTGAGGTGGTTCATCTCGGTGGGACTGAGTTGGAAGAATCGGTTTGTCCGAGATTACTTATGAGTGTGTTTAGTAGTGAAAGTTGCTGATAGTTGAAGGAGCTAAATCACTAAGTACTTGAGCAACCAGATCATCAACACAACCTCATCCCCTTTTAATAGTATTGGCTTTTCCTATGGACTGTGATCTTGGATCACTAAACCAAAAATGGAGTCTTGAGCTTTTGCCAATGCTTGTCTTAGCATTTTGAGGGGTCCACTTCTTCAGACATTTCCATACCCTTATCACTGAACTTCTCTGAAATGATTCTCAAGTAACTATTAGTTCAATGATATATATGTTGTTATTAATTGCCAAAACCACCCGGGGATTAGTTGCACTTTCAATCTCCCCCTTTTTGGTAATTGATGACAACATATAGATCAAAGCTTCGACAAAAGATATAATCAATGAATAATATCGTCGCTTTGAGAAGTATGTGATAAACAAGAGCTCCCCCTAAATTTGTGCATTATTTAAAATTTGCGTTTGAATGCAAATGCACAATCGATTAGGATTATGGGTCACTCTTCCATGTCACATACATCTTGGTGGAGCGCACAAAATGATAAGAATGAATAACATGCACCCAATCACCAAGACATGAGTAAATGATCATACAAGAAGGAATAGCATATGATAAGCATTAAGCACACATTAAAGCATAGTATGACCAAGCACTCATTAAGGTAGCATCAAACGTAGTATCAAGCACACTTAAAGTATCAAGAACCAAAAGAACCAAATGTATCTCAAAGAAAACCGGCAAAAGAATGAAAGAGCACTCTCTCTCTTGAAGCCCTATGATCTATACAATTTCTCCCCCTTTGGCAGCAAGTTACCAAAAAGTTCAAAAAAGCATAGAACTAAGCGTCACTGTGGGCTCTGCTGGCGGCTCCCGTCTAGGTAGATGTCGGAGTAGAAATGACGGCATCGGCGAAGACTTCTGCTGATGTCTGCGCTGGAGGAGTGGATGCTGGAGCTGGAGCTGGAGTAACTGCTGGAGCTGTAGCTGGTGCTGAAGAGGTAGCCCTGGAGTCAGTCACTGGGATAGCTGCTGATCGGGATCCTCTGGGAACCTGAGCAGTCTGGCGATGAGAGTCTTGGACTAGATCATCCTGCATGAGCTCTGCTCTCTCCTGCCTTGCTTCCTCCATGTCTGCCTCAAGCTTGTTGACGGACACCTGAATCTCAGTCAGCTTCACGTCCAGAGCGTGGATCTTGTCCTCAACAATCCTCTCTAGGCTTTCCTGAGATTGTTCAATGCTGGCCAGGCGTTGTTCAATTCTCTGGGTAGCTTCAAGAATCTGCTCTCCGAAGCTCTTTGGTTTAGCTGCTGCTGCTGCTGCCTCTTTATCAGCTTTAGCTTTCTTAGCAGCCTCAATTTTGGCTTGACCTTCAACTGAGGTTGGATCCTCCTCATCCATCACAACAATGTTATCTTCATGCTCTGGCTGCAGTGGCAAGTGCTTCCTATCCAACATGAATTTGCCCGTGCCAAACTTGGCATTGATGAGCATCTAAATCTGCGGGGCAAATCCACACGACCTCTTTTGGTCAGCTGCAGTCCTCTTAATGGTCTCTACCATTAAGTCCATCACCTTGAAAGGTGCCTTCTCATCAAGAATGTGCAGCATATTGATAGAATAGCCTCGAATCATGCGGTGGTCTCCAGACTTGGGCATCAATGTATGCCTCAGAATAGTGTTTGTGGTAGTGAGACCTGCCTGGAGATAGTACACTGAGCCAAGCTTCCACCCTTCCAAATCAGCTGCGGGGATCTCCTTGTACATGTTCTTCATGGAACCATGGTTCTTCTTAGGAATCCCATAGACATCAATGTCGTCCTCTCTCTGCACTGGAGCATTCAGAAGTTCTGCCCATCCTTCAACAGACGAAGAAAACCTTTGACCTTCAGTCATCCAGGTGATCTTGCCATCAGGATAGAAGTGGGCTGTGGCGTAGAACTGCATGATCATCTCGTCGTTCCAATCTGTCAGCTTCTGACCCACGAACTCATCAACTCCACATGCAGTGAAGCTCTCATGCACATGGGGAAAGAAGTCTCGGTGCTCTTCACTGTCAATGTACTCCCAGTCAACATACCTGGTGTCTGCAACAATAGGCTTCTTATCCATCAGCACGGTCTCATAGAAGTCCTGCTGCTCTCTGGTGTGGAATCTGGGGTCCACAGCAGTCCTTCTCCTCACGGCATATGGATCAGACTGTCTCCATAGCCTGAGACCTCTATCCTTCCTTGCCTTCATATCCTCGGCTTGAGGATGAGCATCGTTGTGGAGTGGCAATTTAGGACGGAGCTTCAGCAACACATGTTCTTCATCAGACTCAGACGGTGGCATCTCACCTTTGTTCTTCTCGGAGGCTGGAATGTTCCTGGTTGTCCTCTTGGGATTGGCTGGAGCTGCCTTGGCTTGAGCAGGCTTCTTGGGCTTAGAAGTGGCTTGAGCCCTAATAGCATCACCCATGAACTTAGCCTTCTGAGGAGGAGGCTGGGGTGCATCTTCTTCTTCTTCCCCAGCTGCATCAACATGAGGTTCAGCATACACAACTCTCTTCCTCTTGGAAGTTTTCTTCACCTTACTTGGAGCTGGCTCTTCCAAGTTCAGTTTCTTTGCAACAGCTGACTGCTTGACCTTGCTGGTGCCTTTCTTCGACTGAAGCCCTTGGTGCTCTTTGGCAACAACTTTTCTCTTGGGCTTGGAGGTTACTTCCTCAGCAATGAAGTCAGAGTCCTCATCATCAGAATTTCTCTGCTTTCTGGTCCTGGTGGCTGCAGGAGGCAAACCACTAGGGGTACTCCTCTCACCATCATCACTGGAACTACTAGCCTCACGACTAGTATCTGCCTCAGGGATCTCTGCAAAAGGTGACTCAGACCTGTTCTGGCTGTCACTGACATCTGACATGGCTGACAACCTGTGAATAGATAAGGTATAGGCAGAGTAGAAGAGTTATCACAACTGCAGAGGTTTTTGCAAAAAAAATGAGTTCAAATCTTAGTTTTGAGTTTTCACAGAATGCATTTCGGTCAAACCGATTTTTAGTTTCGGTGAATCCGAAGTGTATAACAGAAACCTACACACCACTTTCGGTCAGACCGAAATGGGTTTCGATCCAGCCGATAAACTAGGGTTTCACTAAAACTGAGTTTCGGTCACACCGATTTGCACAACTCGGTTAGACCGAAAGTGCAGTGCAATGGCCAGAGGCCAAATCGGTCATACCGAAAAATTAAAATCGGCTTCACCGAGATGTGTTCCGTGGAAACCTAAACCTAAGAATTTCGCTCGAAACTAAAAGGATCTGATCTGATGTTAAGGAGGATTTCAAACGTGGCTAGATGCAGGGCAAACCAATCGTGCAAGAATCAGATGGGGAGCACGAGAGGGATCGAGACTCACCCTAACTTGGTGGAGTCCCTCTACGGCGGCAACGGCGCGGAGAAGAAGACCGTTGACGGCGGCGGAGACCTGCGGCGAGGGCGCACAGGCGACGACGGCGACGATCCGAAGACCAGGGCGACGGCAGCAGGGGACTTGGGGGCGAAACGGTTTGAAGAATTAAATCGCGTGCTGCCCTTAGTATATATATCCCCATGCTGTCGGTGGGACCGAGTTGAAAAACTCGGTGACACCGAAATGGATAACTGTTGTGCAGTTACACATATCGGTCACACCGAGATTTATAACTCGGTTTCACCGAGATGAAACCTAGATCAGTCTAAGCGTTTCGGTTGGACCGAGATGGAGAAGTTGGTCAGACCGAACTTGACTTAGAAGGTTTTGGAAGTCAGCCTTAGACGGATCGGTGGCTCCGAGTGCTCCTCACTCGGAGGGTCCGAAAATGACTTGTTCAAAGTTGTGATATGAGCATGAATAGAATTTGAGACAAGAAAGCATAGATAGCTAGGGAAGGTGCTTAGGCATTCTTGTCCATCCATTTGGCCAGAAAAAAAATCAAAACAACCAAAACAACAAATGGATGTCCTTGAATGGTTAAAATCATGCATTCAACATGCTCACACAATAAGATAGCAAATGAAATATGTGTCAAACATGCACAACCAAAACTCTAGCTACTAGCACACAATTTGTCGATGACTAGGTCATCTATATATGAGTATATTGACTTAGGAGTCAAATGAGAACATTTGATCATAGGTCATACTCATCGTTTAAGCACAAGTGGGGTTACCACTTTTACATAAAGCATTGATGTGTTCACATCATTTGGAGATGCTTTAGCTCAATTTTTAGAGCAAAGCTCCCCCTAGATGTGAGAACCCCTTTTAAAGGGTTAAACTAACCTTGGGTTGTCGTAGAAGACTTCATGTAGATGTTGAAGATGTGGATGCTCAATGTTGATGTAGATCATCAAGAGTTGGGAGCTATCCTTTGAATTAGGGCACTTTCAATACCTACATGGGTTAGTCCCACAAGGAACAAACAAGGATATCCATAGACATAGATTGAAGTACACAAAAGATGATGTCCATGAAAGCAATGATTACCTTGTCCCTTGACTTACCAAAAAGAGGGTTTGTGACTCCATGAACTAGTGCATGATGTGGAAGTTGATTGCACAAGTTCTTGCCAAAATGAATATGAGTGAAGTATGTTGGCGGAGTCACCCTCAAGAACCTTCTAGTTCTTCTTCTTTGGGATCCACATCATCTTGATGGGAATCCTTGGGGTTGTAGTTGAGCTTGACAAAGTAGAACTTGATGTGTCCTTGGGAACCCACTTGACCATGGCTTGAGGTGCTTCAATGAATGCATCAATCTCCTCTTGAAGCTTGTCCTTGGCCTTTAGCTTGTGGTCTTGTGGTGGAAGGTCATCTTGAGCTTGTTCCACATTGGAAGAAGTAGGATCATACTTATCCTTTTGAGAAACAAACTGTGGAGTAGGGTATTGACCTTCTTCCCACTCAACACCTTTGGCGTTGAACTTTCGCTCAAAACCAATCCCTTGATTCTTCCGGTGCCTTCCTTGTTTGCGAACAATTTCCTCAAAGTTCTTGCTTCCGGCAAGACTCTTGTAGACACCTTTCTCTATGATTTCCTTCAATAAGCTATTTTCTTGCTCAAGTGTAACTTGGCTTGAAACATTGTTAGTGGAATCAAGAGAACTACTAGAAGTAACAACATTAGATTTAACATGGCTATTGATACTACTAGAGGAAGAATTTTTCTTATGCTTGTCATGCTTAGTCTTAATAGGTGGCAAGAAATTAGACAAGAGAAGTCGTTTGGCAAGATATGAAGAACTCTTCTTTCGAAGATCGTCATTGATCGCTTTTAGAAACTCATGTTCTTGCTCTAGAGTGAGCTTCTCGAAGCGTAGCTTCTCATGAGATCTTAGGAGCTCTCTATGATCTTCTTGAGTTGTTTCATGAGCTAACTTAAGAGTGTTTAGTTCTTTAGTTAGACGCTCAATCTCCTTCATAGCATTGTCATTCGACTCTTCTCGACTATAAAGACTACTAGCATTTTCATCGTTACTAAGCTCACTAGATTTATCATGCAAGAGCTCATCTTCACCAAGTAAGTCATCCTCATCACTATCAAAGTCAATGAATTCAGGGTGTGTTACCTTGGGGCCTTTAGCCATGAAGCATCTTCCAATTCCCTCATTTGGTGAATCAAATAAGTCGTAGGAGTTGGAGTTGGAGGATACGAGCGCAAGTCCAGCAACACCTTCATCTTGACTGTAGTCGGAGTCGGAGTGATAGCTTCCATCGGATTGATTGTCGGAGTCGGAGCCGGAGACCCATTCACCTACATGAGCTTGATGTCTTCTTCTTGTGTAGCTCCTTGATGACTTGTCTTTCCTCTCCGAATCCTTGCTTCTCCGAGAGGGTCTTCGTTCATAACGATCATCTCTACTCCTTCTCTCTTTCCGAGGTGACTCATCTCTTGATCTTCTTCTTGGAGATTCTTCTCTTCTCTTGTGGGGAGCCGTACACTCATTTGAGAAGTGTCCGGGTCTTCCACAATTGTAGCAGTTTCGATCACGACTAGAAGATCTCTTTTCATCATATGATCTAGACTTTGAGCTTCTTTCTTTGCCTCTATTCTTGTAGAACTTGTTGAAGTTCTTAACCATTAGGCTTATCTCTTCATTGGAAATTAACTTGTCACTTGAGGTTGTGGGAGCATCACTTGTAGCTTTGTAAGCACCACTTGACTTGTTGTGAAGCTCTTCCTTATCCTTAAGTGTCATCTCATGAGCAACAATTCTTCCAATGACTTCAGTTGGCTTGAGAGTCTTGTAGTTTGGCATCATTTGGATCAAAGTGCACACGGTGTCATATTTTCCATCCAAAGCTCTTAGAATCTTCTTGATGATGAATCGGTCGGTCATTTCTTCGCTTCCTAAGCCGGCAATCTCATTTGTGATGAGAGCGAGCCTAGAGTACATTTCAGCGACTCCTTCACCATCCTTCATCTTGAACTTGTCAAGTTGACCTTGAAGAATATCTAGCTTTGATTCCTTCACAGATTCAGTACCTTCGTGCATTTCAACCAAAGTATCCCAAATCTCTTTAGCATTCTCAAGACGACTGATTTTGTTGAACTCCTCGGGACATAAAGCATTGAAGAGAATGTCACAAGCTTCAGCATTGTTTTGCAACATCCGCAACTCTTCCGGTGTAGCTTCGCGATCCGGAACTTTTCCTTCCTCGAAGAATTCACCTTGCATACCAACACAAATAATGCCCCATGCGGCTGGGTTATGACCAAGAATATGCATTTTCATTTTATGCTTCCAACTAGCAAAATTTGTACCATCAAAGTAAGGACCTCTACGATAATTACCCTCACTAGACGCCATACTCTCCTAGGTTGTGAAACCAAGCTTATGGAGTCCAATGCAATGGAAACCAAAACAATGGAGACCAAAGCTCTGATACCACTTGTAGGATCGAAAGTATGTCTAGAGGGGGGGTGATTAGACTACTTGACAATATAAAAATTCTGCCTTTTGATCATGAACAGTTTTTGGCAGTTTCACAATAATGATCAAGACAAGTATCACCCTACACATGCAATCCTAGAGTATAAGCAGCGGAAAGTAAATTGCACATGTAGTAAAGAGAGTTGGAGAAGATCAAACGCAATTTGGAGACACGGAGATTTTTCTCGTGGTTCCGATAGGTGGTGCTATCGTACATCCACGTTGATGGAGACTTCAACCCACGGAGGGTAACGGCTGCGCGAGTCCACGGAGGGCTCCACCCACGAAGGGTCCACGAAGAAGCAACCTTGTCTATTCCATCATGGCCTACGCCCACGGAGGACTAGCCTTACTCGGGATAGATCTTCACGAAGTAGGCGATCTCCTTTCCCTTACAAACTTCTTGGTTCAACTCCACATCTCGAAGACGGAGGCTCCCAAGCGACACCTAACCAATCTAGGAGGCACCACCCTCCAAAAGGTAATAGATGTTGTTGATGATGATGAACTCCTTGCTCTTGTGCTTCAAATGATAATCTCCCCAACACTCAACTCTCCTCACTGATATGGCTGTGGTGGAAGAAAGGATTGAGTGGAAAGCAACTTGGGAAGGCTAGAAATCAAGTTTCATACGGTAGGAATGGAATAACTTGATCTCAACACAAGGGTAGGTGGTTCTCTTCTCAGAAAGTGTAAGGTAGAAGTGGTAGTACTTTCTGATGGCTCTCTCCACGAATGAAGAGGGGGTGGAGGGGTATATATAGCCTCCACACAAAATCCAACCGTTACACACATAATTGAGCAATCTCGGTGAGACCGAAGTGAAAACTCGGTCAGACCGAAAGTTCAAATATAGTGAACGTTGGGGTTTTCGGTGTGACCGAAAATACCATCTCGGTGTGTCCGATATGAGTCAAAGATAGGAGCTTGCCAGAATTGATGGGACCGAAATCAAAAACTCGGATATTCCGAAATGATGACAAACGGTTACAGAAGGTTGGCAGTCCAGTTTCGGTGAGACCGAACTCAAAATAGGATTGACCGAAATTTCTAGGGTTTGGAAAATAGCTGAGGTGGTTCATCTCGGTGGGACTGAGTTGGAAGAATCGGTTTGTCCGAGATTACTTATGAGTGTGTTTAGTAGTGAAAGTTGCTGATAGTTGAAGGAGCTAAATCACTAAGCACTTGAGCAACCAGATCATCAACACAACCTCATCCCCTTTTAATAGTATTGGCTTTTCCTATGGACTCAATGTGATCTTGGATCACTAAACCAAAAATGGAGTCTTGAGCTTTTGCCAATGCTTGTCTTAGCATTTTGAGGGGTCCACTTCTTCAGACATTTCCATACCCTTATCACTGAACTTCTCTGAAATGATTCTCAAGTAACTATTAGTTCAATGATATATATGTTGTTATTAATTACCAAAACCACCCGGGGATTAGTTGCACTTTCATGTTCCTACTTCAGTTTTGAAATGTGTGTCTGCCTGTTATAGAGACATAAGGGGTTTGTATTTCTGTGTGTGGTCTGTTCAGCACGGTTGGGGGTGAACTTTGCATATGCAGGGGTTTATAGGGAGACACTCTTCGAGTTGAATCCGCAATGCATTCCATAGATAATCTGACTACTTTTTATGTTTTCATGAATCTCAGATTCTGAACAACATCATAATGATTATGACCTTCCGCGCATGAAAAGAATAAAGCAGAGCAATGCCATGGCTGTCAAACTTGGCATTAAGGGACTGAAATCAAGTCTGGATGCAGTGCAATGCAAACGCTCTCCCCCTACAGATTCATGCTCAGAATATGATCCTAACAGTGATTCTGAGCTAGAGGGAGACCTAAGTCAATGTAGCTCCCTAGTGGAGGAGTCAGAGGAAGATGCCCTATCTTATTCACCCATCAAGGTGCTTGCTTTAACTTTCCAAGGTCATATTTGTCGCACATATCTTGCAACTGATGCTTTGCATTGCCTCTACTTTGTTGAACTTCCATTAGCTTAGTTTACACCCGTGTATGTGAATACGCCCCGCCTATCCATTTTCAGTACATATTTCATTTGTCATCATACCATATTTATCCATTCAAATGTTGTTCTTGTGTATCACACGTTCAAAAGGAAGAGGGTGATTGCTGATCGTGGACGAGCACAAGCAAAGTATTTGGAAAAGTTAGTGGCACCTGATAAATCAAATAGCCCATTAGGTGTAGTTGCAATATCACCTGACCCACAAAACACTCCAACTCTAGCAGACTCTAGCCCTACTACTCTGGTCATTTCTGATGCCCCAACTCAGCAGACCCCGACTGCAGCAAACATTATGATTGTGCCAGTTGACATAGCACCAGCTCTATGACGCAAAAACCCCATTCCAGCAAAGAGTACACCAAATCCAGTTGCCAAATCCCTTTTCGAACCAGAGAGAGCCCCAATTGCAGCAAATAGGACCCCTGTTCCATTTCTTCCCAGTTTAGAAGACAAAGCTTATATTGTTGTCAGGAACTTTGTGCGCATCTCTCCTTCATGGAAAGATTATACCGCAGACACAGAACAATTTCTAGTCTTCCTCCGCAACTTACGCGTAAGTAATGTACTAATGTTATTCATGGTCATTGCTGCATATGTTTCTGCTGACAGAAGACACAAGATTTCAATCTTTTAAATAGGCGAGGACCAAACTGAATTGTGAAAACGAGCAAGGGTTGGTTGCACTTTTCAAGCACTCGTTGATGAAGTATCGTTCCTACCTGAGGCAAGCGCACTTCGATGGCAAGCCTCTAAATGAAATTTCTGTAAAGTCTTCGGTGCTACATTTATCCGACGGTGACTGGAATAATCTTGTTACACATTGGTCTCGGCTGCAGCGTAAGGTACTATCTATGATATCACATCACAATTTGAACTACATTTCTTCATTTGCCTTAACGTCTCACTTGTACGAAAATTGTTAGTAGAAGAACATTCATTCTTAAAGGACCATAGAATCTCGTAACTATACTGCACACTGCATTTCTCTTGTGAGTACCTCTTGCCCTGTATGACCATACTTACTTTCATAGCTACTTGATTATGTAGCATCACTGCACATGTTAGCCTCGTTATTGTCCATTTGGTGGACATTATAAGATCCGTATGGACTCTTACATAAATTTAGAATCAACCCAATGCTTTTGAAGAGGTTTAGCTTTGTAGTCCTCTTGTAAGGACTGAACGTCGTCTATCACTGTACTTACATTAACAGCTACTCCCTTCGTCCCATAATATAAGAACGTTTTGTACAGTACAAAAATGTTCGAAACACTCTTGTATTATGGGAAGAGGGATTGGTTCATTGTGTAGCATTCTGCATCTTATCTCTCTCGCCCACCATTTACTAAAAAAGATCAGATCTATATTTAATCTTACAAAAAAGTAGAATACACAGACAATGCCAGTGCAGAAGTGTAGCCCATTGCTCTTGTCAGTACATTTTGTCCTGTAATGCTTGTACTTCCAGGGATTGGTAGTTGATTATGTAGCATCAATCTGCATCTTATCTTCATTATCCTATCACTTCTAGTATTATCATATCTATAATTACTCTCTACAAAATTTAGAGTACAAGCAATGCTTATGAAGAAGATTATGTGCTCAAATTCTTGAGTTATCCTTCCCTTAACATGGAGAAGGGCATTCTAAAGCCGGTGTTAACTGTTAATGTAAGTCAGTCCTTCTAAAGACTTTATCCTCAACTGCTGTTTAATTTGCTCATACTCCCTATCTTTTACTGCTGTTTAGTTTGCTGCTTCTACCAAAATGCATGTTCGCAAGAACCGTAAGTTCTAAGTTTTACTTGTAAAACCAAATTCCTTATTCATAACATGCACATTACTCAATACTCCCTATATGTATGCTTGTTTTTGTGGATCTATAATCCAGTGTGTGGTGAAGCAGCCCACGTTTGCACCTTGTCATCTCCTGTTTTATCTTACCGATGTGGCTGATGATATGAACAACATGCCATGCACATTAACCAAAATAGATACAATGATTTTCTTTGCCCTTCATCTATGCTTGTTATGTTGACATGGTAATCCAGTAGTGTGGTGAAGCTCCCCGCATTATGAACAATGCCAAATTATGCTATTGATATTTTGAACTTACTCTATATTTTCTAATTTGAAATTGGATGGAATTGAGAGCACATTTATTTTCTAATTTGAAATTGGATGGAACTTACTCTGCAACTCAACTTCGACTTGAAGTCCTATCTCTAAGAAAGATTGCGGAGAACACCTATGAGAACCTCATCGCTAAACAGCTACACCAGGAAGCTATGATCGACATGCTAGGCCGGTCTCATAGCCTTGCTCAGCAGCTTGCGCAGCAGTTCCCGCGCAAGTCTAACCTTTCTTGAACTGTCTTGGAAATGGTCTCGGTTCAGTATTATTTTGTTTCCCTGCAATGGTGCCCAGTTTTTGTAATCTGCCTCTTCGTTACGCGTTATGATCACTGGTGGTGAACTTCGATGCCCAGTGGATGTAATATACCATAAATCCTTTATTGTATAGTGTAGGTTTGTTTTTAATTCTTACTAGTTACTGCCATCATTCACTATCTGGAAAAAAATCAAATGTAGTCGACCGGGCCGAAACATTCGCCTGTAACAAGCCTGGTGTTTAGCAGGCCACAATTGGGCTGGCCTACATATTTCTTGGGCCCGAATCATTGGGGCCTTCACACTTTGCGCGAGGACCACAACTTACATCGGCCTATATTTTAGTTAGGCCTTTTGTGGACCCAGCGCTTAGTTTGGCCCAGGTAGAGTTGGGCCATTAACAGGCTGAATATTGTGCTGGCCTGTTACGGCCCAGATGAAACCATGGCCTTTAGCAAGCCAAAATGCATATTGGGCCTCAATTTTAACTAGTCGTCGATGGGCCTTCAACATGCTGAAATGTAGACGGGTCCTTTTTGGGCCGAGTTATATCAGGGTAGTTAACATGCCAAAACATATCTCGGGCCATAGTTGGCCCACTAATATCATAGGCCTTTAAGAGGCCCAAAGTCACGTTGGGCTTAATTGTTGCCACCTTTATCACGAGCCGTTAGTGGGCCCAATGTCATGTCTGACCATATATGGCCCATGGGCAGCACGGGCCATTCCCAGGCTGAAAGTCACACCGGGCTGAAATGGGCCCATGTCTACATCGGGCCTCTAACAGGCTGAAAGTCACTGGGCTGTATTTGGGCCCAAATATTTGGCGAACAATTAATGGGCCAGACGTGGCTTCGGGCTGTAAATGGGCCCAAATATTCGGCGAATAATTAACGGGCCAGGTCTGGCTTCGGGCCATAAATGGGCCTTTATTAAGCAGGCCGTTATTGGGCTGGCCCACTAGTACCTGAGTAAGTACTACGGGCCTTTGACTAGGCCGGCCTTTTTAACCTATATGGGCCTCTGTTGGGTCGTGCCACGTGTTGATGTATCATAGGCCGAAAGACGTCATGGGCCATACATGGGCCGGAAGTTAAAACGGGCTGGAATTATACTGGACTGCCCAGATGACGCTAATGGGCCTAATTCGGATAGGCCGTAAATGGGCCCTGGGTTAGCGGGCTGTAAAAGGGCTATATGCGAACATGCCGTGATGATTTTATACGTGGAAAATCCCCATTGGTCGGGGCTGTTAACGGGTTATCGGATCCAAAACCGGACCCGATAGCTTAACAGCGTTCCGTTACGCTGGATGCGACGTGTCGGTCACCCTTGACGAAAGCACTTTTGTGACGCGCGATTTATCGTCATGGAAGTGGACACTTCCGTGATGATAATTTTGGTAATGTCATGGAACACTTCTACGACAGCACAGGTACGACTATCTTCATTCTGTCATAAAATCATCATGGATGTACATGCATGACAGAAAACGTGACCTACTGTGACAAACATGTATCATCACGGAAGTGTATTTTTTTGTAGTGAACACTCACACTAGCACCTATGTCACATAAACCATGATAACATTGATCTCCTATTTTGACTGAGACAATGGGCATGCCAACAACATGTCTATGTTTATCCTCTTTATCGGGTTTGGCAATTCTAGCCGTTTTTTCACAGAAGTAAATAACGTGCCCGTCTACATTTTCTTCCAAGAGATCCTTAACCATAGCAATATTTGGTTCTACTTTAACTTGTTCATCAGGTTTGGGTGTTCTAATATAACTTTTTTTAACCATAGTTGAAACTTTAGCATGTTCCTTTATCCTAACAGGGAAAGGTGGTTTCTCGATATAAGCAGTAGGAACAACTGGATCAACATTATATATTATAGTTTCTTCCTTAGCTGGTACCGGTTCTTTAATTTATTATTTAATAGGTGGGTGATACTTAAACCACTTCTCTTTAGGGAGATCAACATGAGTAGCGAATGATTCACAAAATGCGGCTACTATCTCAGAGTCAAGTCCATATTTAGTGCTAAACTTTTGAAAAGCATCGGTATCCATAAAAGATTTAACACAATCATACTTAAGCTTAATACCCGACTCTTTAACTTCGTCGAGTTCCCAATATTCATAGTTGCATTTAATTCTTTCCAAAACATCCCACCGGAATTCAATAGTCTTCTTCATAAAAGAACCAGCGCAAGAAGTATCAAGCATGCATCAATCATTATGAGAAAGCTGAGCATAAAAATTCTGGATAACAATTTCTCTTGAGAGCTCATGATTGGGGCATGAATATAACATTGACTTAAGCCTCCCCCAAGCTAGAGCAATACTTTCTCCTTCACGAGGCCAAAACATATATATGTAATTCCGATCACGATGAACTAGATGCATAGGATATTTTTTTTTGGTGAAACTCCAATTTCAATCGATTCCAGTTCCAAGCTCCAATATCATCGCACAACCTATACCATGCTAACGCTATCCCTTCAAAGATAAAGGAAAAACCTTCTTCATAACTTGATCTCCGGGTAAACCAGCAAGCTTAAACAATCCACAAATTTGTTCTACATATATCAAGTGCATATAAGGATGTTCGGTTCTGTCTCCTGCATAAGGATTAGCTAGCAGTTGTTCTATCACACCCGAAGGAATTTCATATTCAATATTTTTAGTAGGTGCGGCAGGTTGAGGGGTAGCTAATTGTGGTTCCGGTCGAGGTGAAGATACCCCAAACAAATCCCTCAAAGGATTGTTCTCCATAGTAACAAGTGACAATAAATTTCAGCACACTATATGAATGTTTCCTTACCAATTTCCACTTACCAAAAGCGCTTCACTCCCCGGCAACGGCGCCCAAAAATAGCCTTGATGACCCATAAGTATAGGGGATCAATTGTAGCTCTTTTTGATAAGTAAGAGTGTCGAACCCATCGAGGAGCAGAAGGAAATGGCAAGTGGTTTTTGATACATCTCCAACGTATCTATAATATTTGATTGTTCCATGCTATTATATTACCCTTCTAGGATGTTTTATGGGATTGTATGTACACTTTTATATGATTTGTGGGAATAACCTATTAACCCAAAGACCAGTGCCAGTTGCTGTTTTTCCCTTGTTTTTGAGTATCGCAGAAAAGGAATATCAAACGGAGCCCAATTGACCTGAAACTCAACGGAGGACGTTTTTGGACCAGAAGAAGACCAGAGAGTACCTGAGGAGGACTAGAAGGTCCACGGGCTGCCCACGAGGGTGGGGGCGCCCCCTGGGCACGCCCCCTGCCTCGCGGACAGCCCGGAGACCCCCTTTACTTGCCCCGACTCCAACATCTCCTATATATACAGAAACCTCTCGAAAATAACCTAGATCGGGAGTTCCACCGCCGAAAGCCTCTGTTGCCACCGAAAACCAATCTAGACCCGTTCTGGCACCCTGTCGGAGAAGGAATCCCTCTTCGGTGGCCATCTTCATCATCCCGGCGCTCTCCATGACGAGGAGGGAGTAGTTCACCCTCGGGCCTGAGGGTAAGTACCAGTAGCTATGTGTTTGATCTCTCTCTCTCTCTCTCTCTCTCTCTCTCTCTCTCTCTCTCTCGTGTTCTTGAGATGGCACGATCTTGATGTATCACGAGATTTGCTATTATAGTTGGATCTTATGATGCTTCTCCCCCTCTACTCTCTTGTAATGGATTGAGTTTTCCCTTTGAAGTTATCTTATCGGATTGAGTCTTTAAAGATTTGAGAACACTTGATGTATGTCTTGCATGTGCTTATCTAGGGTGACAATGGGATATCACGTGATCTACTTGATGCATGTTTGATGATCAACTTGCAGGTTCCATGACCTTGTGAATCTATGCATAGGGGTTGGCACACGTTTTCGTCTTGACTCTCCGGTAGAAACTTTGGGGCACTCTTTGAAGTACTTTGTGTTGGTTGAATAGATGAATCTGAGATTGTATGATGCATATAGTATAATCATGCCCACGGATACTTGAGGTGACAATGGAGTATCTATGTGACATTAGGGTTTTGGTTGATTTGCATCTTAAGGTGTTATTCTAGTACGAACTCTAGGATATATTGAATAGAAAGAATAGCCTTGTGTTATTTTACTGCGGACTTTTGAATAGATCGATCAGAAAGAATAACTTTGAGGTGGTTCCGTACCCTACAATAATCTCTTCGTTTGTTTTCTGCCATTAGTGACTTTGGAGTGACTCTTTGTTGCATGTTGAGGGCTAGTAATATGATCCAATTATGTTATCCTTTTTGAGAGAACTTGCACTAGTGAAAGTATGAACCCTAGGCCTTGTTTCCTATCATTGCAACACCGTTTATGCTCACTTTTATCATTAGTTACCTTGTTATTTTTATATTTTTCTTATTACAAAAACCTATATCTACCATCGATATCTCACTTGTATCACCATCTCTTCGCCGAACTAGTGCAGCTATACAATTTACCATTGTATTGGGTGTGTTGGGGATACAAGAGATTCTTTGTTATTTGGTTGAAGGGTTGTTTGAGAGAGACCATCTTCATCCTATGCCTCCCACGGATTGATAAACCTTAGGTCATCCACTTGAGGGAAATTTGCTACTGTCCTACAAACCTCTGCACTTGGAGGCCCAACTACGTCTACAAGAAGAAGGTTGCGTCATAGACATCAAGCTCTTTTCTGACGCCGTTGCCGGGGAGGTGAGTGCTTGAAGGTATATCTTTAGATCTTGCAATCGAATCTTTTAGTTTCTTGTTTTATCACTAGTTTATTTTATAAATGAAAACTATAAAAAATGGAATTACGGTTACCTCATATGCTTCATATTTTTAATGTCTTTTGTGAAAATGATGGGAAGGAAAATTGTGATCAAGTACTAGAAGAAGAATTACATAGAATGCTTGGCATAAAATATGTGCATGATGAGCATGATTGCAATGTTGTTAGTATGAATTCTTTGAATACCCATGATGCTAATGATATGCAAAGCCACAAGCTTGGGGATGCTTTGTTTGATGAAGATGATATATTTAGTCCCCCAAGTTTTGATGAGCAAATTTATTATGAAGAAAGCATGCCTCCTATTTATGATGATTATAGTGATGAAACGTATGCTATAAAGAACAAAGATAACCATGAAACTTGTCATCATGATTTTAATTCTCAATTGGATTATGCTTCACATAATAGTTATTTTTTTGAATTTTCTTATGTGGAGAGTAGTAAATTTTATATGCTTGTAGATCATGAAAAGAATGCTTTATGTGATGGTTATATTGTTGAATTCATTCATGATGCTACTGAAAATTATTATGAGGGAGGAACATATGCTTCTACATATTAGAATAATATCAAGTTTCCTCTCTATGTGCTTAAAATCTTGAAGTTATGCTCATTTTCCCTTCCTATGCTAGTTGATTATCGTTCCCATAAGTTGTTTGCCCACAAAATCCCTATGCATAGGAAGTGGGTTTGGCTTAAATGTGCTAGTCAAATTCTTCATGATGCTCCCTTTATGTTTCAATTCATATCTTTTATGCGAGCATCATTGATATCATCATGACTAGCTAGGGGCGTTAAACGATAGCGCTTGTTGGGAGGCAACCCAATTTTATTTTATTTTATTTGCTTTTGTTTAGGAATAAATATTGCATCTAGCTTCTGTTTAGATGTGGTTTTTTGTTTTAATTAGTGTTTGTGCCAAGTAGAACCTTTGGGAAGACTTATGTGAAGTTTAATGCGACCATGCTGTAAAAAACAAAAACTTTAGCGCTCACGAGATTAGCTACCATTTTTTACTGGAGAGTGCTTTTGTGACGCCCGGATAGTTGAGCTACAGTAACCCTCTACTAATGACGACACGTCACCACAATTACTGTTGATAATCTCGTGTTAGTTCGAAAACGATCTAAATTAAAAATTGAATTAAAAGAAAACACAAAAGTTTTCAAACATTAAAACTAAAATGTTCGGGACGTATCAAATAAATCATAAGGAATTATGGTGGAGAATCCTTATTTTTATAACATATTTAAATGCGCCAAAATGATTGAAACGGCAGACAAAACAATTAAGTAAATGCCTTTGGTATTTTATAAAATATTAAACTATTTTATTTTGTTGACCAAACTTATGTGGGAGTGGCATACTTATTAACACTAAAATTGGAACTGCCTTTATAAATTACAAAACTAAAATAAATGGGGAACTAAAATAAACAGAAAAGAAATTAAAAAGAAAAAGAAAAACGAGCAAACAAAAAAAAAGAAACTTTAAAGGGAGAAGTTCCCCCCCACCCCACCGGACCAACTGGCCCAGGTGGCCAACCGGCCCACCAGGCCCTACCGGCCACCCCCCCTGTCCATAACTCCCCTCCGAGCCCAAACCCTAACCTAAACGCAGTCCACTCCCCCCCACTCTCCCCTCGCTTCCTCCCCACTCCCCGATCCCCTTCTGGATCGAGGCCACGACCTGGGCGTGCGCCCCCCCGACCCCGACAACCGACGCCGCCCCGATCCCGAAGCCCCGACGACGCTGGACCTCCCCGTCACCCGAAGCAGACTCGCCGGACCGCTTCCTCGCCGTCGACCCATCGCCCCGATGCCTCCCTGGCCGGGTCGAGCTCGCCGTCGACCTCCTCCAAGTGAGCTTCGCCCGCTCCTTGCCGTTCCCCTTCTAACCCCTCGCCGTAGCCGCCATTCCCGAGCTCACCCGGAGCTCCGTCCATCCACGCACCCCCTCCCTGCTCGCTCATGTCGCCGCACGACGCGCGCCCCGGCTCCCTCTGCTCCGCCAGTCCACCAGCTCGCCGGGCCGATCCCGTACTCCGTCGCCCCGCGCTGGCCATGTCCCCTTACCGCCGGCCCTGGCCTCCCTTGGCCCCTCACCGCCTCCCCCCTCTCCTTCCCCCGCTCCGGCCACAGCCACGGCAGCCAAGACGAGCGCCCGCCCTTCGCAAGCCACCACCGCGCCTCCCGCTGGCCCCCCTCGCACGCCCTGGCGCCGCTCCGCCCCGCCCCTGGCCCCTCACGCCATCGCCAGCTGCCGCGGCCGGCGCCCGCCGCCGCGGCCGTCGCTCGGGTCCGCCCGCCGGCGCCCAGCGCCCGTATCTCCACGCCCAGGCACCCCGCCCGTCCATCGCTCGGGCGGGCGACACCCGCTCCCCTGGGGCTCCGCCCGATAGCCCATGCCCGATAGGCCACCAGGCCTATGACAGATGGGGCCCTGGCCCCAGAACGTTAAATAATAATTAGAAAAAAAAGAATTAAAAAAAATGATAATAATAATAATAAAAATAATAATAAATAAAGTAATTAAAATAACAATTAATTAATTAATTAGTGAATAAATTAAGTTAATTAATCCTGTTTAATTAATCTAATTAACTAGTTAGTTTAATTAAACAGTAATTAGGTTAGCTAAATCCTAGTGAGACTAAGCAGAGTATGACATGCGGGACCCACACGTCAATTTGACCTAGTCAACCCCCTGTTGACTGCTGATGTCATGCTGACGTCATGATGACGTTAGCATGCACTATTCTGGATAATGTTCTATTAAATTAATTAATTAAATTCCAGAAATTAATAAAAACTTTAGAAAATCATATCTTTTAAACCGTAACTCGGATGAAAATAATTTATATATGAAAGTTGCTCAGAACGACGAGACGCATCCGACTACGCAACCCGTTCGTCCACTACACCTCTCTATCATACCGAACGTGCAACCTTCCCCCTCCGTTCCATCTGCCCGAAAACGCGAAACACCGGGAATACTTTCCCGGATGTTTTTCATCCTTGCCAGTATCACCTCCTACCGCGTTAGGTCACACGTAGCACTGCGTATTTCCCTGTTATGCTTTGTGTGCTATTGTTTGCTCTGTTATTTATTTGTTTCCCCTTCGTTGCTTATTTTCGGTAGACTCCGATACTGTGATAGACCCCGAGACCATTGATGCTTCGGTGTTCGACTACGGCTACGCTTCCGAAGATTCCTTTCGTCTGCCGGCTTCCAGGCAAGCCCCCCCTTTGATCACCAGATATCGCCTACTCTTCTCTCTACTGCTTGCATTAGAGTAGTGTAGCATGTTACTGCTTTCGATAATCCTATTCTGCTGGATAGCCTGTCATTGTTACTACAACTGTTGATACTTTACCTGCCATCCTAATGCTTAGTGTAGGATGCTAGTATTCCATCAGTGGCCCTACACCCTTGTCCGTCTGCCCTGCTATTCTATCGGGCCGTGATCACTTGGGGGTGATCACGGGTATATACTACATACATTTTACATGACACATGATGATGGTTCGGATATGGGGGCTGAAGGGGCAGGTGGTTCCACCCAGGTAGTGGTGGGCCTGGGTTCCCGACAGCCCCCCTGATGGTTACTTTGTGGCGGAGCGACAGGGCAGGTTGCGACCACCTAGGAGACAGGTGGGCCTGGCCCTGGTCGTCGTCCGCGGTTATTTCATAATAACACGTTAACGGGATCTTGGTATTTGATCTGAGTCTGGCCATTTGGTCTATACGCACTAACCAGCTACGTGGGAATAGTTATGGGTACTCGACGTCGTGGTATCAGCCGAAGCCTTCTTGACGTCAGCGGTTTAGCGGCGCGCGCCGGGTTGGACCGCGTAACGCAACTTCCTTAGTAATGGAGGTTGCTAGGTCTGCTCACCGGCCGCCCTCGCAACGTGCAGGTGTGCATTGGGCGATGGGCCCAGACCCCTGTGTGCTTAGGACTTAGACCGGCGTGCTGACCTCTCTGCTGTGCTTAGGTAGGGCTGCGACGTGTTGATCTTCCGAGGCCGGGCATGACCCTGGAAAGTGTGTCCGGCCAAATGGGATCAAGCGTGCTGGGTTATGTGGTGCACCCCTGCAGGGAAGTTAATCTATTCGAATAGCCGTGTCCCTCGGTAAAAGGACGACCCGGAGTTGTACTCGGACCTCATGACAACTAGAACCGGATACTTAATAAAACACACCCTTACAAGTGCCAGATATAACTCGGTGATTGCTCTCTCACAGGGTGACGAGGGGAGGATCACCGGGTAGGTTTATGCTATACGATGTTACTTGGTGAACTTACCATCTATTCCCTTCTACTGCTTCAAGACGGAGGCTGCCAGACGCGAGGATACTTGTTACTTCCTTATATTCTCTTCTACTGCTGCAAGATGGAGGTGGCCAGAAGCGTAGTCTTTGATTGGATTAGCTATCCCCCTCTTATTCTGGCATTCTGCAGTTTAACCCACATATATTACCCCCTTACACAGATATCATTGCATATGTAGTATAGATCCTTGCTTGCGAGTACTTTGGATGAGTACTCACGGTTGCTTTGCTCCCTCTTTTCCCCCTTTCTTCCTTTCTGCTCGGATGATGCAACCAGGTGGTGGAGTCCAGGAGCCAGATGATCCCGAGGATGTTTCTACGTGAAGTTCGGCTTCGAGGAGTAGTTAGGAGGTCCCAGGCAGGAGGCCTTGCCTTTTCGATCGTTGTTACTTTTGTGCTAGCCTTCTTAAGGCAGACTTGTTTAACTTATGTCTGTACTCAGATATTATTGCTTCCGCTGACTCTTGTGTTTCGAGCTTATGTATTCGAGCCCTCGAGGCCCCTGGCTTGTAATATAAAGCTTGTATTATTTTAATTTGTGTCTAGAGTTGTGTTGTGATATCTTCCAGTGAGTCCTTGATCTTGGTCGTACACATTTGCGTGCATGATTAGTGTACGGTCAAATCGGGGGCGTCACAAGTTGGTATCAGAGCCGACTGCCTGTAGGAATCCCCCTTTCCAACTCCTTGGCCGAAGTTGAGTCTAGTCTTTGAAAAACAAATTACTAACTTGTTGTGTGGCTTACGGGCCCACAACACCAATGGGTGGTATTAGGATCTTTTACTCCTCGTCTATACTCTGGGACACTGATCTCTCTTCTATTCAGGATAAATGGATTTTGCAAATTCTAACATTAGGATCTCGTTATCACTTTCACCCGGAGAGCACCTTATTACCGATGATCGTCTGCTGCACCAGAAGACCCTGAAGATACTCTCCGTTGTTAACTCGAGAACTTGTGCTCATCACCTTTGCAATTCACTGCCACCGATATATCCCTATGGATATCTGCATGCACTTGCCGTTCTCATGATCATTCCTTGTCGCTCTTGTTGGTACAAGATGCCTCGAAATATTCTCCGTTGTTCCGAGAATCCCTTGAGTTACTGTTTTGCAGTTTTACTTCACATGAAAACCCTTATGGTTAGTTCCTCACATTTATCGAGGATCCGTTCTTCTCAATTGATCATGTGTCTCACAATATTCTCTGAAATACTTTTCGATCTTTCGAAAATCCTCTGCAGCAGGTTACTCTTGTAGTTCTTGCCTGCTTGCATTATGGTTAATTCCATATGGCTAGTAGTCTTCGTCAATATCGCTTGACTTAGCTATTTTTGAACCTATTGATTCAATGTGTGCGTATGCACGAAGTCATCAGGTTATCCTTTTTAAAATTATCTTTTCGGCTCAGACGTCATTCCGGACATGAGATGGTTCTCGGCAATTCAAACCTTTATTGATTGTCCAGCTAAGTGTTTTCAACTTATCCATCCTTGATCAGAGCGTCTGCTTCTGATCCTTCGTGTTGGAAACCATAATTTCTTTCTATTTAAGCGCCAGGCTAATAAGGTGATTCTTGGATCTGATGTCTCTGCATTCCTTCTTCCTCTGAGTGAGTACCGATACTCACGTCAGCACCGTTGTGGATTGCCCGATCCATTGTAGGATTGTTTTCCGACAGTGTCCATCATATTCAATCACCTTGTGAGTTCTTCCCCTGATACATAATGCCTTTGGTAAATTGTATCCTCTACTTGGCCAACCATGCTCTGCTTTCGAGCTGGTGTATTTACTTTTGAACTTGTGGTATATGTTACTAAGATGACCTGTTGGGATGAACCTATGCCTTCTGTAATTCGTGTGAACTCGAAAGTTTTCACGAGTCATACTCTTCTGGTGTTCTACCAGATAAAATTCCAACACTACAGCTTTATCAAAGCAAGGGGTAAATGAAACGTATGCATTGGAGAAATGGGAGTCGACCTTGAGCCTTTGTTCATGCCCATGGAAACGATGTAGACCGTCTCGGAAGCTTCTTGCATAATGAATTATTGTCTGAATAATTCTTTCGGTATTCTTGAATTGATTCCTTACAGTTATGGTTCCGACCATGCTGTCCTAATCTAAGATATCTGTTGGGAAATTCATTCCAGTGCCTCGTCAATTTTTGACAAGGTTACAGTATCTACTGTCATAGGTCAATGACCTAGTTCAACTTCTATCGTGTTCTACCTTCGAGTTTTACCCTTTGATATCTCGAGGATATCATGCCTTTGCACTACACCGTTTGAGCCTTTGATGAAGTAATACCTTTGCTTGTCGTAAACACTCTACGGGTTCTAGGTTGCCGTCAACCGAGGACACCGTTTAGTAAATCAAATCCGCTCTAAAAATTCAACACCCCTAGTAGATGTTATTGGGAAGTTTTTAAACTCAATCTGTTTTTATTCCTAGACTATCGGGTACACCCCTTGTCTAGCTATCTTTGACTGTGCTACCTCACCCTTCTCTGGTGCACGAATTCTTCAGTGTGTGAGCATCACTTACGTCGAGCTCTCAACATCATGTTGCTTGTCTTGAAAGGCAACTTTGGTTCCGAGTTTGCATCTTACATATTGATCCTATAACTTGCCACTTCATCATTCCCATGCTTATTGCCGTTGTTGTTGATTTCATCCTCTTGAAACCCTCCCGACAAATGTGTCGGATCACCTTCAACACTTTGACTACTTATGAGATGTCAACTGTGTTCGTGATGAGAAATACCATCCCTGCCCTCGATGATTTTTATTATCATCCGCAACCCCCTTGATTTCCTTTCATCGCGGACTTGTCCACATTATGAATACAACTTGCTCTCCAGTTAGTGTTGTGTTCTGCATTGAAGTATTACTGTCTTTTATGTTGAGATTGTTGTGAGGATTGCCCCACCTCTCAGAAATTCTCGGTATGAAGATACTTCTCACCATCACCATTCTTCCTTGGTCCCCGTGTTGTTTTCAACCGGTATACCAATATGCTAAAGATGCTGCTTGAATTCTGTACTTCTAAAAATCCCTATTGCTATGAAGTTAATGACCGACAGTTTGTTTTTAGACTGTTGGTTATTGAATCGTCCCTCTAACATTGATCTTGCTGCTTAAGGTCATATTTCGGGCACACCTTCCAACTAATGATTAATGGTGTATGTTTTCCTCGAGCATACAACATTATATCATTTGAATTGATAAGTGTCGTCTTCTTGTTCACATTATTGTGGAAATCCCTCCGTATGGAACTCTCGATGAATTGTCGCTGAGCCCATCAGCCACCGCTTCATCCTCTCCTTGGTTTAATGATGAACTATTGTTTCGGGAACCCGCTCCCATAGTTCATTCCCGAGAATCTTGCAATGTCATTTCGACGATTTGTGTTGCACCTTTTCTTCTCGAACCTCGTGAGTCTGAGGTATCATGACACCAATCAGATCTGAATCTCGGTCAGATATGATGGTTGGGGCCACTTTCCAGGAGTTATAATGTTGGTCCTTTGATGACCCGGTAATATGATGTCATGCCCAGCACCCCTGGCTGGAGGACCCATCATTATATTTTCTTCTGCAAGGATAACTATTCTTCCAGGAGGAAATTGTAAGACTTTTTCTATAAGTTGTTCCTAGTGAATCCTTTGTGTATCCAAGCCCGATCTTTGCTTCAAGACCATGCCAATGCTATCTCGAAGCATGTCTGGGGTACTCCAATTTTCAACAAGAGCATTTGAAGCCCAATGCTAAATATTTCTTGGTCAGTTATCCAAACACCATTGTATGGGTAATATCTTGATTATTCCTTGCCTCTTTATCTAAATGGTTGGGGTACTTGCTCTCCTACCCTGTCTGCCATGATTCTTCTTGTCCATGGGATGGATATACTCCTAATAATTGTGTGTAATCACAATTTTCCTTTCCATTTGTTTGTTTAACCTTTCCTTGATCTACATATAATCTAAGCAGTAATAATTCTCTGCTTCTGTAAACACCTTGTTGTACAACTCTGTCGGTAAGACCCTATTACCACGGTTGGTAACATTCTGGTAACCATCGATGAAGGGAAACTTTGCCTACCGGTCCGCCTCGTTTCAACGAGCAAGACAATGGTTCTCTTTGTTTCCCGTCCTTGGTACCAACATTGTTGCCAACTTAGCTGACAGACTATTCTGTGACATGCCTCCCTGTCGAGGCTGTGCAAGGTGTCACCACCCTTCCTATTTCAACCCACATGGTGGGCCCATAACCCACAGGTCCACTGGATCGAAACCTGACTCTTCTTTACAACCCGAATTCTAATGTATCCTTTGCACCTGGGTACGAATGTGATTCACGAGCGAAATTCTATACCATTATTCATCCTGGAATCAAACACCATGTTATTCTCGTTGTTCAAGCCCCCATTCCAGCTTCTGTCTAGGCATCGAATGATTGCCTACCCATTTGAAACTTTGGTACCATCGTATAGTGCACTCAATGAATTCACCGAAATACTACTCGTAGGGTACTTCGTGTATCACTTTCTGAATTCGCCGTCGTATGCACAGACTTCGTGGAGATACGTTCCTCCATAGTTTTTCCCCCTGGTCGCATTCGTAGGACGATGGAGACCCCGAAGAAAGGATGACGGCTTGTTCACGATGACTTGAAGTAGAGAAATGAAGACATCAACGAAAGGTATCAACCTCTTCGAAAGGACAGTCAAGACCGAGAAGACTCGTTAGCTTTTCGCTACCAGCACCTATCCCCCCTTACTCCATCGCTTAAAATCTCGGGACGAGATTTCTTGTAGTGGAGGAGAATTGTGACGCCCGGATAGTTGAGCTACAGTAACCCTCTACTAATGACGACACGTCACCACAATTACTGTTGATAATCTCGTGTTAGTTCGAAAACGATCCAAATTAAAATTTGAATTAAAAGAAAACACAAAAGTTTTCAAACATTAAAACTAAAATGTTCGGGACGTATCAAATAAATCATAAGGAATTATGGTGGAGAATCCTTATTTTTATAACATATTTAAATGCGCCAAAATGATTGAAACAGCAGACAAAACAATTAAGTAAATGCCTTTGGTATTTTATAAAATATTAAACTATTTTATTTTGTTGACCAAACTTATGTGGGAGTGGCATACTTATTAACACTAAAATTGGAACTGCCTTTATAAATTACAAAACTAAAATAAATGGGGAACTAAAATAAACAGAAAAGAAATTAAAAAGAAAAAGAAAAACGAGCAAACAAAAAAAAAGAAACTTTAAAGGGAGAAGTTCCCCCCCACCCCACCGGACCAACTGGCCCAGGTGGCCAACCGGCCCACCAGGCCCTACCGGCCACCCCCCCTGTCCATAACTCCCCTCCGAGCCCAAACCCTAACCTAAACGCAGTCCACTCCCCCCCACTCTCCCCTCGCTTCCTCCCCACTCCCCGATCCCCTTCTGGATCGAGGCCACGACCTGGGCGTGCGCCCCCCCGACCCCGACAACCGACGCCGCCCCGATCCCGAAGCCCCGACGACGCTGGACCTCCCCGTCACCCGAAGCAGACTCGCCGGACCGCTTCCTCGCCGTCGACCCATCGCCCCGATGCCTCCCTGGCCGGGTCGAGCTCGCCGTCGACCTCCTCCAAGTGAGCTTCGCCCGCTCCTTGCCGTTCCCCTTCTAACCCCTCGCCGTAGCCGCCATTCCCGAGCTCACCCGGAGCTCCGTCCATCCACGCACCCCCTCCCTGCTCGCTCATGTCGCCGCACGACGCGCGCCCCGGCTCCCTCTGCTCCGCCAGTCCACCAGCTCGCCGGGCCGATCCCGTACTCCGTCGCCCCGCGCTGGCCATGTCCCCTTACCGCCGGCCCTGGCCTCCCTTGGCCCCTCACCGCCTCCCCCCTCTCCTTCCCCCGCTCCGGCCACAGCCACGGCAGCCAAGACGAGCGCCCGCCCTTCGCAAGCCACCACCGCGCCTCCCGCTGGCCCCCCTCGCACGCCCTGGCGCCGCTCCGCCCCGCCCCTGGCCCCTCACGCCATCGCCAGCTGCCGCGGCCGGCGCCCGCCGCCGCGGCCGTCGCTCGGGTCCGCCCGCCGGCGCCCAGCGCCCGTATCTCCACGCCCAGGCACCCCGCCCGTCCATCGCTCGGGCGGGCGACACCCGCTCCCCTGGGGCTCCGCCCGATAGCCCATGCCCGATAGGCCACCAGGCCTATGACAGATGGGGCCCTGGCCCCAGAACGTTAAATAATAATTAGAAAAAAAGAATTAAAAAAAATGATAATAATAATAATAAAAATAATAATAAATAAAGTAATTAAAATAACAATTAATTAATTAATTAGTGAATAAATTAAGTTAATTAATCCTGTTTAATTAATCTAATTAACTAGTTAGTTTAATTAAACAGTAATTAGGTTAGCTAAATCCTAGTGAGACTAAGCAGAGTATGACATGCGGGACCCACACGTCAATTTGACCTAGTCAACCCCCTGTTGACTGCTGATGTCATGCTGACGTCATGATGACGTCAGCATGCACTATTCTGGATAATGTTCTATTAAATTAATTAATTAAATTCCAGAAATTAATAAAAACTTTAGAAAATCATATCTTTTAAACCGTAACTCGGATGAAAATAATTTATATATGAAAGTTGCTCAGAACGACGAGACGCATCCGACTACGCAACCCGTTCGTCCACTACACCTTTCTATCATACCGAACGTGCAACCTTCCCCCTCCGTTCCATCTGCCCGAAAACGCGAAACACCGGGAATACTTTCCCGGATGTTTTTCATCCTTGCCAGTATCACCTCCTACCGCGTTAGGTCACACGTAGCACTGCGTATTTCCCTGTTATGCTTTGTGTGCTATTGTTTGCTCTGTTATTTATTTGTTTCCCCTTCGTTGCTTATTTTCGGTAGACTCCGATACTGTGATAGACCCCGAGACCATTGATGCTTCGGTGTTCGACTACGGCTACGCTTCCGAAGATTCCTTTCGTCTGCCGGCTTCCAGGCAAGCCCCCCCTTTGATCACCAGATATCGCCTACTCTTCTCTCTACTGCTTGCATTAGAGTAGTGTAGCATGTTACTGCTTTCGATAATCCTATTCTGCTGCATAGCCTGTCATTGTTACTACAACTGTTGATACTTTACCTGCCATCCTAATGCTTAGTGTAGGATGCTAGTATTCCATCAGTGGCCCTACACCCTTGTCCGTCTGCCCTGCTATTCTATCGGGCCGTGATCACTTGGGGGTGATCACGGGTATATACTACATACATTTTACATGACACATGATGATGGTTCAGATATGGGGGCTGAAGGGGCAGGTGGTTCCACCCAGGTAGTGGTGGGCCTGGGTTCCCGACAGCCCCCCTGATGGTTACTTTGTGGCGGAGCGACAGGGCAGGTTGCGACCACCTAGGAGACAGGTGGGCCTGGCCCTGGTCGTCGTCCGCGGTTATTTCATAATAACACGTTAACGGGATCTTGGTATTTGATCTGAGTCTGGCCATCTGGTCTATACGCACTAACCAGCTACGTGGGAATAGTTATGGGTACTCGACGTCGTGGTATCAGCCGAAGCCTTCTTGACGTCAGCGGTTTAGCGGCGCGCGCCGGGTTGGACCGCGTAACACAACTTCCTTAGTAATGGAGGTTGCTAGGTCTGCTCACCGGCCGCCCTCGCAACGTGCAGGTGTGCATTGGGCGATGGGCCCAGACCCCTGTGTGCTTAGGACTTAGACCGACGTGCTGACCTCTCTGCTGTGCTTAGGTAGGGCTGCGACGTGTTGATCTTCCGAGGCCGGGCATGACCCTGGAAAGTGTGTCCGGCCAAATGGGATCAAGCGTGCTGGGTTATGTGGTGCACCCCTGCAGGGAAGTTAATCTATTCGAATAGCCGTGTCCCTCGGTAAAAGGACGACCCGGAGTTGTACTCGGACCTCATGACAACTAGAACCGGATACTTAATAAAACACACCCTTACAAGTGCCAGATATAACTCGGTGATTGCTCTCTCACAGGGTGACGAGGGGAGGATCACCGGGTAGGTTTATGCTATACGATGTTACTTGGTGAACTTACCATCTATTCCCTTCTACTGCTTCAAGACGGAGGCTGCCAGACGCGAGGATACTTGTTACTTCCTTATATTCTCTTCTACTGCTGCAAGATGGAGGTGGCCAGAAGCGTAGTCTTTGATTGGATTAGCTATCCCCCTCTTATTCTGGCATTCTGCAGTTTAACCCACATATATTACCCCCTTACACAGATATCATTGCATATGTAGTATAGATCCTTGCTTGCGAGTACTTTGGATGAGTACTCACGGTTGCTTTGCTCCCTCTTTTCCCCCTTTCTTCCTTTCTGCTCGGATGATGCAACCAGGTGGTGGAGTCCAGGAGCCAGATGATCCCGAGGATGTTTCTACGTGAAGTTCGGCTTCGAGGAGTAGTTAGGAGGTCCCAGGCAGGAGGCCTTGCCTTTTCGATCGTTGTTACTTTTGTGCTAGCCTTCTTAAGGCAGACTTGTTTAACTTATGTCTGTACTCAGATATTATTGCTTCCGCTGACTCTTGTGTTTCGAGCTTATGTATTCGAGCCCTCGAGGCCCCTGGCTTGTAATATAAAGCTTGTATTATTTTAATTTGTGTCTAGAGTTGTGTTGTGATATCTTCCAGTGAGTCCTTGATCTTGGTCGTACACATTTGCGTGCATGATTAGTGTACGGTCAAATCGGGGGCGTCACAGCTTTTTAGTTGATTCTTTTTGCAGATGATTAATAGAAAAATTCCTCACGTCCACCAATTCATTTCAGAATTTTTAGAGTTATAGAAGTATTCAAAACTTACAGATTACTACACACTGTTCTGTTTTTGAGAGATTCTGTTTCTATGTGTTGTTTGCTTATTTTGATGAATCTATGAGTAGTATCGGAGGGTATGAACCATAGAGAAGTTGGAATACAGTAGATATTACAACAATATGAATTTATAATGAGTTCACAACAGTACCTAAGTGGTAGTTTTATTTTCTTATACTAACGGAGCTTATGAGTTTTCTGTTGAGTTTTGTGTTGTGGAGTTTTCAAGTTTTGGGTAAAGATTCGATGGACTATGGAATAAGGAGTGGCAAGAGCCTAGCTTGGGGATGCCCAAGGCACCCCAAGGTAAAATTCAAGGATAACCAAAAGCCTAAGCTTGGGGATGCCCCGGGAAGGCATCCCCTCTTTCGTCTTAGTCTATCGGTAACTTTACTTGAGGCTATATTTTTATTCACCACATGATATGTGTTTTGCTTGGAGTGTCATTTTGTTCTATTTCGTTTTGCTTGCTGTTTGAATAATATCCCAAGATTTTAAATTCTTAAATGATAAGAGAGTCTTCACATAGTTACATAATTATTCAACTACTCATTGATCTTCACTTATATCTTTTGGAGTAGTTTGTATTTTGCTCTAGTGCTTCACTTATATATTTTTAGAGCACGGCGGTGGTTTTATTTTGAAGAAATAAATGAACTCTCATGCTTTACTTATATTATTTTGAGAGTCTTTTAGAACATCATGGTAATGTGCTTTGGTTATAAAACTAGTCCTAATATGATAGGCATCCAAGTTGGGTATAGTAAACACTTTCATACAAGTGCATTGAATATTATGAGAAGTTTGATACGTGATGATTGTTTTGAGATATGAGGATGGTGATATTAGAGTTATGCTAGCGGGGTAATTATGAATTCAAGAAATACTTGTGTTAAAGTTTGTGATTCCCGTAGCATGCACATATGGTGAACCACTATGTGACGAAGTTAGAGCATGAGGTATTTATTGAGTGGCATCCTTTGTGTGGAGGTCGGGATCATGCGATAGGTTAACTCCTACCAACCCTTCTCCTAGGAGCCTGCGTTGAATACTTTGTTTTGATGACTCTTTGATTTTTGCAATAAGTATATGAGTTCTTTATGACTAATGTTGAGTCCATGGATTATACGCACTCTCACCCTTCCACCATTGCTAGCCTCTCTTGTACCGCGCAACTTTCGTCGATACCATACACCCACCATATACCTTCCTCAAAACAGAACCATACCTACCTATGATGGAATTTCCATATCCATTCCGAGATATATTGCCATCCAACTTTCTGAAGGAAATATGCCCTAGAGGCAATAATAAAGTTGTTATTTATATTTCCTTATATCATGATAAATGTCTTTTATTCATGCTAGAATTGTATTAACCGGAAGCTTAGTACATGTGTGAATACATAGACATAACAGTATGTCCCTAGTATGCCTCTACTAGACTAGCTCATTGATCAAAGATGGTTATGTTTCCTGGCCATAGACATGAGTTGTCATTTGATCAACGGGATCACATCATTAGGAGAATGATGTGATGGACAAGACCCATCCGTTAGCATAGCACTATGATCGTTTAGTTTTACTGCTATTGCTTTCTTCATGACTTATACATGTTCCTATGACTATGAGATTATGCAACTCCCGAATACCGTAGGAACACCTTGTGTGCTATCAAACGTCACAACATAACTGGGTGATCATAAAGATGCTCTACAGGTGTCTCCGAAAGTATTCGTGGTGTTGGCATAGATCAAGATTAGGATTTGTCACTCCGAGTGTCGGAGAGGTATCTCTGGGCCCTCTCGGTAACACACATCACAATAAGCCTTGCAAGCAAAAGACTAATGAGTTAGTCACGAGATGATGTGTTACGGAACGAGTAAAGAGACTTGCCGGTAACGAGATTGAACTAGTTATAGAGATACCGACGATCGAATCTCGGGCAAGTAACATACCGTTTGACAAAAGGAACAACATATGTTGTTATGCGGTTCTGACCGATAAAAGATCTTCGTAGAATATGTAGGAGCCAATATGAACATCCAGGTTCCGCTATTGGTTATTGACCAGAGATGAGTCTCGGTCATGTCTACATAGTTCTCGAACCCGTAGGGTCCGCACGCTTAACGTTTGATGACGATCGGTATTATGAGTTTATGAGTATTGATGTACCGAAGGTAGTTCGGAGTCCCGGATGAGATCACGGACATGACGAGGAGTCTCGGAATGTCCGAGACATAAAGAAGTATATATTGGACGACTATATTCGGACACCGGAAGTGTTCCGGAAAAGTTTCGGATTTATCGGGAATGCCGGAGGGGGTTACCGGAACCCCCTACGAGAGGGGATGGTCCATAGTGGGCCTAAAGGGAAAGAGAGAGGCAGCCCATAGGGCTGGCCGGCGCCCCCACCTAGGGTTCCTAGTTGGACTAGGATTGGGGGGGGGGGGGGCGCCACCTCTCCTATTCCTTTCCCCCTTCCTTCTTTTGGTGAATCCTACTAGGAATAGGATTGCAATCCTATTCCTAGTAGGAGTCCACTCCTAGCCGCACCAGGAAGGGCCGGCCTGCCTCCCTCCCTTGCTCCTTTATATACGGGGGCAAGGGGGCACCCAAAGACACACAAGTTGAATTGTTAGCCGTGTGCGGTGCCCCCCTCCACAGAATCACACCTCGGTCATACCGTCGCGGAGCTTAGGCGAAGCCCTGCGCCGGTGAACACATCATATCCGTCACCACGCCGTCGTGCTGACAAAACTCTCCCGTGAAGCTCAACTGGATCAAGAGCTCGTGGGACGTCATCAAGCTGAACGTGTGCTGAACACGGAGGTGCCGTACGTTCGGTGCTTGATCGGTTGGATCGCGAAGAAGTTCGACAACATCAACCGCGTCACTTGACGCTTCCGCTCCCGGTCTACGAGGGTACGTAGACACACTCTTCCCTCTCGTTGCTATGCATCTGGTAGATAGATCTTGCGTGATCGTAGGAAAATTTTAAATACTACGTTCCCCAACAGTGGTATCAGAGCCAGGTCTATGCGTAGATGATATGCATGAGTAGAACACAATGAGTTGTGGGCGATACTAGTCATACTGCTTACCAGCATGTCATACTTTGCTTCGGCGGTATTGTGAGATGAAGCGGCCCGGACCGACATTACGCGTACGCTTACGCGAGACTGGTTTCACCGTTACAAGCACTCGTTGCTTAAAGGTGACTGGCGGGTGTCTGTCTCTCTCACTTTAGCTGAATCAAGTGTGGCTACGCCCGGTCCTTGTGAAGGTTAAAACAGCACATACTTGACGAAACATCGTTGTGGTTTTGTATGCGTAGGTAAGAACGGTTCTTGCTAAAGCCCGTAGCAGCCACGTAAAACTTGTAACAAACAAAGTAGAGGACGTCTAACTTGTTTTTGCAGGGCATGTTGTGATGTGATATGGTCAAGACATGATGAGTTATACGGTTTTGTATGAGATGATCATGTTTTGTGAAGTTATCGGCAACTGGCAGGAGCCATATGGTTGTCGCTTTATTGTATGAAATGCAATCGCCATGTAATTGCTTTACTTTATCACTAAGCGGTAGCGATAGTTGAGGAAGCAATAGTTGGCGACACGACAACGATGCTACGATGGAGATCAAGGTGTCGCGCCGGTGACGAAGGTGATCATGACGGTGCTTTGGAGATAGAGATCAAAAGCACAAGATGATGATGGCCATATCATGTCACATATTTTGATTGCATGTGATGTTTATCTTATTATGCTTCTTATTTTGCTTAGAATGACGGTAGCATTATAAGATGATCCCTTACTAAATTTCAAGGTATAAGTGTTCTCCCTGAGTATGCACCGTTGCGAAAGTTCGTCGTGCCGAGACACCACGTGATGATCGGGTGTGATAAGCTCTACGTTCAAATACAACGGGTGTAAGCCAGTTTTGCACACGCAGAATACTCGGGTTAAACTTGACGAGCCTAGCATATACAGATATGGCCTCGGAACACTAGAGACCGAAAGGTCGAGCGTGAATCATATAGTAGATATGATCAACATAAGATGTTCACCATTGAAACTACTCCATCTCACGTGATGATCGGACATGGTTTAGTTGATTTGGATCACGTGATCATTTAGATGACCGGAGGGATGTCTATCTAAGTGGGAGTTCTTAAGTAATATGATTAATTGAACTTTAATTTATCATGAACTTAGTCCTGGTAGTATTAGCATATCTATGTTGTAGATCAATAGCTCGCGATGTTGCTCCCCGTTTATTTTTCATATCTTCCTAGAGAAAACCAAGTTGAAAGATGTTAGTAGCAATGATGCGGAATTGTTCCGTGATCTGAGGATTATCCTCATTGCTGCACAGAGAAATATGTCCTTGATGCACCGCTAGGTGACAGACCTATTGCAGGAGCAGATATAGACGTTATGAACGTTTTGACAAAAGCTCAGTATGATGACTACTTGATAGTTTAGTGCACCATGCTTTACGGCTTATAACCGGGACTTCAAAAACGTTTTGAACGCCACGGAGCATATAAGATGTTCCAAGAGTTGAAATTAGTATTTCATACTCATGCCCGTGTCGAGAGGTATAAGACCTCTGACAGTACTTTGCCTACAAGATGGAGGAGAATAGCTCAACCAGTGAGCATGTGCTCAGATTGTCTGGGTACTACAATTACTTTAATCCAGTGGGAGTTAATCTTCCAGATAAGATAGTAATTGATAAAGTTCTCTAGTCACTATCACCAAGTTAGTAGAACTTCGTGATGAACTATAATATGCAAGGGATGACGAAGGTAATTCCCGAGCTCTTCGCAATGCTGAAATCGGCGAAGGTAGAAATCAAGAAAGAACATCAAGTGTTGATGGTTAACAAGACCACTAGTTTCAAGAAAAAGGGCAAGGGAAAGAAAGGGAACTTCAAAAAGAATAGCAAGTCAGTTGCTACTTCCACGAAGAAACCCAAATCTGGAGCCAAGCCTGAAACTGAGTGCTTCTACTGCAAGGGGACTGGACACTGGATGCGGAACTGCCCCTAGATATTTGGCGGATAAGAAGGATGGCAAAGTGAACAAAGGTATATTTGATATACAGATTATTAATGTGTATTTTACTAGTGTTCATAGCAACCCCTCGGTATTTGATATTGGTTCAGTTGCTAAAGAGTAGTAACTCGAAGTGGGAGTTGCATAATGAACATAAACTAGTTAAAGGATGAAGTGACGATGTGTATTGGAAGCAGTTCCAAGATTGATATGATCATCATCGCACACTCCCTATACTTTCGGGATTAGTGTTGAACCTAAATAATTGTTATTTGGTGTTTGTGTTGAGCATGAATGTGATTTGATCATGTTTATTGCAATACGGTTATTCATGTAAGTTAGAGAATAATTGTTGTTCTGTTTACATGAATAAAACCTTCTATGGTCATACACCCAATGAAAATAGTTTGTTGGATCTCGATCGTGTGATACACATATTCATAATATTGAAGCCAAAAGATGCAAGGTTAATAATGATAGTGCAACTTATTTGTGGCACTGCCGTTTAAGTCATATTGGTGTAAAACGCATGAAGAAACTCCATAATGATGGACTTTTGGAATCACTTGATTATGAATCACTTGGTGCTTGCGAACCATGCCTCATGGGCAAGATGACTAAAACTCCGTTCTCCGGAACTATGGAGCGAGCAACATATTTGTTGGAAATCATACATACTGATGTATGCGGACCAATGAGTGTTGAAGCTCGCGGCGGGTATCGTTATTTTCTGACCTTCACTGATGATTTGAGCAGATATGGGTATATCTACTTAATAAAGCACAAGTCTGAAACATTTGAAAAGTTCAAAGAATTTCAGAGTGAAGTAGAGAATCATCGTAACAAGAAAATAAAGTTTCTATGATCTGATCGTGGAGGAGAATATTTGAGTTACGAGTTTGGTCTTCATTTGAAACAATGTGGAATAGTTTCACAGCTCACGCCACCCGGAACACCACAGCATAATGGTGTGTCCGAACGTCGTAACCGTACTTTATTGGATATGGTGCGATCTATGATGTCTCTTACCGATTTACCACTATCGTTTTTGGTCATGCATTAGAGACAGCTGCATTCACGTTAAATAAGGGCCTCATCTGAATCCGTTGAGACAACGCCTTAAGAACTGTGGTTTGGCAAGAAACCAAAGCTGTTGTTTCTTAAAGTTTGGGACTACGATGCTTATGTGAAATAATTTCAACATGATAAGCTCGAACCCAAACCGGAGAAGTAAATCTTCATAGGATACCCAAAAGAGACTGTTGGGTACACCTTCTATCACAGATCCGAAGGCAAGATATTCGTTGCTAAAAATGGATCCTTTCTAGAGAAGGAGTTTCTCTCGAAAGAAGTGAGTGGGAGGAAAGTAGAACTTGATGAGGTAATTGTGCCTTCTCCCGGATTGGAAAGTAGTACATCACAGGAAATTGTTCCAGTGATTCCTACACCAATTAGTGAGGAAGTTAATGATAATGATCATGAAACTTCGGATCAAGTTTCTGCTGAACGTCGTAGATCAACCAGAGTACGTTCCGCACCAGAGTGGTACGGCAACCCAGTTCTGGAAATCATGTTACTAGACCATGATGAACCTACGAACTATGAGGAAGCGATATTGAGCCCAGATTCCGCAAAATGGCTTGATGCCATGAAATCTGAGATGGGATCCATGTATGAGAACAAAGTGTGGACTTTGGTTGACTTGCCCGATGATCGACAAGCCATCGAAAATAAATGGATCTTCAAGAGGAAGACCGACGCATACGGTAATATTACTGTTTACAAAGCTCGACTTGTTGCGAAAGGTTTTCGACAAGTTCAAAGAGTTGACTACGATGAGACTTTCTCACCTGTAGCGATGCTTAAGTCTGTCCGAATCATGTTAGCAATTGCCACATTTTATGAAATCTGGCAAATGGATAACGAAACTGCGTTCTTTAATGGAATTATTAAAGAAGAGTTGTATATGATGCAACCAGAAGGTTTTGTCAATCCTAAAGGTGCTAGCAAATTGTGCAAGCTCCAGCGATCCATCTATGGAGTGGTGCAAGCATCTCGGAGTTGGAATATACGCTTTGATAAGTTGATCAAAGCATATAGATTTATACAGACTTACGGTGAAGCCTGTATTTACAATAAGTGAGTGGGAGCACTACAACCTTTCTGATAAGTATATGTGAATGACATATTGTCGATCGGAAATGATGTAGAATTTTCTGGAAAGCATAAAGGAGTATTTGAAAGGAATTTTTCAAAGAAAGACCTTGGTAAAGCTGCTTACATATTAGGCATCAAAATCTATAGAGATAGATCAAGACACTTAATTGGACTTTCACAAAGCACATACCTTGATAAGATTTTGAAGAAGTTCAAAATGGATCAGTCAAAGAAAGGGTTCTTGCCTGTTTTACAAGGTATGAAGTTGAGTAAGACTCAATGCCCGACCACTGCAGAAGATAGAGAGAAAATGAAAGTCATTCCCTATGCCTCAGCCATAGGATCTATCATGTATGCAATGCTGTGTACCAGACCTGATGTGTGCCTTGCTATAAGTCTAGCAGGGAGGTACCAAAGTAATCCGGGAGTGGATCACTGTACATCGGTCAAAATTATCCTTAGTAACTGGATGACTAAGGAAATGTTTCTCGATTATGGAGGTGATAAAGAGTTCGTCGTAAAGGGTTACGCCGATGCAAGCTTTGACACTAAATCCAGATGACTCTAAGTATCAATCTGGATGCGTATTGAAAGTGGGAGCAATTAGCTAGAGTAGCTCTATGCAGAGCATTGTATACATAGAAATTTGCTAAATACATACGGATCTGAATGTGACAGACCTGTTGACTAAACTTCTCTCACAAGCAGAACATGATCACACCTTATTACTCTTGGGTATTAATCACATAGCGATGTGAACTACATTATTGACTCTAGTAAACCCTTTGGGTGTTGGTCACATGGCGATGTGAACTATGGGTGTTATTCACATAACGATGTGAACTATCGGTATTAAATCACATGGCGATGTGAGCTAGATTATTGACTCTAGTGCAAGTGGGAGACTGAAGGAAATATGCCCTAGAGGCAATAATAAAGTTGTTATTTATATTTCCTTATATCATGATAAATGTCTTTTATTCATGCTAGAATTGTATTAACCGGAAACTTAGTACATGTGTGAATACATAGACAAAACAATATGTCCCTAGTATGCCTCTACTAGACTAGCTCATTGATCAAAGATGGTTATGTTTCCTGGCCATAGACATGAGTTGTCATTTGATCAACGGGATCACATCATTAGGAGAATGATGTGATGGACAAGACCCATCCGTTAGCATAGCACTATGATCGTTTAGTTTTACTGCTATTGCTTTCTTCATGACTTATACATGTTCCTATGACTATGAGATTATGCAACTCCCGAATACCGTAGGAACACCTTGTGTGCTATCAAACGTCACAACGTAACTGGGTGATCATAAAGATGCTCTACAGGTGTCTCCGAAAGTATTCGTGGTGTTGGCGTAGATCAAGATTAGGATTTGTCACTCCAAGTGTCGGAGAGGTATCTCTGGGCCCTCTCGGTAACACACATCACAATAAGCCTTGCAAGCAAAAGACTAATGAGTTAGTCACGAGATGATGTGTTACGGAACGAGTAAAGAGACTTGCCGGTAACGAGATTGAACTAGGTATAGAGATACCGACGATCGAATCTCGGGCAAGTAACATACCGTTTGACAAAAGGAACAACGTATGTTGTTATGCGGTTCTGACCGATAAAAGATCTTCGTAGAATATGTAGGAGCCAATATGAACATCCAGGTTCCGCTATTGGTTATTGACCAGAGATGAGTCTCGGTCATGTCTACATAGTTCTCGAACCCGTAGGGTCCGCACGCTTAACGTTTGATGACGATCGGTATTATGAGTTTATGAGTATTGATGTACCGAAGGTAGTTCGGAGTCCCGGATGAGATCACGGACATGACGAGGAGTCTCGGAATGTCCGAGACATAAAGTTTGATATATTGGACGACTATATTCGGACACCGGAAGTGTTCCGGAAAAGTTTCGGATTTATCGGGAATGCCGGAGGGGGTTACCGGAACCCCCTACGAGAGGGGATGGTCCATAGTGGGCCTAAAGGGAAAGAGAGAGGCAGCCCATAGGGCTGGCCGGTGCCCCCACCTAGGGTTCCTAGTTGGACTAGGATTGGGGGGGGGGGGCGCCACCTCTCCTATTCCTTTCCCCCTTCCTTCTTTTGGTGAATCCTACTAGGAATAGGATTGCAATCCTATTCCTAGTAGGAGTCCACTCCTAGCCGCACCAGGAAGGGCCGGCCGGCCTCCCTCCCTTGCTCCTTTATATACGGGGGCAAGGGGGCACCCAAAGACACACAAGTTGAATTGTTTTTGCCGTGTGCGGTGCCCCCCTCCACAGAATCACACCTCGGTCATACCGTCGCGGAGCTTAGGCGAAGCCCTGCGCCGGTGAACACATCATATCCGTCACCACGCCGTCGTGCTGACAAAACTCTCCCGTGAAGCTCAACTGGATCAAGAGCTCGTGGGACGTCATCAAGCTGAACGTGTGCTGAACGCGGAGGTGCCGTACGTTCGGTGCTTGATCGGTTGGATCGCGAAGAAGTTCGACAACATCAACCGCGTCACTTGACGCTTCCGCTCCCGGTCTACGAGGGTACGTAGACACACTCTTCCCTCTCGTTGCTATGCATCTGGTAGATAGATCTTGCGTGATCGTAGGAAAATTTTAAAATACTACGTTCCCCAACACTTTCCACCATTCTGTTCATATGACATGCTTCATCATCATCATTCACATAGAGTCATATTTTGTTCTAGCTTCGAGTTGTAATCTTTGAGTTCTAAGTAAATAAAAGTGTGATGATCTTCATTATTAAAGCATTGTCCCGTGTGAGGAAACAGAGAGAGAGAGAGAGAGAGAGAGAGAGAGAGAGAGAGAGAGAGAGAAAGGCCCAAAAAAAGATGGCCCAAAAAAAGAAAGGGGGGATAAAAAAGCCCCTCCAAAAAAAGAGAGAAGGGACAATGCTACTATCCTTTTCCACACTTGTGCTTCAAAGTAGCACCATAATCTTCATGATAGAGAGTCTCTTGTTTTATCACTTTCATACACTAGTGGGAATTTTTATTATAGAACTTGGCTTGTATATTCCAACGATGGACTTCCTCAAATGCCCTAGGTCTTCATGAGCAAGCAAGTTGGATACACACCCACTTAGTTTCTTTTGATGAGCTTTCATACACTTATAGCTCTAGTGCATACGTTGTATGGCAATCCCTACTCACTCACATTGATATCTATTGATGGTCATCTCCATAGCCCATTAATATGCCTAGTTGATGTGAGACTATCTTCCTCTTTTGTCTTCTCCACAACCACCACTCTATTCCACATAGTGATATATCCATGGCTCACGCTCATGTATTGCGTGACAGTTGAAAAAATTGAAAAGATTGAAGTGTGAAACAATTGCTTGGCTAAAACCGGGGATGTGCATGATATGAATATTTTATGAGGGAGCATAGCCAGACTATATGATTTTGTAGGGATAACTTTCTTTGGCCATGTTATTTTGAGAATACATGATTGCTTTGTTAGTATGCTTGAAGTATTATTATTCTTATGTCAATGCAGACTTTTATCTTAAATCTTTCGGCTCTGAACATTCATGCCACAATAAAGAAAATCACATTGAGAATTATGTTAGGTAGCATTCCACATCAAAAATTCTGTTTTTATCATTTACCTACTCAAGGACGAGCAGGAATTAAGCTTGGGGATGCTTGATACGTCTCCAATGTATCTATAATTTTTGATTGTTCCATGCTATTATATTACCCTTCTAGGATGTTTTATAGGCTTTTATATACACTTTTATATGATTTTTGGGACTAACCTATTAACCCAAAGCCCAGTGCCAGTTGTTGTTTTTCCCTTGTTTTTGAGTATCGCAGAAAAGGAATATCAAATGGAGCCCAATTGACCTGAAACTCAACGGAGGACGTTTATGGACCTGAAGAAGACCAGATAGTATCATAGGAGGACCAGAAGGTCCACGGGCTGCCCACGAGGGTGGGGGCGCCCCTTGTGCACGCCCCTGCCTCGTGGACAGCTCGGAGACCCCCTTTACTTGCCCCCGACTCCAACACATCCTATATATACACAAATCTCCGGAAAATAACCTAGATCCGTAGTTCCGCTGTCGAAAGCCTCTGTTGCCATCGAAAACCAATCTAGACCCATTCTGGCACCCTGCCAGAGGGGGGAATCCCTCTTCGGTGGCCATCTTCATCATCCCGGCGCTCTCCATGACGAAGAGGGAGTAGTTCACCCTCGGGGCTGAGGGTATGTACCAATAGCTATGTGTTTGATCTCTCTCTCTCTCTCGTTTTCTTGAGATGTCACGATCTCGATGTATCACGAGCTTCACTATTATAGTTGGATCCTATGATGCTTCTCCCCCGCTACTCTCTTGTAATGGATTGAGTTTTTCCTTTGAAGTTATCTTATCGGATTGAGTCTTTAAGGATTTGAGAACACTTGATGTATGTCTTGCATGTGCTTATCTGTGGTGACAATGGGATATCACGTGTCTACTTGATGTATGTTTTGGTGATCAACTTGCGGGTTCCGTGACCTTGGGAATCTATTCATAGGGGTTGGCACACGTTTTCGTCTTGACTCTCCGGTAGAAACTTTGGGGCACTCTTTGAAGTACTTTGTGTTGGTTGAATAGATGAATCTGAGATTGTGTGATGCATATCGTATAATCATGCCCATGGATACTTGAGGTGACAATGGAGTATCTAGGTGACATTAGGGTTTTGGTTGATTTGTATCTTAAGGTGTTATTCTAGTACGAACTCTAGGATAGATTGAACGGCAAGAATAGCCTCGTGTTATTTTACTACGGTCTCTTGAATAGATCGATTAGAAAGAATAAATTTGAGGTGGTTTCGTACCCTACAATAATCTCTTCGTTTGTTTTCCGCTATTAGTGACTTTGGAGTGACTATTTGGTTCATGTTGAGGGCTAGTAATATGATCTAATTATGTTATCCTTGTTGAGAGAACTTGCACTAGTGAAAGTATGAACCCTAGGCCTTGTTTCCTATCATTGCAACACCATTTATGCTCACTTTTATCATTAGTTACCTTGCTGTTTTTATATTTTCTTATTACAAAAACCTATATCTACCATCCATATTGCACTTGTATCACCATCTCTTCACCGAACTAGTGCACCTATACAATTACCATTGTATTGGGTGTGTTGGGGACACAAGAGACTCTTTGTTATTTGGTTGCATGGTTGTTTGAGAGAGACCATCTTCATCCTACGCCTCCCATGGATTGATAAACCTTAGGTCATCCACTTGAGGGAAATTTGCTACTATCCTACAAACCTCTGCACTTGGAGGCCCAACAACGTCTACAAGAAGAAGGTTGCGTAGTAGACATCAGTTTTCAGCAAGGTAATGTCTGCAAGTACTGAAACTGTAAGTAATAGAGTAGTTTGACAGCAAGATATTTTTGAAACGAGCAAGTAACGATAGTAGTAGCAAAAGTGCAGCAAGGTAGGCCAATCCTTTTGAGGCAAAGCATAGGCCAAGACAGTCTCTTATAATAAGCAAAGCGTTCTCTAGGGTACGATAATTTCATCTAGTCACTTTCATCATGTTGGTTCGATTCGTGTTCGCTACTTTGATAATTTGTTATGTGGGTGGATCGGTGCTTAGGAGCTGTTCTTACTTGAACAAACCTCCTACTTATTATTAACCGTCCCGCAAGCATCCGCAACTATGGGAAAAGTATTGAGAATAAATTCTAACCATAGCATTAAACTTTTGGATCCAGTTGGTCCCTTACGGAATAGCACATAAACTGGGGTTTAAGCTTCTGTCACTCTTGCAACCCATCATCTAATTACTACTCCCCAATGCATTCCCTTAGGCCCAAATATGGTGAAGTGTCATGTAGTCGACGTTCACATGACACCAATAAGGGAATCACAACATACATACTATCAAAATATCGTACACATATCAAATTCACATGATTACTTGCAACATTATTTCTTTCGTGACCTCAAGAACCAAGGTAGCTACTCACAAATGATAAGCATGATCAAAATCAGAGGGGTATTGAATAGCATATTGGATCTTAACATATAATCTTCCACCAAATAAACCATATAGTAATCAAGTACAAGATGTAATCAACACTACTAGTCACCCATAAGCACCAATCTATAGTTTCGGTAACAAGATTGAACACAAGAGATGAACTAGGGTTTCGGATGAGATGGTTCTGTGGAAGATGTTGATGGAGATAGCCCTACCCAAGATGGTAGAGTTGTTGGTGATGACGATGACGATGATTTCCCCCTCCGGGAGGGAAGTTCCCACAACGAAATCGCTCCGCCGGAGGGCAAAAGTGCTTCTACCCCAGTTCCGCCTCGAGACGGTGGCGCTCCATCCCAGAAGACTTTTTTCTTATTTTTCCTAGCTCAGAATGGCTTATATACCAGAAGATGGGAATCGGAGGTGGGCCTGGGTGAGCACAACCCACCAGGCGTGCCTGAGCTCCCTGGCATGGCCAGGTGGGTTGTGCCCACCTGGTGGGCCCCCTCTGGTACTTCTTTGCTCCAATATTCTTAAAATAATTCATAAAAATTCTCCGTGAAGTTTCAGCTTGTTTGGAGTTGAGAAGAATAGGTGGCGTGACGTAGCTTTTTCAGGTCCAGATTTCCAGCTGCCATAATTCTCCCTCTTGATGCATACCTTGAAAATTATGAGAGAAAAGGCATTAGAATTACTCCAAAAGGCATTATTATGCATAAAACAATATGAATAACAGTAAGAAGACATGATGCAAAATGGACGTATCAGAACCTCCAAGTTGATTCTGCCAGGAGCCCTCAAAGCAATATAGAGAGTTAGTTAGTTGCACTTTGTCCACCTTGGAACCTCCAAGCAAGGTGTCTGGTATATCCGAGATGGTTCAAAAACTTTCTTCTCATCTCCAATACATCTGGGTGACTTTTGTCTCGTAGCCGCGAGTGTCATTTGTTCAATACCTTTGAGGATTAAAGTTTTAACTAGAAGTTTTGTTCAGACACCGTGAGCGAGTTTCATCTAGACATTCTGAGATCATATAGTAGTAGAAAAATCCCAGGATTATAGTTTGGAACCCCCGAATGTTGTATGGTCGAAGCCTTCGGGTGTAATCTATGTTCTATCCAAAGACCATAAGGTTCATTCAAAATCTCCGAGTTGATGCTTCCATACGGATCCCCTGAGCCTTTGTGGAAATTCACATGTGTACTTTTAGATCCACCTAGTGTATTTTCGGAGCCTCCGACATATTGAAAGTGCATCTCCATTATACCCTAGTTGTTTTGATGATTAATGGAAAAATCATCTGAGAGGACTAATGAATTCAATGAGTTCATTTCAGGAATTCGGAATAATTTTCATATTCAGGTCCATGGCTTTATATGGGAGATGATTGGTGACCGCTACAAACAACTTTTCTAGTTGTTCTCCTGATCAAGCTCATAGGTTGTATTTTCTAGGTATCTTGGTGAATCCAAGGTTCACACTGAGTATAGGACAATCATACTATGAAGAGGGGCACAAGCAAAGATTTTGGTTAGAATTCGAAGAACATATCTGGTATGTCTCCAATATATCTATAATTTTTGATTGTTCCATGCTATTATATTATCTGTTTTGGATGTTTTATAAGCATTAATATGCTATTTTATATTATTTTGGGGACTAACTTATTAACCTAGAGCCCAGTGCCAGTTTGTGTTTTTCCTTGTTTTTGAGTTTCGTAGAAAAGGAATATCAAACGGAGTCCAAACGGAACGAAACTTTACGAGGATTTTTCATGGACTAGAAGACACCCAGAGGACTTGGAGTACACGTCAGGGGAGCCGCGAGGTGGCCACAAGGACGGAGGGTGCGCCCAGGGGGTAGGGCGCACCCCAACCCTTGTGGGCCCCTCGTGCGTCCACCGACCTATTTCTTCCGCCTATATATTCTCATATATTCCAAAAACCCTAGAGAAGAGATCGAAACCACTTTTCCACCGTCGTAACCTTTTGTTTCCGCGAGATCCCATCTGGAGGTCTTTTCCGATACTCTGTCGAAGGGGGACTCGACCACGGAGGGCATCTCCATCAACACCGTTGCCCTTCCGGTGAAGTGTGAGTAGTTTACCACAGACATACGGATCCATAGCTAGTAGCTAGATGGCTTCTTCTCTCTCTTTTATTCTCAATACCATGTTCTCCTCGATGTTCTTCAAGATCTATCCGATGTAATATTCTTTTGTGGTGTGTTTGCCAAGATCCGATGAATGGTGGATTTATGATCAGATTATCTATGAATATTATTTGAGCCTTTTCTGAATTCTTATATGCATGATTTGATATCTTAGCAATTCTCTTCGAACTATCAGTTTGGTTTGGCCAACTAGATTGGTTTTTCTTACAATGGGAGAAGTGCTTTGCTTTGGGTTCAATCTTGCGGTGCTCAATCCCAGAAAGGGACATGACATGTATTGTATTGTTGCCATCGAGGATAACAAGATGGGGTTTTCATCATATTGCTTGAGTTAATTCCGCTACATCATGTCATCTTACTAAATGTGTTACTCTGTTCTTTATGGACTTAATACTCTAGATGCAGAATCCTTTCGGTCGATGTGTGGAGTAATAGTAGTAGATGCAGGCAGGAGGCGATCTACTTGATACGGACATGATGCCTATATTCATGATCATTGCCTTAGATATCGTCATAACTTTGCGCTTTTCTACCAATTGCTTGGTAGTAGTTTGTTTACCCACCGTAATATTTGCTATCATGAGAGAAGCCTCTAGTGAAACCTATGGCCCCTGGGTGTATTTTCCCTTTTATTACTTTCCGATCTACTATTTTGCAATCTAATTTTACTATCCAGTCTATAAACGAAAAATATCAAAAATATTTACTTTACAGTTTATCCATCTCTATCAGATCTCACTTCTACAAATAACCATGAAGGGATTGACAACCCCTTTATTGCGTTCGATGCAAGTTGTTTGATTGTTTGTGCAGGTATTTGGCGATTTGTGCATTGTCTCTTACTGGATTGATACCTTGGTTCTCAAACCGAGGGACATACTTACTCTACTTTGTTGCATCACCCTTTCCTCTTTAAGGGAAAAACCAACGCAAGCTCAAGAGGTAGCAGGAAGAATATTTGGCGCCATTGTCGGGGAGATCTACGCCAAGTCAAGTCAAGGTTTGTCTTCCTCAACTCGCCAATCTTTGGTGCTGTTGAGATCTACGTCAAGTCAAGACACACCAAGTACCCTTCATTAAACTCTCATATCTTGCATTTACATTATTTTCCATTCTCCTCTTGTTTTCCTCTCCCCCACTTCTAAAACGATTTGTCGAAAAGATTCGCCTTGTCTTCGCCCTTCTTTCGTTCGTCTTGTTCGCTTGCTTTTTGTGTGCTTGTGTGTTGGATTGCTTGCTTTGTCACAGTGGCGCAAGAAAATACCAAATTATGTGACTTTTCCAACACCAATAATAATGATTTTATTACTACCCCGATTGCTCCCGCTACTAATGCGGAATCTTGTGAAATCAATGCTGCTTTATTGAATCCAGTCATGAAAGATCAATTTTCTGGCCTTCCTAGTGAAGATGCCACTTCCCATCTGAATAATTTTGTTGATTTGTGCGATATGCAAAATAAAATAGATGTAGATAATGATTTTGTTAAATTAAAGCTATTCCTGTTTTCAGTTCTAGACCGGCTAAAACTTGGTTTTCAACTTTGCCTAAAAATAGTATTGATTCATGGAATAAGTGCAAAGATTCTTTTATTGCCAACTATTTTCCTCCTGCCAAGATCATCTCCCTTAGGAACGATATTATGAATTTTAAACAACTTGATCATGAGCATGTTACACAATCTTGGGAGAGGATGAAACTTATGATACGGAATTGTCCTACACATGGTTTGAATTTATGGATGATTATACATTTTTTATGCCATATTGAAATTTGCTTCTAGAAATCTTTTAGATTCGGTCGCGGGAGGTACTTTCATGGAAATCACTTTAGGAGAAGCTACTAAACTCCTAGATAAAATTATGGTCAATTATTCTCAATGGCATACCGAAAGCTCTTCCACCAGTTAAAAAAGCGCATGCTATTGAAGAGATTAATGTTTTGAGTGGAAAGATGGAAGAACTTATGAAATTATTTGCTAGCAAGGGTCCTAATATTGATCCTAATGATATGCCCTTGTCCACTTTGATTGAGAATAATAATTAATCAATGGATGTGAATTTTCTTGGTAGGAACAATTTTGGTAACAATGCTTATAGAGGAAATTTTAATCCTAGGCCTTTTCCTGGTAATTCCTCTAATAATTATGGAAATTCCTACAACAATTATGATGTAAATTATAATAAGATGCCTTCTAAATTTGAGAATAGTGTTAAAGAATTTATGAGTTCTCAAAAGAATTGTAATGCTATGATTGAAGAAAAATTGCTTAAGATTGATGATTTGGCAAGGAGTGTGGATAGAATTTCTCCTGATGTTGATTCTTTAAAGCTTAGATCTATTCCACCCAAGCATGATATCAGTGAGTCTCTCAAGGCTATGAGAATTTCCATTGATGAATGCAAAGAAAGAACCGCTAAGATGCGTGCTAAAAAAGAATGGTTTATAAAAACATGTTCTTCTAGTTCCCGTGAAAAAAATGATGAAGATCTTAAGGTGATTGATGTGACTCCTATTGAATCTTTGTTTTCCAAAATAAATCTTGATAAAGATGGGACGGAAGATGAGTCTACTTTAGTTAAGAGGCATCCCAATGATTCGGAGTTTGTAGATCTTGATGCAAAAATTGATAAAAGAGGGATAGATGTAGTCAAAACCCTAAGTAGTGATGAAGCTACTAGATTGGATCTCAAGGAATTTAATTATGATAATTGCTCTTAATAGATCTATTTCCTTGTTGCAATCCATGTTGAACTCTCCTCATGCTTATAATCAAAATAAAGCTTTTACTGAACATATCGTTGATGCTATGATGCAATCTTTTGAAGAAGAGCTTGAATTAGAAGTTTCTATCCCTGGAAAACATTATGATGATTGGGAACCTACTATTAAGATTAAGATTAAATATTATGAGTGCCATGCTTTGTGTGAGTTGGGTGCTAGCGTTTCTACGATTTCAAAAAAATTATGTGATGTGCTAGGGTTCCGTGAAATTGATGAGTGTTCTTTAAATTTGCATCTTGCGGATTCCAGCATTAAGAAACCTATGGGAAGGACTAATGATGTTCTTATTTTTACAAATAGGAATTATGTTCCTGTAGATTTCATTGTTCTTGATATAGATTGTTATCCTACATGTCCTATTATTCTTGGTAGACCTTTCCTTAGAACAATTGGTGCAATTATTGATATGAAAGAAGGAAACATTAGATTTCAATTTCCATTAAGGAAGGGCATGGAACACTTTCCAAGAAATTAAATTAAATTGCCTTATGAATCTATTATGAGAGATACCTATGGATTGCATGCCAAAGATGATAATACCTAGATCTATTTGCGTCTTATGCCTAGCTAAGGGCGTTAAACAATAGCGCTTGTTGGGAGGCAACCCAATTTTATTTTTGATTTTTACTTTTTGGTTATGTTTTGCAAGTTTTACACATTATTACTTCTATATTAATTGTGTTTTGGTTTTTTAATTAGTGTCTGAGCCAAGTAAGACCTTTGTGATGGCTTACGGTGATCGTGGATTTGATTTTGCTGAAAAACAGAAACTTTTGCGCCCAGTGCAGAGAATTTAATAATTCACAGGAACATCAAAACCTTCTAAATTTTTTACACAAAGTTGATATACAAATTTCCAATGTCGTTCAATTTGTTAAGAATTTCTAGAGTTACAGAAGTATGCGAAGTTTTCAGATTGTTACAGACTGTTCTGTTTTTGACAGATTCTGTTTTCTATGTGTTGTTTGCTTATTGTGATGCATCTATGGCTAGTATCGTGGGGTATGAACCATGGAGAAGTTGGAATACAGTAGATATTACACCAATATAAAATTATAATAAGATCACAACAGTACCTTGAGTGGTTATTTGCTTTGTTTTACTAACAGAGCTCACGAGATTTTCTGTTGAGTTTTGTGTTGTGAAGTTTTCAAGTTTTGGGTAAGGATTTGATGGACTATGGAATACAGAGTGGAAAAAGACTAAGCTTGGGGATGCCCAAGGCACCCCAAGGTAAAATTCAAGGAAGGCTAAGAGCCTAAGCTTGGGGATGCCCTAGGAAGGCATCCCCTCTTTCGTCTTCATCTATCGGTAAATTTACTTGAGGCTATATTTTTATTCACTACATGATATGTGTTTTGCTTGGAGTGTCGTGTACGATATGAGTCTTTGCTTTTCAGTTTGCCACAATCATCCTTGCTGTACACACCTTTTGAGAGGGATATGCTTCAGTCATGATTTATTAGAATACTCTATGTGCTTCACTTATATCTTTTGAGCTAGGCAATTTTGCTCTAGTGCTTCACTTGTATCTTTTTAGAGCACGGTGGTGGTTTTATTTTGTAGAAATTATTGAACTCTCTTGCTTCACTTATATTATTTTGTGAGTGTTAAAGAACAACATGGTAATTTGCTTGGGTTATGAAATTAGTCCCAATATGATAGACATCCAAAGGAGATATAATAAAAAGGGTCTTTTACATCTGTGCCCCTGGTTCCTTAGCTCTACTCATTCATCCCCGCGATCTTAACTTTTGCTCAGTTTTCCCCACTCCCTTGCCCGAAACCCTCAAAAGAGGTCACAACGGACGTCGCTGTCGGGTCAGTGCTTTGACCGTTAACTCTAACGAGTGGGGCCACATTGGGCGGTGTAGCTGTTCGACCGTTGGGCCGTGCTTTCATTGGGCCGCCCCTTGCATTAAACGCCTGCGCGCGTCGCCACGATAGAAGCCTGCTATGCATGCACCCAACAAGCCTGCCTGCATGCGTCGATGCGCGCCGCCACGATGCACCGATCGAGGTTGCATGCGCCGACCGAGCCTGTATGCGCTGATGCGTGCCGCCATGATGCACTGACGGAGCCGATTTCGTGAACGCCAGCCGCCACGGATGCAGCGGCGATCGCTGTCGCCGGTTCCTCTCTTCTCGCACACTTATCTCCTTGATTTAGAGCATCATTTTTTACGATGAGTTGCGGCCTTTTTGATCCACTCGCATCTGCACCTATTTTGCTACGAAAAATAAATTGAACAAATATGTTGTGGCTGCATGCACTAGCTAGGTGGCTACATGCACTAGGTGGTTACTAACAAAGCGAGCTCTCTAAGAAAGCAATCAACAAACATGTAGATGGGGCCAACAAGCCCATAGCACGATCACATAGTTGAAACTAGGAAGAACTTCATAATAGAATAGATAGAAAACTTAATAATAGAACTTGATAAAAGGGCCAACAAGCCCATAGCATCGCCAACATAGTTCAATTACAACTTAGCATAACATAGACTCAAAAAAAGAAAAATAGATAGAGGGTTTAGAACCCTAGACGCCGCCTTCTCCACCTCGCTCCTCCTCCGGGCGCCCTTCACTGCTCCTCTGGGGCGTTGTCAATGGCGTACGGAAGAGTGTGCATGCGTGACGCAGTGGGGAAGATGTTGGTGTACTCCGTGAACATGTTGTTGGTGGTGAAAACGATGAACTCGTAGCCACACCAAAACACCCGGCCGAGGAGGTAGAAGGCGTCGAATGTGTTGGTGAAGTGGGCAAGGAGAGCAACCACCACCCCGTTTTGGATGACCTCCTCGACATGGAACATCCTTGGAGATCCCCGCGGGAGGTGGTGGTAGCCGGACGCGAGGAAGAACTCGGTGAAGTTCCTTGCGGTCCTCCACCTTGATATCGCCCACACACGTAGTGTGTGCTCAATGTACACGCCAGGAGGATAGAGCCTCTCCGGCATGATGGGTGGGAAGTGGTAAGGTGGTCCGGTGTACTGCATGGCTGAGAATGTGCTAGAAGAAGGAGAAGTGGTTGAAGAGCAAGAAGGGCAGATGGCAGAGATGATGGGAGATGGATGAGGGATGGCAGAGGCATAGGGTGGCTTAAATAGCCGTAGTGCTACGTGTTATTTTGGCCGTGGCAGTAACGGGGTCAATTGTGAAGTAGCCCGTTTTCAAACCCACCGCAACATCAGGAGTGTACACGCGTGGTAAACGGTGGTTTGAAAAAGAATAAGAAAACAAGCTAATTGCACGCGTGGGGAAACGATGCAAAAATACAGAGCCAACACGTTCACAAAAAACAGAGCAAACGATGGAAAAAGTAACGATGCAATTCGACGGCCCAACCAGAGCTTGGTTTCCTTTTGGGCTCAATAACAACGTTTTTTCGCGGAGTCAGTGGTGGGTGAGCAACCAAGCACAACTAATAGGATCGCCTCTCGCGCATCGCCCCATGATCCAACGATGCGGAGCCGTCCATGTGATCCAACGACGCAGAGTCTGCACGCAGCCAGCCCACCTAATTCCTTATAGAAGACCAGATCTGAGGGTTGTTGCTTGGCGCTAGGGTATGATCAGACAGCTGACGTTCGGAGCTAGGGTTAGGCAAAACCCCGCGGGGTTTTGAGGGGTTTTGAGATGGTCAACGGGGTTTCGAAGGTTTTGACTGAGCATAACTAGTTTAAAAAAATCGGAAAATATGAAACCTTCGCCATTCGTCGTTTTATAAGACACACTAACGTGGAAAAATACTAAACTTGGTCTATGATCATTTTCATGAAAAACCTAGCTGGCACGATCGAGGTCAAATGAGCACCATTAATCAAAAAATCAAAAAAATATGAAACATGCGTACAATGTTGTCTTATGTGACATGTTACCAACCAAAAATCTTAAACTTGGTCTATGGTCATTTTCATGAGAAAACCTTCACACATATGAGCTATCACGTACAAGATTTCATAGAGTTCAAGGAGAGGAGGTAGGGTTACCTTCTGTTTTTGAAAAAAAATCACCAAAGCTTTATTTCAAAGTGAATAAGAAGGATCTGAACTTAGTTTTCCATTTTCATATTTTAAACGTGTTTTTAATAGTTTTTATATTAAAGCATATGTTTCAAAAGAAAATGTAAAAATATGAATATTAATTCAAAAAATAGTGAGACTTCGAACTACACTATATAGATTGAATAGGTGTTAATAAAAAATATTTGGCTCATTTAGAGTAGGTCCAAAAAAATTGATTACAAATGGGCTGTTTACCCTAGCATGGGAGCTCATTTGAAGCGCATTTCTCAAATTAAAATTTCTTTGACCTCCTCTAAATCACCTCAAATTTTGCACACATGATCTCCTACACAAACATAGATAGTTTGCCAAGGTTTTTTTTTTTGCATTTTCTTGAATTTACACAAACATACATAGATAATTTGCTGGTGGGAAAAATCATGCATTTGATTTGATTAATAAACATCAGACCAATAACATGTGTGATCAGTGAAGCAACACTGAAACAACATGCGTGATCAGTGAAGCAACACTAAAGTGATGAGTGAAGCAACACTGAAACAACATATCTGATCAGTGAAGCAAGACTGAAACAACATATCTGATCAGTGAAGCAACACTGAAACAACATGCGTGATCAGTGAAGCAACACTAAAGTGATGAGTGAAGCAACACTGAAACAACATATCTGATCAGTGAAGCAAGACTGAAACAACATATCTGATCAGTGAAGCAACACTGAAAGAACATGTGTGATCATTGCAGCACCTAAACTCATAATTCACAACATCTAAACAGAACTAACCATACACCACAGGCAAATATAAGGACAGACAAATATAGATAGAATAATACATTACTAGCATCACCATAGATTCAGTTACTTAACTTTGTAACCTCCCTTTGAATAGTACACCAAGCTAGCTCCCTTCTCTCTCACCACAAAGTGGATGAGACACCCACCATGTAAATACCCTTTGTACAGTGCTCCACCTTTGATTTAATATATTTACACAGTAGGAGAGTTTCCTACTATTCCTAGTCAAAAAAAACCATAGATTCAGTTCACACCATAAACATCCACATTAATTTTACCAAAAGTAACCGGACCCAAAGTACCCAAAGATTAAGATTCAGTTCACAACATCACACCATCACAGCGTCACATCATCACATCACTTCACGCCGGAGTCAGGGCCTTCGCGAGCGCAGCATACTGCCCCCTGATCATGTAGTCCTCCCCGTGTATCGCTACATCCTCTGCATGAGACAGAAGGTGATCGAAGCGGCCATCCTTGGGCTTTGGCTTGGTGGTGCAGTAGGGTCAGCGCCACTTCTTGAACTTGCGGTTGTAGAAGGAAGCAACTCCCTTGGCCTTGATCTTCTCCACCTCCTTGGTTGTGGAGGATGCGACGTTGCCCTTGTACACTTCTTCTCCAGAATCATACTACACACATGACTGAGTTACATTAATACTTTGTAGATTCATGGATACACTATGTCAAAGGAACTAAATGAACAATCTAAATTTCAAGTAGGCTTACCTCATATTCTCCTTCATCACTTTTCTCTGGATCATACGGGTTGTACTGGGCCAGATTCCTCTTTCTACCCCCCAACCATCATCCTCCTAACATACAATTACATCCATCACTAGTAAATACAGAAGCCAATTGAAAATTTAGATATGACATTCAAATAACACATTGATCATTGGTCATGCACACACATTGAAGAGCAGAGCTAATATAACTACATATTGTGGACAAATTTATATACTAATGAATCAAATAACTTCTTAATCAATGGATTCCATTTGGGCATATGACATTCAAAACTCCAATGTGAGTAGCATTCAAAAAACATCTAATAGAGACCCAATCTCCCAATCTAATAAGCATACATGTATGTAGCATTAAAAACCCCAATATGCGAGCATTAAAAACATCTAATAATCATACATCTGTGTAGCATTGAAGCACATCTAATAAACAGATATATATTTTTGCAACGAATTTATCCAACAAACCCTAGTACAAAAACCCCCATCACCCCGGCCCATCCGTCAAACCAACTACTCTAACCATCTGAACTACCGTATGAATCCAAAATATAACCAATGCAACTAACTGTACAAGCTAATATCCTAAAGCAAAGCAAGTGCAAATACCTCTTGCTCCTCGTCGGGCTGCGCATGGGGGGTATCGAGATGGACCGCGCCGCTCATCGCCGTCACCTTTATGGAGCGCTGAGGCTTATCCCGCCACCTCCTTCCCCACATCCGCAACGGTTGCGAGTTTCCCCGCACCGCCGTGGACGCCGCCGACATCCGCGGTCACCGCGCCCTGCTGCTTCACCACATCTTCGGCCGCTGCGCCGGCGTCACCATGAGCTTCAGCCATCGGATAGATGGAGGTGATGCATGTGAGGAAGAGGATGCAGTGGGGGAGAGCGAGACGGTGCGGTGGAGGCAGTGGAGGAGAGCGAGACGACGCTGGTGGGGGAGAGGAAGACGATGCGACAAGGAGGGGATTTGGGGGAAATGGTTGGGGCGATGGAGGTGGTTGCCCCTCTTTATATGATGGGATGTTTCGGGCATGTCCATGGACACGTGCTACACCATGACCGCGCACAACCGCGGTCTTGCATGCACCCACATATATGCGGCCCCACTCATCAGAGTTAACGGTCATGGGCATTGACCCGACGGCAACGTCCTTTATAACCTGTTCTGAGGGTTTCGGGCAAGGGAGTGGGGAAAAGTGAGAAAAAGTTAACATAGTGGGGATGAATGAGTAGAGCTAAGGAACGAGGGGCACAGAAATAAAAATCCCTAATAAAAAACTTTCATATGTAGAGCATTAAATATTATGTGAAGTTTGACTCCTTGTAATTGTTTTTAGATGTTAAGATGATAATATTAGAGTCATGCTAGAGGTAGTTTGTGAGGTTAAAGAAATAATTGTGTTAAGGTTTGTGATTCCCGAAGCATTCACGTATGGCCTATGTAACCAAATTGGCACGCAATGTATCTTGATTGTTTCCTCTTTGTGGGAAGGTCGGGGGCACGTGATGGTTAACTCCTACCAACCCCCCCCCCCCTAGGAGCATGCGTTGTAGTGCTTTGCTTTGAGGGCTAAGTAGATTTTTCGCAGTAAATATGTGAGTTCTTTATGACTAATGTGAGTCCACGCACTCTCACCCTTCCACCTTGCTAGCCACTCTAGTGCCGCAACTTTCGCCGGTGCATAAATCCCGCCTTACACCTTCCTCAAAACAACCACCATACCTACCTATTATGGCATTTCCATTCCGAGATATATTGCCATGTAACTCCACTGTTCTGTTTATTATGACATGATTCATCATTGTCATATTGCTTTGCATGATCATGTAGTTGACATAGTATTTGTGGCAAAGCCACCAATCATATTTTTCAGAGATGTCACTCTTGGTCATTAAACATCCCGGTACACCACCAAAGGCATTCATGTAGAGTCATATCTTGTTCTAAGCATCGAGTTGTAAGTAAATAAAAGTGTGATGATCATCATTATTAGAACATTTTCCCATGTGAGATTATCAAAAATAGAAGAGGCCAATGAAGCCCAAATAAACAAAAGAGGCCAAAGAATCCAACCAAAAAATGAGAGAAAAAGAGAGAAGGGACAATGTTACTATCGTTTTTCACCCTTGTGCTTCAAAGTAGCACCATGTTCTTCATGATAGAGAGTCTCCTATGTTGTCACTTTCATGTATCACTAGTGGGAATTTTTCATTATAGAACTTGGCTTCTATATTCTGACGATGGGCTTCCTCAAATGCCCTAGGTCTTGATGAGCAAGCAAGTTAATGCGCACCCACTAGTTGTCTTTTTGAGCTTTCATACACTTATAGCTCTAGTGCATCCATTACATGGCAATCCCTACTCATTCAAATTGATATCGATTGATGGACATCTCCATAATCCATTGATTTGCCTAGTTGATGTGAGACTTTCTCCCACCTTTTGTCTATTACCACCTCCATTCCACCCATAGTGCTATGTCCATGGATCGCGCTCATATATTGCGTGAAGAGTTGGAAAAAGGCTTGAAAAAGTAGAGTATCAAAGAAATTGCTCGGCTGACTCTAGGACGGGAATGAGGGGTGTTTTGTGTTTATAAAAGGGAGCATAATGACTATATGATTTGTAGGGATAATGCTCTTTAGCCATGTTATTTTTTAAGCTTCGTAGATTGCTTTTAGTATGCTTGAAGTATTATTATTTCGATATTGATAAATTTTTATTTTGAGTCTTATGGATCTAAACATTCATGCCATAATAAATAAGAATTACATTGAAAAATATGTTCGGTAGCATTCCACATCAAAAATTCTGTTTTTATCATTTACATTCTGTTCTCGCGAGATCCCATCTGGAGGGCTTTTTCGGTACTATGCCGGAGGGGGAATCAACCACGGATGGCATCTACATCAACCCTATTGCCCTACCGATGAATTGTGAGTAGTTTACCATAGACCTACGGGTCCATAGCTAGTAGCGAGATGGCTTATTCTCTCTCTTTGATCTTCAATGCCATGTTCTCCTCGTTGTTCTTGGAGATCTATCCGATGTAATATTCTTTTGCGGTGTGTTTGTCAAGATCCGATGAATTGTGGGTTTCTGTTCAGATTATCTATGAATAATATTTGAGTTTCTTCTGAATTCTTCTATGCATGATCTTATATCTTAGTAATTCTCTTCAAACTATCGGTTTGGTTTGTCCAACTAGATTGGTTTTTCTTGCAATGTGAGAAGTGCTTTGCTTTGGGTTCAATCTTGCGGTGCTCAATCCCAGTGACAGAAAGGGACATGACACATATTGTATTGTTGCCATCAAGGATAATGTCGTGGAACTAAGTCTAATAGTTAGGATAGGGGGTCAGTAGCAGGAGGCAAGGTCCTAGCTATGGCGAGGTTGTACACAAGGGTTTTATGAGTTCGGGCCCTTCTCGGAGGAAGAAACAACCCTACGTCTCGGTGCCCGGGGGCGGTCGACTGGAAAATATGGGTATGTGTGTGTGTGTGTGTGTGTGTGTTACAGGGGGTGCGAACCCTTGTACTGGAGGTGGGGTGGCTTATATAGAGTGCGCTAGGACCCCAGCCATCCCACCTTACAGAGGCTTCAATGTACATAAAAGCAGGATGTTACTGATAAGGCCTATAATAAAGGACAGTAAAGGCTATCATTACTGCGGAGTGAATGCCCGACCGTTACTAGCCTTATGAGACCTTTGACCTTCAAGAGTCGAGTGGCTTTTTTGCATGGTCGAGTGGCTTCATTCTGTCGAATGGAATTGGGTTATCAGAGTGAGGTATGTGATGTCTAATACACAACCTTCTTCTTGTAGACGTTGTTGGGCCTCCAAGTGCAGAGGTGTCGGTGTACTAAGGTAGGGGTACCTTAGTACCCCAACTTGTGCACGGGCAGTAGCAGCTTCCCGTGGCAGGGCTTACCACGCGCTCGCCAAGGTCCGCTCTGGTCCCTATGAAGCCATTCAAGAACAAAGTACTCAAGTTAAGAGACAAGACCCCGGCAAGAGGAGTTTGCCAGGAAGGCCGCACCAGGCTCAAAGTTATCATTCCAACACGAGACCCTGGCAAGGAGTGCTTGCCAGGAAGGCCAAAGAACGGCACTTCGAGGAAGAACATCGTGGCGCATCGCGCGCCCCGGCAGGACCCGGAGCGCGACAAGCTTCCGGGCCCGGCAAGGTTGCGACCCCGGCAAGGTGCTTGCCGGGGAAGCCTATGCTGTGTCCCGCCGCTCCAGCTCATCTGGCCACGCGTCGCCCTGGGGCCCTTCCAGAGGCACGTGGCAGATGGCTGTGCAGCCTGGGGTACACGGTGGCAAGCCGCGGTGACGAGGATATCGCCGTGGCGAACGGAGACGCATGGACGGACACTTTTTGGGGCGACGGCGACGGGCATTCAATGCCTTTGTCCCCCACCGTCAAGATTAGGTGAAGACCACTGTTCATCCACTATTTATACACTGTTGCAACTACCACAGATTTTACATTTTTACCCTCCTCTACGTTGACACCTGTCGTTGACCCCTTTGAGCTATAAAAGGAGGCCCATGCACAACGTAGAGGGGGTTCGATCCCAGAAACTCGCTCACTCCCACGCTCGGTGTAGCTAGTACTTTAGATCTTCAAGCTTCCGAGCCCAAGAACTCAATACAACAAAAGCAGGAGTAGGGTTTTACGCGTCATCGCGGCCCGAACCTGGGTAAACTGCCCGCGTGCGCTCCTCGATCTGCTCTCCGTGCTCCCTCCGCTCCCTTACCACAACGTAGAAGGGGCTCCGGTCCCATAGGTGTTCGTGGGCGTCCAGTTTCCCCGACATGTTTGGCGCGCCAGGTAGGGGGCGTCGAGGTTGTGCGAACCTGATCCGGCGTTCGCGCGAGCGCAACCTTCAGCAACCTCACCAGCTTCATCAACCTCATCGACTACATCAACATGCCTCCGAAGAAGAAGGCTTCGGAGGTCGGAGGCCCTTCCGCGTCGATCCCACCACCACCAGAGCCGACGGTTGGTGGGGGAGGCGTCGGCGGAAGGGTGGACGCCGGTGGGGACACTCACAGCGCCACCAAGTCCAAGGACAATACGGACGATCGGGCGAACTCCAAGGCCTTGGTGTCCGTACACGCACCACGTCCCTCTCAGGAGGTGCCAGACCAGCAGCGACGTGGTACCAGAGGTACCATACGCTTGCTGGGACGTGGCCAGGCCGGCGAGTCACGGGACGCTCAAGGCCAACGTCCTGGCTCGAGCAAGGCGCGGTCGCCAGGACGGGAACATGCTCCTTCTAACGCGGTTAGAAGTCCGAGCGTGTCCCGCTCCTCGCACCGTTCGCCATCGTTTCCCTCCTCTCCAGCAGAAGCCCTGGCCAGGGCTTAGCTGCTCCTCGACTTCCCTCCAGCGGCGGACAAGGCCGAAGACTGGAGGGCGACGATCCAGAGCCTCGTCGCCTTCGCCAACAACGATGCGCCGCAGCAGCCGGCAACTTCGCGGCCGCGGCAAGTCGACCAAGCGAAGGCCGATGGAGACAAGACCGCCGGGGGTGCAACTACCATGCACTCCCCGCCGCGGAAGCAGAAAACGCCGCCCCGCCGGATCAACGTCGACGACGACTCCATGGCGTCGTCGGATCCGCGGGCTCGCCGCGATCAGCGCCAAGTCCTCGACGACAGGCGACAAGAGGACGCTCGAACCCGCATCGAGCGTCGAAGAGAAGCTCGAAGACAGTCCGATCAGCGTGCTGGGACCGCTGTCGACATGCACGCACCCGGTGAACCAGGCGACTTGCCGTACGCGGCAGGTTGCCCTGCGTTCACCCGAGAGCTGCGGCAAGTCCAGTGGCCCAGCATGAAGAATTTTAAGCCCGACGTACCCGAGAAGTACGACGGCAAGACACACCCCTCGGAGTTCCTCAGCATCTACACCATTGCGGTGCAGGCTGCCGCGGGACGCGACGAGAAGATCCTAGCCAACTACTTCCCTCTCGTGCTTAAGCCAAACGTCAGGTCTTGGCTTATGCACTTGCCGGAGAACTCCATCTCTTCATGGGCAGATTTGTGCCACCAGTTTGTTGGCGCCTTCACGGGCGGCCACAAACCCCACGGCCAGGAGAGCGATCTCCACATCCTTGCCCAGAAGGAGGGAGAGTCCCTGCGCAAATACATCCAAAGGTTCAGCCGTGTACAACACAATATCCCCGATGTCCACCCTGCCGCGGTTATCAGAGCGTTCCACCAGAACGTGCGTAACCGCCGGATGAGGGAGGAGATGGCGATGACCAAGATCTGGGACGTCAGCGAGCTTTACGCTCTGGCTGACAAATGTGCACATGCTGAAGAGGGGAGAAGACTCCCCGGAGAGGATACCGGCGCAGGAGGAAGCGACAGTGAGGATGCCGCCCCGGCAAGGAAAGGCCGGCGGCGGAACAACAGGAAAAAGAAGAACAAGGAGGTACTGGTTGTCGAGCAGTCCGGCAAGGAGGCTCCCGCCAAGAAGACACAGGCTGGTGGCTCCGGCAAGGAGCCCGCCCCTGTAGCGGCAGCCGACAAGCAGGACGGCTCCGACAAGCAGTACTGCAAGATCCACCGCACCAAGGGCCACGATCTTCAGAACTGCAAGAGGGTAGAGTACCTCGTAGAACAACAGAAGGCTGAATACGAGCGTCGTGACAAGGAGAAGGCCCAAGGAGGCGGAGGAGAGCCTAGCAAGAAGCGGCCGTTCAATGGCCGGGGAAGACGCCGCGGCAAGGCCAAGCAGCGGCAAGGAGACAGACCTCCCCGGGGCCGCGACAAGGATGAAGACGAGGACGATGATGAGGATATGGATGAAGGGGACAACAGCGAGCAGGAATTCCAGAAGGCCACAGAAGTTCTGTGCGTCGATGGAGGTGCCTCTCTGCACTCTTCCAACCGCCAACTCAAACAATGGGTGCGGGAAGTGAATGCAGCTGAGCCACCCGTCGAGTCGCGCAGGCTGTTGAAATGGTCCGGCACACCCATTATCTTCGACCTCGAGGACCACCCTGATCGCACAACCGCGGTCGGGTGCTTGCCGGTGTTGGTTTCACCAACTATCCGCAACCTCAAGGTCACCAAGATGTTGGTTCACGGCGGGGCCGGCCTCAACTTGATTTCCTCCGCTATGATCAAGAAACTGCAGATCCCCGACAGCGAGCTCGAGGAGACCGGGACGTTCCAAGGAATCAACCCGAGGAGGAGCAAGCCGAAGGGGAAGGTTACACTGCTAGTGACCTTTGGTGGGGAGCTCAACTTCAGGACGGAGAGGATCACATTCGACGTTGCTGATATCCCGTTGCCGTACAATGGGATACTTGGCCGTCCTGCACTCGCCAAATTCATGGCAGCTTCCCACTACGCATACAACATGCTCAAGATGCCAGGGCCGATAAGCGTCATCTCTGTCCCCGGCGACAAGAAAGATGCGCTTATTTGCCCCGACAAGATCTATCGGGATGTAGCAGCCGCGGCAGATAGCAAAACACTTGTCGCTGAAGCTCCCGGGGGGAAGACCAAGACCAAGTCCGGCAAGAGCTCTGGGGCCCACTCCGGCAAACGCACCTCTTCGGAGTGCTGCGCTGCCGTCGAGGACGCTCCATCGAGCTCCACCGGCAAGTGCAAGAAGGGAATGGCAGCTCCACCGGCAACCAAGAAGGCGTCCGCCAAGGAGGACGACACTGGTGGTACCTTCACCATCAGTGCTGCACTCGACCCTAAATAGGAAAGCGCGCTCGTTGCCTTCCTACGGGCGAATGTAGACGTGTTTGTGTGGCAACCGTCTGACATCCCCAGCGTTCCCAGGAAGGTAATTGAGCACAAGCTTGCTGTTTGTCCTCATGCGCGGCCCGTCAAGCAGAAGGTCAGGAAGCAAGCCGTGGAGCGCCAAGAGTTTATCGCCGAAGAGATAAAGAAGTTGGAAGCAGCAGGCCTGGTTCGAGGCGTACTCCATCCTACCTGGTTGGCCAATCCAGTTGTCGTGCGCAAGGCTAATGGGAAGTGGAGACTTTGTATAGACTTCACTGATGTGAATAAAGCTTGTCCTAAGGATCCATTTCCCATGCCGCGCATTGACCAGATTGTGGACTCCACGGCTGGATGTGAGTTGCTTTCATTTCTCGATGCATACTCAGGTTACCACCAGATATTCATGGCTGAGGAAGATGAAGAGAAGACTGCATTCATTACTCCATGTGGCACATATTGCTTCATACGCATGCCCTTTGGATTGAAGAATGCAGGCTCAACATTTGCAAGGGTGGTACACACTGCTTTTGAGCCACAGATACACAGAAATGTAGAAGCCTACATGGATGATATAGTGGTCAAGAGCAAGAGCAAAGATACTCTGATTCAAGACTTGGAAGAAACCTTTGAGAATCTGCGCAAGATACAACTCAAGTTGAACCCCGAGAAGTGCGTCTTCGGAGTCCCCTCCGGCAAGCTTCTCGGGTTCTTCGTATCCCAGAGGGGGATTGAAGCCAATCCCGACAAGATTAAAGCCATCGAGCAGATTGAAGCCCCGAAGCGCGTCAAGGACGTAAGGAGACTTGCTGGTTGTGTGGCTGCCCTCAGCAGGTTCATTTCAAAGTCTGCAGAACGCGCCCTGCCTTTCTTCAAAATCTTGAAAAAGGCAGGTCCTATGAAATGGACTCCGGAAGCGGAGGCTGCGCTGCAAGACTTGAAAGGATACCTATCCTCCACTCCAATACTTGTCGCACCTAAGCCACAAGAGAAGTTGTTGTTGTACTTAGCGGCGACCAATCAAGTGGTTAGTGCTGCGTTAGTAGCGGAGAGGGAGGCGGATGAGGAACCCACATCCCCGGCAGGCGCATCCAGCGGCAAGCAGGGGGCTTCCCCGACAAGCTCTGGCCCCGACAAGGACAAGTCTGCGCAAGAGCAAGGAGAAGTGCGAAAGAAGATGGTGCAGCGCCCAGTCTATTTTGTAAGTTCCCTCTTGCAGGGGGCTAGATCAAGATACTCTGGAGTGCAGAAGTTACTTTTCGGCCACCTCATGGCCTTGAGAAAGCTGCACCATTACTTCCAGGCACATGAGATAATAGTGGTCACTCGCTTTCCGTTGAAGAGGATATTGCAAAATCCAGAAGCAACAGGCAGGATCGTCGAGTGGGCACTGGAGCTGTCAAGCTTTGGCCTCAAGTTTGAGAGCACTTCAACTATACAGAGCAGAGCTTTGGCAGAGTTTATAGCGGAATGGACCCCAACACCAGATGAAGAAGTCCCAGAGACAAGCATCCCCGTCCAAGAAGCAAGCAAGGAGTGGATAATGTACTTCGATGGTGCCTTCTCGCTGCAAGGCGCCGGCGCTGGCGTGTTACTTATAGCACCCACCGGAGAGCACCTCAAGTATGTTGTTCAAATGCACTTTCCCAAGGAGCAAGCGACAAACAATACTGCCGAGTATGAAGGTCTGCTTGCCGGTCTCATAATTGCAGCCGAACTTGGGATCAAGAGGTTGATTGTGCGGGGAGACTCGCAGTTGGTGGTCCGACAAGTAAACAAGAGTTACCAGAGCCCTCTGATGGAAGCTTATGTCGATGAAGTGAGGAAGCTTGAAGAACACTTTGAAGGTCTACAGATGGAGCACGTTCCAAGAGCTCAGAATGACGTCGCAGATGGCCTTTCAAAGTGTGCTGCAACGAAGTTACCTGTGGAACCAGGGATCTTCGTGCTCAAGCTAACTCAGCCATCCGTTACACCATCAGTTGAGCAGAGCAAGAAGAGGAAGTTGGTCTCCGGCGACTACTTGCCGGCGGATCTTCCCGAAGCCGCCGCCAAGGTCCCCAAGATCAGCAACCAAAGTGCTGAGGAACAGTCTGCTCCTGCGGACCCAAGGGTCTGTACAGTTGAAGCAGGCTTTCCCGACAAGCCTTGCCCCGGCAGGCTTGCCGGGGAACCCTCAGGTCCGGCAGAGCCGCAGGTTCTTGCTGTAGAGGCTGAGGTTCCTGCAGAAGCCCTGATGCCCTTAGTCCTTGTTGTTGAGCCTCAAGCTCCAGCATGGGCACAGCAAATCGTCCGTTTTCTTCAGACTGGAGAACTTCCCGAAGAACCAGAAGAGATAGAGAGGATAACCAGGCAGTCAAGTATGTACCAGTTCGTTGGCAACGAACTATACAGAAGAAGACTCAATGGTGTCAGATTGAAGTGCATTTCCCGGGAAGATGGATAGAAGCTGTTGGCAGACATACACGGAGGCATATGTGGTCATCACATTGGCGCAAGAGCACTTGCTGGGAAGGCGTTCCGGCAAGGTTTCTTTTGGCCAGAAGCCCTCCAAGATGCAACTGCACAAGTAACCAAGTGTGAAGCGTGTCAGTTCCATGCCAAGCAAATTCACCAGCCAGCTCAAGCTCTCCAGACGATCCCTTTGTCCTGGCCCTTCTCGGTCTGGGGGCTCGATATCCTCGGCCCCTTTCCCCGCGCTGTCGGGGGCTTTGAGTACTTGTACGTCGCAATCGACAAGTTCACAAAGTGGCCAGAAGTGGAACCAGTGAGAAAGGTGACAGCACAGTCAGCAGTCAGGTTCTTCAGATCAATAGTTTGCCGTTTCGGGATTCCTAACAAGATCATCACCGACAACGGCACACAGTTCACAAGCCGCACCTTCATGCAATACGTCCAAGACCTTGGCGCCAAGATCTGCTTCGCTTCTGTTGCTCACCCAAGGAGCAATGGTCAAGCGGAGAGGGCAAACGCTGAAGTGCTGCGCGGACTGAAGACAAGAACCTTTGACAGGCTGCACAAGTGTGGAAGAAACTGGATAGAGGAGTTGCCGGCGGCTCTTTGGTCAATCAGGACGACACCAAATCGAGCCATCGGACAGACACCCTTTGCTCTTGTCTATGGAGCAGAGGCAGTTCTCCCCACGGAACTCGTATACGGATCTCCTCGAGTACTCGCTTACGACGAGCTCGAGCAAGAGCAACTGCGACAAGATGATGCATTGCTCCTCGAGGAGGAACGTCTCCAGGCTGTTGTACGAGCTGCTCGATACCAGCAAGCCTTGCGTCGCTATCATAGCCGCAAGGTCAAGGCCAGGAGTCTTGAGGAAGGCGACCTTGTTCTTCGGCGCGTTCAATCCGCCAAGAACTCCAACAAGTTGACGCCGAAGTGGGAAGGCCCTTATCGGGTGAGACAAGTCACAAGGCCCGGCGCTGTCCGCCTTGAGACCGAAGAAGGCTTACCGGTGAGCAACTCCTGGAACATAGAGCATCTTCACAAGTTTCACCCATAAGGCGCGGTTGCCGTGATCCGCTCCGGCAACCACCTTTTGTACAAGTCTTGCCGCTGTCGCATGTAAACCTTTACAAAGTCGGGCGCAGACCCCGTGCACCAGTAAAACTTTTGTGCTTCGCACCATTTGTCATTTCGTGCTTTTCCTTTTATTTGCATGTATCATCTGACATTTCGTGCAGCACACACTCCCGGTAAGCAGTAACAAGCCGCAAGGCTCCGTACTTGTATTTCCTTCTCTTTTGTCTTTCTCTCTGAAACAGAAGGAGTGTTCCTCGCGCACAAGTTTGCCGGGGGGAAGGAGATAGAAGTATGGACCAAGTGCTGTTCAAAAAAGAAAAGTCTTGCCGGGAAGTAAACAACCCAATGAAAGTTAAGTTACAAAAGTTTGAGCTTTCAAATTTTTAAATTTTAGTTATCTTCCTTGAACAACCACACTTTGTATGGAAAACCTGTGCGCGGAGGAACCTACCCATGGCTAGCTGCACCCTTACTTTGTTTCGAGCACGCTCAACGGCTTAAGTGAGCTGCGACAAGTGTCGCGCCCTTACTTCGTTTTCGAGTTCGCTCAGCAATCTAAGTGTGCTACGACTAGCTGCGGCAAGGTTTCTTGCCGACAAGGTCTTTGCTAGCAGGCTGCTAAGAGTCCCGCACTCAGCGCTCGCGGCAAGGGCCCCATGCCGGCAAGTTCCCCTAAAAGCGTAGGGTAAAAAGCATACAAAGTGAAGGACCAAAAGCAAGGGAGATAACACTGCATTGATTACCCGAAATAAAAGCATATATTACAGAGATAACTTGCCGCTGTTCTAAACAACTACTGCCTATGACTTAATTGGCAGCGGCGAGGGAAGCAAGGTGCCTAGTCTCTGCGGTCTCCGTCAATCCTCTGGATCTTGCCCACCTTGGCTACGATGTGGGCGACTTGGGCCTTCAACGCCTCCTGGTCAGCTTCGGGCGGCAAGGTCCGGAGGATGTTGACGAGGTTGATCCCGGGGTTGCGGTAGACGATCTTCGACAGCACCCACTCCATGGTGCCCATGCAAAGCCGGCGCGCCTCGTCGGCCAGCTGCACGGGGATCTTCTCCCGCAGCCGCGCAAGCGTCGGCGCCACTCCCCTGAAGAACAGACTCAGTTTGGCGCTGTGAGGGAGGTTCTCGTCGGGGGAGTACACGAGATGCTCCGCCCTCAACGCCATCATTTCCATGTCGATGTTGGCGGCGGAGGTGACGAGCTCCTCAGTCCATCGCTCCACCGTCTGCTGGAAGTGGTTTTGCGAGACGGCGGTGCTTTCCAGCAGGGCCCTCTCAGTGCGGAGATCGTCCTTCAGCTTCGTCTCGCGGTCCCGGGCAGCGTCACGCGAGTCTGTAAGGGTGGAGACCTTCAGCTCTAAATCAGCAATGGAGTCCCTAGCATCAGTAAGCTATTTGCCCCTCTCGGAGAGGCGGATTTGCAGCTCCGAGTTGGTGTGAGCGTCTTTCTCCCGCGCCACGTTGAGCGCGGTGACCCTGTCTTCACTCGCCTTCAAGAACAGCTCCATCTGCGCCACCCTGGCCTCCAGATCCTTCTTGGCAGTCTCCGCGGCAGCAGCGGCGTCCCTCGCCTCCTGCAGAGCCCCGCCGATGGCTTTCTCCCGGGCGGTGAGGTCGTCCTTGTGGTTGTCGAGGTCGACCTTCCGCTGGTTGAGTTCTCCTTCCCGCCGAGACAGCTCCTCGGCGGCCAGTCGCTGCTGCTCCTCAACCTCGGCCTTTTCGAGGACGAATGCTTGTTGTGCCCCGGCAAGCTCTTCGCGCTCCTCCGCCAAGTTCCGGAGGGCCGCCTGGTTGGCGGCACGGAGCTCCGCGGCACGCTTCTCCAGGTCAGCACCAGCCTTGACAGCCAGAGCCTCCCGAGACTCCAACTTCGCCTGCCTGGCCCGGTACAAGGCCAGGAGCCGGCGAAGGAGCCGCTCCTCTTCGGGCTCGTCGCTGCTGACGGGCGCATCAACAACCTTCAATCCGGCGGAGGCGAGGACTTCTCCGTCAAACGTCTCTCCCTCCGCGGGTGCCCTTGATGAGGACGCCCACGGGACTTGAATGAATACCCCGTTGGCGGCCTCCAGATAAACGCCCGACCCAGCCGCTGAAGCGGAAGGATCGGCGGCCGGTGCAGCGTCCGGCGCTCCTGTGGCCTCCGGGCCAGCAGTGCGGTCGCCGGTCCCTTCCCCAGCCGCGGCGTCGGCGGTCGGGGCGCTCTCCTCGGCGACTGGCTCATCGACGCCAACCGTTCCCTCTGCGGCGGTGGCATCGCCAGCGTCGCCAAGCACCTCCTCCTCGGCGATGGTCTCAGTCTCCATCGACTCCGGGGCGGGCGGATCTAGCAAAAGAAAAAGAAAAGAAAGATTTGTCAAGCAAATATCCAAAAAGAAGAATCCAAGAAGAAGAAAGTACAAGGGTTTACCTGCGCGGGCCTCTTCGATGACGGGGTCCCTCGCCGGGGAGCTCTCCCTTGGCGGCGTAGAAGTGGCCCCTGCTGGCGGAGGGCCGCTTGCGCCCTCCCTTGGCGGGGTGCTCACCCTTATCGGGCTACTTGCCCTTGGCGGGGTGCTCGCCCTTGGCGGAGTACCCGTCCTTGGCGGAGTGCTATCCCTTGCCGGGGAGATCGTCCTTGGTGGGGAGGGTGGAGCAAGCGGCTCTTCGGGGGCGACCTCCTGGTGCTCCTGCGGCTGCGGCTCCACTTCTGCACAAGACAACAAGACATCAGTACGGATAATAACCTCAAGCGCGCCCGTCAAGCAGAAAAATGAATACCAGACTTACGCTGGGGGCTGCTCCTCGGAGCAGCAGGCTGATCCGGCAAGTCTGTCGCTGGCGCATCTCCTGCCGCTGCGACGGGCTCGTCGTCCTCGATATCGACCACAGGGATCTTGGCCCTCTTCGCCATCCGCTGGGTCAAGGTCCTGGAAGCCAAAACAAGATCAGAACCAAGCAAGAGAAATCAAGACAAAATCAAAGGAAATGAAAATTGCAACTACTTACTCTTCCTCCTCTTCGTCGGAGCTGAGAGCGGAGAAGTCAAATCCCGCCTCGTGTGCTCCAGCGCGAGGAGCTGGAGGAGAGGGCTCCCTCGGGCGCTTGGCGGGCTCCGGAGCTGCGGGCTGTGAAGACCCAGCACCGGTCGTCGCTGAGGACCGAGGAACAGAAGGTACCCCAGAGTCACTCCGGGAAGACCCCCCTCCGCTTGTCGCTCGGGCACGGGGCGCCTCCTTGACGACCTTGCTCGTCGTGGTGGCGCGCGTCGCCCGGCGCTTCGGCCGTTGTTGGGGCGCCTGCGGCCTCACCGTCCCGACGGCCTTGCGGAGGCGCTTCTTCGGTTGCGGCGGAGGGCTTGGGCTTGGTGGTGGCGGAGAGTTCTCCGAGGATGACGAGGCGTCTTCGTCAAGATTCAGAGACCCCCCAGAATCTTCGTCGGAATCTCTGGACTCGGCGTCCTCCTCCTCCTCGGCGGGCCCACTGGACTCGGTACCCTGCCCGGCGGCCTCGCTCGCCCCGGCAACCTCGCTCGCCCCGGCAAGCTTCCCCGAAGGCTCCCTGGCGAACTCCTCGGGCGCAATCTTCAGCAGCTTGAGGATTTCCGCCTCCTCAGCTTGGCTCACCGCGTCCGCTGCCTCTGCTTCGTCCACAGTATACCCAAACTCGCCCGCAGCCGCAGCTGCGGCGGCCTCCTCCATTCTGGAGGCAATGTATGCTACATCCCGCTCGGTGGTCTCTCGGGTGAGCCCCTTCTTCTCTTCGGCGTTGCGGGTCGACCAAGTTGTCGAAGAAGGCTTGCACGGTCTCCGCTGAAGGCACCAGCCAAGTGGGGACGACCCCGTGGGAGTCGCACTCGGGCATCACCGCACGTATGGCACTGAGGGCGGTGTTATTGCACAACGGCACCACTCCTCGGGATGGTCTGAACCACTCCGGGTGGTTGGGGTCATGCTTAAACAGCTCCCGGACCATCCCCTTCAGCTCTAAGACAGTGAAATTATAGTTCAGCCCGGGGCGCAGCCTCATATGACCTGTCGCATTGCCGAACTCCCAGGCAGGCCTCTTCCTTTCCTGCAGGGGAGCAATGCGGCGGTGGAGAAAATCGGCCCCAACTTCACCTACAGTCAGGTTGGCGGCCCGGAGGCGAAGAATCCTAGTCAAGGCAATTTCAAGCTTGTCGTCCTCCGGGGCCAACTCACTCCAATCCTTGCCGCGCACTATGGCAGTCTGGCGCGGCGAGGTAAACTGCTAGGGCTCCTCTTCCAAGACCCAGCACCAGTCAGCTCTCCACTCCTCCCACTTGCCGCGAAGCTCCCCTTTCAAGTACGCCTCCTTCTTGTTCAGTCTGAAGATCCAGGAGATGCCGCCGGAGAGTGGGGATCCGGACTCTACTCTAGGCGTGAAGAAGTGGCGGAAAAGAGCTACATTTGGGTGGACCCCGACGAAGTTTTCGCACAGATGTGCGAAAACAGCCATCGTAAGGACGGCGTTGGGGGTGAAATCTAGGAGGTGGAGGCCGTACGTGTTCATCACATCACAGAAGAACTCCGAGTACGGAGGGCAGAGACCACAGTGAAAAAATGCAGCAAAGTAGTAGTAACCTCCCGGGAACATGTCGACGGCGACGGCGGGGAAGACTCTGGTGCGGGGATGAGCTTTCGTCTCCCTCGGCCAGAACAAGTAATACTTGTCCCGCAGCTCCCTCGCGCCGAGCCTCGGCGGAAAGACCACCCTCCTTCTTCGCATGGCTGCCAGCTTCGCCGCCTGCTCGGACTTCTCCTTCTTTGCCTTGTCGCTCTTCGCCTTGTCGCTTTTCGGAGCCATGGCGGAGGCGGCGAGGGAGGAGGCGAGGAGGTCGATGCCACCGCGGATGCTGGGGACGGCGGAGGAAGGAGGGGCTCAGCTATCTGTCGACCTGAGGGGAGGCAGAGAGCGGCGGGGGTTTCTGGAGATTCAAGACAGAATGAAGGCGATGCGGGGAAACTGCCCCTGCTTCCTCTGCTTTTAAGGGGGAAGTGGGGGACGTTCCGCATTTCCCATTAAAGAACAGGCCACGATCCCTCCCACGACGCCGCAATCGACGCGTGCCATTAGGGAGGGATGCGGCGGATACGGAGAGGGAAACGGCTTGCCGTGGGCCGCGTGTGCCCGTGCATTGTCTTGGGCCTGGCCCAACAGCGGTCGGCACCGTGTGTGGCCCAGGCCCGGGGGCTCCTGTCGGTGTACTAAGGTAGGGGTACCTTAGTACCCCAACTTGTGCACGGGCAGTAGCAGCTTCCCGTGGCAGGGCTTACCACGCGCTCGCCAAGGTCCGCTCTGGTCCCTATGAAGCCATTCAAGAACAAAGTACTCAAGTTAAGAGACAAGACCCCGGCAAGAGGAGTTTGCCGGGAAGGCCGCACCAGGCTCAAAGTTATCATTCCAACACGAGACCCTGGCAAGGGGTGCTTGCCAGGAAGGCCAAAGAACGGCACTTCGAGGAAGAACATCGTGGCGCATCGCGCGCCCCGGCAGGACCCGGAGCGCGACAAGCTTCCGGGCCCGGCAAGGTTGCGACCCCGGCAAGGTGCTTGCCGGGGAAGCCTATGCTGTGTCCCGCCGCTCCAGCTCATCTGGCCACGCGTCGCCCTGGGGCCCTTCCAGGGGCACGTGGCAGATGGCTGTGCAGCCTGGGGTACACGGTGGCAAGCCGCGGTGACGAGGATATCGCCGTGGCGAACGGAGATGCATGGATGGACACTTTTTGGGGCGACGGCGACGGGCATTCAATGCCTTTGTCCCCCACCGTCAAGATTAGGTGAAGACCACTGTTCATCCACTATTTATACACTGTTGCAACTACCACAGATTTTACATTTTTACCCTCCTCTACGTTGACACCTGTCGGTGACCCCTTTGAGCTATAAAAGGAGGCCCATGCACAACGTAGAGGGGGTTCGATCCCAGAAACTCGCTCACTCCCACGCTCGGTGTAGCTAGTACTGTAGATCTTCAAGCTCCCGAGCCCAGGAACTCAATACAACAAAAGCAGGAGTAGGGTTTTACGCGTCATCGCGGCCCGAACCTGGGTAAACTGCCCGCGTGCGCTCCTCGATCTGCTCTCCGTGCTCCCTCCGCTCCCTTACCGCAACGTAGAAGGGGCTCCGGTCCCATAGGTGTTCATGGGCGTCCAGTTTCCCCGACAAGAGGTTTGTAGGACAGTAGCAAATTTCCCTCAAGTGGATGACCTAAGGTTTATCAATCCGTGGGAGGCGTAGGATGAAGATGGTCTCTCTCAAACAACCCTGCAACCAAATAACAAAGAGTCTCTTGTGTCCCCAACACACCCAATACAATGGTAAATTGTATAGGTGCACTAGTTCAGCGAAGAGATGGTGATACAAGTGCAATATGGATGGTAGATATAGGTTTTTGTAATAAGAAAATATAAAAACAGCAAGGTAGCAAGTGGTAAACGTGAGCATAAACGGTGTTGCAATGATAGTAGACAAGGCCTAGGGTTCATACTTTCACTAGTGCAAGTTCTCTCAACAAGGATAACATAATTGGATCATATTACTAGCCCTCAACATGCAACAAAGAGTCACTCCAAAGTAACTAATAGCGGAGAACAAACGAAGAGATTATGGTAGGGTACGAAACCACCTCAAAGTTATTCTTTCTGATCGATCTATTCAAGAGTCTATAGTAATGTTCAATCTATCATAGAGTTCGTACTAGAATTACACCTTAAGACACAAATCAACCAAAACCCTAATGTCACCTAGATACTCCATTGTCACCTCCAGTATCTGTGGGCATGATTATACGATATGCATCACACAATCTCAGAAACATCTATTCAACCAACACATGGAACTTCAAAGAGTGCCCCAAAGTTTCTGCCGGAGAGTCAAGACGAAAACGTGTGGCAACCCCTATGCATAGATTCCCAAGGTCACAGAACCCGCAAGTTGATCACCAAAACATACATCAAGTGAATCAATAGAATACCCCATTGTCACCACGGGTATTGCACGCAAGACATACATCAAGTGTTCTCAAATCCTTAAAGACTCAATCCGATAAGATAACTTCAAAGGGAAAACTCAATTCATCACAAGAGAGTAGAGGGGGAGAAACATCATAAGATCCAACTATAATAGCAAAGCTCGCGATACATCAAGATTGTGCCATCTCAAGAACACGAGAGATGCATTGAAATAAGCAAACAACACACGAAAAACAGAATCTGTCTAAAACAGAATAGTCTGTAGTAATCTGCAGGTTACGCATACTTCTGTAACTCCAAAAAATTCAAACTAAATTGGTAAACGTGAGGAATTTGTCTATTAATCATGTGCAAAAAGAATCAACTAAATATCATGCTCCAATAAAATATGATGACCATTCTAGCGAGCGCTAATGATTCTATTTTTCACAGCAAGATTATATAAACTTCACACAAGTCTACCCAAAGGTTCCACTTGGAACAAACACTAATTAAAACATAAAACCACATCTAAACAAAAGCTAGCTTCAATATTTATTCCTAAACAGAAACAAAAACAAAGAAACTAAAATAAAGTTGGGTTGCCTCCCAACAAGCGCTATCGTTTTACGCCCCTAGCTAGGCATAATGATGCTCACATAAAAGATAAGAATTGATACATAATGGGAGCATCATGAAGCATATGAATAGCACATTTAAGTCTAACCCACTCCCTATGCATAGGGATTTTGTGATCAAACAACTTATGGGAACGATAATCAACTAGCATAGGAAAGCAAAACAAGCATAGCTTCAAAACTTTAAGCACATAGAGAGGAAACTTGATATTATTGCAATTCCTACAAGTATATGATCCTCTCTTATAATAATTTTCAGTAGCATCATGAATGAATTTCAACCATATAACCAGCACATAAATCATTATTTTCATGATCTACTTGCATAGAAATTTTACTACTCCCATCATAAGCAAAATTCTTCTCATTCGGAATAGTCGGAGTATCATAAGAGACTTGGATACTAAAGATTGTTTCCACATTAAAAGAGTAATTTTCAGAAAAGGGGTAATCATAATCATGACAAGTTTGATAAATATAATCATCACTACTGTTGGTAGCATAAGTGTCATCACAATAATCATCATAAATAGGGGGCATGCTTTCATCATAATAGATTTGCATATCAAGACTTGGGAGGCTAAAAATATCATCTTCATCAAGCGTAGCATCCCCAAGCTTAGGACAAACATTAATAGCAGCAAATAAATTCTCAAATATAGCATTCTCATCAAACATAGCATCCCCAAGATTGGGCCCTTTCATATCATAAGCATAATCACTCTCATCATTAATAGTATGGATAGCACCGATAGTATAGCAATTATCATCATCACAATGAGGAATAGGAGCAACATCATTTGGGAGGGATACATTTTTATCTTTGCTTCTCCGTCTTTTCTTTTTCTTCTTCTCATTATGTGTGGGTTTAATTTTCTTTTTGGAGCTCCTTATTACTGAGATTGGTAGAATATGAGGCTCATCCTCGTTACGTGATTCATCATAAGAAATAATAGGAGGATATTGGGAAATCTCTTCCCTTTCATTAGTATTCTCTTCATCTCCTATTTGTTTTCCTGACTTAAGGTAATTGGCAATATAAGGATTTTCAATGCAATTCACCGCACAATACATATATATTTACTCTATATCAAAATCAAGAAGTTTATCAATGGCAGATCCTGGAAGAAACTTAGTTCTACATTTAATTTCTTCATAACCCAAAAGCAAGATAGGTTCATTATGATGTGCAAGGGAAATCAAGTCATCACAATTTTTGGACACAATTCGATCATGAAACAATTCGCATTGGGTAATGAAATGACCACGTTCATTGCAAAGTTCACAACTACGGCTAAGACATTTTAATTTTCCAGCACAATCATCTAGCATCTGTAGCAACCATTTAGTTTCTAAATACTTATGCCTCTTGCAAAATCTATCTTCCCTATTTGGTATGTACTTGCAAACTCTATGCACTCCACAAAAATCAACATGCTTATATGAGATATTTTCATCATGACTAGTGCAATCATCATGAGTACCATGGATATTCAAAGGATTCACACTAACAATATGTGATGGCCTGGCTTATTAGGGATGATAGACTACTCATATCAATAAGGAATTCCTTCTTTTCCGGGAGCCCATTCGGATAGAACTCCAAAGTTAAGCGTGCTCAGCTTGGAGTAGTTTCAGGATGGGTGACCGACCGGGAAGTTGCTCCCGGGTGCGCACGAGTGAGGACAAAGTGCGCAGAAAAGACTAGTATTGATATGTGGGGCCAGTCTAGATCCCGCCAGGAGTAACGACCACCGACGAGTGTGTCCGGGGCGTTACAAGTTGGTATAAGAGCCGACCCTCGCGGTTACACGGATGTTTGCGGACAGTTTGCAGTCATGTTGTGCATGACGTTTGTGACCCGTCGTGGCACACGGCATGGCACATGTGCTGTCCTGGAAGCACAGACGATTGTGCCAAGAGGGAACGTTCCTGTGGCCCGACGAGGACATCGGTTCCTCTGAGTGGGGGTGTATGTGATGGCATGGCTTATTAGGGATGATAGACTACTCATATCAATAAGGAATTCCTTCTTTTCCGGGAGCCCATTCGGATAGAACTCCAAAGTTAAGCGTGCTCAGCTTGGAGTAGTTTCAGGATGGGTGACCGACCGGGAAGTTGCTCCCGGGTGCGCACGAGTGAGGACAAAGTGCGCAGAAAAGACTAGTATTGATATGTGGGGCCAGTCTAGATCCCGCCAGGAGTAACGACCACCGGCGGGTGTGTCCAGGGCGTTACACAATATTGCAAGCATGTGCATCATTCAAGTCTTTAGTGCCAAGCATTCTATGTAATTCTTCTTCTAGTACTTGAGCACAATTTTCCTTTCCATCATTTTCACGAAATATATTAAAAAGATGAAGCATATGAGGTAACCTTAATTCCATTTTTTGTAGTTTTATTTTATAAACTAAACTAGTGATAAAACAAGAAACTAAAAGATTCGATTGCAAGATCTAAATAAATACCTTCAAGCACTAACCTCCCTAGCAACGGCGCCAGAAAAGAGCTTGATGTATACTACACAACCTTCTTCTTGTAGACGTTGTTGGGCCTCCAAGTGCAGAGGTTTGTAGGACAGTAGCAAATTTCCCTCAAGTGGATGACCTAAGGTTTATCAATTCGTGGGAGGCGTAGGATGAAGATGGTATCTCTCAAGCAACCCTGCAACCAAATAACAAAGAGTCTCTTGTGTCCCCAACACACCCAATACAATGGTAAATTGTATATGTGCACTAGTTCAGCAAAGAGATGGCGATACAAGTGCAATATGGATGGTAGATATAGGTTTTTGTAATAAGAAATGATAAAAACAGCAAGGTAGAAAGTAGTAAACGTGAGCATAAACGGTGTTGCAATGATGGTAGACAAGGCCTAGGGTTCATACTTTCACTAGTGCAAGTTCTCTCAACAATGATAACATAATTGGATCATATTAGTAGCCCTCAACATGCAACAAAGAGTCACTCCAAAGTAACTAATAGCAGAGAACAAACGAAGAGATTATGGTAGGGTACGAAACCACCTCAAAGTTATTCTTTCTGATCGATCTATTCAAGAGTCTGTAGTAATGTTCAATCTATCATAGAGTTCGTACTAGAATAACACCTTAAGACACAAATTAACCAAAACCGTAATGTCAACTAGATACTCCATTGTCACCTCAAGTATCCGCGGGCATGATTATATGATATGCATCACACAATCTCAGAAACATCTATTCAACCAACACATAGAACTTCACAGAGTGCCCCAAAGTTTCTACCGGAGAGTCAAGACAAAATCGAACCCGCAAGTTGATCACCAAAACATACATCAAGTGAATCAATAGAATACCCCATTGTCACCACGAGTATCCCACGCAAGACATACATCAAGTGTTCTCAAATCCTTAAAGACTCAATCCGATAAGATAACTTCAAAGGGAAAACTCAATTCATCACAAGAGAGTAGGGGGGAGAAAAATCATAAGATCCAACTATAATAGCAAAGCTCGTGATACATCAAGATCGTGCTATCTCAAGAACACGAGAGAGAGAGAGAGAGATCAAACACATAGCTACTGATACATACCCTCAGCCCCGAGGGTGGACTACTCCCTCCTCGTCATGGAGAGCGTCGGGATGATGAAGATGGCCACCGGTGAGGGTTCCCCCCTCCGGCAGGGTGCTATAACAGGGTCTAGAATTATTTTCGGTGGCAACAGAGGCTTTCGGCGGCGGAACTCCTGATCTAGGTTAATTTCCGAAGGTTTCTGTATTTATAGGATTTTTTGGCGTAGGGCACAAGTCAGGGGGCCCTCCGGGCCGTCCACGAGATAGGGCGGCGCCACCACCTGCCCAGGGCACGCCCCCCACCCTCGTGGGCAGCCCGTTGCTCTCCTGGCCCAACTCTTTTACTTCGGGGCTTCTTCTGGTCCAGAAAAAATCATCAAAAAATTGCACGTCAATTGGACTCCGTTTGATATTCCTTTTATGTAAAATTCAAAAACAAGGAAAAAACAGAAACTGGCACTGGGCTCTCGGTTAATAGGTTAGTCCCAAAAATCATATAAAAGTGTATAATAAAGCCCATAAAACATCCTAGAAGGATAATATAATAGCATGGAACAATAAAACATTATAGATACGTTGGAGACGTATCAGTATGTTGTCAAGTGAATTGCTCTCTTTGGCCATATCAGTCGGCATCTTCTATCATCCTTGGAATGTCTTTGAGCTTTGGGGCAGTGACCTTGGGTAGGGTATCTAGGTCAGGCCTGTGACCCTACCCTAGGTCTGTGGCATCATTAGTAGCCCCAAATGGATTGAGGTCTGAGCGGAGAAGAGGGTTGAAGTTGATTCCGATCCAAGTCCGATGCTTCAGAGGCATCTTCATCGAACCGGGGGATCGGCCTGGCCTTTCAACCTTAATTCAGTCGCCTTGATCGATTCAGAAACCGTCGAGTGAACTTTTATGTATAGTTTTGAGCGCTGGCGGGGCGCGCAGTTTTCGGCGTGATTGGCTGCTCTGCGGTCTCCGGATTTTCTGGGATTCGAATTTCGGGGACGCGCGCGGGACGAAGCGAGCCGCGGTAATCATACTGGATATACCCGGACGCCTCGATTTCCATGCCGCCTTTTTCACCACATATCGGGCGTGCGTCTATTGCGGGATTTGACAGGATCGTTTGGGCCCACAAGTCAGTCACTTGACCGCCGGTCTATAAGAAAGCGTCGCGGCCGATGCGAGGGCACTGTGCGCCCAAACTTCTTCTTCTTCCACTGCTCCTTTGCTGCATCACCTCTCCTCGCTCACCGCTGCCCCGCCCGCGCGTGGCTCACCCCCATGGGTAAGGACAGGACGGTGGCTCTGGAGCGCGCGAAGAAGGTGCCGGCGACGGGGAAGGGCAATAAGACCAATCGGGCGTCGACATCAAGGACCGGGATGCCGCCCGACTGGATCCAGTGGGATTGGATAAGGTCCACGATGCAGGTGGAGGATATGGAGGAGCTGGTGGAGGGCGGCCTGATCGCCCATGATTCTTGGAGGCTGCGGGGGATGAGCTCGAGCCGCAGTCGCAGCCGCATGAGGGTGAATTCGTCCCCCTCGCGACTCACGTCGACCGAGGTTTCTCTTTGCCCCCGCATCCTTTCTTTCGAGGCTTTCTGACCTTCTAAGGCGCTCAGTTGCACCACTTTTCTCCCAACACCATTATGTACCTCGCTGCTTTCGTCTCTCTGTGTGAGAACTTACTGGGGTTTCGACCGCACTGGGGTTTGTTCAAACACATTTTATCTTGTCGTTCTCAATCCATCAAGAAGGCGAATCCGATTGACGAGAAGACGCATGTGATCCAGATGTGCGGTGGCTTAGGTATTCATACTAGGGGTAGGAGTCCTCTTCCTTCTATGGTCCTTCCCAAGTCGGTCAGAGGATGGCAGTCGACCTGGTTCTACTGCAAGGACATCCCGACCCCTGGTCATTCGACCGTACTCCCTCCTTTTACTCTAGACTGAGTCAGTCAGCCTCCCCTTTGTTTGTGAGTCAGGCTGAGAAAGTAGAAGTAGACATGTTGGTCGAGCGAGTGGTCCAACTGGTCCGCGACGGAGTCACTGGGATGGACCTGCTAGAGGTGTTCCTCAGTCAATGGATCCAGTCTCTCCAAGCTCGTGATCATCCTATGTGGATGTACTCGGGCACCAATGACACCGCTCGGGTCCACCTGGAGGAGGTCGCCGAGAAGACGGTGGAGCAGTGGTTGAAGAGCATCACGGGGAACAAGGATAACCCTCGGGGGACTAGGAGAGTCTGCCCGTTCGACACAAATCACGAACCAGACAAGGTTTGGCTCTGATTCCCGAGTGAATTTTCTGATTCGTCTTTGCAGGTGTCTGTGAATCAGATTGATGTTTGATCGACTCTTTGCTTTGCAGATCTACACTGAGATGTATTCGGTGCCCAATAGAGAGCAAGTCCAAGAGGGGGTGGAGGGCGTCGGCGAAGCCACCGAGTGTAAGTCCGACGAGGAGACGAGGAGGAGAGTGAGGACTCGAGCAGCGATGAAGAGGTCGAGTCACCGCCTTGCATCGAGAGGCGTTCCAAGCTGACCCACGATCCGGACAACATGCGCGCCAAGACGGTTCCCTCCAGCTCCCAGGTACAAAAGCGCACTCTGACGTATTTTCCTGATCCGACTGAGAAGGCTCCGAAACAGCCCAAGGTTGCTGCTTCTAAGCCTCGGAAGGCCCTACCCAAGATCAAGGTGGACGTTGTGATTGCTTCCACGTGAGTGTCGTTCTTCTCTATTCTTCTCTCGCTAAAGGAATCAGAGGTGTCCTTGCTGATTCACTAGTCCGTTTTACCGAGTGTGTTCTGAAATCTTCAGCGATGCCGCTTCTGGAACCTCTATGGAGATTGACAAGGGCCGCGACAATGAGGAGACTGCAGACATGGCCACATCCAGTGCAGGTATAGTTCTTCGATAATATCTTTACTTTTGTTCACCACTCTGTCAGTCGACTGAGCTTTCCTTTTGGTTGAATGTTTAATCAGCGCCACCCAATGTTATCGAGTTGCCTGATGATGATGATGAGCACGTAGAGGTGCCCCGGAGGAACACAGGAAGGAGGGGTCGGAAGATGCCCGCTGGCTCAGATGCCCAGCAACAAGGAGACACGTCTTAGGTTGCGGCCTCTTTTGTCGTTCCCGTGTCGACTATTTGTCCATCTGCGTCGATTGTCCAGGCTGCGGATCCTCTAGCTGCTCCGACTGCCCCGCTTTCTGTGCTCTTTGCTACTCATCATGTCCCGGAGGACCCTTTGAACGCGGCTAAGGAAGTTGTTCGTCAAGCAGGGCTGATGATGGAGCAGACAAAGGCAGCATATGAGGCCAGTATGGCTGCTTATAATGCTAGTTTAGCCCTTCGGACCAACATCCAGGTAAGTCCTTTTCGACTGACTACTATTCTGTCGGGATCTTCGATCTAAAAGCCGCTGCTTTGTTCGTAAGATGATATCCTGCTTTGTTCGTAAGATGATATTCCACCCACTAGGTGTTCTGGATCTTGCAAAGTAGCTCTTATGATCCAATCGGTCCGGTTGTGACGATTGGACCAGTGGGGGCACGCTGAGTGCACCCACTGGGTGTAGTCCCCGAGGCCATGGTCGACTGCGGGCAGTCATCTATGGTCTTAGAGCTGATGTTGTTTTCTGGTTTTGAACTCTTTCCACTCATACAGGACGGATCCGGTTGATTGGAAACGGTGGGGGCACGTCGAGTGCACCCACTGGGTGTAGTCCCCGAGACAGTGGTCGACTGCTAGCAGTCGGCCATGGTCTAAGAACAAACTGCGACTCTTTTTTTACGTCTTCTACTCGTACAGGACGGATCTAGTCGAGTGGGAACCGGTGGGGGCACACTGAGTGCACCCACTGGGTGTAGTCCCCCAGGCTCCTGTTGAGTGTTTGACTCGGTAGTAGTCTTAGAACTCTCTTGTCGTAGCACTTTACTCTCTGCACTTCTCCGAGTTGGAATGACTGTCTTTGTCCTTATTGACTGGCTTGTCTTCTTTGTAGATTGTAGAGATCTTGTGAGTTTGAAGTTCAATTCGCGAATCTTGAGAAGAAGCAGATCCAACTCAATCTTGATCTAGGGTTGGCCAGGGAGAACTTGCAGAAAGCCAAGGATGAAGCATATGGTATAAAAAGTACAGAACTTGTCGACTGTATTTAAATGAGTCTTTCCGGAGGAACGTGGACACCCATGGGCTCATCTATCTAGCATTATCTTTTGTAGAGCACATGAGGGTAGCTTTGGAGCAGAAGGATCTTGACCTGGTCGTGGCGCGGCAGAAGGCGCAGGAGAAAACTGAGCTTGCTGAACAGAAGCTGGCCTCAGTCGGCAAGCTGGAAGAGGAAAATGCCAAGCTGAAGACCACCCTTGACGAGGCCAACAAAGAGGTGACGCGACTGAAGAGGGCCAATCCTTCTCTAGACGACAAGTTACGGGATCTCTCGCAGAAGAGGGACGGTCTGGAGACTTATCTGGGCGACCTTGCCAAAAAGATGTTCCTCATGCTCGAAGGTATCTTCTTTTGTCCGACTGAATCAGGGTTGTCGACTCATAGCCCGACTGTTGGCTCATCATATTTTTGTCTGTGTAGAATTCTGCCAGAACTTTGAGGAGGAGACTAGACGGATCGAGACGGGTCTGGATCCCGCCAATTCCCTTGTCAAGGACAGTGTTGCGATCAACGTCTTGCGACTGAGTCTCGCCTTACCAGTGCCACCAGCTACCTTACCCAGCTGAAGGCGGTGATGTCCCAGATCGACATGGTGCTCTGGTGGGGGATGGTGCTTGAGAACGACCTCGAGTCTCTGATGGCCCGGCTCAATGAGATCCCCGGTCGAGTGCAAGAGTGGAAGAAGTCGTCTGCCCGGTGTGGCGCTGATGTTGCGCTGTCTCTGGTCCGTGTGCATTGCAAGGAGGTGAAGGAAGAAAGGTTGGCTGCTTTTAAGGTTGCCAATACCAAAAAGCTTCAGTTTCAATCATTCATGGAGACTTTCCTGGAAGCCGCCACTGGCATCGCTGGAGGAATCAACCTGGATGAATATGTCGCACCTGCAAGTCGAAGAGTGAACAAACTTTATGCCCCGGCTCAATTTGTCTCGGAATGTCGAGTGATTTTGTAACCGTTAAACTCTTTTGGGCTCGACGCCCGGGTACTTTTGCCCGAACCTTGCGGGTTTTTATCCGAACTTGATTTCCTTTGGAATATGTTTTCTTTGATTTTGATGCTTTTGTATCTTTTGGTTCCGAGTGGACATTGTACTTATGGCGCAGCTCGGAAGGCCAAGGTACATTGTATTTGTTGCGTAGCTCGGAGAGTTAAGCCACATTGTACTTGTGGCGCAGCTCGTAGAGCCAATGTAAATTGTACTTGTGGCATAGCTCGGAGAGCCAAGGTACGTTGTACTTGTGGCATATCTCGGAGAGCCAAGGTACGTTGTACTTGTGGCATAGCTCGGAGCGTTACGGAGTCTCTGAGTGAGAGGGTTGATCTTTACTCGGAGTATTTTGGAGACTTAGGCGATTACGGGGTCGCAGCTAAGTCCTCGAGTGAGAGGGTGGCTCTTCACTCGGAGTGTTTTTAAAACTTAGGCGATTACGGGGTCGTAGCTTGATACGTCCATTTTGCATCTTGCTTTTATGTTGATATTTATTGCATTATGGGCTGTTATTACACGTTATGTCACAATACTTATGCCTTTTCTCTCTTATTTTACAAGGTTTACATGAAGAGGGAGAATGCCGGCAGCTGGAATTCTGGGCTGGAAAAGAAGCAAACTCTGGAAACCTACTCCGCACAACTCAAAAAGCTCCGAAACTCCAGAGGACACCGTTTCAGAAAATATAAAAAATATCTGGCGAAAGAGGATCACTAGGGGGCCACCACCTGTCCACGAGGGTCGGGGGCGCGCCTCCTGCCTCGTGGGCCCCCCGATGGCCCCCCCGGTGCCCATCTTCTCCTATATGAGGTGTTTTGACCTGGAAAAAAAATCTGAAGGAGGCTTTCGGGACCAGACGCCACCGTCTCGAGGCGGAACCTTCGCGGAAACCAATCTAGGGCTCCGGCAGAGCTGTTCTGCCGGTACTTCCCTCCGGGAGGGGGAAATCGTCATCGTCGTCATCATCAACAACTCTCCCATCTTGGGAAGGGTTATCTTCCTCAACATCTTCACCAGCACCATCTCCTCTCAAACCCTAGTTCATCTCTTGTATCCAATATTTGTACCCAAACCTCAGATTGGTACCTGTGGGTTGCTAGTAGTGTTGATTACTCCTTGCAGTTGATGCTAGTTGGTTTATTTGGTGGAAGATCATATGTTCAAATCCATTATGCATATTAATACCCCTCTGATCATGAACAATATTATGTCTTATGAGTAGTTACTTTTGTTCCTGAGGACATGGGAAAAGTCTTGCTATAAGTAGTCATGTGAATTTGGTATTCGTTCGATATTTTGATGAGATGTATGTTGTCTCTCCTCTAGTGGTGTCATGTGAACGTCAAGTACATGACACTTCACCATAGTTTGGGCCTAGAGGAAGGCATTGGGAAGTAATAAGTAGATGATGGGTTGCTAGAGTGACACAAGCTTAAACCCTAGTTTATGTGTTGCTTCGTAAGGGGCTGATTTGGATCCACATGTTTCATGCTATGGTTAGGTTTACCTTAATAATTCTAATGTAGTTGCGGATGCTTGCATTAGAGGTTAATAATAAGTGGGAGGCTTGTCCTAGTAAGGACAGCACCCAAGCACCGGTCCACCCACATACCAAATTATCAAAGTACCGAACGCGAATCAGATGATCGTCATGAAAACTAGCTTGCCGATAATTCCCATGTGTCCTCAGGAGCGCTTTCCTTCATATAAGAGTTTGTCCAGGCTTGTCCTTTGCTACAAAAAGGATTGGTCCATCTTGCTGCACCTTATTTACTTTTACCTTTTGTCACTTGCTACCAATTACCTTATCACAAAACTATCTGTTACCGATAATTTCAGTGCTTGCAGAAAATACCTTACTGAAAATTGCCTATCATTTCCTTCTGCTCCTCGTTGGGTTCGACACTCTTACTTATCGAAAGGACTACGATAGATCCCCTACACTTGTGGGTCATCAAGACTCTTTTTTGGCGCTGTTGCCGGGGAGTGAAGTGCCTTTGGTAAGGAAAAATTCATATAGTGTGCTGAAATTTACTATCACTTGTTACTATGCCTCATCATCCTTTGAGGGGCTTGTTCGGGGTATCTTCACCTTGACCAGAAGAGCAAAGAGTTTCTCCTCAACCTACTGCACCTACTGAAAATGTTTTCTTTGAAATTCCTTCGGGTATGATAGAGAAACTGCTAGATAATCCTTGTACAGGAGACGGAACACTGCATCCCGATTTACACCTAATCTATGTGGATGAAGTTTGTGAATTATTTAAGCTTGCAGGTATGCCCGAGGATGTTATCAAGAAAAAGGTCTTCCCTTTATCTTTGAAGGGAGATGCATTGACATGGTTTAGGCTATGTGATGATATTGGATCATGGAACTATAATCGACTGAAGTTGGAATTTCATCAGAAGTTCTACCCTATGCATCAGAAGTTCTACCCTATGCATCAGGTTCATCGTGATCGTAATTATATTTATAATTTTTGGCCTCGCGAAGGAGAAAGCATCGCTCAAGCTTGGGTGGGTCTTAAATCAATGTTATATTCATGCCCCAATCATGAGCTCTCAAGAAAAATGATCATTCAAAATGTTTATGCTCGGCTTTCTCTCAGTAATCGTACCATGCTCGATAATACTTGTTCTGGCTCTTTTATGATGAAGACTGTTTTGAATTCAAATGGGATTTATTGGAAAGAATTAAATGCAACTCTGAAGATTGGAATCTCAACGAAGGTAAGGAGTCATGTATGACCCCTAAGTTCGATTGTGTTAAAGATTTTATGCATACCAATGTTTTCCGTGAGTTTAGCACTAAATATGGACTTGACTCTGAGATAGTAGCTTCTTTCTGTGAATCATTTGCTACTCATGTTGATCTTCCCAAGGAGAAGTGGTTTAAATACCATCCCCCCATTGAAGTAAAAGTAGTTGAACCTGTTAAAGTTGAAGAAAAGACTATCACTTATAATGTTGATCTTATTGTTCTACTGCTTATATTAAGAAACCACCTTTCCCTGTTAGAATAAAGGATCATGCTAAAGCTTCAACTCTGGTATGTAAGAGTAGTACTAGAACACCTGCACCCTCTGAGCAAATTAAAGTTGAACCTAGTGCTGCTATGGTTAAAGATCTCTTGGTTGAGGATTTAGATGGACATGTTATTTACCTCCAAGAGGAAGATGCTAGAATAGCCAAACCCGATGCTAGGAATAAACATAGACCAGTTGTAGGCTTGCCTATTATCTCTGTTAAAATAGGAGATCATTGCTACCATGGTTTATGTGACGTAGGTGCTAGTGCAAGTATAATCCCTCATTCCCTATATCGAGAAATTATGCATGATATTGCACCTGTTGAGTTAGAAGGGATTGATGTTACTATTAAGCTTGCTAACATAGACACTATTTCACCCGTTGGGATTGTTAGAGATGTTGAAGTCTTGTGTGGGAAGGTTAAATACCCTACTGCTTTTCTTATTCTTAGCTCCCCACAAGATGATTTCTGTCCCATTATATTTGGTAGACCCTTCTGGAATACTGTTAATGCTAAGATAGACTGCGTGAAAGATATTGTTACTGTTGGTTTAGGGGATATGTCTCATGATTTTAACTTTGCTAAATTTCGTAGACAACCCCATGATAAAGAATTACCTGGTAAGGATGAAATTATTGGTCTTGCTTCTATTGATGTGCCTCCTAATGATCCCTTAGAACAATATCTGCCAGACCATGAAAATGATATATATATGAATGAGAGAAGGGAAATAGATGAAATATTCTTTAAGCAGGGACCCGTATTCAAAACCAACTTGCATGTTGAAATCCTAGGGGATCCTCCTCCACCCAAACGTGATCCCGTGTTTGAACTTAAACCTTTAGCTGATAATCTTAAGTATGTTTATCTTGATGAAAAGAAGATATATCCTGTTATTATCAGTGCTAACCTTTCAGAGCAGGAAGAAGATAAATTATTGAAAACTCTGAAGAAGCACCGTGCTGCTATTGGATATACTCTGGATGATCTTAAGGGCATTAGTCCCACTTTATGCCAACACAAGATAAAATTTGAAGAAGATACTAAACCGCTTATTGATCATCAACGACGGTTAAATCCTAAGATGAAAGAAGTGGTAAGGAAGGAAATACTAAAGCTTCTAGAGGCAGGTATTATCTATCCAGTTGCTGACAGCCAGTGGGTAAGTCCTGTCCATTGTGTCCCTAAGACGGGAGGTATGACTGTAGTTCCTAATGATAAAGATGAATTGATCGCACAAAGAATTGTTACAGGTTATAGGATGGTAATTGATTTCCGCAAATTAAATAAAGCTACTAAGAAAGATCATTACCCCTTGCCTTTTATTGATCAAATGATAGAAAGGTTATCCAAACATACTCATTTTTGCTTTCTAGATGGTTATTCTGGTTTCTCTCAAATATCTGTGTCAAAAGGGGATCAAGAAAAGACCACTTTTACTTGTCCTTTCGGTACCTTTGCTTATAGATGTATGCCTTTTCGTTTATGTAATGCCCCTGCTACCTTTCAAAGATGCACGATGGCTATATTCTCTATTTTTGTGAAAATATTGTTGAGGTTTTCATGGATGATTTCTCCATTTACGGAACTTCTTTTGATGACTACTTGAGCAACCTTGATTGAGTTTTGCAGAGATGTGAAGACACTAATCTTGTCTTGAATTGGGAGAAGTGCCACTTTATGGTTAATGAAGGCATTGTCATGGGACATAAAATTTCTGAAAGAGGTATTGAAGTTGACAAAGCTAAAGTTGATGCTATTGAAAAGATGCCGTGTCCCAAAGACATCAAAGGTATACGAAGTTTCCTTGGTCATGTCGGTTTTATAGGAGGTTCATTAAGGACTTCTCCAAAATCTCTAGACCTCTGACTAATCTCTTACAAAAAGATATTCCTTTTGTCTTTGATGATGATTGTCTAGAAGCATTTGAAATACTTAAGAAAGCATTGATCTCTGCACCTATTGTCCAGCCTCCTGACTGGAATTTACCCTTTGAGATTATGTGCGATGCTAGTGATTACGCAGTAGGTGTTGTTCTAGGGCAAAGAGTTGATAAGAAATTGAATGTTATCCAATATGCCAGTAAAACTCTAGACAGTGCCTAGAGAAATTATGCTACTACTGAGAAAGAATTTTTAGCAGTTGTATTTGCTTGTGATAAGTTTAGACCTTATATTGTTGATTCTAAAGTAACTATTCACACTGATCATGCTGCTATCAAATACCTTATGGGAACGAAAGATGCCAAACCTAGGCTTATTAGATGGGTTCTCTTGCTGCAAGAATTTCACTTGCATATTATTGATAGAAAGGGAGCTGAGAACCCCGTTGGAGATAACTTGTCTAGGCTAGAGAATATACTTGATGACCCACAACCTATTGATGATAGCTTTCCTGATGAACAATTAGCTGTCATAAATACTTCTCGTACTGCTCCATGGTATGCTGATTATGCTAACTACATTGTTGCTAAGTTTATACCTCCTAGCTTCACATAACAGCAAAAGAAAAAGTTCTTCTATGATTTGAGACATTACTTCTGGGATGACCCACATCTTTATAAAGAAGGGGTAGATGGTATTATTAGACGGTGTGTACCTGAGCATGAACAGGAACAGATCCTACGCAAGTCCCACTCCGAAGCTTATGGAGGACACCATGCTGGAGATAAAACTTCACATAAGGTATTGCAATCAGGTTTTTATTGGCCTACTCTTTTCAAGGATGCCCGTAAGTTTGTCTTATCTTGTGATGAATGTCAAAGAATTGGTAATATAAGTAGACGTCAGGAAATGCCTATGAATTATTCACTTGTTATTGAACCATTTGATGTTTGGGGCTTTGATTATATGTGACCGTTTCCTTCCTCCAATGGGTATACACATATTTTAGTTGTTGTTGATTACGTTACTAAATGGGTAGAAGCTATTCCAACTAGTAGTCCTTATCACAACACCTCTATTAAGATGCTTAAAGAAGTTATTTTTCCAAGGTTTGGAGTCCCTAGATACTTAATGACTGATGGTGGTTCACACTTTATTCATGGTGCTTTCCGTAAAATGCTTGCAAACTATGATATTAACCATAGGATTGCATCCCCTTATTATCCACAGACTAGTGGTCAAGTAGAATTAAGTAATAGAGAGGTGAAATTAATTTTGCAAAAGACAGTTAATAGGTCTAGAAAGAATTGGTCCAAGAAACTTGATGATGCATTATGGGCCTATAGAACTTCATCCACAAATCCTATGGGTATGTCTCCATATGAGATGGTTTATGGAAAAGCATGTCATTTACCTCTTGAGCTAGAACATAAGGCATATTGGGCTATTAAAGAGCTCAATTATGATTTCAAACTTGCCGGTGAGAAGAGGTTATTTGACATTAGCTCTCTTGATGAATGGAGAACCCATGCCTATGAGAATGCCAAGCTATTTAAAGGAAAAGCTAAAAGATGGCATGAGAAAAGGATACAAAAGTGTGAGTTTAACGTAGGTGATTATGCCTTGCTATAAAACTCTCGTTTAAGATTTTTTGCAGGAAAACTTCTCTGTAAATGGTAAGGTCCTTACGTTATCGAGGAGGTCTATCGTTCCGGTGCCATAAAAATCAACAACTTCGAAGGCAGAAATCCGAAGGTGGTGAATGGTCAAAGAATCAAACATTATATCTCAGGTAATCCTATAAACGTTGAAACCAATGTTATTGAAACCGTAACCCCGGAGGAATACATAAGGGACACTTTCCAGAACGATTCAGACTCCGAAAAGGAAGAGGTATGTGGTACGGTAAGTAAACCGACTCCAAAACAGCTCTAAAGGCAATTTTTCACCATTTTGGAATATTTAGAAAAATAGAAAAATAAGTGGCAGTCCGGAAGAGACACGAGGCGTCCATGAGGGTAGAGGTTGCGCCCCCTTCCCCTGGGTGCGCCCCCTGCCTCGTGGGCACCTCGTGTGCCTCCCGGACTCCGATTTCTTGTATGTTACTCCTTTTGGTCGGTAAAAATTCACTATATATTCTCCCGAAGGTTTTGACCACCGTACCACGCAAAAAATCCTCTGTTTTGTTTCGAGCTGTTTCTGTCGCAGATACGAGCAATATGTCGTCCCAGGATTCGGAGGGAGAAAGCTATGTGGCCGATCTCCTTGCTGACCCTAAGATCTATGGGGACGGGGAGCATTATGGTTGGACCACGGAGGAATAAGAAGACCATGATCCCAAGGGAAAGGATTGTACCAACTCAAATGAAGACGAAGTCCCACTACCTCAACCTAGGGACATGCATTTGGAGTTCAAAAAGTCAAGCCTTCCCGACAGAGCAAAGAAACCTAAGATCGAATTTATCCCTTTTCACCTCTTGCAAGAAAACAAGCAGGCACTATGCAAGAAAATATTAAACCTTGAGCAGGAGATCAATGACCTAAGGGAACAAAATTATGTCCTTAAGCGCAAGTTAAGGAAGAAGCCATCATCACCACCTCCGAAGAAGGAGACATAATCATATGGGTATGGGCACTCCCCTTGGCAACTACCAAGCTTGGGGGAGTTGCCCCGGTATCGTATCACCATCACACTCCTATCTTTACCGTTTTTCTTAGTTCGATCCTTTTGGTAGTATCTTGATCTAGTAGAATAAAGATAGCATGATCAAGTTGTGAGCTTTTGCTTTATGATCTTTACCCTTTGTAATCGAGTCCGTGAGCTATATAATAAAGATTAGTGTTGAGTCAAGGGCTTGATTTCCTCACTTTGATCATGATAGAATAAAATAAAATATAAACAGTATCAAAGAGATCATATTGATCTTATGGGAAGTAATGACTTCACATATAAAGAGTATGATGAATAAAAGTTGTTTAGAGTTGACAAACATAGTTTTGGTCATCGTTGCAATTAATAGGAAGTAATAAAGAAAGAGAGGTTTCACATACGAATATACTATCTTGGACATTTTTTATGATTGTGAGCACTCATTAAAATATGATATGCTAAAGAGTTGATGTTGGACAAGGAAGACAACATAATGGGTTATGTTTCCTTATATCTAAAATAAAGTATATTGTCATGGATCATCCAACATGCTGAGCTTGCCTTTCCCCCTCATGCTAGCCGAAACTCCTCGCACCAAGTAGAGATACTACTTCTGCTTCCATACACCCTTAAACCCAGTTTTGCCATCAGAGTCCACCATACCTACCTATGGACTGAGTAAGATCCTTCAAGTAAGTTGTCATGTTGCAAACTCGCTAAAATATGTATGATTTATTAGTGTGGAGGAAATAAGCTTTATACGATCTTTTGATATGGAAGTAATAAAAGCGACAGACTACATAATAAAGGTCCCTATCACAAGTGGCAATATAAAGTGACGTTCTTTTGCGCTAAGACTTTGTTATAAGAATGATCATGATGCCCTCATGTCCGTATTTTATTTTTATCGACACCTCTATCTCTAAACATGTGGACATATTTTTCGATATCGGCTTTCACTTGAGGACAAGCGAGGTCTAAGCTTGGGGAGTTGATACGTCCATTTTGTATCATGCTTTAATGTTGATATTTATTGCATTATGGGCTGTTATTACAAGTTATGTCACGATACTTATGCCTTTTCTCTCTTATTTTACAAGGTTTACATGAAGAGGGAGAATGCCGGCAGCAGGAATTCAGGGCTGGAAAAGAAGCAAACCCTGGAAACCTATTCTGCACAACTCAAAAAGCTTCGGAACTCCAAAGGACACTGTTTCAAAAAATATAAAAAATATCTGGCGAAAGAGGATCACCAGGGGGCCACCACCTGTCCACAAGGGTGGGGGCGCGCCCCCCCTCTCTGGGCTCGCCCCCACCTCGTGGGCCCCCCGATGGTCCCCTGGTGCCCATCTTCTCCTATATGAGGTGTTTTGACCTGGAAAAAATCACAAGGCGGCTTTCGGGACTAGACGCCGCCATCTCGAGGCGGAACCTTGGCGGAAACCAATCTAGTGCTCTGGCAGAGTTGTTCTTCCGGGGATACTTCCCTCCGGGAGGTGGAAATCGTCACCACTGTCATCAGCAACAACTCTCCCATCTTGGGGAGGGTTATCTTCATCAACATCTTTGCCAGCACCATCTCCTCTCAAACCCTAGTTCATCTCTTGTATCCAATCTTTGTACCCAAACCTCAGATTGGTACCTGTGGGTTGCTAGTAGTGTTGATTACTCCTTGTAGTTGATGCTAGTTGGTTTATTTGGTGGAATATCATATGTTCAGATCCATTATGCATATTAATACCCCTCTGATCATGAACAATATTATTTCTTGTGAGTAGTTACTTTTGTTCCTGAGGACATGGGAAAAGTCTAGCTATAAGTAGTCATGTGAATTTGGTATTTGTTCGATATTTTGATGAGATGTATGTTGTCTCTCCTCTAGTGGTGTCATGTGAACATCGACTACATGACACTTCACCATTGTTTGGGCCTAGATGAAGGCATTGGGAAGTAATAAGTAGATGATTGGTTGTTAGAGTGACAGAAGCTTAAACCCTAGTTTATGCGTTGCTTCGTAAGGGGCTGATTTGGATCCACATGTTTCATGCTATGGTTAGGTTTACCTTAATACTTATTTTGTAGTTGCGGATGCTTGCATTAGAGGTTAATCATAAGTGGGAGGATTGTCCAAGTAAGGACATCACCCAAGCACCGGTTCACCCACATACCAAATTATCAAAGTACCGAACGTGAATCAGATGATCGTGATGAAAACTAGCTTGACGATAATTCCCATGTGTCCTCGGGAGTGATTTCCTCCATATAAGAGTTTGTCCAGGCTTGTCCTTTGCTACAAAAAGGATTGGGCCATCTTGCCGCACCTTATTTACTTTTACCTTTTGTCACTTGCTACCAATTACCTTATCACAAAACTGTCTGTTACCGATAATTTCAGTGCTTGCAGAAAATACCTTACTGAAAACTACCTATCATTTCCTTCTGCTCCTCGTTGGGTTCGACACTCTTACTTATCGAAAGGACTATGATAGATCCCCTACAATTGTGGGTCATCATAGCTAAGCCCCCGAGTGAGAGGGTTGCTCTTCACTCGGTGTGTTTTTGAAACTTAGGCAATTACGGGGTCGCAGCTAAGCCTCCGAGTGAGAGGGTTGCTCTTCACTCGAAGTGTTTTTGAAACTTAGGCGATTACGGGGTCGCAGCTAAGACCCCGAGTGAGAGGGTTGCTGTTCACTCGGTGTGTTTTTGAAACTTAGACGATTACGGGGTCGCAGCTAAGCCCCAGAGTGAGAGGATTGCTCTTCACTCTGAGTGTTTTTGAAACTTAGGCGATTACGGGGTCG
>LR738709.1:366281883-366309589 GCA_902687465.1 Secale cereale
GGGTCGCAGCTAAGCCCCTGAGGGAGAGAGCTCTTCACTTGGAGTGTTTTTGAAACTTAGGCAATTACGGGGTCGCAGCTAAGCTCCCGAGTGAGAGGGTTGCTCTTCACTCAGAGTGTTTTTGAAACTTAGGCGATTACGGGGTCGCAGCTAAGCCCCCCGAGTGAGAGGGTTGCTCTTCACTCAGAGTGTTTTTGAAACTTAGGTGAATCGGATTCGTGGCTAAGCCACCCACTGGGGTATTTGAGAACATGTGCCTTTGGAACAACAATACTTTGGTGATGATGAAGGGGCCTTCCCAGGCTGTAGCAAGCTTGTGAGGTCGTTTCTGACGTACTCGGAGTACAGGATCTCCTTCCTGGAATGCTCGGCCTCGGACATTGCCAGCGTGGAATCGATGCAGGTCCTGCTGGTATATGGTCGAGCGGATTAGAGCCATCTCGCGCTCTTCCTCCAGCAGGTCGACTGCATCTTGGCGAGCTTGTTCTGCTTCAGCTTCCGAGAAGAGTTCTACCTGAGGGGCATTGTGCAGCAAGTCACTCGGAACTACGGCCTCGGCGCCATACACCATGAAGAAGGGGGTCCGATCAGTCGACCGGTTCGGAGTTGTTCTTAGTCCCCACAAAACAGACGGTAGATCAGTTACCCAGGCACCAGTGGCGTGTTTGAGGTCACGCATCAGCCGTGGCTTCAACCCTTGAAGGATCAAGCCATTTTCCCTTTCTACTTGCCCATTCGACTGCGGATGTGCAACAGATGCGTAGTCGACTCGAGTGCCCTGGGAAGTACAGAATGCTCTGAACTCGTCTAAATCAAAGTTGGTGCCATTGTCCGTGATGATGCTGTGAGGGACTCCATATCTGAATATCAGTTCCTTGCTGAAGCTGACGTCGATGCTCGCACTGAGGTTCTTGATAGGCTTGGCTTCAATCCATTTGGTAAACTTGTCGACTGCCACGAGGAAATGGGTGAAGCCACTCCTGCTTGTCTTGAAGGGCCCAACCATGTCTAATCCCCAAACAGCAATCGGCCAGACCAACGGGATAGTCTTCAAGGCAGATGCAGGTTTGTGGGACATGTTTGAGTAGAACTGACAGCCCTCGCATTTGTCGACTATATCTTTCGCCACCTCGTTCGCACGGGGCTAGTAAAACCCAGCTCGGTATGCCTTGGCAACGATGGTCCGAGAGGACGCGTGGTGGCCACAGGTTCCCGAGTGAATATCATTCAGAATCATTCGACCTTTCTCTGGGGTGATGCAACGCTGAGCGACTCCCGTGACACTTTCTCTGTAGAGTTGCCCCTGTATCACAGTGAAGGCTTTGGATCGACGGACAATCTGACGAGCCTCATCCTCATCCTCTGGGAGTTCCTGCCTGAGCAAGTACGAAATATACGGCACTGTCCAGTCGGGTGTGATCACTAAGACTTGCATGATCAAGTCGACCACGGCTAGGACTTCAATTTCAGTCGGGTTGGACGCACTTATCGGTTGCAGGGGCTCTCTGTGAAGGGTTCTTCTTTGACTGATGGGGTGTGTAGATGCTCCAAGAACACATTTTTGGGGATAGGTTTCCGAGTGGAGCCTATCTTTGCGAGATCGTCCGCAAGCTGATTCTTGATTCTAGGAACGTGGTGTAGCTCTAAACCTTCGAACTTCTTTTCTAGCTTCCGCACCGCGCTGCAATAACTGGCCATCGCTGGGCTCCTGACGTCCCATTACTTCATTACTTGATTGACCACTAAGTCTGAGTCGCCGTACACCATTAGGCGATGGACGCCGAGTGAAATGGCCATACGCAACCCATACAAAAGTGCCTCATATTCAGCTTTGTTGTTCGAAGAATCAAAGTGAATTTGCAGGATATAACTGAGCTTGTCTCCTCTGGGGAACACCAAAACCACACCTACACCACATCCAATCAGCATCTTGGATCTATCGAAGAACATAGTCCAATGATCCGATTGGATCTGAGTCGGTTGCTCCTGTTCTATCCACTCGGCAACAAAATCTGCTATTGCCTGAGACTTGATTGCTTTCTTTGCTTCAAACTTGATATCCAATGGAAGGAGTTCAATCGCCCATTTAGCCACTCGACCAGCTGCATCCCGATTGTTCAGAATTTCAGATAACGTCGCGTCGCTGACGACTGAAATTGAATGATCTGAGAAGTAGTGTGCAACTTTCTTGGTGGTCAAGTAAATCCCACACACAAGTTTCTGATAATGCGGATATCTCTACTTGGATGGAGTCAAGACTTCAGAAATGTAGTAGACTGGGCGTTGAACCTTGTAGGCTTTGCCTTCTTCTTCCCGCTCGACCGTGAGTACTGTGTTGACAACTTGTCCAGTGGCTGCGATGTACAACAATAGAGGCTCTTTGCTGACTAGAGCAGCAAGCACCGTCTGGGTGGAAAGCAGGGCTATGAGTTCCTCGAACGCTGCTTCAGCTTTAGAATTCCACTTGAACTTGTCAGATTTCTTCATCGGTTGGTAGAGAGGTAATTCTTTCTCACCGAGACGAGATATGAATCGACTCAATGCGGCCAAACAACCAGTAAGCTTTTGAACGTCGTGTATACGCACGGGGCGTTTCATTTGGAGGATAGCGCTGACCTTTTCTGGGTTAGCGTCGATTCCTCACTCGAAAACTAGGAAACCGAGTAACTTGCCACCTCGGACTCCGAATGTGCACTTCGACGGGTTTAGCTTGATATCATAACTTCTCAGGTTTGCAAATGTTTCGACGAGGTCAGTCAGTAGGTCGGAACCTTTACGTGACTTGACCAAGGTGCCATCCATGTATGCTTCCACATTCTGACTAATTTACTTCAGCAGACACTTTTGGATCATGTGCATGAAAGTCGCGCCGACATTCTTGGGACCAAAAGGCATGGTAACATAACAAAAACACCGGAATGTGGTGATGAAGGCTGTTTTTATTTCATCGGGCCCAAACAGTCGGATCTGATGGTACCCGGAAAATGCATCCAGGAAAGACAAACGTTCACACCCCGCAGTCGAGTCGACAATTTGATCGATGCGAGGGAGAGGGAAATGATCTTTCGGGCAGGCCTGATTGATATGTTTGAAATCGATGCACAAGCGGAGCGACTTGTCCTTCTTGGGGACCATAACTACATTGGTGAGCCACTCAGAGTGGTAAATCTCGCGGATGAACTCAGCTGCCAGAAGCCGGGCCACCTCTTCGCCAATCGATTTCCTCTTCTCCATGGTAGACCGCCGGAGATGTTCCTTCACAGCTCTCACTTTCGGGTCAACTCGCAAACGGTGCTCAGCCAGTCCCCTGGGTACACCTGAGATGTCAAATGGTTTCCATGCAAAGATGTCCCAGTTCTCACGGAGGAACTGGATGAGCGCTTCTTTCTGTTTGCTGTCAAGTGTGGTTGAGATGTGAGTTGGAGCGGCATTGGGGTCGGTAGGATGAATATGCACGGGCTTCGTTTCTTCGGCCGACTGGAATGCTGACTCGAAAGGAGGCTTCTTAGCTCACAACAAATCACTCGGATCCGCATTCTTCTGGTATTCTTCCATCTCTACCGCCACCATCTGCACATCAGCAATTTTTTAGCCTGTCTGGAAACATTCTTCTGCTTTTTGCCGATCCCGAGTGACTGTGATCATGCCTTTGGGCCCCGGCATCTTCTGTTTGAGGTATACATAGCACGGTCGAGCCATGAAACGGGCATAGGCAGACCTGCCCAGAATTGCATGGTAAGCACTTTGGAAGTCCACCACCTCGAACGTCAACTTTTCTTTGCGATAATGAGTCAAATTGCCGAAAACCACATCAAGGGTGATTTGACCGAGTGAGTCCGCCTTCTTCCTGATACATCCATTTTGCATCATGCTTATATGTTGATATTTATTGCATTATGGGTTGTTATTACATGTTATGTCACAATACTTATGCCATTTCTCTCTTATTTTACAAGGTTTACATGAAGAGGGAGAATGCCGGCAACTGGAATTCTGGGCTGGAAAAGAAGCAAACTCTCGAAACCTATTCTACAGAACTCAAAAAGCTCCGAAACTTCACAGGACACCGTTTCAGAAAATATAAAAAATATATAGCAAAAGAAAATCACCAGGGGGGCCACCACCTGTCCACGAGGGTGGGGGCGCGCCCCCAGCCTTGTGGGCCCCCGGATGCCCATCTTCTCCTATATGAGTTGTTTTGACCTGGAAAAAATTAGAGGAGGCTTTCGGGACCAGACGCTGCCGTCTCGAGGTGGAACCTTGGCGGAAACCAATCTAGGGCTGCGACAGAGTTGTTCTGCCAGGGATACTTCCCTTCGGGAGGGGGAAATCGTCACCGCCGTCATCACCAACAACTCTCCCATCTTCGGTAGGGCTATCTTCATCAACATCTTCACCAGCACCATCTCCTCTCAAACCCTAGTTCATCTCTTGTATCCAATCTTTGTACCCAAACCTCAGATTGGTACCTGTGGGTTGCTAGTAGTGTTGATTACTCCTTGTAGTTGATGCTAGTTGGTTTATTTGGTGGAAGATCATATGTTCAGATCCATTATGCATATTAATACCCCTCTGATCATGAATAATATTATGTCTTGTGAGTAGTTACTTTTGTTCCTGAGGACATGGGAGAAGTCTTTCTATAAGTAGTCATGTGAATTTGGTATTCGTTCGATATTTTGATGGGATGTATGTTGTCTCTCCTCTAGTGGTGTCATGTGAACGTCGACTACATGAAACTTCACCATTATTTGGGCCTAGAGGAAGGCATTGCGAAGTAATAAGTAGATGATGGGTTGCTAGAGTGACAGAAGCTTAAACCCTAGTTTATGCGTTGCTTCGTAAGGGGCTGATTTGGATCCACTTATTTCATGCTATGGTTAGGTTTACCTTAATACTTCTTTTGTAGTTGCGGATGCTTGCATTAGAGGTTAATCATAAGTGGGAGGCTTGTCCAAGTAAGGACAGCACCCAAGCACCAGTCCACCCATGGACCAAATTATCAAAGTATCAAATGTGAATCAGATGATCGTGATGAAAAGTAGCTTGACAATAATTCCCATGTGTCCTCGGGAGCGCTTTCCTTCCTATAAGAGTTTTTCCAGGCTTGTCCTTTGCTACAAAAAGGATTGGGCCATCTTGCTGCACCTTATTTACTTTTACCTTTTGTCACTTGCTACCAATTACCTTATCACAAAACTATCTGTTACCTATAATTGCAGTGCTTGCAGAAAGTACCTTACTGAAAACTGCCTATCATTTCCTTCTGCTCCTCGTTGGGTTCGACACTCTTACTTATCGAAAGGACTACGATAGATCCCCTACACTTGTGGGTCATCAAGACTCTTTTCTGGCGCCGTTGCCGGGAGTGAAGCGCCTTTGGTAAGGAAAATTTTATATAGTGTGCTGAAATTTATTGTCACTTGTTACTATGGCTCATAATCCTTTGAGGGGCTTGTTCGGGGTAACTTCACCCCGGCCAGAGGAGCAAAGAGTTGCTCCTCAACCTATTGCACCTACTAAAAATGTTTTCTTTGAAAATCCTTCGGGTATGATAGAGAAACTGCTAGATAATCCCTTTATAGGAGACGGAACACTGCGTCCCAATTTACACCTAATCGATGTGGATGAAGTTTGTGGATTATTTAAGCTTGCATGTATGCCCGATGATGTTATCAAGAATAAGGTCTTCCCTTTATCTTTTAAGGGAGATGCATCGACATGGTTTAGGCTATGTGATGATATTGGATCATGGAACTATAATCGTCTGAAGTTGGAATTTCATCAGAAGTTCTACCCTATGCACCAGGTTCATCGTGATCGTAATTATATTTATATTTTTTGGCCTCGCGAAGGAGAGATCATCACTCAAGCTTGGGGGAGGCTTAAGTCAATGTTATATTCATGCCCCAATCATGAGCTCTCAAGAGAAATGATTATTCAAAAAATTTATGCTCGGCTTCCTCTCAATAATCAATCCATGCTCGATACTTCTTGTTCTGGCTCTTTTATGATGAAGAATATTGAATTCAAATGGGATTTATTGGAAAGAATTAAACGCAACTCTGAAGATTGGGATATCGACGAAGGTAAGGAGTCAAGTATGACCCCTAAGTTTGATAGTGTAAAGCTTTTATGGATACCGATGTTTTCCGTGAGTTTAGCACTAAATATGGACTTGACAATGAGATAGTAGCTTCTTTCTGTGAATCATTTGCTACTCATGTTGATCTTCCCAAGGAGAAGTGGTTTAAATACCATCCCCCCATTGAAGTAAAAGTAGTTGAACCTGTTAAAGTTGAAGAAAATACTATCACTTATAATGTTGATCTTATTGTTCTACTACTTATATTGAGAAACCACATTTCCCTGTTAGAATAAAGGATCATGCTAAAGCTTCAACTCTGGTCTGTAAGAGTAGTACTAGAACACCTGCACCCTCTGAGCAAATTAAAGTTGAACCTAGTGCTGCTATGGTTAAAGATCTCTTGGTTGAGGATTTAGATGGACATGTTATTTACCTCCAAGAGGAAGCTGCTAGAATAGCCAAATCCGATGCTAGGAATAAACATAGACCTATTGTAGGCTTGCCGGTTATCTCTGTTAAAATAGGAGATCATTGCTATCACAGTTTATGTGACGTAGGTGCTACTGCGAGTGTAATACCTATATCCTTATATGACGAAATTATGCACGATATTGCACCCGTTGAGCTAGAAGGTATAGATGTTACTATTAAACTTTTTAATGGAGACACTATCTCACCAATTGGGATTGTTAGAGATGTTGAAGTCTTGTGTGGGAAAGTTAAATACCCTGCTGAGTTTCTTTTTCTTGGTCCCCACAAGATGATTTTTGTCCCATTATATTTGGTAGACCCTTCTTGAATACCGTTGATGCTAAGATAGACTATGTGAAAGATATTGTTATTGTTGGTTTAGGGGATATGTCTTATGATTTCAACTTTGCTAAATTTCGGAGACAACCCTTGATAAAGAATTACCTAATAAGGATGAAATTATTGGTCTTGCTTCTATTGATGTGCCTCCTAATGATCCTTTAGAGCAATATTTGCTAGATCATGAAAATGATATGCATATGAATGAGAGAAGGGAAATAGATGAAATCTTCTTTAATCATGGACCCGTATTGAAAAACAACTTGCCTGTTGAAATCCTAGGGGATCCTCCTGCACCCAAGGGTGACCCCGTGTTTGAAATTAAATCTTTACCTGATAACCTTAAGTATGTTTATCTTGATGAAAAGAAGATATATCCTGTTATTATTAGTGCTAACCTTTCAGAGCAGGAATAGGAAAAATTATTCAAAACTCTGAAGAAGCACCGTGCTGCTATTGGATATACTCTGGATGATCTTAAGGGCATCAGTCCTACTTTATGCCAACACAAGATAAAATTGGAAGAAAATGCTAAACCGTTTATTGATCATCAACGATGGTTAAATCCTAAGATGGAGGAAGTGGTAAGGAAATACTAAAGCTTCTAGAGGCAGGTATTATCTATCCAGTTTAAATAAAGCTACTAAGAAAGATCATTACCCCTTGCCTTTTATTGATCAAATGCTAGAAAGGTTATCCAAACATACTCATTTTTGCTTTCTAGATAGTTATTCTGGTTTCTCTCAAATACCTGTGTCAAAAAGGGATCAAGAAAAAACCACTATTACTTGTCCTTTCGGTACCTTTGCTTATAGACATATGCTGCTACTTCTCGAGCTTGCGTTGTATTCCCTCGAAGAGGAAAGGGTGATGCAGCATAGTAGCGTAAGTATTTCCCTCAGTTTTTGAAAACCAAGGTATCAATCCAGTAGGAGACCACGTGCAAGTCCCTCGCACCTGCACAAACAAATAAGAACTTCGCAGCCAACGCGATAAGGGGTTGTCAATCCCTTTACGGTCACTTACGAAAGTGAGATATGATAGAGATGATAGTTTGATATTTTTGGTATTTTTTATTATAAGAACAGAAAGTAAAATTGGAAAAGTAAAGTAGATTGTAGATTGATATGTTGAGAATAGACCTGGGGGCCATAGTTTTCTCTAGTTGCTTCTCTCATGATAGCGATATTCTACGGTGGGTAAACAAATTACTGGCGAGCAATTGATAGAAAAGCGAATAATTATGAGACTATCTAGGCATGATCATTATATATATGCATCACGTCCGAAACAAGTAGACCGAAACGATTCTGCATCTACTACTATTACTCCACACATCGACCGCTATCCAGCATGCATCTAGTGTATTGAGTTCATAAGAATAGAGTAATGCCTTAAGCAAGATGACATGATGTAGAGGGATAAACTCAAACTTAGTGATATAAACCCCATCTTTTTATCCTCGATGGCAACAATACAATACCTGCCTTGCTGCCCCTACTGTTGTGACATCCTGAGACCGATGCTCCATTTGCCCCCCTTTTTATTTTTCGTTGTTGTCGTGTGTTTATTTTGTTTGTTGCATTATCTCTATTATTTTGCATATTTTTCCTCTATGTTGTTGCCATGATCATGATGAATGCCATTGCCATACTTTGCTTCTTGCATTATGTTCATCTTTTATTATATTGCATTGTGCCATCCTTGTTTGTTTGCCATGGTTGTCTCACTTGCTTTGCTCTATGATTCATGATGTGGTGTGCCTCTTGTTATTTTATTGCATTTATCATGATCATCATGTGGGTTGCATTCTTCATGTTATTGTATTGTTGGTGTGCTATCCATCCTTATCTTTTCCATCAACATTTCCCTCCAAGTGCACAACCTATCCACTCCTTCATCTATTTCAAATTTTGGCTTTCATGTTAAGTTGCATTATTTCCCTTCTCAAGTAATGTTCAATATTTTCCTATAAATCTTGGATCATGTCTTATACCTCTCTGCCAAGTTTCACCCATTTTTGAAGTGGTTTTGGTGAGGTTCAAAAATAATTGAAGTTTGAGAATAATTCAAACTCTAATTATTTTTCTGCCTTCTAAAAATGCCAGAGCACTTTATTCAAATCCTACATAATACCAGGAGTTCATACATATGTTTATATCTCCCATATTCCTTCCCCAAAGCCCTGGCCTTTTCCTCTTAAAATCTGGTTACTCTGTTTATTGGAATAAACAGAAGGATATAGAGAAGATAAACCTTACTTGGCCTCCCAGCCGAAGCCCACCTGGGCCATTCTTTCCCCGGCCCAGCCAAGCCAAACACCCACCTGCTCCCTCCCTCACGGCGTCTCCTTCCTCTAGAGTACAACAACAACAGCGCCGTGAGCAGGAGGCTCACGGACGTCGAGGCCTGCGCCTGACCGCTCCCCTATAAATCCAGTGCGCCCTTAGGGTTTCCCTCTTCCCCCTCTCGCAGCCGCCACAACCCCTCTCCTCCTCTGTTTGTTCTTCTTCCTCAAGAAAAGAGCACCCGAGACAAGAAGATCGCCGGCGTCCGTCGTCGTCCTCGCGTCCGATCTGTTCCAGGACCCTCTCCGGCATGTCATCCTACACCCCGTCACCATCCTCGACCTATTCCCGGAGTTAGTTGGGCCGGAGCCTCCCCAACGTGCCTCCCTGCCGTCCCCATCGCCATAGTCGGTCGAGCCAAGCCGAGCTCGAACCCGATGTCGTCCTCGTCGCTGGCGGCCTTCTTCTTCCTCCGGAGCGACCCCTCGCTCGACCTCCCGGAGCTGGATCGCCAAGTCCAGCACGGGGTCGCCTCCCCTGCTTCTTCTGCTTCATGGTCCGAGCGCCATCACCTGATCATCTCCTCGCCACGCCTCGGATCGGCCTCCTCATGCTGTCCGAGCTCACCTTCCACACCCCCCTCGGTGAGCCGCATCGAATCCCCTCTTTTAGTTGCATGCATGTAGTCACCGATCCCGTCGTACCCGAACCGTTGTTGTCGTGCTATCGCCATGGCCATTTTGAGCCAAGTCGATGCTTTCTTTGTCGCACACCCACACACCTGCACCCTGCTCGCTGTAGCTTCTTCATCCACGGTCAGAGCAGGTGCTCTGGCTATGGGGTCTTCGCCCTTGTTCCCACGCGCTCGCAGCACACACAGACGCCAAGCACAACCCGCACCATGCCGGACCTAGCGCCGCTGCACACATCGCCCTGTATGCTCCATCCAGGGAGCAGAAGATCCGTGCCGCTCCTTGACATGGCCGTCCCTAGCTTCCCGAGCACATCGCAAGGCAAGTCCGATGAGGTGGCTCTGCCTCCTCTGTTTCGTTGCACGCACGCACCTGAAGCCGCAGCCTTGCCGTCGCCTTGCATGCCTCTGCAGCCGCCGTGTCCGAAGCGAGCGCGAGCTCATCCTTGGGATCCTGCAGACCCGAACCCTTTGTTGCGCCCGCCTCACCACCTACGCATCCACCATCCAAACCCGCAGCCCCGCCGGTGTTTCTGCTGCACCTGTAGCCGCTGCTTTGCTCGTACTCATCGCTGACAAGTCGCTGAGCGTCCGTGGTTCCAAGACCGGGCATTTGCTCTCTTCAATTAAATATTTGCACCTTCCCAAACACAAGCTTTTAGCTAGTCCGACTGGTCAGACCAGCAGGCCACAACCTAGAGGTCCTGGGATCGAATCCCAATGAGCCTCTGTTTCTTTTCCCCTTGTGTTATGTTTTTTTTCAACCATGCACAGCCATCCACATGGGCCAAAATCCTCCTGGGACGTTGCAGTGCGCTCAATCCAGCCCAATACATGTTTTTTTTCTGTCTGTAGATTTGTTTATTTTCCAGTACATTACAGAAATGCCCTGTTTTCAAAATGCAATTATCAAAAATCCCATGCATCAGTTTAAGATAAATTATATATGTAAACTGTTTAGAATTTCATATAGTTTCACATTTTGCAACTTTCATCCATGTTAAAAATGTTTAAACGTGCTGTTTGTTTAAATTTGTGAAAATAACACGTTAAAATGATTTATTTCATAACTATTCAACCGTAGCTCAGAATTAAACAAACTTTATATGTAAATGGGGTAGAAAAATGTATAGATTAACTTGGTGAACCTTATTTTGCTGGTTAACAACTTTAAAATATGCTTATAGGCAGTGCAGTATCAAATGTGAATTATGCATATGAGGACTTTCCGGAATTGTCATGTGTGGTTTCCGGCCTCATTTAAACTTGCCTTGTTGTGTGGTCTTGTATGCATCATCCCTTGCCATGTTTTGCATCATATAGACTTGTCTTGCATCATACTTGGTTGAGCTTCTTCTCATGTTCTTGAGTGGTATGTTTACTTTGTTGTGTGCTTCTTCTTGCTAGTTCTTTTCCGTTGCGATCGTGAGGATTCGTTCGACTGCACGTGGTTTGTCTTCAAGGCTTCTTCTTCGTCTTCTTCATGGACTCATTCTTCTTCCTTGCGGGATCTCAGGCAAGATGACCATCACCTTGGATACCTTTACTATCATTGCCATGCTTAGTTGTCTCGATGCTATCGTTACATGTCGCGCTACCCATCATTAGTGTCAGCCTCTCCTTGTTGCCACGAAACCTCTAACCTTTGACACCTTCCTAGCAAACCATTGTTTGGCTATGTTACCCGCTTTCTCAGCCCCTCTTATAGTGTTGTTACTTGCAGGTGAAGATGAAGATTGATCCATGTCGGATCTTGATGCTTTGGGAATATCACAATATCTATTATTATTATTAACACACCTATATACTGGGCATGTGTGGAAGGCTTGGCCTTTTGCTCGGTGTTTTGCTCCACTCATGCCACCTTAGGAGCCGATAAACCGGCATTATGTTCCTTGATTTTGCGTTCCTTACACGGTTGGGTATATGGGGACCCCTTGACAGTTCGTATTTGAATAAAACTCCTCCAGCAAGGCTCAACATTGGTTTTAATTTGCTCCTAATAACAACTTAATTAATTAATTAATTGCATAGGGAGTTCGCACTACCCGAGGATTCTTCTACATACATGGGGGGCCAGTGCTGATGGTGTTGGTCCCAAACTAGAGCCACTTGCGGTGCCACCAAGTTATCTGGGGTCTTCGGTTGCTGTACGTAGTGCTCATCCAGACGTGGCCTGAGACGAGATAAGCACGACTACTATCAGGGTGTCGGCATGCCGGGAGGTCTTGCTGGACTTGTTTTACCATTGTAGAAATGTCTTTTGCACCGGGATTCCGAGCCTGGTTGGATTGTCCCTAAGATAAGGGGTAATATTATTATTATCTCTGCTGATCGTGAGAGCTTGTGATGGGCTAAGTTTGGACACCCCTGCAGGGTTATGATCTTTCGAAAGCCGTGCCCACGGTTATGTGGCAGATTGGAATTTGTTAATGTCCGGTTGTAGAAAACTTGATGGAGGATCCGAAGTAAAACACACAACTGTGTGAGTAACCGTGACTGTCTCTTTTCATGTTGAGAAGAGAACATGGTGGGGTTATGTTTGACTCATAGGTAGTTCAGGATCTTTAGCAATGACTGCTAGATGCGACCGTTTGCGTAGATGCTCATCTTATTCTTGTACTCGTAAGTTAGCCACCATATATATGCTTAGTCGCTGCTGCAACCTCACCACTTTACCTCTTCCTACCCATTAAGCTTTGCTTGTCTTGTTACCCATGGTTATGGGATTGCTAAGTCCTCGTGGCTCACAGATACTACAACAACAGTTGCAGGTGCAGGTTTCCGATGTCTTGACGTGAGAGTGATGATCGTTGTGTTGGAGTTCTTTCTTCTTCTTCTTCAGTCGTGGGTTAGGTTCTGGGTCGGCAGCCTGGGATAGCAGATAGATGTCGTTGTGTTTTTCATGTTTGCATCCGTAGTCGGATGCCTTGTATTGATGATGTTGTATTTATATGACTTGTATGTATTGTTGTATCCCCCATGTATGTATGTAATGGTACGACGTAATGATATCCATCTTGCTAAGCGCCCGAAATGCAGTTGTGTCCCAATCACGTAAGTGTCACGTGATCGGGATAGAATCGCATCTTGGGCCTGACAACTGTCACTGGGAAAGGACACCCTAAGATTGAACCCAAAGCCAAGCACTTCTCCCATTGCAAGAACTATAGATCTAGTAGGCCAAACCAAACCAATAATTCGAAGAGACTTGCAAGGATATTATAATCATACATAAAGAGTTCAAAGAAGAACCAAATATTTCTCATAGATAATCTTGATCATAAACCCACAATTCATCGGATCTCGACAAACACACCGCAAAAAGAGATTACATTGAATAGATCTCCTCGAAGACCGAGGAGGACTTGGTATTGAGATCCAAAGAGAGAGAAGAAGCCATCTAGATACTAGCTATGGACACGAAGGTCTATGGTAAACTACTCACAACTCATGGTGAGGCGATGATGATGATGTAGAAGCACTCCGTGGAAGATCCCCCCTCGAGCGAGCTCCGGAACAGGCCCCAAGATGGGATATCATGGGAATAGAAGGTTATGGCGGTGGAACTAGGGTTTTCTCTGTTGTTCTGATGGTTTCGGGGCACGTAGGCATATATAGGAGGAAGGAGGGCATCGGGGGCCAAACGTGGGGCCCACGAGGAAGGGGCGTGCCCCCACCCTCATGGGCTCCACGTATGCCCTACTCCATGGTTCTCAAGTCTCCCGTGCGTGATTTTCTCCAAAAATATCTCTCCTGAAGGTTTCATTCCGTTTGGACTCCGTTTGATATTCCTTTTATGCAAAACCCTGAAACAGGCAAAAACATCAGTCTGGACTAGGCCTTTGGGTTAGTAGGTTAGTCCCAAAAATAATATAAAAGTGTATGGCAAAGCCCATTAAACATCCAAAACATCATAAATAATAGCATGGAACAATCAAAAATTATAGATACATTGGAGAGGTATCAAGCATCCCCAAGCTTAATTCCTGCTCGTTCTCAAGTAGGTAAATGATAAAAACAGAATTTTTGATGTGGAATGCTAACCAACATAGTTTTTCAATGTAATTCTCTTAATTGTGGCATGAATGTTCAAATCTGAAAGATTCAAGACAAAAGTCTATATTGACATAAGAAATAATAATACTTCAAGCATACTAACAAAGCAATCATGTCTTCTCAAAATACTATGGCTAAAGAAAGTTATCCCTACAAAATCATATAGTCTGGATATGCTCCCTCTTCATCACACAAAATATTCATATCATGCACAACCCCGATTTCAGCCAAGCACTTGTTTTCATACTCTATTCTTTCAAACCTTTCAACTTTCACGCAATACAAGAGTGTGAGACATGGACATAGCACTATGGGTGGAATAGAGTGGTGGTTGTGGAGAAGACAAAAAGGAGGGAGATAGTCTCACATCGACTAGGCGTATGAACGGGCTATGGAGATGCCCATCAATAGATTTCAATGTGAGTGAGTAGGGATTGCCATGCAACGGATGCAATAGAGCTAAATATGTATGAAAGCTCAACAAAAGAAACAAGTGGGTGTGCAACCAACTTGCTTGCTCACGAAGACCTAGGGAATTTGAGGAAGCCCATCGTTGGAATATACAAGCCAAGTTCTATAATGAAAAATTCCCACTAGTATATAAAAGTGACTAAACATGAGACTCTCTGTCATGAAGAACATGGTGCTACTTTGAAGCACAAGTGTGCAAAAAGATAGTAGCAATTGTCCCTTTTTCTTTTCTTTTCTTTTTCTTTTTCTTTTTTTGGGCCTTTTTTTCTTTGGCCTTTCTTTTTTTGGAGGGGCTTTATTCATTTAGCCTTTCCTCACATGGGACAATGCTCTAATAATGATGATCATCACACTTTCATTACAACTCGATATTACAACTCGATACTAGAACAAAGTATGACTCTATATGAATGCCTCCGATGGTGTACCGGGATGTGCAATGAATCAAGAGTGACATGTATGAAAAATTATGCATGGTGGCCTTGCCACAAATACGATGTCAACTACATGATCATGCATGGCAATATGACAATATGATGCGTGTTATATGAACGGAACGGTGGAAAGTTGCATGGCAATATATCTCGAAATGGCTATGGAAATGCCATGATAGGTAGGTATGGTGGCTGTTTTGAGGAAGGATATATGGTGGCTGTTTTGAGGAAGGATATATAATGGGTGTATGGTACCGGCGAAAGTTGGGCAGTACAAGAGAGGCTAGCAATGGTGGAAGGGTGAGAGTTCATATAATCCGTGGACTCAACATTAGTCATAAAGAACTCATATACTTATTGCAAAAATCTACGAGTCATCAAAACAAAGCAATCAACGCATGCTCCTAGGGGGGAGGTTGGTAGGAGTTAACACTTCGTCACAAAGGTTGACACTATACAAATACCTCATGCTCTAACTTCGTCACATAGTGGTTCACCATACGTGCATGCTACGGGAATCACTAACCTTAACACAAGCATTCTCAATTTCATAACAACTCCACTAGCATGACTCTAATATCACTATCCTCATATCTCAAAACATTTATCAAGCATCCAACTTCTCATCATATTCAATGCACTTAATGTGAAAGTTTCTACTACATTGATATTGGATGTCTATCATGTGAAGACTAGTTTTATAGCCTAAGCAGATTACCATGCTGTTTTAATAGACTCTCAAATGGATATAAGTGAAGCATGAGAGTTCAACAATTTCTACAAAGTATTATCACCACCGTGCTCTAAAAGATATAAGTGAAGCACTAGAGCAAAAACTATTCAACTCAAAAGATATAAGTGAAGCACATAGAGTGTTCTATCAATTCCTAGGACATATTTAACTCTCTCAAATAGGTGTGTCCAGCAAGGATAATTGTGGCAAACTAACAAGCAAAGATTCAAATTATACAAGACACTCTAAGTAAAACACATATCATGTGGTGAATAAAAATATAGCTCCGAGTATAGTTACCGATAGATGAAGACGAAAGAGGGGATGCCTTCCTTGGGCATCCCCAAGCTTAGGTTTTGGTTGTCCTTGAATTTTACCTTGGGGTGCCATGGGTATCCCCAAGCTTAGGCTCTTGCCACTCTTCGTTCCATAGTCCATCAAAGCAATACTCAAAACTTGAAAACTTCACAACACAAAACTTAGAAGAAAATCTCGTGAGCTCCGTTAGTACAAGAAAGCAAACCACGACTCAAAGGTACTGCAATGAATTCAATATTTGTTTATATTGGTGTTAAACCTACTGTATTCCAACTTCTCTATGGTTCATACTTCCCAATACTACGCATAGATGCATTGAAATAAGCAAACAACACACGAAAAACAGAATTTGTCAAAAAAAGAACAGTCTGTAGTAATCTGCAGGTTTCGCATACTTCTGTAACTCCAAAAAATTCAAACTAAATTGGTAAACATGAGGAATTTGTCTATTAATCATCTGCAAAAAGAATGAACTAAATAGCATGCTCCAGTAAAATCTGATGACCATTCTAGCAAGCGCTAACGATTCTATTTTTCACAGCAAGATCATATAAACTCCACACAAGTCTTCCCAAAGGTTCTACTTGGCACAAACACTAAACAAAACACAAAACCACATCTAAACAGAAGCTAGATGCCATATTTATTCCTAAACAGAAGCAAAAACAAAAAATATAAAATTGGGTTGCCTCCCAACAAGAGCTATCGTTTAAAGCCCCTAGCTAGGCACGAGATTTCAACGATGCTCACATGAAAGATAAGAATTGAAGCACAAAGAGAGCATCATATAGCATGTGAAAATCACATCTAAGTCTAACATACTTCCTATGAATAGGCATCTTATAAGCAAACAAATTATCAAGGCAAGCAAAAACTAGCATATGCAAGGAAGCAGAAAGGAATGATTGCAATCTCAACATAACGAGAGGTAAATTAGTAACATGAAAATTTCTACAAACATATTTTCCTCTCTCATAATATTTGCATGTAGGATAGTAAGTAAATTCAACAATATAGCTATCACAAAATATATTCTCAACACGATCCACATGCATACGAAATTGACACTCTTCCAAAATAGTGGGATTAAAATTAACTAAAGTCATGACCTCTCCAAACCCACTTTTATCAAAAAAACATAAGATTGATCATACTCCAAATATGTGGGATCTAAAGTCGACATCAAACTGACTTTCAATATTATTGCAAACATTATTATCAATCTTACATTCATCAAGGGGGTAAAATGAATTTTCAAGATCGTAAGAAGCATCACCCAATCATGATCATTGCAACAAGTAGTGGACATAGCAATACTAGCATCCCCAAGCTTAGGGTTTTGCATATCATTAGCACAATTGACATCAATAGAATTTATAGTAACATCATTACAATCGTGCTTTTTACTCAAGGATCTATAATGAATCACTTTATAATTTTCTTTCAATACTTCATCACAATTTTCAGACTCATAAATTTCAAGCAAAACCTCATAAAGATAATCTAGTGCACGCAGCTCACTAGCAATAGGTTCAACATAATTGGATCTCTTAAAGAGATTAGCAAGTGGATGAGGATCCATAATTTAGCAAGCGAAGATGCAAGCTAATAGAGGGCACATAGCAACACAAGCAAACAAGAAGCGAGCGAACGAAAAACACACGGCAGAAGAAGGGCAAATAAAACGGCAAGGGTGAAGTGGGGGAGAGGAAAACGAGAGGCAAAAAATGTAATGCGAAGGAGAAGGGTTTGTGATAGGTACTTGGTATATGACTTTTGCATAAGCCTCCCCGGCAACGGCGCTAGAAATTCTTCTTGCTACTTCTCGAGCTTGCGTTGTATTCCCTCAAGAGGAAAGGGTGATGCAGCACAGTAGTGTAAGTATTTCCCTCAGTTTTTGAGAACCAGGGTATCAATCCAGTAGGAGACCACGCGCGAGTCCCTCGCACCTGCACAAACAAATAAGAACTTCGCAGCCAACGCGATAAGGGGTTGTCAATCCCTTTACGGTCACTTACGAGAGTGAGATCTGATAGAGGTGATAGTTTGATATTTTTGGTATTTTTTATTATAAGAACAGAAAGTAAAAGCAAAGAAGTAAAGTAGATTGTAGATTGATATGTTGAGAATAGACTCGAGGGCCATAGTTTTCTCTAGTGGCTTCTCTCATGATAGCGATATTCTGCGGTGTGTAAACAAATTACTGTCGAGCAATTGATAGGAAAGCGAATAATTATGAGACTATCTAGGCATGATCATTATATATAGGCATCACGTCCGAGACAAGTAGACCGAAACAATTCTACATCTACTACTATTACTCCACACATCGACCGCTATCCAGCATGCATCTAGAGTATTAAGTTCATAAGAACAGAGTAATGATTTAGGCAAGATGACATGATGTAGAGGGATAAACTCAAGCAATATGATATAGACCCCATCTTTTTATCCTCGATGGCAACAATACAATATGTGCCTTGCTGCCCCTGCTGTCACTGGGAAAGGACACCGCAAGATTGAACCCAAAGCCAAGCACTTCTCCCATTGCAAGAACTATAGATCTAGTAGGCCAAACCAAACCAATAATTCGTAGAGACTTGCAAGGATATTATAATCATACCTAGACTTGCAAGGACATTATAATCATACATAAAGAGTTCAGAGAAGAACCAAATATTTCTCATAGATAATCTTGATCATAAACCCACAATTCATCGGAACTCGACAAACACACCGCAAAAAGAGATTACATCGAATAGATCGCCTCGAAGACCGAGGAGAACTTGGTATTGAGATCCAAAGAGAGAGAAGAAGCCATCAAGATACTAGCTATGGTCCCGAAGGTTTGTGGTAAAGTACTCACAACTCATGGTGAGGCGATGATGATGAAGTAGAAGCACTCCGTGGAAGATCCCCCCTCCGACGGAGCTCCGGAACAGGCCCCAAGATGGGATCTCACGGGAACAGAAGGTTATGGCGGTGGAACTAGGGTTTTCTCTGTTGTTCTAATGGTTTTGGGGTACGTAGGCATATATAGGAGGAAGGAGGGCACCGGGGGCAAAACGTGGGGCCCACGAGGCAGGGGGCGCACCCTATGGGGGGGGCGCCCCCCACCCTCGTGGGCATCACATATGCCCTACTCCGTGGTTCTCAAGTCTCCCGTGCGTGATTTTCTCCAAAAATATCTCTCCCGAAGGTTTCATTCCGTTTGATATTCCTTTTCTACAAAACCCTGAAACAGGCAAAAAATAGCAGTCTGGACTGGGCCTTTGGGTTAGTAGGTTAGTCCCAAAAATAATATAAAAGTGTATGACAAAGCCCATTAAACATCCAAAACATCATAAATAATAGCATGGAACATCCAAAAATTATAGATACGTTGGAGAGGTATCATATACCTTTTGGTTTATGTAATGCACCAGCTACCTTTCAAAGATGCATGATGGCTATATTCTCTGATTTTTGTCAAAAGATTGTTGAGGTTTTTATGGATGATTTTTCCATCTACGGAACTTCTTTTGATGATTGCTTAAGCAACCTTGATCGAGTTTTGCAGAGATGTGAAGACACTAATCTTGTATTGAATTGGGAGAAGTGCCACTTTATGGTTAATGAAGGCATTGTCTTGGGATATAAAATTTCTGAAAGAGGTATTGAAGTGGACAAGGCTAAAGTTGACGCTATTGAAAAGATGTTGTGCCCCAAGGACATCAAAGGTATACGAAGTTTCCTAGGTCATGCCGGATTTTATACGAGGTTCATAAAGGACTTCTCCAAAATCTCCAGGCCTCTGACTAATCTCTTACAAAAAGATATTCCTTTTGTATTTGATGATGATTGTCTAGAAGCATTTGAAATACTTAAGAAAGCATTGATCTCTGCACCTATTGTCCAGCCTCCTGACTGGAATTTACCTTCTGAGATTATGTGCGATGCTAGTGATTATGTTGTAGGTGCTGTTCTAGGGCAAAGAGTTGGTAAGAAATTGAATGTTATCCAATATGCTAGTAAAACTCTAGACAGTGTCCAGAGAAATTATGCTACTACTGAAAAAGAATTTTTAGCAGTTGTATTTGCTTGTGGTAAGTTTAGACCTTATATTGTTGATTCTAAAGTGACTATTCACACTGATCATGCTGCTATCAAATACCTTAAGGAAAAGAAAGATGCTAAACCTAGACTTATTAGATGGGTTCTCTTGCTGCAAGAGTTTCATTTGCATATTATTGATAGAAAGGAAGCTGAGAACCCCGTTGCAGATAACTTGTCTAGGTTAGAGAATATACTTGATGACCCACAACCTATTGATGATAGCTTTCCTGATGAACAATTAGATGTCATCAATACTTCTCGTACTGCTGCATGGTATGCTGATTATGCTAATTATATTGTTGCTAAGTTTATACCTCCTAGCTTCACATACCAGTAAAAGAAAAGGTCCTTCTATGATTTGAGACATTACTTCTGGGATGACCCACATCTTTATAAAGAAGGAGTAGATGGTATTATTAGATGTTGTGTACCTGAGCATGAACATGAATAGATCCTACGCAAGTGCCACTTCGAAGCTTATGGAGGACACCATGCTGGAGATAGAACTGCACATAAGGTATTGCAATCTGGTTTTTATTGGCCTACTCTCTTCAAGGATGCCCGCAAGTTTGTCTTATCTTGTGATGAATGTCAAAGAATTGGTAATATAAGTAGACTTCAAGAAATGCCTATGAATTATTCACTTGTTATTGAACCATTTGATGTTTGGGGCTTTGATTATATGGGACTGTTTCCTTCCTCTAATGGGTACACACATATTCTAGTTGTTGTTGATTACGTTACTAAGTGGGTAGAAGCTATTCCAACTAGTAGTGCTGATCATAACACCTGTATTAAGATGCTTAAAGAAGTTATTTTCCAGAGGTTTGGAGTCCCTAGATATCTAATGACTGATGGTGGTTCACACTTTATTCATGGTGCTTTCCATAAAATGCTTGCAGAGTATGATGTAAATCATAGAATTGCATCCCCTTATCACCCACAGACTAGTGGTCAAGTAGAACTAAGTAATAGAGAGCAGAGATTAATTTTGCAAAAGACAGTTAATAGGTCTAGAAAGAATTGGTCCAAGAAACTTGATGATGCATTATGGGCCTATAGAACTGCATACAAAAATCCTATGGGAATGTCTCCATATAAGATGGTTTATGGAAAAGCATGTCACTTACCCCTTGAGCTAGAACATAAGGCATATTGGGCTATTAAAGAGCTCAATTATGATTTCAAACTTGCCGGTGAGAAGTGGTTATTTGACATTAGCTCTCTTGATGAATGGAGAACCCGGGCCTATGAGAATGCTAAACTGTTTAAAGAAAAGGTCAAAAGATGACATGACAAAAGAATACAAAAGCGTGAGTTTAACGTAGGTGATTATGTTTTGTTATACAACTCTCGTTTAAGATTTTTTGCAGGAAAACTTCTCTCTAAGTGGGAAGGACCTTACGTTATCAAGGAGGTCTATCGTTCCGGTGCCATAAAAATCAACAACTTCGAAGGCACAAATCCGAAGGTGGTGAACGGTCAAAGAATCAAACATTATATCGCAGGTAATCCTATAAATGTTGAAACCAATGTTATTGATACCGTAACCATAGAGGAATACATAAGGAACACTTTGCAGAATGATTCAGACTCTGAAAAGGAAGAGGTATGTGGTACGATAAGTAAACTGACTCCAAAACAGTTCTAAAGGCAATTTTTCACCGTTTTGGAATATTTAGAAAAATAGAAAAATAAGTGGTAGTCCGAAAGAGACACGAGGCATCCACGAGGGTGGAGGGTGCGCCCCCTTTCCCTGGGCGCCACCCTTCCTCGGGGGCACCTCATGTGCCTCCCAGACTCCGATTTCTTGTATGTTACTCCTTTTGGTCGGTAAAAATTCATTATATATACTCCCGAAGGTTTTGACCTCTATATCACGCAAAAATCCTATGTTTTTGTTTCGAGCTGTTTCTGTCTCAGATAGGAACAATATGTCGTCCCAGGATTCGGAGGGAGAAAGCTATGTGGTCGACCTCCTTGCTAACCCTAAGATCTATGGGGACACGGAGCATTATGGATGGACTACGGAGGAAGAAGAAGACCATGATCCCAAGGGAAGGGATATGACTAGCTTAGATGAAGACGAAGTCCCACTACCTCAACCTGGGGACATGCATGTGGAGTTCAAAAATTCAAGCCTGCCCGACAGAGCAAAGAAATCTAAGATCGAATTTATCCCTTTTCACCTCTTGCAGGAAAACAAGCAGGCACTATGCAAGAAAATATTAAACCTTGAGCAGGAGAGCAATGACCTAAGGGAGCAAAATTCTTCCCTTAAGCGCAAGTTAAGGAAGAAGCCTACATCACCACCTCCGAAGAAGGGGACATAATCATATGGGTATGGGCACTCCCCTTGGCAACTGCCAAGCTTGGGGGAGTGATCCCGGTATCATATCACCATCACTCCCATCTTTACCGTTTTTCTTTAGTTTCGATCCTTTTGGTAGTATATTGATCTAGTAGAATAAAGTTAGCATGATCTAGTTGTGAGCTTTTGCCTTGTGATCTTTACCCTTTGTAATCGAGTTCGTGAGCTATATAATAAATATTACTGTTGAGTCAAGGGCTTGATTTCCTCACTTTGGTCATGATAGTATAAAAGAAAATATAAAAAGTATCAAAGAGATCATATTGATCTTATGGGAAGTAATGACTTCACATATAAAGAGTATGATGAATAAAAGTTGTTGGGAGTTGACAAACATAGTTTTGGCCATCGTTGCAATTAATAGGAAGTAATAAAGAAAGAGAGGATTCACATACAAATATACTATCTTGGACATCTTTTATGATTGTGAGTAGTCATTAAAATATGACATGCTAAAGAGTTGATGTTGGACAAGGAAGACAACATAATGGGTTATGTTTTCTTATATCTAAAATAAAGTATATTGTCATGGATCATCCAACATGTTGAGCTTGCCTTTCCCCCTCATGCTAGCCAAAACTCCTCGCACCAAGTAGAGATACTACTTGTGCTTCCATATATCCTTAAACCCAGTTTTGCCATGAGAGTCCACCATACCTACCTACGAAGTGAGTAAGATCATTCAAGTAAGTTGTCATGTTGCAAACTCGCTAAAATATGTAATGATTTATTAGTGTGGAGGAAATAAGCTTTATACGATCTTGTGATATGGAAGTAATAAAAGCGACGGACTGCATAATAAAGGTCCTTATCACAAGTGGCAATGTAAAGTGACGTTCTTTTGCGCTAAGACTTTGTGCATCCAACCATAAAAACACATGACAACCTCTGCTTACCTCTGCGAAGGGCCAATCTTTTGTCTATGCCTTATAAGAGTCAAGGTGAAAAATCACCTTTCTTTTTTACATTTTATCCTTTGGCAAGCACACTGTATTGGAAAGATCCTGACATATATACCCACTTGGATGTAAGTTTTCATGGTCTATTACTGTTGACATTTGTGATGGCCTGGCTTATTAGGGATGATAGACTACTCATATCAATAAGGAATTCCTTCTTTTCAGGGAGCCCATCCGGATAGAACTCCAAAGTTAAGCGTCCTGAGCTTGGAGTAGTTTCAGGATGGGTGACCGACCGGGAAGTTGCTCCCGGGTGCGCACGAGTGAGGACAAAGTGCGCAGAAAAGACTAGTATTGATATGTGAGGCCAGTCTAGATCCCACCAGGAGTAATGACCATCGGCGGGTGTGTCCGGGGCGTTACAAATTGGTATCAAATCAGACCCTCGCGGTTACACGGATGTTTGCGGACAGTTTGCAGTCATGTTGTGCATGACGTTTGTGACCCGTCGTGGCACACGGCATGGCACATGTGCTGTCCTGGAAGCACAGACGGCTGTGCCAAGAGGGAACGTTCCTGTGGCCCGACGAGGACGTCGGTTCCTCTGAGTGAGGGTGTATGTGATGGCCTGGCTTATTTGGGATGATAGACTACTCATATCAATAAGGAATTCCTTCTTTTCAGGGAGCCCATTCGGATAGAACTCCAAAGTTAAGCGTGCTCAGCTTGGAGTAGTTTCAGGATGGGTGACCGACCGGGAAGTTGCTCCCGGGTGCGCACGAGTGAGGACAAAGTGCGCAGAAAAGACTAGTATTGATATGTGAGGCCAGTCTAGATCCCACCAGGAGTAACGACTACCGGCAGGTGTGTCCGGGGCGTTACAACATTACCCTTGAGGTAAAAGGTTGGGAGGCAACACCATAAGCCCATATCTTTCTCTGTGTCCGATTAAAACTCCATAACCACAAGTATTGCATGAGTGTGAGAAATTGTGAAAGACTATATGATAGTTGAGTATGTAGGCTTGCTGAAAAGCTCTTATATTGACTCTTTCCAATGTTACAATAAATTGCAATTTCTTCAATGACCGTGATCATAGTTTGTTGGTTTTCAATGAAGTTTCTGATTCATGCTTGATATTGTGAATGAATTGTTACTTTAGCATAAGAATCATATGACACTATATATGTTGTTGTTATGAGAATGATCGTGATGCCCTCATGTCCATATTTTATTTTTATCGACACCTCTATCTCTAAACATGTGGACATATTTTTCGATATCAGCTTTCGCTTGAGGACAAGCGAGGTCTAAGCTTGGGGGAATTGATACGTCCATTTTGCGTCATGCTTATATGTTGATATTTATTGCATTATGGGTTGTTATTACACGTTATGTCACAATATTGATGCCTTCTCTCTCTTATTTTACAAGGTTTACATGAAGAGGGAGAATGCCGGCAACTGGAACTCTGGGCTGGAAAAGAAGCAAACTCTGGAAACCTATTATGCACAACTCAAAAAGCTCCAAAACTTCACAGGACACCGTTTCAAAAAATATAAAATAATATCTGGTGAAAGAAGATCACCAGGTGCCACCACCTGTCCACGAGGGTGGGGGGCGCGCACCCCCTGCCTTGTGGGCCCCCCGATGGCCCCCCGATGCCCATCTTCTCCTATATGACTTCCCAGGGATGACTCCGTGAAATATCATGTTACTCTCACTTAGTTTGGACATCGGAATGCCCATTCCCCAGAGGGTTTCAGCGTACAGGATATTCAGACTGCTGCCGCCATCCATCAGAACCTTAGTCAACCGCGTACCCTCGACAACTGGGTCGACCACCAACGCTTGCCGCCCGGGGGTAGCGATGTGCGCGGGGTGATCGGACTGGTCGAATGTGATGGGAGACTTAGACCACTTTAAGTATGTCGTAGTTGCCGGAGCAACCATGTTGACTTCTCTGTTGATTAATTTCAATCGACTCTTGATTTCAACGTCAGCAAAAATCATCAAGGTGGAGTTGATCCGGGGGTAACCTCCATCCCCTTCTTTGTCCTTAGTTTCCTCAGATTCTTTCTCCTTCTCAGCGGGCTGGTCCTTCTGGATGTTCTGAATCAGGATCCGACATTGTCGAGTGGTATGTTTGGGGTAAATCAAGTTCCCCTCTTCATCCTTCTTCATGTGAATAGGGCACGGTAAATCAAGAACGTCATTCCCAGCTTGGTCTTTCACCTTCTTGGGGATCCAAGGACCTTTAGGTTTCCCTTTCCTCTTCCCGTGGGTAACAAATGTCGCCTCTCCTGGAGTTGCGGGCTCTGCTTTACGCTTCGGCTTCCGATTGGAATTTCCATCATGTTGGCCGACTGGTTTCTTGCCACTACGGAGTCAATCCGCTTCCTCTCCATTAGCATACCGATCAGCTATCTCCATCATCCGAGTCAGAGACATATCTCCTCCGACCGAACTTCAAGTTGAGCTCTCTGTATCGTACGCCCTCTTTAAAGGCGCAGACTGCCTCATGCTCGGACACGTTCTCCACCATATGATGCAGAGTGGTCCACCTCTGGATGTAATCTCTCAAAGTCTCATTCGGCTTCTAGACGCAATGTTGTAACTCTGCTAGTCCAGCAGGCCGCTTGGAAGTTCCCTCAAATGTCCCGACGAACGCTCGGGCCAACTCCTCCCAGCTGAAAATGCTCCCAGGGGCCAACTGCTTCAGCCAAGCTCTGGCCGAGCCTCCCAACATCAGAGGGAGGTTCTTCATAGCCACATCAACATTGCCACCACCAATCTGCACAACCACTCGGTAATCTTCCAGCCAAGTATCTGTCTTTGACTCACTGGTGAACTTGCTCACTCCTGCCGCTAATCTGAAGTTGGGGGAATCTCTGCGGCCTTGGTGCCATTGCTGAAACACTCGGGCCTGGACACGGACGCTCGGCTGCACTCAGATGATCTTTGTCTTGTCCTTCTCAGTGTGCCCGGTTCCTGTCGACCAGACCTTGAACAAGAATCAATCTTGCATCAAAGCCTGGTCTTAAGGGATACACAGGGATCCTTCGCTCGTCACCATGCGGGCACCTGCCATCATGTCACCGGGGCGAGTATGATCCACTTCCCGGAGGAGGCGTAGGCACTCAGAGACGATCATTGTGACCGAGTCGACGGTCGTACTGATCATAGTTCCGACCTGGGTGTTGCTCTTGACGGAGTCCATGGCCCTCGTATCGCGGGGGCGATCTTGGGCAATGGGCCGACCATACGGTGTCCGCCGCCACCAATCTGATGTGAATCCTGTTGCGTGACTGGGACACGGCTGCATTCTGCTCTGCAACTGTTCGAAGCAGCACCCGAATCTGCTGCAGGCCTCTTCCAGCCTCCGACTGAGATGGCTGGATCGACTCCGCGATGCGGGCTGCAGCCACGAGGTTCTGAATCGGTGTGCGGAATACCTGGGGCTCGCGCGGGAACAACTGTTGCGGCCGTCGACTGGATTCAGGAATCAGTCGGCGGGCTCGATCGTCGAGCGAACGCTGAAGGTTCTCCAGACGTGCGCGCTCGGCCACGGTGACTAGGCACGTGGCTTCAGAGCTCGAGCCTTAGGAGTTTCTCCCAAGATGGGGGTATAGAGTGCATCTTCGTTACGGCGACACAGCTCTTCCCTTTGCTTGGCAGTGAGGGGCTCGGGTATGTACCCATCGTGGTCGTACGACTGACCATCGTCGCTGCCGCCGTTTCCGCCGCGAGTGTACCCCGGTGGACTGCACCGCGAGTCGACCATGAGGACCTCTGCCGCGGGGTCGCTGATCCCGCACTCGGAAAGCGTGTCTACGGAACTAGTCGACCGGCCCGTAGTGGTATTCGTCGGGCTCGATGGCTGCAACTTGGGGGTGGCCATCTGGCGGGCCATTGCATGCTTCACCCACCGCTGGAGCCGCGAGCGACCAGATCGCTTACTGCGGTGACCAACAGGGACAGCAGACGACGAATGAGCCGACCGATACTGGGTCGACAGCTGCCGGAGAAGGATGCCACAAGCACTCGCGCGGAAGTGTGCTGCCCCGCGGACGGGTAGTGCCTCGACGTCGAGGGGGGCCTCCTAGAGCCAGGCGGAGTCGTCGACGTTGAAGTTGAGCGCGCCGAGTCAGATCCCGTGGCCCAATGCCAGACCACCACCAGAAACCATGATGATGGAGATCGGGAAAAAACTTGCAACCTCACCGGAAGTCGCTAAGACACCGGCCCCACGGTGGGCGTGAACTATCGTGGTACTAAGTCTAACAGTAAGGATAGGGGGTACGTAGGAGGAGTCAAGGTCCTAGCTACGACAAGGTTGTACACAAGGGTTTTACAAGTTCGGGCCCTTCTTGGAGGAAGTAACAGCCCTACGTCTCGGTGCCTGGGGGCGGTCGACTGGAAAATGTGTGTGTGTGTGTGTGTGTGTGT
>LR738709.1:366310443-366334419 GCA_902687465.1 Secale cereale
GTGTGTGTGTGCGTGTTACAGGGGGTGTGAACCCTTGTACTGGAGGAGGGGGTGGCTTATATAGAGTGCGCTAGGACCCCAGCCATCCCATGTTACAGAGGGTTCAATGTACATAAAAGCAGGACGTTACTGATAACGCATGTAATAAAGGACAGTAAAGGCTATCATTACTGCGGAGTGAATGCCCGACCGTTACTAGCCTTATGAGACCTTTGACCTTCAAGAGTCGAGTGGCTTGTTGCATGGTCGAGTGGCTTCATTCTGTCGAATGGAATTGGGTTATCCGAGTGAGGTATGATGTCGAGTGAAATGCTCTCTTTGGCCATATCAGTCAGCATATTATATCATCCTTGGAATGTCTTTGAGCTTTGGGGCAGTGACCTTGGGTAGGGTATCTAGGTCAGGCATGTGACCCTACCCTAGGTCTGTGGCATCATCAGATAACAAGATGGGGTTTTCATCATATTGCTTGAGTTAATTCCGCTACATCATGTCATCTTGCTTAAGGCGTTACTCCGTTCTTATGAACTTAATACTCTAGATGCAGAATCATTTCGGTCAATGTGTGGAGTAATAGTAGTAGATGCAGGTAGGAGTCGGTCACTTGTCACAGACGTGATGCCTATATTCATGATCATTGCCATAGAAGTTGTTATAATTATTCGTTCTTCTATCAATTGCTTGACAGTAATTTGTTCACCCACTGTAATACTTGCTATCATGAGAGAAGCCTCTAGTGAAACCTATGGCCCCGGGGTCTATTTTACATCTTATAAGTTTCAGAACTACTATTCTGCAATCTTTTACTTTTCAATCTATAAACCCAAAATCCAAAAATATTTACTTTACTAGTTCATCTATATCTATCAGATCTCACTTTTACAAATAACCTAGAAGGGATTGACAACCCCTATAAAGCGTTGGGTGCAAGTCAGTTGTTTGTTTGTGTAGGTATTTGGCGACTTGTCTGTAATCTCCTACTGGATTGATACCTTGGTTCTCAAAACTGAGGGAAATACTTACTCTACTTTGCTGCATCACCCTTTCCTCTTCAAGGGAAAAACCAACGCAAGCTCAAGCGTTAGCAAAGGGAAATAAAGGAAAGTATAGAATTATTAAGACGAGTTTTATTGGATTTGGTGATAGAAGAACTTCATACGGAAGATGATAATACCTAGATCTATTCGCGTTTTATGCCTAGCTAGGGGCGTTAAACAATAGCGCTTGTTGGGAGGCAACCCAATTTTATTTTTGCTTTTTGCTTTTTGATTCTGGTTTTTAAGTTTCACACATTATTACTTATGTAGTAATTGTGTTTTGGTGTTTTAATTAGTATTTGAGCCAAGTAAGACCTTTGGGATGCCTTACGGTGATCGTTGATTTGATTTTGCTGAAAAACAGAAATTTTTGCGCCCAGTGCAGCAAATTCAATAATTCACTAGAGCGTGATAATTTACTGAAAGTTTTACACAAAATTGATATAGAAATTCCCCACGTCTTCCTAAATTTTTAGAATTTTAGAGTTGCATAAGTATGCGAAGTTTTCAGATTGCTACAAATTGTTCTATTTTAGACAGATTCTGTTTTCTATGTGTTGTTTGCTTATTTTGATGAATCTATGGCTAGTAGCAGGGGGTATGACCCATGGAAATGTTGGAATACAGTAGATATTACACCAATATAAAATAAGAGTAAGATCACAACAATACCTTGAGTGTTTATTTGCTTTGTTTTACTAACGGAGCTCACGAGATTTCTGTTGAGTTTTGTGTTGTCAAGTTTTCAAGTTTTGGGTAAGGATTTGATGGACTATGGAATAAGGAGTGGTAAGAGACTAAGCTTGGGGACACCCAAGGCACCCCAAGGTAAAATTCAAGGACAACCAAGAGCCTAAGCTTGGGGATGCCCCGGGAAGGCATCCCCTCTTTCGTCTTCGTCTATCGGTAACTTCACTTTAGACTATATTTTTATTCACTACATGATATGTGTTTTGCTTGGAGCATCTTGTATGATATGAGTCTTTGCTTCTTAGTTTGCCACAATCATCCTTGTTGTACACACCTTTTGAGAGGGACATGCTTCAATCGTGATTTATTAGAATACTGTATGTGATTCACTTATATCTTTTGAGCTAGGCAATTTTGCTCTAGTGCTTCACTTATATCCTTTTAGAGCACGGCGGTGGTTTTATTGTATAGAAATTGTTGAACTCTCGTGCTTCACTTATATTATTTTGAGAGTCTTTAAAAACAACGTGGTAATTTGCTTGGGTTATGAATTTGGTCCTAATATGATAGGCATCCAAAGGAGATATAATAAAAACTTTCATAGATAGAGCATTGAATACTATGAAAAGTTTGACTCCCTATAATTGTTTTGAGATGTTAAGATGGTAATATTATAGTCATGCTAGTGGTAGTTTGTTAAGTTAAATAAATACTTGTGTTAAGGTTTGTGATTCCCGTAGCATGCACGTATGGTCTCCTAACTATGTAACCAAATTGGAGCGCATTGTATCTCGATTGTTTATCTTTGCGTGAAGGTCGGGGGCGCGCGATGGTTAACTCCTACCAACCTCCCCCTAGGGGCATGCGCTGTAGTACTTTGCTTTGAGGGCTAATAATTTTTTTCACAAGAAGTATGTGAGTTCTTCATGACTAATGTTGAGTCCATGGATCATACGCACTCCACCATTCCACCTTTCTAGCCACTCTTGTGCCACACAACTTTCTCCGATGCATCAAACCACCTTATATCCTTCCTCAAAACAGCCACCATACCTACCTATTATGGCATTTCCATAGCCATTCCTAGATGTATTGCCATGTAACTCTACCGTTCTGTTTATTATGACATGCATCATCATTGTCATATTGCTTTGCATGATCATGTAGTTGACATAGTATTTGTGGCAAAGCCACTGTTCATATTTTTTATACATGTCACTCTAGATCATTATACATCCCGGTACACCGCCGAAGGCATTCATATAGAGCCATATCTTTTGTTCTAGTATTGAGTTGCAATATCGAGTTGTAAGTAAATAAAAGTGTGTTGATCATCATTATTAGAGAATTGCCCCAGTGAGGAAACGATGATGGGAGCTATGATTCCCTCACAAGTTGGGATGAGTCTTTGGACTTTAAAAATAATAAAAGAGGCTAAAGAAGGCTTGATTCGACTACACAACCTTCTTCTTGTAGACTCGTGTTGAGCCTCCAAGCGCAGAGTTTTGTAGGACAGTAACAATTTTCCCTCAAGTGGATGACCTAAGGTTTATCAATCCGGGGGAGGCATAGGATGAAGATGGTCTCTCTCGAGGAACCCTGCAACCAAATAACAAAGAGTCTCTTATGTCCCCAACACACCCAATATAATGGTAAATTGTATAGGTGCACTAGTTCGGCGAAGAGATGGTGATACAAGTGTAATACAGATGGTAGATATAGGTTTTTGTAATCTGAAAATATAAAAACAACGAGGTAACTAATAGTAAAAGTGAGCGTAAATTGTATTGCAATGCTTAGAAACAAGGCCTATGGTTCATACTTTCACTAGTGCAAGTTCTCTCAACAACGATAACATAATTAGATCATATAACAATCCCTCAACATGCAACAAAGAGTCACTCAAAAGTCACTAATAGCAGAGAACAAGCGAAGATATTATTGTACGATACGAAACCACCGCAAAGTTATTCTTTCTGATCGATCTATTGGGCTACTCCTATAAGTGTCACAAACAGCCCTAGAGTTCGTACTAAAATAACACCTTAAGACACACATCAACCAAAACCCTAATGTCACCTAGGTACTCCAATGTCACCACAAGTATCCGCGGGTTTGATTATACGATATGCATCACATGGTATCAAATTCATCTATTCAAACCAACACAAAGAACTTCAAAGAGTTCCCAAAGTTTCTACCGGAGAGTCAAGACAAAAATGTGTGCCAAACCTTATGCATAAGTTCACAAGGTCACTGAACCCGCAAGTTGATCACCAAAACATACATCAAGTGGATCACGTGAATATCAGCACGGATAAGCACATGCAAGACATACATCAAGTGTTCTCAAATTCTTAAAGACTCAAGCCGATAAGATAACTTCAAAGGGAAAACACAATCCTTTACAAGAAGGTAGAGGGGGAGAAACACCATAAGATCCAACTATAATAGCAAAGCTTGTGGTACATCAAGATCGTGCCAAATCAAAAACACGAGAGAGAGAGAGAGAGAGAGAGAGAGAGAGAGAGAGAGAGAGAGAGAGAGAGATCAAACACATAGCTACTGGTACACACCCTCAGCCCCGAGGGTGAACTACTCCGTCCTCATCATGGAGACCGCCGAGACGATGAAGATGGCCACCGGTGATGGTTTCCCCCTCTAACAGGGTGCTGGAATGGGCTCCCGATTGGTTTTTCGTGGCTACAGAGGCTTGCGGGGGTGGAACTCCCGATATAGGTTTGTTTTCGAGGGTTTCTGTATTTATAGGAATTTTTGGCGTTGAGAACAAGTCAGTGAAGGAAATATGCTCTAGAGGCAATAATAAAGTTGTTATTTATATTTCCTTATATCATGATAAATGTTTATTATTCATGCTAGAATTGTATTAACCGGAAACTTAGTACATGTGTGAATACATAGACAAAACAGAGTGTCCCTAGTATGCCTCTACTAGACTAGCTCATTGATCAAAAATGGTTATGTTTCCTAACCATAGACATGAGTTGTCATTTGATCAACGAGATCACATCATTAGGAGAATGATGTGATGGACAAGACCCATCCGTTAGCATAGCACTATGATCGTTTAGTTTTACTGCTATTGCTTTCTTCATGACTTATACATGTTCCTATGACTATGAGATTATGCAACTCCCGAACATCGTAGGAACACCTTGTGTGCTATCAAATGTCACAACGTAACTGGGTGATCATAAAGATGCTCTACAGGTGTCTCCGAAAGTATTCGTGGTGTTGGCATAGATCAAGATTAGGATTTGTCACTCCGAGTGTCGGAGAGGTATCTCTGGGCCCTCTCGGTAACACACATCACAATAAGCCTTGCAAGCAAAAGACTAATGAGTTAGTCACGAGATGATGTGTTACGGAACGAGTAAAGAGACTTGCCGGTAACGAGATTGAACTAGGTATGGAGATACCGACGATCGAATCTCGGGCAAGTAACATACCGATGACAAAAGGAACAACGTATGTTGTTATGCGGTTTGACCGATAAAGATCTTCGTAGAATATGTAGGAGCCAATATGAGCATCCAGGTTCCGCTATTGGTTATTGACCGGAGATGAGTCTCGGTCATGTCTACATAGTTCTCGAACCCGTAGGGTCCGCATGCTTAACGTTTGATGACGATCGGTATTATGAGTTTATGAGTTTTGATGTACCGAAGGTAGTTCAGAGTCCCGGATGAGATCACGGACATGACGAGGAGTCTCGGAATGTCTGAGACAAAAAGATTGATATATTGGACGACTATATTCGGACACCGGAAGTGTTCCGGAAAAGTTTCGGATTTAACAGGATTGCCGGAGGGGGTTACCGGAACCCCCTACGAGGGGGGATGGTCCATAGTGGGCCTTGAGGAAAGGAGAGAGGCAGCCCATAGAGGCTGGCCGGCGCCCCACCTAGGGATCCTAGTTGGACTAGGATTGGGGGGGGCGCCACCTCTCCCTCTTTTCCTTTCCCTCTCTTCCTTCTTGGTGGACTCCTACTAGGAATAGGATTGCAATCCTATTCCTAGTAGGACTGCCCTAGCCGCACCATAGGAGGCCGGCCGGCCCTCCCCTCTTGCTCCTTTATATACGGGGAGAGGGGGGCACCCAAAGACACACAAGTTGAATTGTTCCAGCCGTGTGCGGTGCCCCCCTCCACAGAAACACACCTCGGTCATACCGTTGCAGTGCTTAAGCGAAGCCCTGCGCTGGTAAATACATCATATCCGTCACCATGCCGTCGTGCTGACGAAACTCTCCCGTGAAGCTCAACTGGATCAAGAGCTCGTGGGACGTCATCAAGCTGAACGTGTGCTGAACGCGGAGGTGCCGTATGTTCGGTGCTTGATCGGTTGAATCGCGAAGAAGTTCGACTACATCAACCGCGTCACTTGACGCTTCCGCTTCCGATCTACGAGGGTACGTAGACACACTCTTCCCTCTCGTTGCTATGCATCTGGTAGATAGATCTTGCGTGATCGTAGGAAAATTTTAAAATACTACGTTCCCCAACAGTGGCATCATGAGCCAGGTCTATGCGTAGATGATATGCACGAGTAGAACACAATGAGTTGTGGGCAATACTAGTCATACTGCTTACCAGCATGTCATACTTTGCTTCGGCGGTATTGTGAGATGAAGCGGCCCGGACCGACATTACGCGTACGCTTACGCGAGACTGGTTTCACCGTTATGAGCACTCGTTGCTTAAAGGTGACTGGCGGGTGTCTGTCTCTCTCACTTTAGCTGAATCAAGTGTGGCTACGCCCGGTCCTTGTGAAGGTTAAAACAGCACATACTTGACGGAACATCGTTGTGGTTTTTGTATGCGTAGGTAAGAACGGTTCTTGCTAAGCCCGTAGCAGCCACGTAAAACTTGCAACAACAAAGTAGAGGACGTCTAACTTGTTTTTGCAGGGCATGTTGTGATGTGATATGGTCAAGACATGATGAGTCATATGGTTTTGTATGAGATGATCATGTTTTGTAAAGTTATCGGCAACTGGCAGGAGCCATATGGTTGTCGCTTTATTGTATGAAATGCAATCGCCATGTAATTGCTTTACTTTATCAGTAAGCGGTAGCGATGGTCGTAGAAGCAATAGTTGGCGAGACGACAACGATTCTACGATGGAGATCAAGGTGTCGCGCCGGTGACGAAGGTGATCATGACGGTGCTTTGGAGATGGAGATCAAAAGCACAAGATGATGATGGCCATATCATGTCACATATTTTGATTGCATGTGATGTTTATCTTATTGTGCTTCTTATTTTGCTTAGAACGACGGTAGCATTATAAGATGATCCCTTGCTAAATTTCATGGTATAAGTGTTCTCCCTGAGTATGCACCGTTGCGAAAGTTCTTCGTGCTGAGACACCACGTGATGATCGGGTGTGATAGGCTCTACGTTCAAATACAACGGGTGTAAGACAGTTTTGCACATGCAGAATACTCGGGTTAAACTTGACGAGCCTAGCATATGCAGATATGGCCTCGAAACACTGGAGACCGAAAGGTCGAGCGTGAATCATATAGTAGATATGATCAACATAAGATGTTCACCATTGAAAACTACTCCATCTCACGTGATGATCGGACATGGTTTAGTTGATTTGGATCACGTGATCATTTAGATGACTAGAGGGATGTCTATCTAAGTGGGAGTTCTTTAGTAATATGATTAAATTGAAATTTAATTTATCGTGAACTTAGTCCTGGTAGTATTAGCATATCTATGTTGTAGATCAATAGCTCGCGATGTTGCTCCTCGTTTATTTTTTATATGTTCCTAGAGAAAACTAAGTTGAAAGATGTTAGTAGCAATGATGCGGAATTGTTCCGTGATCTGAGGATTATCCTCATTGCTGCACAGAAGAATTATGTCCTTAATGCACCGCTAGGTGACAGACCTATTGCAGGAGCAGATGTAGACGTTATGAACGTTTTGACAAAAGCTCGGTATGATGACTACTTGATAGTTTAAGTGCACCATGCTTTACGGCTTAGAACCGGGACTTCAAAAACGTTTTGAACGCCACTGAGCATATAAGATGTTCCAAGAGTTGAAATTAGTATTTCATACTCATGCCCGTGTCGAGAGGTATGAGACCTCTGACAGTACTTTGCCTACAAGATGGAGGAGAATAGCTCAACCAGTGAGCATGTGCTCAGATTGTCTGGGTACTGCAATTGCTTGAATCAAGTGGGAGTTAATCTTCCAGATAAGATAGTAATTGACAAAGTTCTCTAGTCACTATCACCAAGTTAGTGAACTTCGTGATGAACTATAATATGCAAGGGATGACGAAAGTAATTCCCGAGCTCTTCGCGATGCTAAAATCGGCGAAGGTAGAAATCAAGAAAGAGCATCAAGTGTTGATGGTTAACAAGACCACTTGTTTCAAGTAAAGGGCAAAGGGATAGAAGGGGAACTTCAAGAAGAATGACAAGCAAGTTGTCACTCCCGTGAAGAAACCCAAAGCTAAAACTCAAGCCTGAAACTAAGTGCTTCTACTGCAAAGGAAATGGTCACTGGAAGTGGAACTGCCCTAGATACTTGGCGGATAAGAAGGATGGCAAAGTGACAAAGGTATATTTTGATATACAGATTATTGATGTGTACTTTACTAGTGTTCATAGCAACCCCTGGGTATTTGATACCGGTTCAGTTGCTAAAATTAGTAACTCGAAACGAGAATTGCAGAATGAACAGAGACTAGTTAAAGGTAAAGTGACGATGTGTGTTGGAAGTGGTTCCAAGATTGATATGATCATCATCGCACACTCCCTATACTTTTGGGATTAGTGTAAAACCTAAATAAATGTTATTTGGCATTTGCGTTGAGCATGAATATGATTTGATCATATTTGTTGCAATACGGTTATTCATTTAAAGTCATAGAATAATTGTTATTCTGTTTACATGAATAAAACCTTCGATGGTCATACACCCAATGAAAAGAGTTTGTTGGATCTCGATCGTGGTGATACACATATTCATAATATTGAAGCCAAAAGATGCAAGGTTAATAATGATAGTGCAACTTATTTGTGGCACTGCCGTTTAGGTCATAATGGTGTAAAACGCATGAAGAAACTCCATAGTGATGGACTTTTGGAATCACTTGATTATGAATCACTTGATGCTTGCGAACCATGCCTCATGGGCAAGATGACTAAAACTCCGTTCTCCGGAACAATGGAGCGAGCAACAGATTGGTTGGAGATCATACATACAGATGTATGTGGACCAATGAGTGTCGAAGCTCGCGGCGGGTATCGTTATTTTCTGACCTTCACTGATGATTTGAGCAGATATGGGTATATCTACTTAATGAAGCACAAGTCTGAAACATTTGAAAATTTCAAAGAATTTCAGAGTGATGTGGAGAATCGTCGTAACAAGAAAATAAGAGTTTCTATGATATGATCGTAGAGATAAAATATTTGAGTTAGCGAGTTTGGCCTTCAGTAAAAACAATGTGAAATAGTTTCACTACTCACGCCACCTGGAACACCACAGTGTAATGGTGTGTCTGAACGTCATAACCGTACTTTATTAGATATGGTGCGATCGATGATGTCTCTTACCGATCTACCACTATCGCTTTTGGGGTTATGCATTAGAGACAGCTACATTCACGTCAAATAGGGCACCATCTAAATCCGTGGAGATGACACCGTATGAACTGTGGTTTGACGAGAAACCTAAGCTATCATTTCTTTAAGTTTGGGACTGCGATGCTTATGTGGAAAAGTTTCAACATGATAAGCTCGAACCCAAATCGGAGAAGTAAATCTTCATAGGATACCCAAAAGAAACTGTTGGGTACACCTTCTATCACAGATCCGAAGGCAAGGTCTTTTTTTGCTAAGAGTGGATCCTTTCTAGAGAAGGAGTTTCTCTCGAAAGAAGTGGGTGGGAGGAAAGTAGAACTTGATGAGGTAATTGTACCTTCTCCCGAATTGGAAAGTGGAACATCACAGAAACTAGTTCCAGTGATTCCTACACCAATTAGTGAGGAAGCTAATGATGATGATCATGAAACTTCAGATCAAGTTTCTGCTGAACTTCGTAGATCAACCAGAGTTTGTTCCGCATCAGAGTGGTACGGCAACCCGATTCTAGAAGTCATGTTACTGGACCATGATGAACCTACGAACTATGAGGAAGCGATGATGAGCCCAGATTCCGCAAAATGGCTTGAGGCCATGAAATCTGAGATGGGATCCATGTATGAGAACAAAGTGTGGACTTTGGTTGACTTGCCCGATGATCGGCAGGCCATCGAAAATAAATGGATCTTCAAGAGGAAGACCGACGCAGACGGTAATGTTACTGTTTACAAAGCTCGACTTGTTGCGAAAGTTTTTCAACAAGTTCAAGGAGTTGACTACGATGAGACTTTCTCACCCATAGCGATGCTTAAGTCTGTCCGAATCATGTTAGCAATTGCCGCATTTTATGAAATGTGGCAAATGGATAACAAAACTGCATTCTTTAATGGATTTATTAGAGAAGACTTGTATATGATGCAACCAGAAGGTTTTGTCAATCCTAAAGGTGCTAACAAAATGTGCAAGCTCCAGCGATCCATCTATGGACTGGTGCAAGCATCTTGGAGTTGGAATATACGCTTTGATAAGTTGATCAAAGCATATAGATTTATACAGACTTGCGGTGAAGCCTGTATTTACAAGAAGTGAGTGGGAGCACTACAACCTTTCTGATAAGTATATGTGAATGACATATTGTCGATCGGAAATGATGTAGAATTTTCTGGAAAGCATAAAGGAGTGTTTGAAAGGAGTTTTTCAAAGAAAGACCGTGGTGAAGCTGCTTACATATTGGGCATCAAGATCTATAGAGATAGATCAAGACGCTTGATAAGACTTTCGATGAGTACATACCTTGATAAGATTTTGAAGTAGTTCAAAATGAATTAGTCAAAGAAGGAGTTCTTGCCTGACTTGTAAGGTGTAAAGTTGAGTAAGACTCAAAGCCAGACCATGGCAGAAAAATATAGAGAGAATGAAAGTCATTCCCTATGCCTCAGCCATAGGTTCTATAAAGTATGCCATGTTGTGTACCAAACATGTTGTGTACCTTGCCATGAGTTTGTCAAGGGGGTACAATAGTGATCTAGGAGTAGATCACTGTACAGCGGTCAAAATTATCCTTAGTAACTGGATGACTAAGGAAATGTTTCTCGATTATGGAGGTGATAAAGAGTTCGTCATAAAGGGTTGCGCCGATGCAAGCTTTGACACTAAATCCAGATGACTCTAAGTATCAATCTGGATGCGTATTGAAAGTGGGAGCAATTAGCTAGAGTAGCTCCATGCAGAGCATTGTAGACATAGAAATTTGCGAAATACATACAGATCTGAATGTGACAGACCCGTTGACTAAACTTCTCTCACAAGAAAAACATGATCACACCTAATTACTCTTGGGTATTAATCACATAGCGATGTGAACTAGATTATTGACTCTAGTAAACCCTTTGGGTGTTGGTCACATGGCGATGTGACCTATGGGTGTTATTCACATAACGATGTGAACTATCAGTATTAAATCACATGGCGATGTGAGCTAGATTATTGACTCTAGTGCAAGTGGGAGACTGAAGGAAATATGCTCTAGAGGCAATAATAAAGTTGTTATTTATATTTCCTTATATCATGATAAATGTTTATTATTCATGCTAGAATTGTATTAACCGGAAACTTAGTACATGTGTGAATACATAGACAAAACAGAGTGTCCCTAGTATGCCTCTACTAGACTAGCTCATTGATCAAAGATGGTTATGTTTCCTAACCATATACATGAGTTGTCATTTGATCAACGGGATCACATCATTAGGAGAATGATGTGATGGACAAGACCCATCCGTTAGCATAACACTATGATCGTTTAGTTTTACTGCTATTGCTTTCTTCATGACTTATACATGTTCCTATGACTATGAGATTATGCAACTCCCGAACACCGTAGGAACACCTTGTGTGCTATCAAACGTCACAACGTAACTGGGTGATCATAAAGATGCTCTACAGGTGTCTCCGAAAGTATTCGTGGTGTTGGCATAGATCAAGATTAGGATTTGTCACTCCGAGTGTCGGAGAGGTATCTCTGGGCCCTCTCGGTAACACACATCACAATAAGCCTTGCAAGCAAAAGACTAATGAGTTAGTCACGAGATGATGTGTTACGGAACGAGTAAAGAGACTTGCCGGTAACGAGATTGAACTAGGTATGGAGATACCGACGATCGAATCTCGGGCAAGTAACATACCGATGACAAAAGGAACAACGTATGTTGTTATGCGGTTTGACCGATAAAGATCTTTGTAGAATATGTAGGAGCCAATATGAGCATCTAGGTTCCGCTATTGGTTATTGACCGGAGATGAGTCTCGGTCATGTCTACATAGTTCTCGAACCCGTAGGGTCCGCATGCTTAACGTTTGATGACGATCGGTATTATGAGTTTATGAGTTTTGATGTACCGAAGGTAGTTCGGAGTCCCGGATGAGATCACGGACATGACGAGTAGTCTCGAAATGTCCGAGACATAAAGATTGATATATTGGACGACTATATTCAGACACCGGAAGTGTTCCGGAAAAGTTTCGGATTTAACAGGATTGACCGGAACCCCCTACGAGGGGGGATGGTCCATAGTGGGCCTTGAGGAAAGGAGAGAGGCAGCCCATAGAGGCTGGCCGGCGCCCCACCTAGGGATCCTAGTTGGACTAGGATTTGGGGGGCGCCACCTCTCCCTCTTTTCCTTTCCCTCTCTTCCTTCTTGGTGGACTCCTACTAGGAATAGGATTGCAATCCTATTCCTAGTAGGATTGCCCTAGCCGCACCATAGGAGGCCAGCCGGCCCTCCCCTCTTGCTCCTTTATATACGGGGGCAGGGGGCACCCAAAGACACACAAGTTGAATTGTTCGAGCCGTGTGTGGTGCCCCCCTCCACAGAAACACACCTCGGTCATACCGTTGCAGTGCTTAAGCGAAGCCCTGCGCCTGTAAATACATCATATCCGTCACCACGCCGTCGTGCTGACGAAACTCTCCCGTGAAGCTCAACTGGATCAAGAGCTCGTGGGACGTCATCAAGCTGAACGTGTGCTGAACGCGGAGGTGCCGTATGTTCGGTGCTTGATCGGTTGAATCGCGAAGAAGTTCGACTACATCAACCGCGTTACTTGACGCTTCCGCTTCCGGTCTACGAGGGTACGTAGACACACTCTTCCCTCTCGTTGCTATGCATCTGGTAGATAGATCTTGCGTGATCGTAGGAAAATTTTAAAATACTACGTTCCCCAACAGTCAGGGGGGTCCACGAGTCAACCAACAGGTAGGGGGGGGCCCTGGGGGGGGGGGCGCCCCACCCTTGTGGTGGCCTGATGGCTCTTCTGGTCCACCTCCGGCGCTCCATGGGCTTCTTTTGGTCCATAAAAAATCACCGTAAATTTTCAGATTAATTGGACTCCATTTGATATTCCTTTTCTGCGAAACTCAAAAACTAGGAAAAACAGAAACTGGCACTGGGCTCTAGGTTAATAGGTTAGTCCCAAAAATCATATAAAATAGCATGAAAATGATTATAAAACATCCAAGATAGATAATATAATAGCATGGAACAATAAAAAATTATAGATATGTTGGAGACGTATCAAGACCACAAAAAATGATAGAAAAGAGAGAAGGGCCAATGTTACTATCCTTTTTCCACACTTGTGCTTCAAATTAGCACCATGTTCTTCATGATAGAGAGTCTCCTATGTTGTCACTGTCATATACTAGTGGGAATTTTTCGTTATAGAACTTGGCTTGTACTTCCTCTGTTCCTAAATATAAGTCTTCGTAGGGATTCCACTATGGACTACATACAGAGCAAAATGACTGAATCTACACTCTAAAATGCATCTATATACATCTGTATGTGGTTCATGGTTAAATATCTACAGAGACTTATATTTAGGAACAGAGGGAGTATATTCCAATGATGGGCTTCCTCAAATGCCCTAGGTCTTCATGAGCAAGCAAGTTGATGCACGCCCACTAGTTTTATTTTGAGCTTTCATACACTTATAGCTCTAGTGCATCCGTTACATGGAAATCCCTGCTCACTCACATTGATATCGATTGATGGACATCTCCATAGTCCATTGATTTTCCTAGTTGATGTGAGACTTTCTCCCTCCTTTTGTCTATCACCACCTTCTATTCCACCCATAGTACTATATCCATGGCTCACGCTCATGTATTGCATGAAGAGTTTAAAAGGTTTAAGAATGTTAAAGTGTGAAAACAATTGCTTGATTGACACTGGGATATGCATGATTTATACTTTGTGTTAAGAAGAGGGAGCATAAAAAGACTATATGATTTTGTTGGGATAACTTTCTTTGGCCATGTTATTTTTTGAAGCTTTATAGATTGCTTTGAGTATGCTTGAAGTATTATTGTTTTGATATTGATAAACTTTTGTTTTGAGTTTGACGGATCTGAGCATTCATGCCACAATAAAGAAAAATTACATTGATAAATATGTTGGGTAGCATTCCACATCAAAAATTCTATTTTTTTCATTTACCTACTCGAGGACGAGCAGGAATTAAGCTTGGGGATGCTTGATACGTCTCCAACATATCTATAATTTTTGATTGCTCTATGCTATTATATTATCTGTTTTGGATGTTTTATATGCATTAATATGCTATTTTATATTATTTTTGGGACTAGCTTATTAACCTAGAGCCCAGTGCCAGTTTCCGTTTTTTTCTTGTTTTTGAGTTTCGTAGAAAAGGAATATCAAACGGAGTCCAAATGGAACGAAACTTTACGAGGATTTTTCGTGGACTAGAAGACACCCAAAGGACTTGGAGTACACGTCAGGGGAGCCACAAGGACGGAGGGCGCGCCCCCACCCTTGTGGGCTCCAGTGCGCCACCGACCTATTTCTTCCGCCTATATATTCTCATATATTCCAGAAACCTTAGAGGAGATATCGAAACCACTTTTCCACCGCCGTAACCTTCTATTTACGTGAGATCCCATCTGGAGGCCTTTTCCGGTACTCTTTCGGAGGGGGATTCGACCATGGAGGGCATCTCCATCAACACCATTCCCCTTCCGATGAAGTGTGAGTAGTTTACCACACACCTACGGATCCATAGCTAGTAGCTAGATGGCTTCTTCTCTCTCTTTGATTCTCAATACCATGTTCTCCTTGATATTCTTGGAGATCTATCCGATGTAATATTATTTTGCGGTGTGTTTGCCAAGATCCGATGAATGGTGGATTTATGATCAGATTATTTATGAATATTATTTGAGTCTTTTCAGAATTCTTATATGCATGATTTGATATCTTAGTAATTCTCTTCGAACTATCAATTTGGTTTGGCCAACTAGATTGGTTTTTCTTGCAATGGGAGAAGTGCTTTGCTTTGGGTTCAATCTTGCGGTGCTCAATCCTAGTGATAGAAAGGGACATGACACGTATTGTATTGTTGCCATCGAGGATAACAAGATGGGGTTTTCATCGTATTGCTTAAGTTAATTCATCTACATCATGTTGATAACCCACAAGTGTAGGGGGTCAGTTGTAACCTCTTTCGATAAGTAAGAGTGTCGAACCCAACGAGGAGCTAAAGGAATAACAAATATTCCCTCAAGTTCTATCGACCACCGATACAACTATATGCACGCTTGATGTTCGCTTTACCTAGAACAAGTATGAAGCTAGAAGTACTTTGTAGGTATTGTGGGATAGGTTTGCAAGAATATAAAGAGCACGCAAATAAAAACTAGGGGCTGTTTAGGTAAAGAAGCAATAAAGTTAGTATAGCGAGTGTGGAAAGGTGGTGCTAGGAGTTGCGAAATTGTCCCTAAGCAATTGACTACGTTACTAGACCGATAGCAAGTTTTATGTGGGAGAGGACACTGCTAGCATGTCACCCCTGACTTGGAATTATATGCACTTATGATTGGAACTATTAGCAAGCATCCGCAACTACTAACATTCATTAAGGTAAACCCCAACCATAACATTAAGATATATCGTCCCCCTTCAATCCCGTATGCATCAATTTCTATGTTAGGTTGAAGTTTCTGTCACTCTTGCCCTGCAATACGTAGTCCTATCAACATACAACTAACCCAATGGTGTGATCCATGCGCGCGCTCATATGATGGGCACCAAATGACAGCAACATAACCACAAGCAAATTAAACCAATCATAGCAATTCACCAATTACCGATAGGACAACGAAAATCTACTCAGACATCATAGGATGGAAACACATCATTGGATAATAATATGAAGCATAAAGCACCATCTTCAAGTAGAGTGTACAACGGGTTGCTGGAGAGTGGACCATTGTAGATAGATGGGGGAAGGTGATGAAGATGTTGGTGAAGATGATAGAGGTGTTGGTGTAGATCACCGTCACACGATGATGGCCCCGGCGGTGTTCCGGCGCCACCGGGAGAGAGGGGGGAGAGCCCCCCTCCTTCTTCTTCTTCCTTGACCTTCCCCTAGATGGGAGAAGGGTTTACCCTGTGGTCCATGGACTCCATGGTATGGGAGGGGCGAGAGCCCCTCCAAGATTGGATATGTCTCTCTGTTTCTGCACTCCCAAATTCCAGCCTTTCACCGTTTCTTATATTCCCGGAGATCCGTAACTCCGATTGGGCTGAAATTTTAACACAATTTATATCCGGATATTTTCTTTCTTGCAGTGAAAGAAGGGCACCAACCGCCTTACGGGGTGGCCACGAGGGTTAGGGGCACGCCCACCCCCCAGGGGCACGCCCCCTACCTCGTGGCCCCCTCGGGCATCGTCTTGCGTTGATTCTTCTTCCCAAAAATCACATATATTCCAAAAAAAACCTTCGTAAGTTTTTATACCATTTGGACTCCGTTTGATATGGATTTTCTGTGAAACAACAAACATGCAACAAACAGGAATTGGCACTGGGCACTGGATCAATATGTTAGTCCCAAAAATAGTATAAAAGTTGCCAAAAGTATGTAAAAGTTGTAGAATATTGGCATGGAATAATAAAAAATTATAGATACGATGGAAACGTATCAGCATCCCCAAGCTTAATTACTGCTCGTCCTCGAGTAGGTAAATGATAAAAAAGATATTTTTTGATGTGGAATGCTACCTAGCATAATCTTGATCATGTAATCTAATCATGGCATGAATATTAAGACACAAGTGCTTCAAAGCAACAGTGTGTCATTTGATATAAAAAAATTAATACTCGGGCATCCCAACAAACAATCAAGTCTTTCAAAATATCAATGCTAAAGAACGTTATCCCTACAAAACCATATAGTCTTTCATGCTCCCTTTTCTTAACACAAGGTACCACTCATGCCCATCCCGATGTCAGCCAAGCAATTGTTTTCATACTTTAATTTTTCGAACCTTTTCAACTCTTGACGCAATACATGAGCGTGAGCCTTGGACATAGCACTATGGGTGGAATAGAAGGTGGTGATAGACAAAAGGAGGGAGAAAGTCTCACATCAACTAGGCAAATCAATGGACTATGGAGATGTCCATCAATCGATATCCATGTAACGGATGCACTAGAGCTATAAGTGTATGAAAGCTCAAAAACTAACTAGTGGGTATGCATCAACTTGCTTGCTCATGAAGACCTAGGGCATTTGAGGAAGCCCATCGTTGGAATATACAAGCCAAGTTCTATAATGAAAAATCCCCACTAGCATATGAAAGTGACAACATAGGAGACTCTCTATCATGAAGAACATGGTGCTATTCTGAAGCACAAGTGTGGAAAAAGATAGTAACATTGTCCCTTCTCTCTTTTTCTCTCATTTTTTCTTTTCTTTTCTTTTTTTCTTTTTTATTTTGGGCTCTTTGGCCTCTCTTTTTTGTGGGCTTCTTTGGCCTCTTTCATTTATTTGGGCTTCATTGGCCTATTTTACTTATAATCTCACATGGGACCATGTTCTAATAATGATGATAATCACACTTTAAGTTACTTACAAATCGATATAACAACTCGATACTAGAACAAAGTATGACTCTATAGGAATGCCTCCGACGGTGTACTGAGATGTGTAATGATCTAGTAAAGCAATGACATAAAAAACGAACAAGCCATGAAAACATCATGCTAGTTGTCTTACGATCATGCAAAGCAATATGACAATGATGGTATGTGTCATAATAAACAGAATAGTGGAGTTACATGGAAATATATCTCGGAATGGCTATGGAAATGCCATAATAGGTAGGTATGGTGGTTGTTTTGATGAAGGGTGTAAGGTGGTTTGATGCACCGGCGATAATTGCGCGGTACTAGAGGGGCTAGCAAGGTGGAAGGGTGAGAGTGCGTATAATCCATGGACTCAACATTAGTCATAAAGAACTCATATACTTATTGCGAAAAATCGATTAGCCCTCGAAGAAAAATACTACGACGCATGCTCCTAGGGGGGAGGTTGGTAGGAGTTAACCATCGTGCGCCCCCGATCTTCATGCAAATATAAACAATCAAAATACAATGAGCGCCAATTTGGTTACATATTTAGGAGACCACACGTGCATGCTTCAGGAATCACAAACCTTAATACCAATATTCTTACTAAACCACAATCATTCACTAGTACCTCCCACATATTAGCATCTCTATATTCTTCCTATGCATCGGCATGTCATAAAAGAACAATTCATGCACACATAGTAAAGGCCAATGCATAGTATAAACCGTTTCTTGCAATTTTATCATATTGGAAACATAGAGAGGCAGAGATGTAGTTCCTCTCTCATAATAATTGCAAGTAGAAGCAGCAAGCACATGCATATTATATCTATCAAAATCATCATGTGTAGTAGTGAGACGCAACCCATCAATATAATCCTTAATAAGAGCAAACTTCTCTGAAATAGTGTAGTTGGGAGAATTCAAAAAGATAAGAGGACTATCATGCGTGGGTGCGATAGCAACAATTTCATTCTTAACATAAGGAACTATCACAAGTTCATCTCCATAAGCATAGTTTATATTGGCATCATGGCCACAAGCATAGCAAGCATCAATTTCATCAAAAAGGGATACATCAAACGAATCCAAGGGATCATATCAATCATCATAGCATTCACCGTTCGGTAAGCACGAAGGGAAATTAAACAATGTATGAGTTGAAGAGTTACTCTCATTAGAAGGTGGGCACGGGTAGCTAATCCGCTCTTCCTCCTTTTGTTCTTCGCTCTCCTCGTCATCCTTTTCCATAGTTTCCTGCAAAATATTAGTCTCTTCTTGGATAGCGGAGACCTTCTCAATAAATGCATCAATATTGGCATTGTATTTATAGTTCAAATAGCAAGATTTAAATATAGCAAGATTTTAAGATCTATAAACAGAACCATCATAATTTCCATACTCTTCAAACAAACATTTAATTTCACAAGCACCCTTAAAAGCAACAAATTCTTCTATTTGTTCAACATCATAGTAATCATATATACCATTAGCATAAGATGATAAGGTTTCATTATCATTAAATTTGCATGAAAAGGGAAGGTGTGGAGCCTTCATCCTAGAGCAACAAGTATAATCATATCTCAAGCATAATTCCCGATCATACCAACGCAACATATAAATTTGATCCCATAATAGTTTCCCTTTTGTGTCAAGCGATAATCCCTAAAGTATTCACATTGATCCAATGCTACTCCCATTATATAGTTGAATGGGGTTTTCTCAAGATTATCAAAGTAGTACATAATATCTTTCACATAATGAGCATCGTGAGTTTTAGGAGGTTCCCCATCTCCATGAGTAGCAAGTACACCTATTTTTTTGGTATTTCGTGTTCCATATGCATAACTAAAGATAGATAACAACTTAGAACATCAAATAAAATCTACTTAGTGATTAAGAAAACAAGCACACACGAGAATATTCACCCCACGCTATTGCTCCCCGGCAATGGTGCCAGAAAAAGGTCTTGATAACCCACATGTGTAGGGGATCAGTTGTAGCCTCTTTCGATAAGTAAGAGTGTCGAACCCAATGAGGAGATAAAGGTAGAACAAATATTCCCTCAAGTTCTATCGACCATCGATACAACTCTACGCACGCTTGATGTTCGCTTTACCTAGAACAAGTATGAAGCTAGAAGTACTTTGTAGGTGTTGTGGGATAGGTTTGCAAGAATATAAAGAGCACGTAAATAAAAACTAGGGGCTGTTTAGGTAAAGAAGCAATAAAGTTAGTATAGCGAGTGTGAAAAGTGGTGGTAGGAGTTGCGAAATTGTCCCTAAGCAATTGACTACGTTACTAGACCGATAGCAAATTTTATGTGGGAGAGGCCACTGCTAGCATGTCACCCCTGACTTGAAATTCTATTCCCTTATGATTGGAACTATAGCAAGCATCCACAACTACTAATGTTCATTAAGGTAAAACCCAACCATAGCATTAAGATATATTGGTCCCCCTTCAATCCCGTATGCATCAATTTCTATGCTAGGTTGAAGTTTCTGTCACTCTTGCCCTGCAATACATAGTACTATCCACGTACAACTAACCCAATGGTGTGATCCACGCGCATGCTCATATGATGGGAACCAAAGGAAAACAACATAACCACAAGCAAATTAAACCAATCATACCAATTCACCAATTACTGATAGGACAATGAAAATGTACTCAGACATCGTAGGATGGCAACACATCATTGGGTAATAATATGAAGCATAAAGCACCATGTTCAAGTAGAGGGTACAACGGGTTGCGGGAGAGTGGACCGCTGTAGATAGATGGGGGAAGGTGATGAAGATGTTGGTGAAGATGACGAGGATGTTGGTGTAGATCGCCGTCACATGATGATGGCCCTGGTGGCGTTCCGGCGTCATCGGGAGAGAGGGGGAGAGATCCCCCTCCTTGTTCTTCTTCTTCTTCCTTGACCTTCCCCTAGATGGGAGAAGGGTTTACCCCCTAGTCCATGGCCTCCATAGCATGGGAGGGGCAAGAGCCCCTCCGAGATTGGATATGTCTCTCTGTCTCTTTCTATTTCTGCGCTCCCAGATTCTGGCCTTTCACCGTTTCTTATATTCCCAGAGATCCTTAACTCCGATTGGGCTGAAATATTAACACGATTTGTATCCAGATATTGGCTTTCTTGCGGTGAAAGAAGGGCACCAACTGCCTTACGGGGTGGCCACGAGGGTCAGGCGCGCGCCCCTACCTCGTGGCCCCCTCGGACATCGTATCGCGTTGATTCTTCTCCCCAAAAATCACATATATTCCAAAAAAAATCTCCATAAGTTTTTGTCTCGTTTGGACTCAGTGTGATAAGGATTTTATGCGAAAGAAAAAACATGCAATAAACAGGAACTGGCACTGGGAACTGGATCAATATGTTAGTCCCAAAAATAGTATAAAAATTTGCCAAAAGTATGTAAAAGTTGTAGAATATTGGCATGGAACAATCGAAAATTATAGATACGACTGAGACGTATCACATGTCATCTAACTTAATGCGTTACTCCATTTTTATGGGCTTAATACTCTAGATGCAGAGTCATTCCAGTCGATGTGTGGAGTAATAGTAGTAGATGCAGGCAGGAGTAGGTCTACTTGATACAGACATGATGCCTATATTCATGATCATTGCCTTAGATATCATCATAACTTTGCCCTTTTCTATCAATTGCTTGGAAGTAATTTGTTTACCCACCGTAATATTTGATATCATGATAGAAGCCTCTAGTGAAACATATGGCCCCCGGGTCTATTTTCCATCTTATTACTTTCCGATCTACTATTTTGCAATCTTTTACTTTCTAATCTATAAAACAAAAATACCAAAAATATTTACTTTACAGTTTATCCATCTCTACCAGATCTCACTTTTGCAAATAACCGTGAAGGGATTGACAACCCCTTTATTGTGTTGGGTGTAAGTTGTTTGATTGTTTGTGCAGGTATTTGACAATTTGTGCGTGACTCCTACTGGATTGATATCTTGGTTCTTACACTTAGGGAAATACTCTACTTTGCTGCATCACCTTTTCCTCTTCAAGGGAAAAACAACGCAAGCTCAAGAGGTAGCAGGAAGAATTTCTATATCAAAGTAAAAGCTATCCCAAAATCCCCTCCCTAGTCATCTTTGTATGAATTTCTCTAAGCATTGGTAATTCATAAGATTTTCGTCCGGTACTACCGAGCCTCCTAGGTTTTTTCATACTCAAAGATCAAACCTAGACTCAACTGATCGTATCCATAGTTCTTTTTGTTCCAGAATTGCCGAGCCTATAACCCTCTTTGACAAAACCTCCTATTTCGTTTGGCACTTCCGAGCATCACATTTCATTGGCACTTTTGAGTTGTCTCGGTTTGCTTATCTTTGGTCAAACTATAAGCAATACATCTGCTTCTTTTCATCCAGAACTTTACAACTGTGAGGGCTATTTTCTACATATTTCTCAGATCCTGCAATGTCTCTGTCTTGTGCGTACTACCGAGTAGTCTATCTAACCGACATTTTCAAGCCACTCTATCCCAATAGAAAAGGTGCCACATTTTTGTGTTCATAACCACCCAGTACTTTCAAGTGTCGTATTTCTTCTAGTTTCTATACACTACTAGCAGTTCAAATTTATTTGAACTATTTTGTTAGTTTTGTTAGATTTCTACCATTCACTCCAAGCCTCCGTTGTTGGAAACGTAGCATGCATATTTCCTTCATCTGTTACTATCTGAGTAACAATCATACTTTGGATCTTATCTATATATTCTCTACCATAGCCCTTTGAGTTGGCGACCACCTCATTCATCACAGCCATCTCATACTAGTTCATTTCACTCTTTCCAACCACTCCACTCAACCATATCCAACTCAACTTCACTAAATTCATCAACCACATTGAGAAAGAGAGATCCAAGGCAAGAGAAGAAGAAAAAAGTGTTGGGCGATTACATGATTCACGTCTTGATTCTTTGACATCCAAGAACTCCCCTTGATCAAAGGAAAGAGATATTCAACCAAAATTACCTTCCTACACCTGAGCTCATATGCTCCTAGTGTGAACAGTAAAATAAGTAAAATAGAAAACATTTCAAAAAATTCTGAAATTTTTATGTGGCATACTTTAAGAAATGTTTGTCGTGATGGAAATATGCCCTAGAGGCAATAATAAAATGGTTATTATTATATTTCCTTAATCATGATAAAGGTTTATTATTGATGCTAGAATTGTATTGACCAGAAACTTAAGTACATGTGTGAATACATAAACAAATACAGTATCCCTAGTAAGCCTCTACTAGACTAGCTCGTTGATCAAAGATGGTTAAGGTTTCCTAATCATAGACATGAGTTGTCATTTGATAACGAGATCACATCATTAGGCGAATGATGTGATGGACAAGACCCATCCGTTAGCTTAGCATATGATCGTACAGTTTATTGCTAATGCTTTCTTGCATGTCAAATACATATTCCTTTGGCTATGAGATCATGCAACTCCCAGATACCGGTGGAATGCCTTGTGTGCTATCAAACATCACAACATAATTGGGTGATCATAAAGATGCTTGACAGGTATCTCCGAAGGTGTTTGTTGAGTTAGCATGGATTGAGATTAGAATTTGTCACTCCGAGTATCGGAGAGGTATCTCTGGGCCCTCTCGGTAATACACATCATAAGAAGCCTTGCAAGCATATGCCTAATGAGTTAGTTACGAGATGATGTATTATGGAACGAGTAAAGAGACTTGCCGGTAACGAGATTGAACTAGGTATAGAGATACCGATGATTGAATCTCGAGCAAGTAACAAACCAATGGGCAAAGGGAATTACGTATGTTGTCATAACAGTTCGACCGATAAAGATCTTCGTAGAATATGTAGGAACCAATATGGGCATCTAGTTTCCGCTATTGGTTATTGACAGGAGAGGTGTCTCGATCATGTCTACATAGTTCTCGAACCCGTAGGGTCCGCGCACTTAACGTTCGTTGATGATATAGTGTTATATGATTTCGTGACCGAATGTTGTTCGGTGTCCTGGATGGGATCACGGGCATGAAGAGGAGTCTCAAAATGGTCGAGAGGTAAAGACTGATATATAGGACGATGGTATTCAGACACTGGAATAGTTTCGGAGTGCACCGGGTACTCATCCGGTCACCAGAAAGGGTTCCGCGCACCCCCCCCC
>LR738709.1:366342563-366452378 GCA_902687465.1 Secale cereale
CTTGGTTCTTCTATCTTCTCTTGTGCAGAGGTGGAGCCGCAGCGGGAAGAGCGCCCGGAGACCGTCACCGAGGAGCCGCAGGCCCCGCCGTCCCCGGCAAGGCAAAACTCTCCGGCAAGGGAGAGCGCTCCGCCAAGGGCGGGTACTCTGCCAAAGCAGAGTACCCCGCCAAGGGCGAGCAGCCCGGCGAGGACGGCCACTCCGCCAAGGCCGAGCTCCCCGGCAAGGGAGCCCGCCGCAGAGGACGTCCGCCAAGGTACGTTCTGTACTTGGTTTTCTTGACTTTGCTTCTTTTTGGATCTTTGCTTGATTTTGAACTTCTTTTTCTTCTTCTAGATCTTCCTCCTCCTCCTCCCGCGCCGATGGAGACCGAGGTCATCAATATCGAGGATGAGGAGGGCGCGCAGGGCGGCGGCGATGACGTTCCCGTCGTCGTGGAGATGGCCGAGGCCACCGAGGAGGCGACCGAGGCCACCGAGCCGGCCGCGCAGGAGGCCACTCCGGCCGCTGACGCCGCGACCGGGGAGGGGGACGGCGACCGCACCGCCGACCCGGAGGTGGCGGGAGCACCGGATGCTACGCCGGCCGCCGGCCCCTCCACCGGCGAGAAGCAGGCATACTATCTTCGTGCCCCCAATGGCGTCTTTATCCAAGTGCCTTGGGGGTCTTCATCAAGAGCTCCCGCGGAGGGCGAGGCGTTTGACGGAGAAGTCCTCGCCTCCGCGGGTCTGACAGTCGTCGAGGCGCCCGGCGAAGGAGATGGGCCCGAGGAGGAAAAGCTTCTCCACCAACTCCTGGCCCTTTACCGGGCCAGGCAGGCGAAGCTTGCCTCCCGGGAAGCCCTTGCTGCCCAGGCCGCCGCCGAAATGGAGAAGCGTGCGGCGGAGCTCAGCGCTGCCCACAAGGCGGGCCTCCGCGAGGTGGCGGAGGAGCGCGAGCGTCTCGCCGGTGAATATCAAGAGTGGCTTTTGGAGAAAGCCGAGGCTGAAGAACAGCAACGGCTCGCCGGGGTGGAGATGTCCCGGCGAGAAGGAGAGCTCGCGCAGCGGAAGGTGGATCTCGACTCCCATGAGGAGGACCTTGCCGCTCGCGAGGCTGCCCTTGGCGGGGAGCTGAAGGAGGCGAAAGCCGCTGCTGCTGCCGCGGAAGACGCCAAGAAGGAGCTTGCCGCCAAGGTTGAACGACTAGAAGTGGCGATGAAGGTGAGCACCGAGAAGGTTGCCGCGCTCATTACTGAGCGCGAGAAGGACGCCCACACCAACGCGGAGCTCCAAGTGAATCTGTCCAAGAGGGGCGATGAGCTTAAGGCCGCCAAGGACTCCATCGAGGACTTGGAGCTGAAAGTCTCAACTCTGAGGGATTCAATTGACGCCGCCAAGCTTCGAGAAGACAAGCTGAAGGAGGAGCTCCGCAAGGAGCGGACCTTGGTGGACAGCGCCAACAAGGCATCCGAGCTCTTCCGCAAGAACATTGAGCTGTGGACCGAAGAGCTGGTTTCTTCTGCATCCATCATTGACCAGGAGTTGCTTGCCTTGAAGGTCGAACATCTTATCTACTCGCCGGATCCAGACCTCCCGCACAGCGCCAAGCTCAGCCTCTTCTTCAGAGGCGTCGCTCCGGCCCTTGCAGGTCTCCGGAACCGCATCCCCGCGCAGCTGGCCGAGGAGTCGCGCCGTCTCTGCGCAGGAACTCTGGAGCGGGTCTTGACGAAGATCGTGTACCGCAATCCGGGGATCAACCTCAAGAACGTTCTTTGCAGCTTGCCGGCAGATGCAGACACGGAGGCCCTGAAGGAGCAGGTCAGCCATATCATCGCCAAGGTGGCAAAGCTTGGCAGGAAGGAGGGCGACCGCGTAGACTAGGGCCCCGTTTATCTTTATCTTTTCGTTGCTGCACATTATGTTACGAACTCATTAGTCCATTGCGACAAGTTGTCCTTGTAAGATATTTGCTTTACTTCAATCAATCAGTGCAATGTTATCTTCCTTGTTCCAATTTTTGACTTTGTATGTTCCTCACCCTACGCTCCCGGGGAGCTTGCCGGAAAGGGGCCCTTGCCGCGAGCGCTGAGCAGCCTGCTGGCCAAGGTCCTCGCCGGCAAGCAACCTCGCCGCAGCAAGTCGCAACGCACTTAGCTTGCTGAGTGTACTCGGAAACGAAGCAAGGGCGCGACACTTGTCGCAGCTCACTTAAATCGTTGAGTGGACTCGAAGACAAGATAAGGGTGCGGCAAGCCACGGGTAGGTTCCTCCGCGCACAGGTTTTCCATATAAAGTGTGATTGTTCAAGGAAGACAACCAAAAATTAAAATTTGAACTGGTCAAATTCTAACAACTTATCTTTCACATGCTGCTTGCTCATGTTGTTTGCTTTCCGGTAAGGCTCTTCTTTCTTGAACGGCACTTAGTTCCTCCTCCACCTCCTTCCCCCCCGGCAAACTTGTGCGCGAGGAACGTTCCTTCTGCTTAAGAGAAAAAGGAAAAGGAGAGGGAAACAAGCATATTGCCTTTCGGCGTAATAGTGCTTACCGAATGTCTAAGTGTTGCATCAAATGCCAAATAAAACATGCGAATAGCAAAGAGAAGCATGCGAAAGGCAATCGATGCGAAAACACGAAATCTTTACTGATGCACGGGGTCTGCGCCCGGCTCTGTACAAAGGGTTACATGCAACAGCGGCAAGGCTTGTACAAAAGGTGGTTGCCGGAACGGATCACGGCAACCGCGCCTTAGGGGTGAAACTTGCGAAGATGCTCTATGTTCCAGGAGTTGCTCACCGGTAAGCCTTCTTCGGTCTCGAGGCGGACAGCGCCGGGCCTCGTAACTTGTCTCACCCGATAAGGGCCTTCCCACTTCGGCGTCAACTTGTTGGAATTCTTGGCGGACTGAACACGCCGAAGAACAAGGTCGCCTTCCTCGAGACTCCTGGCCTTGACTTTGCGGCTATGGTAGCGGCGCAAAGCTTGCTGGTATCGAGCAGCTCGTACAGCAGCCTGGAGACGTCCCTCCTCAAGGAGCAATGCGTCATCTTGCCGCAGTTGCTCTTGCTCGAGCTCATCATAAGCGAGCACTCGAGGAGATCCGTATACGAGTTCCGTGGGGAGAACTGCTTCTGCTCCATAGACTAGAGCAAAAGGTGTCTGCCCGGTGGCTCGACTCGGTGTCGTTCTGATTGACCAAAGAGCCGCCGGGAGCTCCTCTATCCCATTCCTTCCGCACTTGCGCAGCCTGTCAAAGGTCCTTGTCTTGAGTCCGCGCAGCACTTCAGCATTTGCCCTCTCCGCTTGGCCGTTGCTCCTCGGGTGAGCAACAGAAGCGAAACAGACCTTGGCGCCAAGGTCTTGGACGTACTGCATGAAGGTGCGACTAGTGAATTGTGTACCGTTGTCGGTGATGATCCTGTTAGGGATCCCGAAACGGCAAACAATCGACCTGAAGAACCTGACTGCTGACTGTGCTGTCACCTTTCTCACTGGCTCCACTTCTGGCCACTTTGTGAACTTGTCGATTGCAACGTACAAGTACTCAAAGCCCCCGACAGCGCGAGGGAAAGGGCCGAGGATATCGAGCCCCCAGACCGAGAAGGGCCATGACAAAGGGATTGTTTGGAGAGCTTGAGCTGGCTGATGTATTTGCTTTGCATGGAACTGGCACGCTTCACACTTGGTTACTAGTGCAGTTGCATCTTGGAGGGCTTCTTGCCAAAAGAACCCTTGCCGGAAAGCTTTCCCGGCAAGTGCCCTTGCGCCAATGTGGTGGCCACATATGCCTCCGTGTATTTCTGCCAACAGCTTCTGTCCATCTTCCCTGGAGATGCACTTCAACCTGACACCATTGAGTCTTCTTCTGTACAGCTCGTTATCCACAAACTGATACATACTTGACTGCCTGGTTATCTTCTCTATCTCTTGAGGGTCGTCGGGAAGTTCTCCAGTTTGCAGAAACCGGACGATCTGCTGTGCCCATGCCGGAGCCCGGGGCTCGACGGCAAGGACTAAAGGCTCGAGGGCCGCTGCGGGAACCCCAGCTTCTACGGCAAAGACCTCTGGTCCTGTCGGAGCTGACGGTCCCCCGGCAAGCTCGCCGGGGCGAGGCTTGTCGGGAACACTTGCTTCAACTGCACAAGCCCGAGGGCTTGCAGGAGCAAACTGTTCCTCAGCGTTGTCGTTGATCTTGGGAACTTTGGCGGCGGGTTCAGGAAGATCCGCCGGCAAGTAGTCGCCGGAGACCAACTTTCTCTTCTTGGACTGCCCAATTGATGGTGTAACTGATGGTTGAGTCAACTTGAGCAAAAAGGTCCCTGGTTCCACAGGTAGCTTCATCGCAGCACACTTCGAAAGGCCATCTGCAATTTCATTTTGAGCTCTCGGGATGTGCTCCATTTGCAGACCTTCAAAGTGTTCTTCAAGCTTCCTCACTTCATCTACATATGCTTCCATCAAAGGGCTCTGGTAGCTCTTGTTGACTTGTCGGACCACCAACTGAGAATCGCCCCGCACAATCAGCTTCCTGATCCCAAGTTCGGCCGCAATCCTGAGGCCGGCAAGCAAGCCTTCATATTCTGCGGTGTTGTTTGTCGCTTGCTCCCTGGGAAAGTGCATCTGGATAACATATTTGAGGTGCTCTCCGGTGGGCGCGATGAGTACCACGCCGGCACCGGCGCCTTGCAGCGAGAAGGCACCGTCAAAATACATTACCCATTCACTTGTCGCTTCTTGCACGGGTACGCTCGTTTCTTGAACTTCTTCTTCTGGCGTTGGGGTCCACTCAGCGATGAATTCTGCCAAAGCTCGGCTCTGAATGGTTGAAGTACTTTCAAATTTGAGTCCGAAGCTTGACAGTTCCAGTGCCCACTCGACGAGCCTGCCTGTTGCCTCTGGATTGTGTAATATCCTCTTCAACGGAAAGCGAGTGACCACTGTTATCTCATGGGCTTGGAAGTAGTGGCGCAGCTTCCTCGAGGCCATGAGGAGGCCGAAAAGCAATTTTTGCACACCGGAGTACCTTGATCTAGCTCCCTGGAGAAGGGAACTTACAAAATACACTGGGCGCTGCACCATCTTCTTCCGCACCTCTCCTTGTTCCTGCGCAGAGTCTTCCTTGTCGGGGCCAGAGCTTGTCGGGACAGCCCCCTGCTTGTCGCTAGATTCGCTTGCCGGTGACGCTGGCTCCTCGTCGGACTCCCTCTCCGCTACCAACGCAGCACTAACCACCTGGTTGGTTGCCGCTAAGTATAGCAACAACTTTTCCTGTGGTTTAGGTGCGACAAGTATAGGAGTGGAGGACAGGTACCGTTTCAAATCCTGCAACGCCGCCTCCGCTTCCGGAGTCCACTTCATGGGACCTGCCTTCTTCAAGATTTTGAAGAAAGGTAGGGCGCGTTCCGCGGATTTTGAAATGAACCTACTGAGGGCAGCAACGCAACCTGCAAGCCTTCTGACATCCTTGACGCGCTTCGGGGCTTCTATCTGCTCGATGGCTCTGATCTTGTCGGGATTGGCTTCAATCCCCCTTTGTGATACAAAGAACCCGAGAAGCTTACCGGAGGGAACTCCAAAGACGCACTTCTCGGGGTTCAGCTTGAGCTGTATCCTGCGCAGGTTCTGAAATGTTTCTTCCAAGTCTTGAATCAGTGTTTCTTTGCTCTTGCTCTTCACCACGATGTCATCCATGTAGGCTTCTACGTTCCTGTGGATCTGTGGCTCAAAAGCAGTGTACACTACCCTTGCAAAAGTTGAGCCTGCATTCTTCAATCCAAATGGCATGCGGATGAAGCAATAGGTGCCACATGGAGTGATAAATGCAGTCTTCTCTTCATCTTCCTTAGCCATGAAAATCTGGTGATAGCCTGAGTATGCATCAAGAAAACAGAGTAGCTCACATCCGGCAGTGGAGTCAACGATCTGGTCAATGCGCGGCAAAGGGAAGGGATCCTTGGGACATGCTTTATTGACATCAGTGAAGTCTATACACAGTCTCCACTTCCCGTTGGCTTTGCGCACGACGACTGGGTTTGCCAACCACGTCGGATGGATCACACCTCTAACTAGGCCTGCTGCCTCTAGTTTCTTGATCTCCTCATTGATGAACTCTTGGCGCTCCACGGCTTGCTTCCTCACTTTTTGCTTAATGGGCCGCGCATGAGGGCAGACAGCAAGCTTGTGCTCAATCACCTTCCTGGGAACACCGGGGATGTCAGATGGTTGCCAAGCAAACACATCGACATTCGCCCGCAGGAAGGCGATGAGCGCGCTTTCCTATTTGCTGTCAAGGGTGGCACTGATGGTGAAGGTACCACCAGTGCCATCCTCCTTTGCGGACACCTTCTTGGTCGCCGGAGGAGCAGCCATTCCTTTCTTGCTCTTGCCGGTGGAGCTCGATGGAACGTCCTCGACGGCGACGCAGCACTCCGAAGAGGTGCGGTTGCCGGAGTGGGTCCCAGAGCACTTGCCGGACTTGGTCTTCGTCTTCTTCCCCCCGGGAGCTTCAGCGGCAAGAGTATCCTTCTCGGCCGCAGCTGCCGCATCCCGGTAAATCTTGTCGGCGCAAATAAGCGCATCTTTCTTGTCGCTGTGGACAGTGATGACGCTTATCGGCCCCGGCATCTTCAGCACGTTGTAGGCATAGTGGGAAGCTGCCATGAACTTGGCGAGGGCGGGACGGCCGAGTATCCCATTGTAGGGCAATGGAATATCAGCAACGTCAAAGGTGATGCGCTCAGTTCTGAAGTTGAGCTCCCCGCCAAAGGTCACCGGCAGAGTAATCTTTCCCTTGGGCTTGCTCCTTCCCGGGTTGATTCCTTGGAATGAACCGGTCTCTTCGAGCTCGCTGTCTTGAATCTGGAGTTTCTTGATCACAGCAGAGGAGATCAAGTTCAGCCCGGCCCCGCCGTCAACCAACATTTTGGTGACCTTGAGGTTGCGGATGGTGGGTGAGACCAGCATCGGCAAGCACCCGACCGCAGTGGTGCGGTCAGGGTGATCCTCAAGGTCAAAAATGATGGGCGTGCTGGACCATTTGAGGAGCCTGCGCGACTCCACGGGCGGCTCGGCTGCATTCACCTCACGCACCCACTGTTTCAGCTGGCGGTGGGAGGTGTGCAGGGAGGCGCCACCGTCGACGCACAGGACTTCCGTGGCCTTCTGGAACTCCTGCTCGCTGTTCTCGTCGTCCTCCATGTCTTCATCGTCGTCTTCGTCGTTGTCGCGGCCCCGGGGAGGTCGATCTCCTTGCCGCTGCTTGGCCTTGCCGCGGCGTCCTCCCCGGCCATTGAATGGCCGCTTCTTGCTGGGCTCTTCCCCGCCACCTTGGGCCTTCTCCTTGTCGCGCCTCTCGTACTCAGCTTTTTGCTGCTCGACGAGGTACTCGACGCGCTTGCAGTTGGAGAGGTCGTGACCCTTGGTGCGGTGAATCTTGCAGTATTGCTTGTCGGAGCTACCCGGCTTGTTGGCCGCCGCCGCAGGGGCAGGCTCCTTGCCGGAGCCGCCAGCCTGCGCTTGCTTGGCGGGGGCCTCCTTGCCGGACTTCTCGACGGCAAGCACTTCCTTCTTGCCCTTCTTCCTGTTGTTCCGCCGCCGGCTCTTCTTTGCCGGGGCGGCGTCGTCGCTGTCGCTTCCCCCTGCGCCAGCATCCTCCCCGGGGAGTTTCCTCCCCTCTTCTGCACGAGCGCACTTGTCGGCAAGAGCGTAGAGCTCGCTGACGTCCCAAGAGATACTATACCTCCACCTTCCCGGGAGGACCAATGTTCGCCGGCCTCAGAATTATTGGTTTCGGCCGTCTCAACAGCCAGCTCTGACAACATCTGAGTCCCAACCGCGGGTTATTTGCCAAAAGGAACTTTTGCCTTGCCGGGGACGGCGGGGCCTGCGGGAAGCTGCAAGCCCCCCTCTCCGGAGGAATCTCGTTTCGCCCTTCCCATTAAAGAAATCGTGGGCACGTCCCATCCCACGGCGCCGCAATCGACGCGTGCCGTTACCGTGGGGTGCGGCGGATAGGGAAGTGGATTCGGCGCGCCGCGGGCCGCGGGTGCCCGTGCACTGTTTTGGGCCTGGCCCAACAGCGCTCGGCACCGTGTGTGGCCCAGGCCCGGGGGCTCCTGTCGGTGTACTAAGGTAGGGGTACCTCAGTACCCCAACTTGTGCACGGGCAGTTGCAGCTTCCCGCGGCAAGGTTTACTGCTGGCTCGCCGGAGACCTTCCTGCTCCATATCTCTTGCTCTTCGTGTGCCGACCCCGATGAGGCTGATGAACCGCCGAACCTGGGTAAAACTGCCCGCGTGTCTGCCTCGATCTGCTCTTCGTGCTCCCTCCGCCCTCGTACCGCACAGACAAGGGGCTCCGGTCCCATAGGTGTTCGTGGTGGACAGTTTCCCCCGACATCTTTGGCGCGCCAGGTAGGGAGGTCGATCCAACGTTGTACCAAGGTGCGCTGGACCCGACACACTAGAGCAAGTACTTGCCGGTTCGCCCTTCCCATTAAAGAAATCGTGGGCACGTCCCATCCCACGGCGCCGCAATCGACGCGTGCCGTTACCGTGGGGTGCGGCGGATAGGGAAGTGGATTCGGCGCGCCGCGGGCCGCGGGTGCCCGTGCACTGTTTTGGGCCTGGCCCAACAGCGCTCGGCACCGTGTGTGGCCCAGGCCCGGGGGCTCCTGTCGGTGTACTAAGGTAGGGGTACCTCAGTACCCCAACTTGTGCACGGGCAGTTGCAGCTTCCCGCGGCAAGGTTTACTGCTGGCTCGCCGGAGACCTTCCTGCTCCTTATCTAACCATTCAAAGACAAAGTATACAAGACAGAAGACCAAGACCCCGGCAAGAGGAGCTTGCCGGGAAGGCCGTCCCAGGCTCAAGATTGCTTAACTAGCACGAGGCCCTGGCAAGAGGAGCTTGTCAGGACGAACAGAAGATTTTATCTTAGAAGACCCAGCAAGGGCTCGGGGAGCGGCAAGCTTCCGGGCCCGGCAAGGTCGAGATCCCCGGCAAGGTGCTTGCCGGGGGAGGTGCGCTGTGTGCCCGCGCTCCAGCTCATCAGCCCACGCGTCGCCCTGGGGCCACTCCAGGGACGCGTGGCGGATGGCTGTGCAGCCTGGGGGACACGGTGGCACTCCACGGCAGTGGATCCATCGCCGTGGCAGACGGAGACGCAACGGCGGGAGCTTTTGGGGTCGACGGCGACGGGCATTAAATGCCCTTGTCCCCCACTGTCAAAGTAGGTATAGACCACTGTTCTGCACTGTAGCTCCACTGTTCCCGCACTGTTCCAACTACCACCTATTTTACATTTTTACCCCTTTCTCCTACGTTGACACCTGTCGGTGACCCCTTGCACTATAAAAGGAGGCCCATGCACAACGTGGAGGGGGTTCGAAACCTAGATCATTCTCACGCTCGTGTAGCTGCTTCTTCAAGCTCCGAGCGCCCAACTCAATACACAACCAAGCAGGAGTAGGGTTTTACGCATCCGTGCGGCCCGAACCTGGGTAAAACTGCCCGTGCGTCTGCCTCGATCTGCTCTTCGTGCTCCCTCCGCCCTCGTACCGCACAGACAAGGGGCTCCGGTCCCATAGGTGTTCGTGGTGGACAGTTTCCCCCGACATCTTTGGCGCGCCAGGTAGGGGGCGTCGAGGTTGTGCGAACCTGATCCGGCGTTCGCGCGGGCGCAATCTTCATCAACCTCTCCAGCTTCATCAGCGACTTCATCAGCAACAACTCCATGGCCCCGAAGAAGAAGCCTTCGGAGGTCGGAGGCCCGTCCGCGTCTCACCCGCCGCCACCAGAGCCAACGGTGGGCGGGGGAGACGCCGTCGGAAGGGTGGTTGCCGGCGAGGACACTCACGGTGCCACCAGATCCAAGAACAGGGCGCAATGAGTACTACGCCAGCACCGGCGCCTTGCAGCGAAAAGGCACCATCAAAGTACATTACCCATTCACTTGTTGCTTCTTGCACGGGTGCGCTTGTTTCTTGAACTTCTTCATCGGGCGTTGGGGTCCATTCTGCTATAAATTCTGCCAAAGCTCGGCTCTGTATGGTTGAAGTACTTTCAAACTTGAGTCCAAAGCTTGATAGTTCCAGTGCCCACTCGACGATCCTGCCTGTTGCCTCTGGATTGTGTAATATCCTCTTCAACGGAAAGCGAGTGACCACTGTTATCTCATGGGCTTGGAAGTAGTGGCGCAGCTTTCTCGAGGCCATGAGAAGGCCGAAAAGCAATTTTTGCACACCAGAGTACCTTGATCTAGCCCCCTGGAGAAGGGAACTTACAAAATACACTGGGCGCTGCACCATCTTCCTCCGCACCTCTCCTTGTCCCTGCGCAGAGTCTTCCTTGTCGGGGCCAGAGCTTGTCGGGACAGCCCCCTGCTTGTCGCTAGATTCGCTTGCCGGTGATGCTGTCTCCTCGTCGGACTCCCTCTCCGCTACCAACGCAGCACTAACCACCTGGTTGGTTGCCGCTAAGTATAGCAATAACTTTTCCTGTGGTTTAGGTGCGACAAGTATAGGAGTGGAGGACAGGTACCGTTTCAAATCCTGCAACGCCGCCTCCGCTTCCGGAGTCCACTTCATGGGACCTGCCTTCTTCAAGATTTTGAAGAAAGGTAGGGCGCGTTCTGCGGATTTTGAAATGAACCTACTGAGGGCAGCAACGCAACCTGCAAGCCTTCTGACATCCTTGACGCGCTTCGGGGCTTCTATCTGCTCGATGGCTTTGATCTTGTCGGGATTGGCTTCAATCCCCCTTTGTGATACAAAGAACCCGAGAAGCTTGCCGGAGGGAACTCCAAAGACGCACTTCTCGGGGTTCAGCTTGAGTTGTATCCTGCGCAGGTTCTGAAACGTTTCTTCTAAGTCTTGAATCAGTGTTTCTTTGCTCTTGCTCTTCACCACGATGTCATCCATGTAGGCTTCTACATTCCTGTGGATCTGTGGCTCAAAAGCAGTGTACACTACCCTTGCAAAAGTGGAGCCTGCATTTTTCAGTCCAAATGGCATGCGGATAAAGCAATATGTGCCACATGGAGTGATAAATGCAGTCTTCTCTTCATCTTCCTTAGCCATGAAAATCTGGTGATAGCCTGAGTATGCATCAAGAAAACAGAGTAGCTCACATCCGGCAGTGGAGTCAACGATCTGGTCAATGCGCGGCAAAGGGAAGGGATCCTTGGGACATGCTTTATTGACATCAGTGAAGTCTATACACAGTCTCCACTTCCCGTTGGCTTTGCGCACGACGACTGGGTTTGCCAACCACGTCGGATGGATCACACCTCTAACTAGGCCTGCTGCCTCTAGTTTCTTGATCTCCTCGTTGATGAACTCTTGGCGCTCCACGGCTTGCTTCCTCACTTTTTGCTTGACGGGCCGCGCATGAGGGCAGACAGCAAGCTTGTGCTCAACCACCTTCCTGGGAACACCGGGGATGTCAGATGGTTGCCAAGCAAACACATCGACATTCGCCCGCAGGAAGGCGACGAGCGCGCTTTCCTATTTGCTGTCAAGGGTGGCGCTGATGGTGAAGGTACCACCAGTGCCATCCTCCTTTGCGGACACCTTCTTGGTTGCTGGAGGAGCAGCCATTCCTTTCTTGCTCTTGCCGGTGGAGCTCGATGGAACGTCCTCGACGGCGGCGCAGCACTCCGAAGAGGTGCGGTTGCCGGAGTGTGTCCCAGAGCACTTGCCGGACTTGGTCTTCGTCTTCTTCCCCCCGGGAGCTTCAGCGGCAAGAGTATCCTTCTCGGCCGCAGCTGCCGCATCCCGGTAAATCTTGTCGGCGCAAATAAGCGCATCTTTCTTGTCGCTGTGGACAGTGATGACGCTTATCGGCCCCGGCATCTTCAGCACGTTGTAGGCATAGTGGGAAGCTGCCATGAACTTGGCGAGGGCGGGACGGCCGAGTATCCCATTGTAGGGCAATGGAATATCAGCAACGTCAAAGGTGATGCGCTCAGTTCTGAAGTTGAGCTCCCCGCCAAAGGTCACCGGCAGAGTAATCTTTCCCTTGGGCTTGCTCCTTCCCGGGTTGATTCCTTGGAATGAACCGGTCTCTTCGAGCTCGCTGTCTTGAATCTGGAGTTTCTTGATCACAGCAGAGGAGATCAAGTTCAGCCCGGCCCCGCCGTCAACCAACATTTTGGTGACCTTGAGGTTGCGGATGGTGGGTGAGACCAGCATCGGCAAGCACCCGACCGCAGTGGTGCGGTCAGGGTGATCCTCAAGGTCAAAAATGATGGGCGTGCTGGACCATTTGAGGAGCCTGCGCGACTCCACGGGCGGCTCGGCTGCATTCACCTCACGCACCCACTGTTTCAGCTGGCGGTGGGAGGTGTGCAGGGAGGCGCCACCGTCGACGCACAGGACTTCCGTGGCCTTCTGGAACTCCTGCTCGCTGTTCTCGTCGTCCTCCATGTCTTCATCGTCGTCTTCGTCGTTGTCGCGGCCCCGGGGAGGTCGATCTCCTTGCCGCTGCTTGGCCTTGCCGCGGCGTCCTCCCCGGCCATTGAATGGCCGCTTCTTGCTGGGTTCTTCCCCGCCACCTTGGGCCTTCTCCTTGTCGCGCCTTTCGTACTCAGCCTTTTGCTGCTCGACGAGGTACTCGACGCGCTTACAGTTGGAGAGGTCGTGACCCTTGGTGTGGTGAATCTTACAGTATTGCTTGTCGGAGCTACCCGGCTTGTCGGCCGCCGCCGCAGGGGCAGGCTCCTTGCCGGAGCCGCCAGCCTGCGCTTGCTTGGCGGGGGCCTCCTTGCCGGACTTCTCGACGGCAAGCACTTCCTTCTTGCCCTTCTTCCTGTTGTTCCGCCGCCGGCTCTTCTTTGCCGGGGCGGCGTCGTCGCTGTCGCTTCCCCCTGCGCCAGCATCCTCCCCGGGGAGTTTCCTCCCCTCTTCTGCACGGGCGCACTTGTCGGCAAGAGCGTAGAGCTCGCTGACGTCCCTGATCTTGGTCATCGCCATCTCCTCACGCATGCGGCGGTTACGCACGTTCTGATGGAACGCGCTGATAACCGCAGCAGGGTGAACGTCGGGGATGTTGTGCTGTACCCGGCTGAAACGTTGGATATACTTGCGCAGGGGTTCGCCTTCCTTCTGGGCGAAAATGTGGAGATCGCTCTCCTGGCCATGGGGTTTGTGGCCGCCGGTGAAGGCGCCAACAAACTGATGGCAGAGGTCGGCCCAAGAAGAGATAGAGCCTTCCGGCAAGTGCATGAGCCACGAACGGACGTTCGGCTTCAGCACGAGCGGGAAGTAGTTGGCTAGGATCTTCTCGTCGCGCCCCCCGGCAGCTTGCACTGCTATGGTGTAGACGCTGAGAAACTCCGAGGGGTGCGTCTTGCCGTCGTACTTCTCCGGTACGTCGGGCTTAAAGTTCTTCATGCTGGGCCACTGGACGCGCCGCAGCTCGCGGGTGAACGCAGGGCAGCCTGCCGCGTACGGCAAGTCGCCTGGTTCACCGGGCGCGGGTGCGTCGGCAGTGTTCCCAGCTCTCTTGTCGGATTGTCGCCGAGCTTCTCGGCGGCGCTCGATCGTGGTCCGAGCGTCTTCATCTCGCCGGTCGTCGAGGACCTGGCGCTGGTCCCGACGGGCCCGCGGGTCCGACGAGGCTGTGGAGCCGTCGTCGGGGTTGTTCCGGCGGGGCGGCGTCTTCTGCTTCTGCGGCGGGGAGTGCACGCTTGTCGCACCCCCGGCAGTCTTGTCGCCGATAGCCTTCGTCTTCTCGGCCTGCCGCGGCCGCGAGGCCGACGGCTGCTGCGGAGAGTCGTTGTTGGCGAAGTCTATCAGGCTCCGGATAGTGGCCCTCCATTCCTCGGCTTTGTCGGCCGCTGGAGGAAAATCGAGGAGCAGCTGCGCCCTTGCGAGCGCTTCTGCCGGAGTAGTGGGGAACGCGGGCGAGCGGTGCGAGGAGCGGGATACGCTCGGACTTCTAACGACGTTAGAAGGAGCGGGGTCCCGTGCCGGCGCCTTCGCTTTGCTTGTGCCCGGACGGGGGTCCGGGGCGTCCCGCGAACCTCCAGTATGGCCTTGTCCCAGCAAGCGGATACCACCTCCCGTGGCATGGCGCTGCGGGGTCGTCGTATGTTGCGATGGACGTGGCGCGTCCACGGAGACCGAGGTCCGGTCGTCCGTCCTGTTCTTGGATCTGGTGGCACCGTGAGTGTCCTCGCCGGCAACCACCCTTCCGACGGCGTCTCCCCCGCCCACCGTTGGCTCTGGTGGCGGCGGATGACACGCAGACGGGCCCCCGACCTCCGAAGGCTTCTTCTTCGGGGCCATGGAGTTGTCGCTGATGAAGTTGTTGACGAAACTTGGAGAGGTTAATGAAGATTGCGCCCGCGCGAACGCCGGATCAGGTTCGCACAACCTCGACGCCCCCTACCTGGCGCGCCAAAGATGTCGGGGGAAACTGTCCGCCACGAACACCTATGGGACCGGAGCCCCTTGTCTGTGCGGTACGAGGGCGGAGGGAGCACGAAGAGCAGATCGAGGCAGACGCGCGGGCAGTTTTTACCCAGGTTCGGGCCGCACGGATGCGTAAAACCCTACTCCTGCTTGGTTGTGTATTGAGTTGAGCGCTCGGGAGCTTGAAGAAGCAGCTACACCGTGCGTGAGAGTAATCTAGGTTTCGAACCCCCTCCACGTTGTGCATGGGCCTCCTTTTATAGTGCAAGGGGTCACCGACAGGTGTCAACGTAGGAGAAAGGGGTAAAAATGTAAAAGAGGTGGTAGTTGTAATAGTGCGGGAGCAGTGGAGCTACAGTACAGAACAGTGGTCTATACCTACTTTAACAGTGGGGGACAAGGGCATTTAATGCCCGTCGCCGTCGACCCCAAAAGCTCCCGCCGTTGCGTCTCCGTCTGCCACGGCGATGGATCCTCTGCCGTGGAGTGCCACCGTGTCCCCCAGGCTGCACAGCCATCCGCCACGCGTCCCTGGAGTGGCCCCAGGGCGACGCGTGGGCCGATGAGCTGGAGCGCGGGCACACAGCGCACCTCCCCCGGCAAGCACCTTGCCGGGGATCTCGACCTTGCCGGGCCCGGAAGCTTGCCGCTCCCCGAGCCCTTGCCGGGTCTTCTAAGATGAAATCTTCTATTCGTCCTGACAAGCTCCTCTTGCCAGGGTCTCGTGCTAGTTAAGCAATCTCGAGCCTGGGACGGCCTTCCCGGCAAGCTCCTCTTGCCGGGGTCTTGGTCTTCTGTCTTGTATACTTTGTTTTTGAATGGCTAGATAAGGGTCAGGAAGGTCTCCGGCAAGCGCGTGGTGAACCCTGCCGCGGGGAGCTGCCGCTGCCCGTGCACAAGTTGGGGTACTAGGGTACCCCTACCTTAGTACACCGACACGGCTCATCAAAATTTGAGCTGTAATTGCGGTAACTTTCATTTTTTCCAATCCTGCAGGCCATTTTTGAGGGCCAAGACGACCCTTTTTGGTCTCAAAATTTTTCGCGCACGTGATCCTGTGTGTGCACGTATGTAAAATCCTCCAGATCGTAAAAACTAGAAGTCCTATCACCTCAATTCCCCAATAGCTTTCCAACGCCTATGAAAATGACGAAATCGGAGCTTGTTCTCACTTGCTTTGAGAGTCTCGATCAATTCGGACTCTAGGTTGATTTTTGTATTTTCTTTGATCACCGTTTCTTCGCGAGAGTTGGCCTAACACCCTATTGTATCCATACATGGGTGGGGCGCCCAGGACCTGAACACCAAAGTGATATGCCGGCTCATCAAAATTTGAGCTGTAATTGCGATAACTCTCATTTTTTCCAATCCTGCAGGCCATTTTTGAGGGCCAAGACGACCCTTTTTGGGCTCAAATTTTTCCGCGCACATGATCCTGTGTGTGCACGTATGTAAAATCCTCCAGATCGTAAAAACTAGAAGTCCTATCACCTCAATTCCCCAATAGCTTTCCAACGCCTATGAAAATGACGAAATCGGAGCTTGTTCTCACTTGCTTTGAGAGTCTCGATCAATTCGGACTCTAGGTTGATTTTTGTATTTTCTTTGATCACCGTTTCTTCGCGAGAGTTGGCCTACCACCCTATTGTATCCATACATGGGTGGGGCGCCCAGGACCTGAACACCAAAGTGATATGCCGGCTCATCAAAATTTGAGCTGTAATTGCGATAACTTTCATTTTTTCCAATCCTGCAGGCCATTTTTGAGGGCCAAGACGACCCTTTTTGGGCTCGGAATTTTCCACGCACGTGATCCTGTGTGTGCACGTATGTAAAATCCTCCAGATCATAAAAACTAGAAGTCCTATCACCTCAATTCCCCAATAGCTTTCCAACGCCTATGAAAACGACGAAATCGGTGCTTGTTCTCACTTGCTTTGAGAGTCTCGATCAATTCGGACTCTAGGTTGATTTTTGTATTTTCTTTGATCACCATTTCTTCGCGAGAGTTGGCCTAACACCCTATTGTATCCATACATGGGTGGGATGCTGTCGGGGGAAACTGTCCACCACGAACACCTATGGGACCGGAGCCCCTTGTCTGTGCGGTACGAGGGCGGAGGGAGCACGAAGAGCAGATCGAGGCAGACGCGCGGGCAGTTTTTACCCAGGTTCGGGCCGCACGGATGCGTAAAACCCTACTCCTGCTTGGTTGTGTATTGAGTTTGGGCGCTCGGAGCTTGAAGAAGCAGCTACACGAGCGTGAGAATGATCTAGGTTTCCAACCGAACCGAACCGAACCCCCCCCACGTTGTGCATGGGCCTCCTTTTATAGTGCAAGGGGTCACCGACAGGTGTCAACGCAGGAGAAAGGGGTAAAAATGTAAAATAGGTGGTAGTTGTAACAGTGCGGGAACAGTGGAGCTACAGTACAGAACAGTGGTCTATACCTACTTTAACAGTGGGGGACAAGGGCATTTAATGCCCGTCGCCGTCGACCCCAAAAGCTCCCGCCGTTGCGTCTCCGTCTGCCACGGCGATGGATCCTCTGCCGTGGAGTGCCACCGTGTCCCCCAGGCTGCACAGCCATCCGCCACGCGTCCCTGGAGTGGCCCCAGGGCGACGCGTGGGCCGATGAGCTGGAGCGCGGGCACATGGCGCACCTCCCCCGGCAAGCACCTTGCCGGGGATCTCGACCTTGCCGGGCCCGGAAGCTTGCCGCTCCCCGAGCCCTTGCCGGGTCTTCTAAGATAAAATCTTCTATTCGTCCTGACAAGCTCCTCTTGCCAGGGCCTCGTGCTAGTTAAGCAATCTCGAGCCTGGGACGGCCTTCCCGGCAAGCTCCTCTTGCCGGGGTCTTGGTCTTCTGTCTTGTATACTTTGTTTTTGAATGGCTAGATAAGGGGCAGGAAGGTCTCCGGTAAGCGCGTGATGAACCCTGCCGCGGGGAGCTGCCGCTGCCCGTGCCCAAGTTGGGGTACTAGGGTACCCCTACCTTAGTACACCGACAGATGCGTATCAACTCCAGGTTGGAGAAAGGGACATATCTGATTGACAATAGGCATCTACCTCTTAGGACAGATTTCGAGGACAATGAAGTTGTCATGGATGCATCCCATCCTACTTCAGTTGAAGGCCAAGAAAAGATTCCACAAGCAAAGGCAGCAAAGCTAGCAAGTGCTTCTGGAGCTCCTAAGACCAAGCAAGATCAGCTCAGTTCTCTGCTTGAGGCCACTCTGAGGATTGAGAAGAGTTTGTCCAACTTGACTCGGAATCAAGCAAGCCTTGGGAGGATCAATGAGACTAAGTTCTATGATCTAGATGTGAAGGTCACAGAGATCCACACAGTCGTGGAGAAAGTCAAAGAAGATGCTGAGGATAGAGATACTACATATGCTTTTCAGAGAGTCCCAAGAGGACCAAGATCTCCGGCTTTGCCAGTAGCCGAGCGCAGACCTACACTTTCAGCTCCTGCAGCCACTGCCACAGTTGTTCCTCCAGTATCAACACCTCCAGTTCCACAGACTTCATCGGAAGCGTTTGCAGATGCTCTTATCTCCACGCCATCTACGTACACCGGAGCCACCAGCGAGAAGACTTCTTCTGCAGCTCCCGGAGATCATGCCTGGAGTGCCGCATATCACTATGCATTTTTGAGCTTTTTGGTAACTTGTTGCCAAAGGGGAGAAAGTGTATAGATCATTAGGCTTCGAGAGAGTGTGTTCTACTTATCTTTGTTGGTTTTTGCTAGCTACTTCGTTTGGTTGTTTGGTTATTGCTGCAATTTTCTTATGTGTGTGAGATATTACTTGTGCTTGATCATATCATACCGTGCTTAATGTGTGCTTATTTCATTGTGTATGATCATTCACTTGTTATTTTGGTGATGAGTGCTTATTGCTTCAAATCTTATCATTTTGAGCGCTCCACCAATATGTATGTGACATGGAAGAGTAACCCATGGTCCTAATCAATTATGCAGTTGCATTCAAAAGAAAATCTTAAATAATGCACAAATTTAGGGGGAGCTCTTGCTTATCACATACTTCTCAAGGCGACGATATATTTCATTCTTATTATCTTTTGTCAAAGTTTTGATCTATATGTTGTCATCAATTACCAAAAAGGGGGAGATTGAAAGTGCAACTAATCCCCGGGTGGTTTTTGTAATTAATAATAGCATATAGCTCATTGAACTAATATACTTTCAAGATAAATATTTCAGGAAGTTCAATGGTTGGCATGGCATGGATTAGAAATGTGGACCCCTCAAAAAGCTAAGGACAAAGATTGGCAAAAGCTCAAGACTCTACAATTTCATTTTAGTGACCCAAGATCACATTGAGTCTATAGGAAAAGCCAATACGATTAAAAGGGGATGAGGTGTTGCTTAATGGTCTACTTGCTCAAGTGCTTAGTAATATGCTCCAAATCCCTCAACCACTTTCTCATTTCCACATATGTCCCAAACCTAAAAGTCAAACTCGGCCCCACCGATTTGATCTATCCGACGCCACCGAGTTCACATGACATAGTGTAACACCCCAGATGTAACCTTTCCAAATTTGGCAATATATTCAACTTGGTCCTCATCCTTTTCCTTGGGGGTCTTTCCTTTTTATTTTTCTATGTTTCATTATTGCATTGTCATGCCACCTTATGTTGCATCATTGTCATATCATATTGCATTCTTGCCTATTGTAATTTTTGCATTCTCTTGACCATATCATGATGCATTGTGTGGGTTCTTATCATGATGATCATGTGCTTGAGTGAGGTAGCATGCATGTGTCTTGTTGCATGTTGCATATGTGAGCCATGCACCCTACACTCTCTTCCTTTCCCTTTCCTTAATTTTGTGGCAAGCTATCCTCCTAGCCTCAATTAATGTTCATCTTGTCCCTAAAATTCTTAGACCATGTCTTTAACCTATCTGCCAAGTTTCAGTCCATTTGGAGATGTATTGGCCAGATTAAAAAATGACTCAAGTTTGAAGTAAATTTAAACTTGAATTATTTTTCTTTCTTTAAATCAATGCCTAAGCATTTTTATTATAATAGTGCACAATTACAGAAGCATGGGGATATTTTTATCTCTCCCAAATTCCTCTTCTAGCCCCCTCTGCATTTTCTTTTGGCTTTTCTATTTAAAGAAAAAGAAAAGGAAGAACATAAGAAGAAGCAATAGCAGCACACCCCAACTGGGCCTAGCCCCAGGCCGGCCCAGCTAGGCAGCCAACTCGCGCCCTCCCTGGTAAATCTTCGCAGCGCCAGCTAAGCACCTACACAGACCTGCATGTCATACCCTCCACCTCATCTGTCTTCCTCCTCCCGTTGTTTTCCCCTCTCATAGTTAAAATTGCGAGCTGCGCACATGGCCAACGAGGCAATGCCATCCACTCCTCCTGTCCCCTATAAAACCCTCTCGCGGATCCCCTAGGGTTCCTCCTCCTCCCTCTTTCTCCTCCGCGCCGCCGCTGCAGGTGAGAATCTCGCACACGCCCGCTGCTTGGCCACCCGATCGCCATGACCGAGACGTGCGAGAGCTCGTCTCCACCATAGGACCTCCCTTCGACCACTTGTTTCCTTGATGGTGCTACGGGACGTCAAGACGTCACGCCGGCATCGTCTTCTTCCCCCTTCTTCACAGACACCAAGCCGAAGGCCCTCTTCTCATCGCCGTCCTCTTCTTCTTATTCCTCGGGTGAACTCCATCGCCGGCTAAATTTGTCTTCTCCTCGGGTCCCCGAGCTGGAACGACTCCTCCAAGACCCTCACTGTGAGCATCCGCACCTCATCACCGTTTTGCCCCTTCGGCTGTGCACTGTTTCACCCATCTCCGTCGAACCTCGCCTCCGGCGTGTGGTTCGACCTCGTATCTTTTCTCGTGCGCGTTCAGTAGGGTCACGTGGTTCCATAGAGCCGATTCCCTCTTTCTGACCACCATTTTGGTCATTGATTCATCGGGTCCAAGCATCACCCTGCTGCCGCTGTTTCTTCGTCGCCGGCGGTGGCCTGTCTTCGCCTGGAGGCATGCGTGATGTACGGGAGTGCAACCTCTTGCCAAGAGTCTCCCACACGCCTCTGCCGCTCGGATTGATCACCGACGAGCAGCTCCAACGAGCTCCTCTGCCGCCCTCTACGCACAGCTCTGCCGACTCCCCTGTTTCGCTCTGATTCGCCCGCAGCCAGCGCTTGCTTCCTGCCTGGTCTCGCCGTGCCTGAAGCCCGAGATGAGCTCGAGCTCGAGCTCGAGCGTGTGCACGCATGCCACCGCGCCCACACTCCCTTGCCTATCCCGCACACCCGCCGCCGCCTCCTGGACCCCACCATTTTACCATTGCCCGTCGGTGCAGGTTGGTGTGTTCTCTTTTGCTGAGGATAAGGAACCCCGTCCGTCGTGGGACTAGTTCAAAAGAAAGCCGTGCCCCATTCTGTCAACAATAGTAGCAGCAGCGCAGTGTATCGGGCCACACAGTTCTACCCGGGAGATCCAGGTTCGAATCCCGTTCGGAGCATATTGAGAACCCCAATTTTTGCCTCTATTGCCTCTATGACAGTGGACCCCATTTGTCATCCTCTCTGCGCACTTACCTCTTCTTCATACCCACATCCCTGCCACCTCAGTGCTACCTCTTGAGCTTGCGTTGTATTCCCTTGAAGGGAAAGGGAGATGCAGCACAGTAGCGTAAGTATTTCCCTCAGTTTTTGAGAACCAAGGTATCAATCCAGTAGGAGACCACGCGCGAGTCCCTCGCACCTGCACAAACAAATAAGAACTTCACAGCCAACGCGATAAGGGGTTGTCAATCCCTTTACGGTCACTTACGAGAGTGAGATCTGATGGAGATGATAATTATATTTTTGGTATTTTTGTTTTAATAAAACAGAAAATAAAAGCAAGAAAGTAAAGTAGATGTAGATTGATATGTTGAGAAAAGACCCGGGGGCCATAGTTTTCTCTAGTGGCTTCTCTCATGATAGCGGTATTCTACGGCGGGTAAACAAATTACTGTCGAGCAATTGATAGAAAAGCGAATAATTATGAGACTATCTAGGCATGATCATTGTATATAGGCATCACGTCCGAGACAAGTAGACCGACTCCTGTCTGCATCTACTACTATTACTCCACACATCGACCGCTATCCAGCATGCATCTAGTGTATTGAGTTCATACGAACAGAGTAACGCTTTAAGCAAGATGACATGATGTAGAGGGATAAACTCAAGCAATATGATGAAAACCCCATCTTTTTATCCTCGATGGCAACAATACAATGCGTGCCTTGCTGCCCCTACTGTCACTGGGAAAGGACACCGCAAGATTGAACCCAAAGCCAAGCACTTCTCCCATTGCAAGAACTATAGATCTAGTAGGCCAAACCAAACCAATAATTCGAAGAGACTTGCAAGGATATTATGAGCACACATAAAAAGTTCAGAGAAGAACCAAATATCTTTCATAGATAACCTTGGTCATAAACTCACAATTCATCGGATCTCGACAAACACACCGCAAAAAGAGATTACATCGAATAGATATCCTCGAAGACCGAGGAGAACTTTGTATTGAGATCCAGAGAGAGAGAAGAAGCCATCTAGATGCTAGCTATGGACCCGAAGGTCTGTGGTAAACTACTCACAACTCATGGTGAGGGCGTTGTTGATGATGATGAAGACCTCCGTGATGGATCCCCCTCCCGGAACTGGCTCCAAGATGGGATCTCCACGGGAACAGAAGCTACGGAAGTGGAATTAGGGTTTTCTCTCTACGTATGGAGTTTCTGGGGTACGTAGGTATATATAGGAAGAAGGAGGGCACCGGGGGCCGTCTGGGCCAGCCTTGAGGCAGGGGGGCGCGCCCTGGGAAGGGGGGCGAGCCCCCCATCCTCGAGGGCAGCCCAGCTGTCCCCTGATTTGGTCCTAACGTTTTCCATGCGTGATTTTCTCCAAAAATATCTCTCGCGAAGGTTTCATTCCGTTTGGACTCCGTTTGATATTCCTTTTCTGCAAAACCCTGTAATAGGCAAAAAACAGCAATCTGGACTGGGTCTTTGGGTTAGTAGCTTAGTCCCAAAATGATATAAAAGTGAATGATAAAGCCCATTAAGCATCCAAGACTTCATAAATAATAGCATGGAACAATCAAAAATTATAGATACGTTGGAGACGTATCAAGCATCCCCAAGCTTAATTCATGCTCGTCCTCGAGTAGGTAAATGATAAAGAAAGAATTTTTGATGTGGAATGCTAGCCAATATAGTTTTTCAATGTAATTCTCTTAATTGTGGCATGAATGTTCAGATCTGAAAGATTCTAGACAAAAGTCTATATTGACATAAGAAATAACAATACTTTAAGCAATACTAACAAAGCAATCATGTCTTCTCAAAATACTATGGCTAAACAAAGTTATCCCTACAAAATCATATAGTGTTGGCTATGCTCCCTTATTATCACACAAAATATTCATATCATGCACAACCCCGATTTCAGCCAAGCATTTGTTTTCATGCTCTATCTTTTCAAACCTTTCAACTTTCACGCAATACATGAGCGTGAGCCATGGACATAGCACTATGTGTGGAATAGAGGTGGTTGTGGAGAAGACAAAAAGGAGGGAGATAGTCTCACATCGACTAGGCATATCAACGGGCTATGGAGATGCCCATCAATAGATATCAATGTGAGTGAGTAGGGATTGCCATGCAACGGATGCACTAGAGCTAAATATGAATGAAAGCTCAACAAAAGAAACTAGTGGGTGTGCATCCAACTTGCTTGCTCACGAAGACCTAGGGCATTTGAGGAAGCCCATCGTTGGAATATACAAGCCAAGTTCTATAATTAAAATTCCCACTAGTACATGGAAGTGACTAAGCATGAGACTCTCTACAATGAAGAACATGGTGCTATTTTGAAGCACAAGTGTGGAAACATATAGTAGCAATTGTCCCTTTTTTCTTTTCCCTTTTTTTTCTTTTTTTTATTTTTATTTATTTTTTGGGCCTTTTTTTTCTTTGGCCTTTTTTTTGCGGAGGGGCTTTATAGATTCAGCCTTTCCTCCCATGGGACAATGCTCTAAAAATGATGATCATCACACTTTCATTACAACACGATATTACAACTCGATACTACAACAACAAAGTATGACTCTATATGAATGCCTCCGGCGGTGTACCGATACGTGCAATGAGAAAAGAGTGACATGTATGATAAATTATGCATGGTGGCTTTGCCACAAATACGATGTCAACTACTCCCTCCGTTCCTAAATATTTGTCTTTCTAGACATTTCAAATGGACTACAAATACGGATGTATGTAGACATATTTTAGAGTGTGGATTCACTCATTTTCCTTCGTATATAGTCACTTGTTGAAATCTCTAGAAAGACAAATATTTAGGAATGGAGGGAGTACATGATCATGTATGGCAATATGACAATATGATGCGTGTCATATGAACGGAACGGTGGAAAGTTGCATGGCAATATATCTCGGAATGGCTATGGAAATTCCATGATAGGTAGGTATGGTGATTGTTTTGAGGAACAATATGTTGGCTGTTTTGAGGAAGGATATATAGTGGGTTTATGGCACCGGCGAAAGTTGTGTGGTGCAAGAGAGGCTAGCAATGGTGGAAGGGTGAGAGTGCATATAATCCATGGACTCAACATTAGTCATAAGAACTCATATACTTATTGCAAAAATTTACGAGTCATCAAAACAAAGCAATCAACGCATGCCCGTAGGGAGGAGGTTGGTAGGAGTTAACCATCGCGTGCCCCCGACCTCGACACAAAGGTTCACACTCTACAAATACCTCATGCTTTAACTTAGTCACACAACGGTTCACCATACGTGCATGCTACGGGAATCACTAACCTTAACACAAGTATTTCTGAATTTCATAATAACTTCACTAGCATGACTCTAATATCACTATCCTCATGTCTCAAAACAATTATCAAGCATCCAACATCTCTTTCTATTCAATGCACTTGATGTGAATTTTTTTACTACATTGACATTGGATGTTTATCATGTGAAGACTAGTTTCTTTAGCCTAAACACTTTACCATGATGTTTTAATAGACTCTCAAATAGATAAGTGAAGCATGAGAGTTCAACAATTTCTACAAAATATTAACACCACCATGCTCTAAAAGATATAAGTGAAGCACTAGAGCAAAAACTATTCAACTCAAAAGATATAAGTGAAGCACATAGAGTGTTCTAATAATTTCTAGGCCATATTTAACTCTCTCAAATAGGTGTGTCCAGAAAGGATGATTGTGTCAAACTAACAAGCAAAGGCTCAAATTATACAAGACGCTCCAAGCAAAACACATAACATGTTGCGAATAAAAACATAGCTCCAAGTATAGTTACCGATGGATGAAGACGAAAGAGGGGATGCCTTCCCGGGGCATCCCCAAGCTTAGGCTTTTGATTATCTTGAATTTAATTGGGGTGCCATGGGCATCCCCAAGCTTAGGCCGTTGCTACTCCTTGTTCCATAGTCCATCAAAGCAATACTCAAAATTTGAAAACTTCACAACACAAAACTTAGACAAAAATTCTCGTGAGCATCGTTAGTAAGAGAAAGCAAACCACCACTCAAAGGTACAGCAAGGAATTAATTCTTTGTTTATATTGGTGTTAAACCTACTGTACCCCAAGTTATCTATGGTTCATATCCTCCAATATTACTCATAGATGCATCGGAATAAGCAAACAACACATGAAAAACAGAATCTGTGAGAGACAGAACAGTCTGTAGTAATCTGCAGGGTTCGCCTACTTCTGGAACTCCAAAAATTTCAAAATAAATTGGTAAATTTGCGCAATTTGTCTACCAATCAGCAGCAAAAAGAATCGACTGAAAATCACGCTCCAGTAAAATCTGAAGTCTACTTTAGCGAGCGCTAATGATTCTGTTTTTTCACAGCAAGATCAAATAAACTTCACACAAGTCTTACCAAAGGTTCTACTTGGCACAAACACTAAACAAAACATGAAAAAACATCTAATCAAAGGCTAGGTGCAATATTTATTCCCTAACAGCAACAAAAACAAAAAACAAAAAATTGGGTTGCCTCCCAACAAGCGCTATCGTTTTACGCCCCTAGCTAGGCACGATACAAGATAGATCTAGGTATTGCCATCCTTGGAAGGCAATCAATAAGTGGCTCTCATGATAGATTCATATGGTAATTTGATTTTCTTTCTAGGAAAGTGTTCCATGCCTTTCCTTAATGGAAATTGGAATCTAATATTTCCTTCCTTCATATCAATAATTGCACCAATCGTTCTAAGGAAAGGTCTACCAAGAATAATAGGACATGAAGGATTGCAATCCATATCAAGAACAATGAAATCTACGAGCACATAATTCCTATTGGCAACAATAAGAACATCATTAATTCTTCCCATAGGTTTCTTAATAGTGTAATCCACAAGATGCAAATTTAAAGAACAATCATCAAGCTCATGGAACCCTAGCAAATCACACAAAGTTTTTGGGATAGTGGAGACACTAGCACCCAAATCACATAAAGCATAGCATTCATGATCTTTTATTTTTATTTTTATAGTAGGTTCCCACTCATCATAAATCTTTCTAGGTATAGAAACTTCCAACTCAAGTTTTTCTTCATAAGATTGCATCAAAGCATCAACTATATGTTTAGTGAAAGCTTTATTTTGACTATAAGCATGCGGAGAATTTAGCACGGATTGCAACAAGGAAATACAATCAATCAAAGAGCAATTATCATAATTGAATCCCTTGAAATCCAAAGTAGTGGGTTCATCACTATGTAAAGTTTTAATCTCTTCACTCCCACTTTTAACAATTATAGCATCAAGATCTAAAAACTCCGAATCATTGGGACACCTGAAAGCGGAATCATCTCCAATCCTATTTTCATCAATATTAATACTAGAAAGTAAGGATCTAATAGGAGACAGATCAATAACTTTCAGATCTTCATATTTATTTTCACGATAACTAGAAGAACACGATTTAATATAATCTTCTCTTTTAGCACGCATCCTAGCGGTTCTTTCTTTGATTCATCAATGGAAATTCTCATGGCTTTGAGAGACTCATTGATATCATGCTTATGCGGGATAGATCTAAGTTTCAAAGAATCAACATCAAGAGTAATTATATCCACACTTCTAGCCAATTCATCAACCTTAAGCAATTTCTCTTCAAGCATAGCATTGAAATTCTTTTGCGAGATCATAAACTCCTTAACACTAGTTTCAAATTCAGAAGCCATCTTTCCATAAGAGTTGTTGTAGGAATTACCAAAATTATTAGAGGAATTACTAGGAAAAGGCCTAGGATTAAAATTACCTCTATAAGCATTGTTACCAAAATTATTCCTACCAACAAAATTCACATCCAAAGATTCATTGTTATTCTCAATCAAAGTGGACAAGGGCATGTCATTGGGATCAGAAGAAGCACTCTTAGCAGCAAACAATTTCATAAGTTCATCCATCTTTCCACTCAAAACACTAATTTCTTCGATAGCATGCACTTTTTTACTAGTACATCTTTCGGTGTGCCATTGAGAATAATTAACCATAATATTATCTAGGAGTTTGGTAGCTTCTCCTAAGGTGGTTTCCATGAAAGTGCCTCCGGCGGCCGAATCTAAAAGATTTCTAGAAGCAAAATTCAAGCCAACATAAAAGCTGAATAATCATCCATAGATTCAAACCATGTGTAGGCCAATTACGTATCATCAATTTCATTCTCTCCCAAGCTTGTGCAACATGCTCATGATCTAGTTGCTTAAAATTCATAATATTGTTTCTAAGAGAGATGATCTTAGCAGGAGGGAAATACTTAGAGATAACAGCATCTTTACACTTATTCCACGAATCAATACTATTTCTGGGCAAAGAGGAAAACCAAGTTTTAGCACGATCTCTAAGTGAAAACGGAAATAACTTCAATTTAACAATATCGTTATACGTATCCCTTTTCTTTTGCAAATCACACAAATCAACAAAGTTGTTTAGATCGTAGCGGCATCTTCACTAGGAAGGCCGGAGAATTGATCTTTCATGACAAGATTCAACAAAGCAACATTGATCTCGCAAGATTCAGCATCGGTAATAGGAGCGATCGGAGTGCTAATAAAGTCATTGTTGTTGGTATTGGAGAAGTCACATAATTTGGTATTGTTCTGAGCCATAGTGACAAGCAAGCAATCCAACACACACAAGCAAACAAGAAGCAAGCGAACGAAAAACACACGGCGGAATAATGGCAAATAAAACGGCAAGGGTGAAGTGGGGGAGAGGAAAACGAGAGGCAAATAAATGTAATGCGAAGGATAAGGGTTTGTGATAGGTACTTGGTATATGACTTTTGCGTAAGTCTCTCCGGCAATGGCGCTAGAAATTCTTCTTGCTACCTCTTGAGCTTGCGTTGTATTCCCTCGAAGAGGAAAGGGAGATGCAGCACAGTAGCGTAAGTATTTCCCTCAGTTTTTGAGAACCAAGGTATCAATCCAGTAGGAGACCACGCGCGAGTCCCTCGCACCTGCACAAACAAATAAGAACTTCGCAGCCAACGCGATAAGGGGTTGTCAATCCCTTTACGGTCACTTACGAGAGTGAAATCTGATAGAGATGATAATTATATTTTTTGTATTTTTGGTTTAATAAAACAACAAATAAAAGCAAGAAAAGTAAAGTAGATGTAAATTGATATGTTGAGAATAGACCCGAAGGCCATTGTTTTCTCTAGTGGCTTCTCTCATGATAGCGGTATTCTACGGCGGGTAAACAAATTACTGTCGAGCAATTGATAGAAAATCGAATAATTATGAGACTATCTAGGCATGATCATTGTATATAGGCATCACGCCCGAGACAAGTAGACTGACTCCTGCCTGCATCTACTACTATTACTCCACACATCGACCGCTATCCAGCATGCATCTAGTGTATTGAGTCCATACGAACAGAGTAATGCTTTAAGCAAGATGACATGATGTAGAGGGATAAACTAAAGCTATATGATGAAAACCCCATCTTTTTATCCTTGATGGAAACAATACAATACGTGCCTTGCTGCCCCTACTATCACTGGGAAAGGACACCGCAAGATTGAACCCAAAGCCAAGCACTTCTCCCATTGTAAGAACTATAGATCTAGTAGGCAAAACCAAACCAATAATTCGAAGAGACTTGCAAGGATATTATGAGCACACATAAAAAGTTCAGAGAAGAACCAAATATCTTTCATAGATAACCTTGGTCATAAACTCACAATTCACCGGATCTTGACAAACACACCGCAGAAAGAGATTACACCGAATAGATATCCTCGAAGACCGATGAGAACTTTGTATTGAGATCGAGAGAGAGAGAGAAGAAGCCATCTAGATACTAGCTATGGACCCGAAGGTCCATGGTAAACTACTCACAACTCATGGTGAGGGCGATGATGATGATGATGAAGGCCTCCGTGATGGATCACCCTCCCGGAACAAGCTCAAAGATGGGATCTCCATGGGAACAGAAGCTACGGCGGTGGAATTAGGGTTTTCTCTCTGCGTATGGAGTTTCTAGGGTACGTAGGTATATATAGGAAGAAGGAGGGCACCGGGGGCCGTGTGGGCCAGCCTCAAGGTAGGGGGCGCGCACTGGGAAGGGGGTGTGCCCCCCACCCTCGAGGGCAGCCCAGCTGTCCCCTGACTTGGTCCTGACGTTTTCCGTGCGTGATTTTCTCCAAAAATATCTCTCGTGAAGGTTTCATTCCGTTTGGACTCCGTTTGATATTCCTTTTCTGCAAAACCCTGAAATAGGCAAAAAAACAGCAATCTGGACTGGGCCTTTGGGTTAGTAGGTTAGTCCCAAAAATGATATAAAAGTGAATGATAAAGCCCATTAAACATCCAAGACATCATAAATAATAACATGGAACAATCAAAAATTATAGATACGTTGGAGACGTATCACTCAGCACCCCAGGCCCTCCTGTCATCGACAGTGGCTGGCCCAGACCCGGTCTATTTAGTTTCTTTAGTATTATGTTTTTCTTCAGATTTGCGTTAGTTTTGTTTTGCTAATAACTTTTTACCCATGCATTCAAATGAAACAAACCTTATATGAAATCTGTTTAGAATTTAGAGTAGTTTCATATTATGTAATGTTCTGCCCTGTTTAAAATGTTGGTTGCTTTGTTTTGTGAAATAAACATGTTAAAAAGGTTTAATTCATAACTTTTAAACTGTAGCTCGGTTTAAAATAGTCTTTATATGTTTTTGGGGCAGAATTCTGCATAGAATAACTTGTTTCACCCAGTTTTGATGTTTAATAACTTTTAAATGGTGTAATGAGCAGAACAAGACCAAATATAAATATGAACATGGGGATTTTCCGGAATTATTGTTTGTTTCTTTCGGCCCCATTTAATTTGCTTGTATGTTGTAGTTTGTGTTATGATGCACTCCTTGCCATGTCAAACATCATTTAAACTTGTTGGGTGCTTAACAAGATCAACTAAATAACTATATGTGGTGTTTTGTCAATATGCATTCTCTTGCATATTGGGATACACTTAATTGAAGTGTGGTTGTTGCATTTTGCCATGCCATGTTGTTACACCAATCATGTTCCACTTGTGTGTGCATCATACCATGATCATGCTCATACTCATCATGTCTTGCATCATGTGCTTGTGCATTGCATCGTGATTGATTCTGTTTCGGTTTTGTATTCTTGTGTTTGGTAGAACCTGGTGATGATTTGAAGTTCGAGGGTCATGTTGAGAGCATGTTCAAGGAGCAAGTTTATGATCCCACCAAAGACATACCAGGCAAGATGACCATTCCTTGATATCACCTCTATCGTTGCTATGCTAATTGTCTCGCTCTATCGCTTTGTCGCGCTACCTATCTATTTGCTTGTCAGCCCCTACCTTGACATGAAACCTCTAACTACCTTCTTAGCAAACCGTTGTCTGGCTAAGTTAGGCTTTTACTCAAGCCCCTCTTACATCGTTGATAGTTGCAGGTGAAGATGAAGTTTGCGCCATGTGGATTGGATATTTTGGGAATAACACAATATCTATTATTTACATTAATGCACCTATATACATGGCAATGGGTGGAAGGCTTGGCCTTTTGCTCGGTGTTTTGTTCCACACATGCTGCCTTAGGACCAATAAACTGGTGTTATGTTCCTTGATTTTTTGTTCCTCACACGGTTGGGGTTTATGGCCCCCCTTGATAGTTTGCTTTGAATAAAACTCCTCCAGCAAGGCCCAACTTTGGTTTTACCATTTTCCTAATAACAACAAAATTTTGCATAGGGACTAGCTACCCCGTGGATTCTTAATCTACAACTCGGGCCAGTGCTCCTCATGAGTGTTGGTCCAAACTAGAGCACTTTGCCGGGCCGCCCCTTGGCAACTTGGGGTATTTTGGCTCCCGTACGCGTCGCTCATCCGTACGTGTCGGCACGTCGGGAGGTCTTGCTAGACTTGTTTTACCATTGTCGAAATATCTTGTGCACTGGGATTCCGAGTCTGATCGGGTTGTCCCTAAGATAAGAGGTTTTACCTCTGCTGATCATGAGAGCTTGTGATGGGCTAAGTTGGGACACCCTTACAGGGTTATGATCTTTCGAAAGCCGTGCTCGCGGTTATGTGGAGGATTGGAGTTTGTTAATATCCGGTTGTAGATAACTTGACACAAAAACTCAAACATAATACAATACCGTGTGAGTAGTCGTGATGGTCTCTTTTCGAGGGAGTTCGGGAGGAGAACACGGCTGAGTTATGGATGACTTGTAGGTAGACATGATCATCTAGCGATCATGAATAGTTCACGACCAATGGCTTTCACTTCTCTTCTCGCTCTGAAGTTACATAAGCTAGCCACCTCATCTACGCTTAGTGCTTACAGCAGCTCACTTATACACTTTGTCCTTACCCAAACGCTTTGATAATTTTGATACCCAGGAATGGGATTGCTGAGTCCTCGTGACTCACGGCTTACTACAAACACAGATGTAGATACAACCGTGTACGATGCAGGTGATGGCCAGGAGCTCAAATGAGAGTTTGATGAGCAACGTGGGCGTATGTACGTGACGTTCCCCGATGATCAGTAGTGGTTCCTACTAGGGCCGATCGGGCATAGTGGGTGGTTATCTTCCTTTCCATATGTAATAGTCCATAGCCGAACTTGTGTGTACTCTGAATGATGTATGACTTATTTATGCAATGTGTGAAGTGGTGATTGTAAGCCAACTATATTATTTTACCTTTGTTCTTGTACATGGGAATGTGTGAAGATGACCATCTTGCGATCATACCAGAATGCAGTTATGCCTCTAAGTCGTGCCTCGACACGTAGGAGATATAGCCGCATCTTGGGCGTTACAAGTTGGTAATCAGAGCCTTCCCTGACCTAGGAGCCCCTGCTTGATCGAACCGATGCCGATGTTGAGTCTAGAATCAAAAATGTTTTGAGTCTTAGGATTATATATATCGAAGAATAGGAATTCTTTTTCTCCTTATCCCCTTCGTCGCTCTGGTGAGGAATCCTGACGTAGAAGTTTTGACTTCCTAACCTCTTTTCCACTATTTTTTTAGGATCACGCGGGTATTGTTGGGATCGTTCCGATATCTTTGTGACGAGAATTCTATCGTGGGGCCTCCCGTCTGTTTAGGCTTAGTCACGGGGAGTTGAGCTCTGAGGTCTGATACGTCTCCAACGTATCTATAATTTTTTATTGTTCCATGCTATTATTTATGAAGTCTTGGATGTTTAATGGGCTTTATCATCCACTTTTATATCATTTTTGGGACTAACCTACTAACCCAAAGGCCCAGTCCAGATTGCTGTTTTTTGCCTATTTCAGGGCTTGGCAGAAAAGGAATATCAAACGGAGTCCAAACGAAATGAAACCTTTGCGAGAGATATTTTTGGAGGAAATCACGCTCGGGAATCTTCGGGACCAAGTCAGGGGACGGAGGGCCAGCCCTCGAGGGTGGGGGGCGCGCCCCCCTTCCCAGGACGCGCCCCCCTACCTCGAGGCTGGCCCACATGGCCCCCGGTGCCCTCCTTCTTCCTATATATACCTACGTACCCCAGAAACTCCATACGCAGAGGGAAAACCCTAATTCCACCGCCGTAGCTTCTGTTCCCGTGGAGATCCCATCTTGGAGCATGTTCCGGGAGGGGGATCCATCACGGAGGCCTTCATCATCATCATCATCATCGCCCTCACCATGAGTTGTGAGTAGTTTACCACAGACCTTCAGGTCCATAGCTAGTATCTAGATGGCTTCTTCTCTCTCTCTGGATCTCAATACAAAGTTCTCCTGAGTCTTCGAGGAGATCTATTTGATGTAATCTCTTTTTTGCGGTGTGTTTGTCGAGATCCCATGAATTGTGAGTTTATGATCAAGGTTATCTATGAAAGATATTTGGTTCTTCTCTGAACATTTTATGTGTGCTCATAATATCCTTGCAAGTCTCTTCGAATTATTGGTTTGGTTTGGCCTACTAGATATATAGTTCTTGCAATGGGAGAAGTGCTTGGCTTTGGGTTCAATCTTGCGGTGTCCTTTCCCAGTAACAGTAGGGGCAGCAAGGCACGTACTGTATTGTTTCCATCGAGGATAAAAAGATGGGGTTTTCATCATATTGCTTGAATTTATCCCTCTACATCATGTCATCTTGCTTAAGGCGTTACTCTGTTCGTATGAACTCAATACACTAGATGCATGTTGGATAGCGGTCGATGTGTGGAGTAATAGTAGTAGATGCATAATCGTTTCGGTCTATTTGTCTCGAACGTGATGCCTATATACAATGATCATGCCTAGATAGTCTCATAATTATTCGCTTTTCTATCAATTGCTCGACAGTAATTTGTTTACCCGCCGTAGAATACCGCTATCATGAGAGAAGCCACTAGAGAAAACTATGGCCCCCAAGTATTCTCAACATATCAATCTACATCTACTTTACTTTTCTTGCTTTTATTTGCTATTTTATTAAACCAAAATTACCAAAAATATAAACTATCATCTCTATCAGATCTCACTTTCGTAAGTGACCGTAAAGGGATTGACAACCCCTTATCGCGTTGGCTGTGAAGTTCTTATTTGTTTGTGCAGGTGCGAGGGACTGGCGCGTGGTCTCCTACTGGATTGATACCTTGGTTCTCAAAAACTGAGGGAAATACTTACGCTACTGTGCTGCATCTCCCTTTCCTCTTCGAGGGAATACAACGCAAGCTCAAGAAGTAGTAAGAAGAATTTCTGGCGTCGTTGCCGGGGAGGCTTATGCAAAAGTCATATACCAAGTACCTATCACAAACCCTTATCCTTCGCATTACATTTATTTGCCTCTCGTTTTCCTCTCCCCCACTTCACCCTTGCCGTTTTATTTGCCCTTCTTCCGTCGTGTGTTTATCGTTCGCTTGCCTCTTGTTTGCTTGTGTTGCTATGTGCCCTCAATTAGCTTGCATCTTCGTTTGCTAAAAGAATGGATCCTCATCCACTTGCTAATCTCTTTAAGAGATCCAATTATGTTGAACCTATTGCTAGTGAGCTGCGTGCACTAGATTAACTTTATGGGGTTTTGCTTTAATTTATGAATCTGAAAATTGTGAGGAATTGTTAAAAGAAAAAGTGATTCATGATAGCTTGTTAAATAAAAAGCATGAGTGCAATGATGTTATTGAAAATTCTATTAATGTTAATTGTGCTAATGATGTGCAAAACCCTAAGCTTGGGGATGATTATTTTGCTATGCCCACCACTTGTTGCAATGATCATGATTGGGGTGATGATTCTTACGATCTTGAAAATTTATTTAAACCCCATCATGAATATGAGATTGATAATAATGTTTGCCATAATATTGAAAGTGGGTTTAAAAGAATGTCAACTTTTGGTCCCACTACTTTAGATATTGATCAATCTTATGAGTTTTTTGATAAAAGTGGGCTTGGAGAAGCAATGACTTTGTTCTATTAGTCCCACTATTTTGAATGAGTGTCGACTTTGCATGCATGTGGATCATGAAGAGAATATTTTATGTGATAGCTATATTGTTGAATTTGATTATGATCCTACATGTAATTATTATGAGAGAGGGGAATATGGTTGTAGAAATTTTCATGTTACTAAATTACCTCTCGTTATGTTGAGATTAGTATTTTTTTTCCTTGCATATGCTAGATCTTGCTTGTCTTGGTAATTTGTTTTCCTATAAGATGCATATGCATAGGAAGTATGTTATACTTAGATGTGTTTGTCACATGTCTTATGATGCTCTCTTTGCGCTTCAATCCTTGTCTTTCATGTGAGCATCATTGAATTCTCAAGCCTATCTTAATGGCTATAAAGAAAGAGCTTGTTGGGAGGCAACCCAATTTTTTGTTTTTTTGTTTTTGTTGCTGTTAGGGAATAAATATTGCATATAGCCTCTGATTAGATGTGTTTTCATGTTTTGTTTAGTGTTTGTGCCAAGTAGAACCTTTGGTAAGACTTGTGTGAAGTTTATATGATCTTGCTGTGAAAAACAGAATCGTTAGCGCTCGCTAAAGTAGTCTTAATATTTTACTGGAGCGTGCTTTTTAGTTGATTCTTTTGCTGCTGATTGGTAGACAAATGCAAATTTACCAATTTAGTTTGAATTTTTTGGAGTTCCAGAGTAGGCGAACCCAGCAGATTACTACAGACTGTTTTGTTTTTGACAGATTCTGTTTTTTCGTGTGTTGTTTGCTTATTCCGATGCATCTATGAGTAATATTGGAGGATGTGAACTATAGAGAACTTGGAGTACAGTAGGTTTAACACCAATATAAACAATGAATCAATTCCTTGATGTACCTTTGAGTGGTGGTTTGCTTTCTCTTACTAACGGAGCTCACGAGAATTTTTGTCTAAGTTTTGTGTTGTGAAGTTTTCAAGTTTTGAGTATTGCTTTGATGGACTATGGAACAAGGAGTAGCAAAGGCCCAAGCTTGGGGATTCCCGTGGCATCCCAAGTAAAATAAAGATAATCAAAATCCTAAGCTTGGGGATGCCCCGGGAAGGCATCCCCTCTTTCGTCTTCATCCATCGGTAACTATACTTGGAGCTATATTTTTATTCGCAACATGCTATGTGTCTTGCTTGGAGCGTCTTGTATAATTTGAGTGTTTGCTTGTTAGTTTGCCACAATCATCCTTGCTGGACACACCTATTTGTGAGAGTTAAATATGGCCTAGAAATTATTAGAACACTCTATATGCTTCACTTATATCTTTTGAGTTGAATAGTTTTTGCTCTAGTGCTTCACTTATATCTTTTAGAGCATGGTTGTGGTTATATTTTGTAGAAATTGTTGAACTACCATGCTTCACTTATATCTATTTGAGAGTCTATTAAAACAGCATGGTAATGTGTTTAGGCTAAAGAAACTAGTCTTCACATGATAAACATCCAATGTCAATGTAGTAAAATTTTCACACCAAGTGCATTGAATAGAATGAGATGTTGGATGCTTGATAATTGTTTTGAGACATAAGGATAGTGATATTAGAGTCATGCTAGTGGAGTTATTATGAAATTGAAGAATACTTGTGTTAAGGTTAGCGATTCCCGTATCATGCACGTATGGTGAACCGCTATGTGACGAAGTTAGAGCATGAAGTATTTGTAGAGTGCCAACCTTTGTGTGGAGGTCGGGGGTGCGCGATGATTAAATCCTACCAACCTCCCCCCTAGGAGCATGCGTTGATTACTTTGTTTCTGATGACTCGTAGATTTTTGCAATAAGTATATGAGTTCTTATGACTAATCTTGAGTCCATGGATTATACGCACTCTCACCTTTCCACCATTGCTAGCCTCTCTTGTAGCGCGCAACTTTCGCCGGTACCATAAACCCACTATATATCCTTCCTCAAAACAGCCACCATATTGTTCCTCAAAACAGCCACCTTACCTCCCTATCATGGCATTTCCATAGCCGTTCCGAGATATATTGCCATACAACTTTCCACCGTTCCATTTATATGACACGCATCATATTGTCACAGTGCCATGCATGATCATGTAGTTGACATCGTATTTGTGGCAAAGCCACAATGCCAAAAAAATCATACATGTCACACATGATTCATTGCCCATCCCGGTACACCACCAGAGGCATTGATACATCCAAAACGTATCTATAATTTATGCTTGCTCCATGCCTCTTTTGTGTGGTATTGCTATGATATTTATGCACTTCCATACACTTTTGATCATATTTGGACTAACCTATTAACTCAGTGCACCATAGTGCCAGTTCCTGTTTTCTGCTATTTTTCTATTTCAGATTTCCCCCATATTAAAAGTGCTCCAAAAATTCCGGGAAAAATACAGGAAAAATCAGCATACAGGAAGCTTCGAGAAAAACCAAAGTGGGGCCAGAGGGGAGCCAGGGGTGGCCCAGGCGGCCACCCGGCGCGGCCCCACCCCTGGCCGTGCCAGGGGGGCGCCTGGGGGCCCCTCTCCGCCTCTGGTGACCCCCCTTCGCATATATATTCCTCGGGTCCCGAAACCCTCGAGGACGGAACCCTTTTTCGCGATCTCGCCTCTGTTCCGCTGCCGCCGCGCTTCCAACATCGGGAGCATCAGGAGAACTCTTCCTGGCACCTTGCCGGAGGGGAGAACCACCACCGGGAGTTTCTCCACCACCATGGACGCTTCCCGGATGAGTCGTGAGTAGTCCCCCTTGGACCATGGGTCCATGACCAGTAGCTATGTGAAGTTCTCCTCCCCTCTTTGTTCTTCATGGTTTAGACCTCGTGAGCTGCCCTACATGATCGAGGCACATATGTAATCTTTATGTTGTTGCTCTGCTGAGTTTGCTGGGATCCGATGGATTATGAGATTATGTTCAGATTGTGTGTGAGTAATATATTTGATTCACCTCTTTTATATTTATGTTCCTAAGTAATTCTAGCATGTTCTCCGTTGTTGTTTATTGCTTTGGCCGAGTAGTAGGTAGTAACTCCAAGAGGGAGCGTTATGCTTGATTGTGGGTTCATGCCCCCTGATGACTAGCTTGAGTGACAGAAACATGAGTCTAGGGGATGTGATGTTGCCACAAGGGGGAAAACAACGGTGCTTGTACTTGCGGGTGCAAGGATAGTTTACTTTACGCAGAGTTCTTTTAATGCAGTTGTCTGTTGCTTTGAGTTTACACTTTGGGTGGGACTCGCAACTTAATACCAGCGAGATGTTCTGGATAGATATCTCAAGGTGGATGATTAGTAGTAGATGCAGATGGATTTCGGTCTACTTGCCTTGGCGTACCGCCCATGCTTTTGAGCCTCTACCTTTCTTTGCAGCATAGTTAGCATTGGTTTGCGCACATAATCCTGTCAATTGCCCAGCTGTAATTTGTTTACCTCGCTTAGTTGTTTTATCGTCTTTTGGGAGAGAGACATCACTAGTGAACATCATGGGACCCCGGTCCATATTACCACCATTGATCACACCTTATATTTACTTCCTATTTCTTTTTCCTAGTTGCAGTCATAGCTATCATTATTATCTCTTGTGTTTGATCCTTTGTAAACAACAAGGCCGGAGGGATTGACAACCTCTCTGTACTCGTTGGGAGCAAAGTTATTTGTATCTGTGTGCAGGTCCTGTCAACCGCTAAGTTTCTGGCGCCGTTGACACCTTCTTGTCGACCCTCGGGGTCTCACGGGATTCGATCCTTGGTATCTTTGCCAAGGGAAACTTGGTGCTACACTACATCTCAAACCTTCCACTTGGGGTAACCAACGAGGGGCGAGAAGCCATAAGGCATTCATATAGAGTCATACTTTGTTCTAGTATCGAGTTGTATTTTCAAGTTGTAACAAAAAGTGTGATGATCATCATTATTAGAGCATTGTCACGTGTGAGGAAAGGCCAATAAAAAAAGAAAAGGCCAAAAAATCTAGAGAGGGGCAAATTAAAAAATCCCCTCCAAAAAAATGAGAGAAAAGAGAGAAGGGACAATGCTACTATCTTTTTCCACACTTGTGCTTCAAAGTAGCACCATGATCTTCATTGTAGAGAGTCTCATGATTAGTCACTTTCATATACTAGTGGGAATTTTCATTATAGAACTTGGCTTGTATATTCCAACAATGGGCTTCCTCAAATGCCCTAGGTCTTCATGAGCAAGCAAGTTGGATGCACACCCACTAGTTTCTTTTGTTGAGCTTTCATTCAAATTAGCTCTAGTGCATCTGTTGCATGGCAATCCCTACTCACTCACATTGATATCTATTGATGGGCATCTCCATAGCCCGTTGATACGCCTAGTCGATGTGAGACTATCTTCCTCTTTTTTGTCTTCTCCACAACCACCTCTATTCCACCCATAGTGTTATATCCATGGCTCATGCTCATGTATTGCGTGAAAGTTGAAAGGTTTGAAAAGAACAGAGTATGAAAACAAGTGCTCGGCTGAAATCGGGGTTGTGCATGATATGAATATTTTGTGTGATGAAGAGGGAGCATAGCCAGACCATATGATTTTGTAGGGATAACTTCCTTTAGCCATAGTATTTTGAGAAGACATGATTGCTTTGTTAGTATTGCTTGAAGTATTGTTATTTCTTATGTCAATATAGACTTTTATCTTGAAACCTTCAGATCTGAACATTGATGCCACAATTAAGAGAATTGCATTGAAAAACTATATTGGTTAGCATTCCACATCAAAAATTCTTTCTTTATCATTTACCTACTCGAGGACGAGCAGGAATTAAGCTTGGGGATGCTTGATACGTCTCCAACGTATCTATAATTTTTTATTGTTCCATGCTATTATTTATGAAGTCTTGGATGTTTAATGGGCTTTATCATCCACTTTTATATCATTTTTGGGACTAACTTACTAACCCAAAGGTCCAGTCCAGATTGCTGTTTTTTTTTTGCCTATTTCAGGGTTTTGCAGAAAAGGAATATCAAACGGAGTCCAAACGGAATGAAACCTTCGCGAGAGATATTTTTGGAGGAAATCACGCTCGGGAATCTTCGGGGCCAAGTCAGGGGACACAGGGCCATCCCTCGAGGGTGGGGGGCGCGCCCCCCTTCCCAGGGCGCGCCCCCTGCCTCGAGGTTGGCCCACACGGCCCCCGGTGCCCTCCTTCTTCCTATATATACCTACGTACCCCAGAAACTCCATACGCAGAGAGAAAACCCTAATTCCACTGCCATAGCTTCTGTTTCCGTGGAGATCCCATCTTGGAGCCTGTTCCGGGAGGGGGATCTATCACGGAGGCCTTCATCATCATCATCATCATCGCCCTCACCATGAGTTGTGAGTAGTTTACCACATACCTTCGGGTCCATAGCTAGTATCTAGATGTCTTCTTCTCTCTCTCTCTAGATCTCAATACAAAGTTCTCCTCGGTCTTCGAGGAGATTTATTCGATGTAATCTCTTTTTGCGGTGTGTTTGTCGAGATCCAATGAATTGTGAGTTTATGATCAAGGTTATCTATGAAAGATATTTGGTTCTTCTCTGAACTTTTTATGTGTGCTCATAATATCCTTGCAAGTCTCTTCGAATTATTGGTTTGGTTTGGCCTACTAGATCTATAGTTCTTGCAATGGGAGAAGTGCTTGGCTTTGGGTTCAATCTTGCGGTGTCCTTTCCCAGTGACAATAGGGCCAGCAAGGCACGTACTGTATTGTTGCCATCGAGGATAAAAAGATGGGGTTTTCATCATATTGCTTGAGTATATCCCTCTATATCATGTCATCTTGCTTAAGGCGTTACTCTGTTCGTATGAACTCAATACACTAGATGCATGCTGGATAGCGGTCGATGTGTGGAGTAATAGTAGTAGATGCAGAATCGTTTCAGTCTACTTGTCTTGGACGTGATGCCTATATGCAATTATCATGCCTATATAGTCTCATAATTATTCGCTTTTCTATCAATTGCTCGACAGTAATTTGTTTACCTACCGTAGAATACCACTATTATGAGAGAAGCCACTAGAGAAAACTATGGCCCCCGGGTCTATTCTCAACATATCAATCTACATCTACTTTACTTTTCTTGCTTTTATTTGCTATTTTATTAAACCAAAATTACCAAAAAATATAAACTATCATCTCTATCAGATCTCACTTTCGTAAGTGATCGTAAAGGGATTGACAACCCCTTATCGCATTGGCTGCGAAGTTCTTATTTGTTTGTGCAGGTGCGAGGGACTGGCGCGTGGTCTCCTACTGGATTGATACCTTGGTTCTCAAAAACTGAGGGAAATACTTACGCTACTGTGCTGCATCTCCCTTTCCTCTTTGAGGGAATACAACGCAAGCTCAAGAAGTAGCAAGGTCGTGTCATCGCATTGTGTATCGTTATAGTTCCGGAATATCAGAGGTGGCCAACATCAAATACTCTTCTATGTGTGTCTGGTGGTGAGATAACCCCGATGTCACCCAGTACTGGGGGGATAGTTCGGGAGTATTGCCACAGCTAGTATAGCGGATGCTTTTCGAAGGTCTGAGGTACACGGTTTCCGAAGGTGCCTGGTTATGTGTTGACGGATGGATACAGATGGATGTAGGTATTGTTAGTTGGGTGAGATATTGTTCTTCCCATGTATCCCCAACACCAGATTGCATAACCAGAAAGTTTTGGGGAATTAATAGGTGGGAATTCAAGTAGCTCTTAGGTAATCTTCCAACGAATGCATGATATGAGGTTGGGGTTCAACGTCTAGTGGTTCGTTTGTCACGGTCGATTTTACACTGGTTGTGTTGCATCTTAAAAAAAATCCTTGGTTATGCTGATTCGGGGATGCAATGTCCTTTCTAACGTCGTGCCCGGGCGGCCTCATCACGAAAACTTTGGATGAAATCTCTATCATGTATTTGTTCCAGCTGTTACCTTGATTGGTTTATTCTTCAACTAATTCACGTGGCTTCTCAACAAGTTGATGTGTCATTTAAGCTTATGGAATTCATTCGTTCATTGCTCTGTTCGAGTGATATTGTGAAGACTTATGTTGCAACATGTATAGCCTTTGATGCAGGTTATCTATCTTGCAATTGGGATTCTAACGGTTGTCATCATCTCCAGGATGGCACCCAAAAAAATTCCCAGCCAGAACCCGGAAGGTGAGGAAGAACGACCACCCTCCCCCCCCCCCTCCGCCTGAGGCACGACGAACTATGATGGAAGCTACCACCGCCAATACTCAGATGATGCTTCAGATGATGCAAGCTTTTCAAGCAAGTCAGAACAACCAGAACAACCAAGGGAATCAAGGCCGAGCTAACTTCAACAATCACCCCCACTTTTCTACTCTAAATCAATTCCTTGCAAATCAGCCCAAGACATTCACCTTTTGTATGATCCACTCGATGCCGAGGACTGGCTCACTGACATCAACAAGCATTTCAACTGCAGTAATGTTAATCAAGTGGACTATGTCAAGTTTGCATCCTTTCAGCTGAAAGACCAGGCCGTATATTGGTGGCAACAATACAAAGACTCCAGAGCGGGTCGTGAGATCTCTTGGACTGACTTCTGCCGTGACTTTCGTTCTCATCACCTCCCAACAAGTGTCATTGAAGGAATCTGTGAGCAATTCCGTAATCTGAAGCAAGGAAGCATGTCCGTGTATCAATACAATGTCAAGTTCCAGAATCTGGCCCGTTATGCAAAGCAAGACATTCCCGATGCCAAGAGAAAGATCTACCAATTCCGAGGTGGTCTGAAAGATGAACTCCAGCTTGCTCTCACTCTATTCGAGCCAGGCAATTTTGATCAATTCTACAACATGGCTCTCAAACAAGAAGCTGCCCAGCTCAAGTGTGAGGCTTCAAAGAAAAGAATCAAAGACGTAGTCCACTCTTCTTCCTCCTCACAAGTGGTTCCTAAGCAGCAGAAGTTCTGGCTTCCGCCACCTCTAGTGTTCCGTCCTCCAAGTCAGAACAAACACTCAGGTGGTCGTGGATCTTCCCACCCACCCAACCCAAGCAACCATAACAAGTCTCAGTTCCAAGCTCCAAGGCCAAGCGGTCCTTATCATCGGTCACTCTTTGAGGTTACGTGCAACAAGTGTGGTCAGAAATGTCACTATGCTAACAAGTGCAACCAAAGGCGCCTTCCACCTCCTCCTCCTATCAAGTCGTAGAGCAATGCTATTGTCAAGCACAACCCCAAGTATGCAAGAGTCAACCTAATGAATGCAGCTCAAGCATACTATTCTTCGGATGTGATAATTGGTAATCTTCAAGTTAACTCAACTCCTGCAAAAGTTTTATTTGATTCTGGTGCACTGCTCTCTTTCATTTCAAGACCATTTGTTGCCAAGCATGAATTCGTCACTGAAGTGTTGCCAAGTCATTTGAAAATTATTTCTCCTGGATTGCAAATGTCCTCTCGAGTGCACGTACCAGATGTTTCCATCAAGATGGGCAATTATTCATTTCTAGCTTCCCCAGTTGTTCTCGGCAATTCGGACATCGACCTCATTCTTGGAAAGGATTGGCTCTCTAAGCACAATGCTCTTCTCGATTGTGTTAACAAAGAGGTGAGTCTAACTCATCCTTCCGAAAACGTGATTATCTTCGCAGCTCGAGATAACACAATCAGGCTATCCTCTCTCAATGACAAGGGAGAGATTAATGCCATATCCCAGATTCCGGTGGTTTGCGAATATGAAGACGTATTTCCTGAAGAATTGTCAGGGATGCCTCCCAACCGTCCAGTTAAATTCGTCATTGAACTTGAACCTGGTACGGAGCCAGCCTGTCGGCGTCCGTACAAACTTTCTCCTAAAGATCTGAAGGAATTGAAGAAGCAAATCGACGAGCAAGAACGCATGGGTTTGATCAGACCGAGTTCTTCCCCATGGGGTTGTGGTGTTCTTTTTGTCAAGAAGAAGGATGGCACGGATCAGCTTTGCATTGATTACCGGCCATTGAACAAGAAGACAATTAAGAACAAGTACCCTCTCCCCAATACATGAGCTTTTCGAGCAACTAAAAGGTGCCAAGGTTTACTCGAAGCTTGATCTCCGAATGGGTTACCATCAAATTTGTATCTGTGAGCAAGATATTCCCAAGACCGCCTTCAGGACAAGTTTTGGCTCCTACGAGTACACAACCATGTCCTTCGGGCTTGCAAATGCCCCTCCCACCTTCCCTCGGATGATGCATTTCGTATTCAACCCCTACACCAATGAGTTCGTCCTCATCTATGTCGACGATATTTTGGTATTCTCCAAGACAAAAGAAGACCACGCCAAGCACCTCCGTTTGGTTCTCTATGGGCTCAGAGAGGACCGCTTTTATGTGAAATTCTCAAAGTATGAATTCCGGCTTGATGAAGTTCTCTATCTTGTTCATATCATCTCTGCCAAGGGCATTTCAGTTAACCCCGAGAAGGTTGAAGCAATTGTTAAATGGGAGCCTCCTCAAAACGTCAAGCAACTCCGATGCTTCCTCGGGCTCACAAGCTATTGTAGAAGGTTCATCGAGAACTTCTCCAAGATTGCTAAGCCTCTGTCCAACCTCTTGCAAAAGAATGTCAAGTATTCTTGGACTCGTGGGTGTGATGTGGCATTCAATACACTCAAAGAGAAGCTTGTCTCCGCTCCGGTCCTTACTCCTCCTGATGAATCCAAACCATACCAAGTGTTCTACGATGCCTCCTTGCAAGGTCTCGGTGGTGTCCTTATGCAAGAGAAGAAGATTGTGGCCTACATTTCTCGGCAGCTGAAGCCAAACGAGAAGAACTAACCCACTCACGATCTTGAGTTGGCGGCAGTTGTCCACGCCTTGATAACCTGGAGACATCTTTTGTTGGGCAGACAGGTTGACATCTTCACCGATCACGAAGAGCTTGAAGTATATCTTCACACAACCAAACCTCAACCTCTGTCAGACTCGTTGGGTTGAAATGATTCAAGAGTACAACCCAATCATTGAGTACACTCCTGGCAAGGCCAATGTGATTGCAGATGCCTTGAGAAGAAAGGCTTATTGCAATAGTCTCATCCTCAAACCGTTCCAACCGGATCTTTGTGAAGCATTCTAGAAACTCAACCTTCAAGTTGTTCCGCAAGGATTTCTTGCCAACCTTGGAAGATCAAATTCGTGAAGCGCAACTTCTTGATGCTATGGTGAAAAAAGTGAAGCATGTTATTGCCAAAGGTACTCCAAAGTACAAGTGCTGCCGCATTGATGACAAGGACACCTTATTCTTTGAGGACCGGATTGTGGTTCCAAAAGGTAACCTACGGAAGGTCATAATGAATGAAGCTCATAATTCCCTTCTCTCGATACATCCAGGCAGCTCCAAGATGTATCATGACCTCAAGCAATCCTATTGGTGGACTCGCATGAAAAGAGAGATTGCTCAATTCATGAACGAGTGTGATGTCTGCCGCTGAGTCAAAGCAGAGCATCAATGTCCAACTGGACTTCTCCAACCTTTGCCTATTCCCGAGTGGAAATTCGATCACATTGAGATGGATTTCGTCACCGGCTTCCCAAAGTCCAAGCGAGGAAATGATGCTATCTTTATGGTCATTGATAAGCTCACAAAAGTGGTTCATTTTCTTCCAGTCAAGGAATCCATCAACGCAGCCCAACTGGCAGAGTTGTACACCTCCAGAATAGTTTCTTTGCATGGTATCCCTCAAGTCATATCCTCAGATCATGGAAGCTTGTTCACTTCCAAATTCTGGGATTCTTTCCAGTCAGCTATGGGTACCAAGATTCGCTTCAGCGTAGCTTTCCATCCTCAGACAAGTGGTAAAGTCGAGAGAGTGAACCAAATTCTCGAAGAAATGCTCAGGGCATGTGTCATCTCCTTTGGTATGAACTGGGTAGACTGTCTTCCATTTGCTAAATTCTCCTGCAACAATAGCTTCCAAGCAAGATCAGGTAAAGCACCATTTGAAATTCTCTATGGCAGAAAGTGTTGTACCCCTCTCAACTGGTTCGAGACTGGTGAATGTCAACTCCTTGGCAATGATTTGATCTCAGAGGCCGAAGAAATGTGCAAAGTGATACATGAGAATCTCAAGGCCGCACAATCGCGCCAGAAGAGCTAGTATGACGGCAAGCATCGTAACTTGGCTTTCGACATTGGAGACCATGTATATCTTTGTGCTTCTCCTATGAAGGGAACTCAGAGGTTCGGTATCAAGGGCAAGCTAGCTCCAAGATACGTGGGTCCTTTCAAGATTATTAGGAAAATAGGCGATCTTGCCTACCAACTCGAGCTTCCTCCAAACTTCTCCAATGTGCACGACGTGTTCCACGTGCCACAACTCCGCAAGTGCTTCAAGATGCCCGAGCGCATCGTTGCCTTCGAAGAAAATGAACTTCAAACCGACTTGTCTTATCATGAGCACCCCATTGCTATCCTTGAAGAGACCGAGCGCAAGACTCACAACAAATCAATCAAATTCCTGAAAGTGAAGTGGTCACACCATACCGACAGAGAAGCTACGTGGGAACGCGAGGATCACCTCCGCTTCGAACATCTGGAGTTCTTTCAGTCCTAGATCTCGGGACGAGATCTTTTCATAGTGGAGGAGAGTTTGTAACACCCCAGATGTAACCTTTCCAAATTTGGCAATATATTCAACTTGGTCGTCATCCTTTTCCTGGGGGGTCTTTTCTTCTTATTTTGCTATGTTTCATTATTGCATTGTCATGCCACCTTATGTTGCATCATTGTCATATCATATTGCATTCTTTCCTATTGTCATTTTTGCATTCTCTTGTCCATATCATGATGCATTGTGTGGGTTCTTATCATGATGATCATGTGCTTGAGTGAGGTAGCACGCATGTGTCTCGTTGCATGTTTCATATGTGAGCCATGCATCCTACCCTCTCTTCATTTCCCTTTCCTTACTTTTGTGGCAAGCTATCCTCCTAGCCTCAATTAATGTTCATCTTTTCCCTAAAATTCTTAGACCATGTCTTTAACCTATCCGCCAAGTTTCAGTACATTTGGAGATGTTTTGGCCAGATTCAAAAATGACTCAAGTTTGAAGTAAATTCAAACTTGAATTATTTTTCTTTCTTTAAATCAATGCCAGAGCATTTTATTATAATAGTGCACAATTCCAGAAGCATGGGGATATTTTTATCTCTCCCAAATTCCTCTTCTAACCCCCTGTGCATTTTCTTTTGGCTTTTCTGTTAAACAAAAAGAAAAGGAAGAACAGAAAAAGAAGAAGAAGAAGCAGCAGCACACCCCAACTGGGCCTAGCCCCAGGTCGGCCCAGCCATGCAGCCAACTCGCGCCCTCCCTGGTAAATCTTCGCAGCGCCATCTAAGCACCTACCTGAACCCGCATGTCATACCCTCCACCTCATCTTTCTTCCTCCTCCCGTTGTTTTTCCCCTCTCACAGTAAAAACTGCGAGCTGCGCACATGGCCACTGAGTGTAATGCCCCGGATGTAATACTTTCCCTTTTGGGCATATAATATATCTCCGGCTTCATCTATTCCATTTCGAGTTCTTTGTCTTTTGGGTTTTCGTCATTTTGTCGTGTGCGTGTGTGGCATTCATTCATATCATGTAGTCATGTGCATCGCATTGCATTTGTGTTGTCGGTTGCATCCGATTCCACGCGTTCCTTCCCGTTGTCCGTTTCGCGTTCCGGAGCTCCCTCACGTGTCCGTGGCGTCTCATAGGCCTACTTTGGTGTTTGGCCGTGTAACGTTACCGGTGTGGCGCGAGACTTGTTGTGTGTTGTTGTTTTGTTGTGTGTAACCCGCCTGTCAAATCTCGTCGCGTTTCGAGTCCGTTTGCTACCCCAACAGTTGTTTGTGTGGGCTCAAAGTGCCTCCACTTTGAGGCCCAAAACACCCCCTCCAACAGCCCACCAACCCCTCCTAGCCACTTCTATCATCTAGGCCATCCAAATCTGATCCGGTGGCCGAAAACCGCACTCCATTTGGGCAACCCTAGCTCCTTGTGCCTATATATTTACCCACTTCCCCAAATTTGTGCCCCAAAACAAGGAACCCCTAGCCCCCACTTCATCCCCTTCCTCCAGCCAGCCACCTCGCCGGAATCTCGCCGGAGAGTTCGCCGAAATTCCTTCCACGTCGCCGGAGCTCCTCCACTTCACCGGAATCCGCGGCACCGCCGGCCATCTCCACCGTCACCGCCTCCAAGCCCTCTCCTCCCCACCGTCGGCCCTCTCGCCGGATTCTTCCGCCCCTCAGGCCGCCCAGCCGCCGGGCCTCTTCAGCCGCCGCCGGAACAAGCCTCGAGCGCCGTCGCTCGCTGGGGTCGGGAGGCGCCCGACCTCCTCCAGATCGGATCAGCGCCTGGGCCTCTCCGCGTCGGGCCGCATCGAACCCTAGGCCCAAGCCGGGTCCTCTCCATCCCGCGCCGCCGATCGGATCTTCCCCGCGCCGCCTGGGCCTCTCCGCGTCGGGCCGATCGGATCTTCCCTCCGCCTGGGCGTTGACCGCCCCGCTGGGCCGGCCCGTCCTCCACTCCGCCTGGGCCGTCGCTCCCTAGGCCACCGCGCGCCGCCAGCTTGAGATCGGGGAAGCCCCCCGATCCAGAGTTCCCGGTCCAGCCGCTAACGGGCCCGGTTGACCGCGGGTCCGGCCCGTTAGCCGGTTGACCGCGCCCGTTAGGCCACCGCGCGCCCGATCCGCCCCGTTTGACTCCTCCGGCCCGTTTTCTCAGATCTGAAGGTTGCCCCGAAATTCTCTAAGTCACTGGTTATTTGCTTGTCTGATGCATTATTAGAACTGTGATAACTTTTAGTGTGGTGATCCGTTTTGCGCAAATGAGGTGTCCAGACGTTCGTGGTGACTAGCACTACGATTCATTCCATTGTGCCATGCATGTTAGAGATCATCTAGATGCTTGTTTTTCTGTTGCAAGAGTGCATCCCGATATAAACTGCTGATATGTGTTGTTTTTATGCCATCTTTGCATAGTGATATCTTTTAGCTCGTTTGTCTGAATGAAGCAAATGACATGTCCACGTGTTCGTCTTGCCATGCTCTACATGTTGCTTGTGTTAGGTTGCATGATAGATTTATTCTTGCCATGGTTATCCTCGTTGCAAAGTGCCATGTGGCTGTGATGTTGTTTCACTTGTTATGAAATACCATCTTGTTGAGCTCATTGCTATCGTTGTGTTTATCTCCATGATGCATGCTTGTGTGTTTCGGAATCACCATCATGTGTACTTTGATGTGGTGCTTACCACTTGCCATGTTTAGTTTCGAGGTGACTTAAACTTGCTCTTTCAGATGCCATGATGAAACTGCTGTTTTAACACTTAGTGGATTTTCACTAAGTCTGAAATCTGTAACGTTCCGATGCCATGTTTGCTTGCTGCTCTAGGACAAACCATGATAGTTTTGGGGTGGATCTTGATGGTTCCTTGTAGTATATATTGTTGGCTTTCCATTCATGTCCTCACATGCTTATTTAAGTGGATGTAGCATAGTTAACTTTTGCTCCAAAGTTTCAATAAAATTCTGCTGTCAGAATTTTGTTGTCAAGTTCAATATGTCCAAGCTTGTTGCTATTGATCCGTGGCTCCTTTGGGGGTGCACCTTTGGACTTATTTGCTGTAGGATATGTCTAGTTTATGTTCATGCTCTTTGCCATGTTGTTTGAGTGCTGTAGCTTATTTTTTCTAGTGCTCCGAAGTTGCTATGTTGCTGTAATTTTCAGCTTTCGCATGTTTCTTGTTTCGGGCATAACTTTTAGCCCGTAGCTCCGATTTCAGCGAGTCTTATATGAAACTAGATTGATTTTCCGTGTAGATTCATAATCTCCTATTCTTGCCATGTTTTGAAGTGTTTTGCTTGAGTGCTATTTCCGTGCTCTGTGTGCATCCTTAGTGCATCCATCATGCATCCATCATTTTTGTGTGTGCATTGCATCTTGTTGATTCGTGCCTTGTGTGATTGTATTGTTTAGAGCCGGAAGCTGAGACCGAGTACGAGTACGAGCACGTAGTTACCAACGAGGTTGAGCACGAGGACCCTTCTTACGATCCGAACGACTTCTCTTCAGGCAAGATGACCGAACCCCGATAGCATTACTATCTTTGCCTATTGCTAGTAGTTCCGCTCTATAGTTTTGCCTCAATGCCCATGTCTTTCTTGTCAGCCTCCTACTTGTAACCATGACCATGTTTAACCACCCTACCTATGCAAACCGTTGCTTGGCTAAGTACGCTTCGCTCAGCCCTTCTTATAACATTGCTAGTTGCAGGTGAAGATCGAAGATGCTTGCTTCATGTTGAAGTTTTGTTGGGTTATATCACACTATATAAATGCTTAATTGAAATCATCTATATATTGGCAAGGGTGGAAGGCTAAGCCTTTTGCTTGGTGATTTGTTCCACTCATGCCGTTAGGAACCGTATAAACCGGTGTTATGTTCCTTGATTATGCGTTCCTTACACGGTTGGGGTGTATGGGACCCCCTCGATAAACCGCTAAGTGCTAAGTCTTTTCCAGCAAGTCCCAACATTGGTACTATTTGCCTAATAACTAAATAACTTGCATAGGGAGTAATTAACCCTCTTTGTTAATTCTACAACCCCGGGCCAGTGCTCCACATGAGTGTTGGTCCGAAATGGGGAGCCTGCGGGGCCACCTCGAGGGAACTCGAGGTTTGGTAAAAACCCGTAGCTTCACCCATCCGGTCGTGTCCTGACACTTAGATACGCGCGACTACTATCAGGGTGTCGACACGCCGGGAGGATTTGCTGGATTAGCCTTACCTTAGTTCGGAGTATCTTGAGCACGGGATTCCGAGAATACTCGGGTCTTCCCACTTTGGAGTTGCGACTCCGCGGATCGTGGGCTTGTAATGGGCCAAGTTGGAACACCCCTGCAGGGTTATGAACTTTCGAAAGCCGTGCCCGCGGTTATGTGGCAGATGGGAGCTTGTTAATATCCGGTTGTAGATAACTTGACACATTGTTCTAATACACTACCAGCGTGTGTACCGTGGCTGTCAATTTCCGAATAGGGATTCGGGAGTTGAACACGGCGGGGTTATGTTTGTTGAGCTTTAGCTAGGATCACTTCGTGATCATCTCTCGACCGAGGCTTTCTCTTCTCGCACTCTCTCACGTAAGCTAGTGCTAGTTGCTGCTGCAGACACTTATTCTTTTCTTCAGCCTTATCCTCTCCCAAGGCTTAAATAGTCTTGTTACCCGGGAACGGGATTGCTGAGTCCTCTGTGGCTCACAGTTACTTCACCACACCAGATGCAGGTCCGATGGTGAGCTATCCAGGTGATGGCACCGAGCTAGACTAGGAGTATGACGAGGAGCGTAGTCGTTACTATGTTCGTTATCCTGATGATCAGTAGTGGAGACTTCTACTAGGATTCGATCCGACCTCTGGATTTAATTTATGTTTGGTATCTTGCCTTTTGGATTTTACCCTTAGAGGGCTGTGATGTTTTATTGTATGATGATTGAGACATGTAATGTATTTGTGTGACGTGGCGAGTGTAAGCCAACTATTTTTATGTTTTACATCCCCATCTTTTACATGAGTTGTGCAAAGATACCAGACTTGCGATCATTCCAGCATGGGGTTATGTCTCTAAGTCGTGCATCGACATGTAGGAGATATAGCTCCATCCTGGGCATTACAAGTTGGTATTCAGAGCCTTCTCCGACCTAGGAGCCCCCACTGATTGATCGAATCATTGACGGTCGAGTCTAGGCACACACTGAAAACATTTTGAGTCCTATATATTATATCGGAGAGTAGGATTTCTTTGCTTCTCATCCCCTTTCTCTCTGGTGAGGACTCCTGACGACTACTCTTGTCTCTTCTATCCTCAAAAATTGCACCAAATTTTTTTTAGGAATCTCGCGAGTATTCTGGGATTGTTTCGATGTTCTTGTGACGAGAATATTGTTCTCGATGCCTCCTGACATTAGGGGTTGTGGCAGTGTCCCGGGGGGTTGAGCTTCGGGGTATTGTCGTCACAAGCATATCGCGGCAGTACTAAATACTTAAGACGGCCGACATCGAAAATCTCTCCTATACGGTTAGTGGCAAGATAACCCCGACATCACCCAGTACTGGGGAGGTAGTTCGGGAGTATTGCCATAGCTTGTTATAGTGGATGCTTTTCGAAGGTCCGAGGTAAACAGTTTCCGAGAAAGACTGGTTATGTGTTGAAGGATGGATACACCTGTATGTAGGTTTAGAGTTGATTGCGCGGTGCTTCCCATGTATCCCCAACACCTGATTGCATAACTGGAATCTTTCGGAAATTCATAGGTGGGTTTATCCAGTAGATCGTAGGCATTCTTCCAACGAATGCAGGCTAGTGAGTTCGGGGTTCTTCATTTAGTGAAGTGGTATTATGATCGATGTTCCGATCAGGAGTTGCATCTTAAAGGGTCCTTGGCTATGCTGATCCGGGGATTGCAAAACCCTTTCGTAACGCGTTCATATGCTTTCAGCACAAAGATGTTAGAACGAAGCTCCTATCTTGTGTTTGTTCCCGTCCGTACCTTGTTGTTTTTCTTATTTTACCTTTTGTCCCCTATGTGGCTTCTCGTGAAGATTGATGTTATCATTTAACTGAGAATTTCATTCGTTCCTCTTGTTCGAATGATTTAATTCGTTCCTATTGTTCGAATGATTATTGTGAAGACTTGTTGCAATTCATTCCATTGATTCAGCTTATACCTTCTGTCAATCAATTGTTGATTCGTGGTCATCTCTTTCAGGATGGCTCCGAAAAAAGTTCCCAACGCTAACCCAGAGGCGGAAGAGGTTCCAGATCGTCCTCCTTCCCCTCCTCCTCCGCCTGAGGCTTGGAGAGCGATTATGCAGACTACAGCTCAGAACATCCAGTTGTTGATGCAGATGATGCAGCAGATGCAAGCTAATCAAGCTAATCAGGGTGTTCCAGGGAATCAAGGCAACTTCTTCAACCAGCAGCACCATGCTACTCTCAACCAGTTCTTGGCCAATAATCCAAAAGCTTTCAGTTACTGTGTCGACCCTCTTGATGCTGAAGATTGGTTAACCGACATAAAGAAGCATTTTGAGTGCAGTAACGTGAAGGAAGAGGATTATGTGAAGTTTGCAGCCTTCCAACTCAAAGACCAAGCAGCTGACTGGTGGCAGCAGTACAAAGACTCCAGGCCAGGTCGTGTGATCTCTTGGGAGGATTTCTGCAAGGACTTTCGCTCTCACCACATTCCTACAAGTGTCATCGAGGGTATGCGTGAGCAATTCCGCAACCTGAAGAAGGGCTCTATGACAGTCTATCAGTATAATGTCAAGTTCCAAAACCTCGCCCGCTATGCTAAGCAAGACATTCCTGATGCTAAGAGCAAAATCTACCAGTTCCGTGGAGGTCTGAAAGATGAACTTCAACTTGCTCTCACCTTGTTCGAGCCCGATGAATTCGACAAATTCTATAACATGGCTTTGAAACAAGAGGCAGCTCAGCTTAAGATGGAGGCTTCTAAAAAGATAATTCGAGATGCCGTTCACTCTTCCTCATCGTCTCAGTTGGCTGCGAAGCAACAAAATTTTTGGCTTCCTCCTCCTCCAGTGATTCGAGCCCCATACAACAACTCCAACAACTCCAACAGCAACAAGAACTCCGGTGGACGTGGTTTCTCCCACCCACCCAACCCGAGCAACCAGTCGAGGAACCAGTTTCAGTCTCAAGGCTCCAAGTCAAGTGGTTCTCATTTCCGTCCTCTCTCAGAAGTGACTTGCAACAAGTGCACTCAGAAAGGTCACTATGCCAACAGATGTCCGAACCCAAAGCGTCTTCCACCTCCTCCACATGTGAGTTCAGCTATTGTCAAGCATAACCCCAAGCAAGCAAGGGTCAATCTGATGAGTGCAGCGCAAGCGGAGAATTCTTCGGATGTGATTTTGGGTAACCTTTCAGTTAACTCTTTTCCAGCTAAAGTGTTATTTGATTCGGGTGCTTCATGTTCTTTCATGTTTCAACCATTTGCATCCAAGTATAATGTTGACGTCCAAAGTCTGCCTCAGAAGTTGCAAGTCATTTCTCCGGGGAGACGCATGACTTCCAACATATTTGCTCCGAATGTTTCTATTCGCATGGGTGATTATCGCTTTCTGGCTAAACCGGTGGTTCTTGGTAATTCTGACATTGACCTCATTCTCGGAATGGATTGGCTTTCTCAGCATGATGCTCACATTGATTGCGCACAGAAGGAAGTCAAGATGACTCATCCTGATGAAGATGTGATTATCTTTGCCTCCAGGGATAACACTATCAGGCTTTTCTCTCTCAATGATAAGGGCGAAATTAATGCCATATCTCAAATTCCGGTGGTAAACGAATATCAAGACGTCTTTCCTGAAGAACTTCCAGGCATGCCTCCACACCGTCAGGTGGAATTTGTCATTGAACTCGAGCCGGGTACTGAGCCAGCATGCCGGCGTCCGTACAAGCTCTCTCCCGATGAGTTGAAGGAATTGAAGAAGCAGCTTGATAAACAGGAGAGTATGGGTCTCATCAGGCCTAGTACGTCTCCTTGGGGCTGTGGTGTCTTATTTGTCAAGAAGAAAGATGGCACGGAGCGTCTCTGTGTTGATTACCGGCCATTGAACAAGAAGACAATAAAGAACAAGTATCCGCTCCCCAACATCAACGAACTCTTCGAGCAGCTCAAAGGAGCTAAAGTGTTCTCTAAGCTCGACCTCCGAATGGGCTATCACCAAATTCGCATTCGCAAAGAAGACATTCCCAAGACTGCCTTCAGAACGAGCTACGGTTCGTACGAGTATACAGTCATGTCCTTTGGTCTCGCCAATGCTCCTCCTACCTTTTCGAGGATGATGCACTACATCTTCAACCCCTATACTGGCGAGTTTGTGCTTGTGTATCTGGATGATATTCTGGTGTTTTCCAAGAATGAAGAAGATCACGAAAAGCACTTACGTCTGGTTCTTGATCAACTCCGAGAGCATAAGTTCTATGCCAAGTTCTCAAAGTGCGAGTTTTGGCTTGATAAGGTTTTGTACCTGGGCCATATCATCTCAGCTGACGGTATTGCGGTAAATCCCAAGAAAGTTGAAGCAATTGTCAACTGGGAAGCTCCTCAGAACGTCAAGCAACTCCGCAGTTTTCTGGGTCTTGCCAGCTATTGCAGAAGGTTCGTTGAGAACTTCTCCAAGATTGCCAAGCCTCTTTCCAACTTGCTTCAGAAGAATGTCAAATACTTTTGGTCTCCAGAGTGTGAAGTGGCATTCAAAACTCTCAAAGAAAAGCTCGTCTCTGCTCCAGTTCTGACTCCTCCAGATGAGTCCAAGCCCTATGAAGTATTCTGTGATGCTTCTCTTCAAGGTCTTGGTGGTGTGCTTATGCAAGATAAGAGAATTGTAGCATACACTTCTCGTCAGCTCAAGCCAAGTGAGAAGAACTATCCCACACATGATCTCGAGCTAGCAGCTATGGTACATGCTTTGATTACGTGGAGACATCTGTTGTTGGGCAGAAAGGTCGACATCTTCACTGATCACAAGAGCTTGAAGTACATCTTCACACAGCCGCATCTGAACCTCCGCCAGACTCGTTGGGTTGAAATGATCCAAGAGTATAATCCCAGCATTGAATACACTCCTGGCAAGGCAAATGTGATTGCAGATGCTTTGAGCAGAAAGGCATATTGCAACAGCCTTCTTATCAAGCCGTTCCAGCCTGAGCTTTGTGAAGCATTCAGGAAGCTCAACCTTCAAGTTGTTCCGCAGGGTTTTCCTGCAAATCTTCAAATTGCTCCTACCTTGGAAGATCAGGTCCGTGAGGCCCAACTCAGTGATGCCATGGTGCAGAAGGTGAAACATGGTATTGCAAAGGGCACTCCTAAATACAAGTGCTTTCGTGTTGATGAGAGAGATACCTTGTTCTTCGAGGACAGACTCGTTGTTCCCAAAGGTGATCTCAGGAAGCTCATAATGGAAGAAGCACATGATTCTCTCCTTTCCATTCATCCTGGCAGTTCCAAAATGTACCAAGACCTCAAGCAGTCTTACCGGTGGACACGCATGAAAAGGGAGATTGCCCAATTCATGAATGAATGTGATGTCTGCAGAAGAGTGAAAGCAGAACATCAACGTCCAGCCGGTCTTCTCCAACCTCTTCCTATTCCCGAGTGGAAATTCGACCACATTGAAATGGATTTCGTCACTGGCTTTCCGAAGTCCAAGAGAGGGAATGATTATATCTTTTTGGTGATTGACAAGCTTACCAAAGTCGCTCACTTCCTTCCAGTCAAAGAATCCATCAATGCAGCTCAATTGGCAGAGTTGTACACTTCCAGAATTGTGTCTTTACATGGCATTCCTCAAGTTGTCTCCTCAGACCGTGGAAGTTTGTTCACTTCAAGGTTCTGGGACTCCTTTCAGTCCGCCATGGGCACTAAGATCAGGTTCAGCACTGCTTTTCACCCTCAGACTAGTGGTCAAGTCGAGCGAGTGAATCAGATTCTAGAAGACATGCTCAGAGCTTGTGTCATATCTTTCGGCATGAAATGGGAAGACTGCCTTCCATTTGCCGAGTTCTCTTACAACAACAGCTTTCAAGCAAGTGCCAGCAAAGCTCCGTTTGAAATCCTCTATGGCAGAAAGTGCCGCACCCCTCTCAACTGTCTGAGACAGGAGAACGTCAACTTCTTGGCAATGACTTGATCTCAGAAGCCGAAGAAATGTGCAAAGTCATACGTGAGAATCTCAAGGCCGCTCAGTCGCGTCAGAAGAGCTACTATGACGGCAAGCATCGTGATTTGGTCTTCAACATTGATGATCACGTTTATCTCCGTGTTTCTCCGATGAAAGGCACCCAAAGATTCGGTATCAAAGGAAGGCTTGCTCCTAGATACGTCGGGCCTTTCAAGATTCTTGGCAAAAGAGGCGATCTAGCCTATCAACTTGAGCTCCCGTCCAACTTCGCCAATGTTCATGATGTGTTCCATGTGTCTCAACTCCGCAAATGCTTCAAGGCACCTGAGCGCATGATTCCGTTTGAAGAGATTGATCTTCAACAAGATTTGTCCTACCGAGAGCATCCCGTTGCTATTCTCGAAGAAACCGAACGCATGACCCGCAACAAGTCCATCAAATTCTTGAAAGTCAAGTGGTCACATCACACCGACCGAGAAGCTACGTGGGAATGAGAAGATCATCTTCGTTCCGAGTACCCTTCCTTTTTCCAGTCCTAGATCTCGGGACGAGATCTTTTTGTAGTGGAGGAGACTTTGTAATGCCCCGGATGTAATACTTTCCCTTTTGGGCATATAATATATCTCCGGCTTCATCTATTCCATTTCGGGTTCTTTGTCTTTTGGGTTTTCATCATTTTGTCGTGTGCGTGTGTGGCATTCATTCATATCATGTAGTCATGTGCATCGCATTGCATTTGTGTTCTCGGTTGCATCCGGTTCCACGCGTTCCTTCCCGTTGTCCGTTTCGCGTTCCGGAGCTCCCTCACGTGTCCGTGGCGTCCCGTAGGCCTACTTTGGTGTTTGGCCGTGTAACGTTACCGGTGTGGCGCGAGACTTGTTGTGTGTTGTTGTTTTGTTGTGTGTAACCCGCCTGTCAAATCTCGTCGTGTTTCGAGTCCGTTTGCTACCCCAACAGTTGTTCGTGTGGGCTCACAGTGCCTCCACTTTGAGGCCCAAAACACCCCCTCCAACAGCCCACCAACCCCTCCTAGCCACTTCTATCATCTAGGCCATCCAAATCTGATCCGGTGGCCGAAAACCGCACTCCATTTGGGAAACACTAGCTCCTTGTGCCTATATATTTACCCACTTCCCCAAATTTGTGCCCCAAAACAAGGAAACCCTAGCCCCCACTTCATCCCCTTCCTCCAGCCAGCCACCTCGCCGGAATCTCGCCGGAGAGTTCGCCGGAATTCCTTCCACGTCGCCGGAGCTCCTCCACTTCGCCGGAATCCGCGGCACCGCCGGCCATCTCCACCGTCACCGCCTCCAAGACCTCTCCTCCCCACCGTCGGCCCTCTCGCCGGAGTCTTCCGCCCCTCAGGCCGCCCAGCCGCCGGGCCTCTTCAGCCGCCGCTGGAACAAGCCTCGAGCGTCGTCGCTCGCTGGGGTCGGGAGGCGCCCGACCTCCTCCAGATCGGATCGGCGCCTGGGCCTCTCCGCGTCAGGCCGCATCGAACCCTAGGCCCAAGCCGGGTCCTCTTCGTCCCGCGCCGCCGATCGGATCTTCCCCGCGCCGCCTGGGCCTCTCCGCGTCGGGCCGATCGGATCTTCCCTCCGCCTGGGCGTTGACCGCCCCGCTGGGCCGGCCCGTCCTCCACTCCGCCTGGGCCGTCGCTCCCCAGGCCACCGCGCGCCGCCAGCTCGAGATCGGGGAAGCCCCCCGATCCAGAGTTCCCGGTCCAGCCGCTAACGGGCCCGGTTGACCGCGGGTCCGGCCCGTTAGCCGGTTGACTGCGCCCGTTAGGCCACCACGCGCCCGATCCGCCCCGTTTGACTCCTCCGGCCCGTTTTCTCAGATCTGAAGGTTGCCCCGAAATTCTCTAAGTCCCTGGTTATTTGCTTGTCTGATGCATTATTAGAACTGTGATAACTTTTAGTGTGGTGATCCGTTTTGCGCAAATGAGGTGTCCAGACATTCGTGGTGACTAGCACTACGATTCATTCCATTGTGCCATGCATGTTAGAGATCATCTAGATGCTTGTTTTTCTGTTGCAAGAGTGCATCCCGATATAAACTGCTGCTATGTGTTGTTTTTATGCCATCTTTGCATAGTGATATCTTTTAGCTCGTTTGTCCGAATGATGCAAATGACATGTCCACATGTTCGTCTTGCCATGCTCTACATGTTGCTTGTGTTAGGTTGCATGATAGATTTATTCTTGCCATGGTTATCCTCGTTGCAAAGTGCCATGTGGCTGTGATGTTGTTTCACTTGTTATGAAATATCATCTTGTTGAGCTCATTGCTATCGTTGTGTTTATCTCCATGATGCATGCTTGTGTGTTTTGGAATTACCATCATGTGTATTTTGATGTGGTGCTTACCACTTGCCATGTTTAGTTTCGAGGTGACTTAAACTTGCTCTTTTAGATGCCATGATGAAACTGCTGTTTTAACACTTAGTGGATTTTCACTAAGTCTGAAATCTGTAACGTTCCGATGCCATGTTTGCTTGCTGCTCTAGGACAAACCATGATAGTTTTGGGGTGGATCTTGATGGTTCCTTGTAGTATATATTGTTGGCTTTCCATTCATGTCCTCACATGCTTATTTAAGTGGCTGTAGCATAGTTAACTTTTGCTCCAAAGTTTCAATAAATTCTGCTGTCAGAATTTTGTTGTCAAGTTCAATATGTCCAAGCTTGTTGCTATTGATCCGTGGCTCCTTTGGGGGTGCACCTTTGGACTTATTTGATGTAGGATATGTCTAGTTTATGTTCATGCTCTTTGCCATGTTGTTTGAGTGCTGTAGCTTATTTTTTTCTAGTGCTCCGAAGTTGCTATGTTGCTGTAATTTTCAGCTTTCGCATGTTTCTTGTTTCGGGCATAACTTTTAGCCCGTAGCTCCGATTTCAGCGAGTCTTATATGAGACTTGATTGATTTTCCGTGTAGATTCATAATCTCCTATTGTTGCCATGTTTTGAAGTGTTTTGCTTGAGTGCTATTTCCGTGCTCTGTGTGCATCCTTAGTGCATCCATCATGCATCCATCATTTTTGTGTGCGCATTGCATCTTGTTGATTCGTGCCTTGTGTGATTGTATTGTTTAGAGCCGGAAGCTGAGACCGAGTACGAGTACGAGCACGAGGTTACCAACGAGGTTGAGCACGAGGACCCTTCTTACGATCCGAACGACTTCTCTTCAGGCAAGATGACCGAACCCCGATAACATTACTATCTTTGCCTATTGCTAGTAGTTCCGCTCTATAGTTTTGCCTCGATGCCCATGTCTTTCTTGTCAGCCTCCTACTTGTAACCATGACCATGTTTAACCACCCTACCTATGCAAACCGTTGCTTGGCTAAGTACGCTTTGCTCAGCCCTTCTTATAACATTGCTAGTTGCAGGTGAAGATCGAAGATGCTTGCTTCATGTTGAAGTTTTGTTGGGTTATATCACACTATATAAATGCTTAATTGAAATCATCTATATATTGGCAAGGGTGGAAGGCTAAGCCTTTTGCTTGGTGATTTGTTCCACTCATGCCGTTAGGAACCGTATAAACCGGTGTTATGTTCCTTGATTATGCGTTCCTTACACGGTTGGGGTGTATGGGACCCCCTCGATAAACCGCTAAGTGCTAAGTCTTTTCCAGCAAGTCCCAACATTGGTACTATTTGCCTAATAACTAAATAACTTGCATAGGGAGTAATTAACCCTCTTTCTTAATTCTACAACCCCGGGCCAGTGCTCCACATGAGTGTTGGTCCGAAACGGGGAGCCTGCGGGGCCACCTCGAGAGAACTCGAGGTTTGGTAAAAACCCGTAGCTTCACCCATCCGGTCGTGTCCTGAGACTTAGATACGCGCGGCTACTATCAGGGTGTCGACACGCCGGGAGGATTTGCTGGATTAGCCTTACCTTAGTTCGGAGTATCTTGAGCACGGGATTCCGAGAATACTCGGGTCTTCCCACTTTGGAGTTGCGACTCCGCGGATTGTGGGCTTGTAATGGGCCAAGTTGGAACACCCCTGCAGGGTTATGAACTTTCGAAAGCCATGCCCGCGGTTATGTGGCAGATGGGAGCTTGTTAATATCCGGTTGTAGATAACTTGACACATTGTTCTAATACACTACCAGCGTGTGTACCGTGAGTGTCAATTTCCGAATAGGGATTCGGGAGTTGAACACGGCGGGGTTATGTTTGTTGAGCTTTAGCTAGGATCACTTTGTGATCATCTCTCGACCGAGGCTTTCTCTTCTCGCACTCTCTCACGTAAGCTAGTGCTAGTTGCTGCTGCAGACACTTATTCTTTTCTTCAGCCTTATCCTCTCCCAAGGCTTAAATAGTCTTGTTACCCGGGAACGGGATTGCTGAGTCCTCTGTGGCTCACAGTTACTTCACCACACCAGATGCAGGTCCGATGGTGAGCTATCCAGGTGATGGCACCGAGCTAGACTGGGAGTATGACGAGGAGCGTAGTCGTTACTATGTTCGTTATCCTGATGATCAGTAGTGGAGACTTCTACTAGGATTCGATCCGACCTGTGGATTTAATTTATGTTTGGTATCTTGCCTTTTGGATTTTACCCTTAGAGGGCTGTGATGTTTTATTGTATGATGATTGAGACATGTAATGTATTTGTGTGACGTGGCGAGTGTAAGCCAACTATTTTTATGTTTTACATCCCCATCTTTTACATGAGTTGTGCAAAGATACCAGACTTGTGATCATTCCAGCATGGGGTTATGTCTATAAGTCGTGCCTCGACACGTAGGAGATATAGCTCCATCCTGGGCATTACACTGAGGCAGCGCCATCCACTCCTCCTAGCCCCTATAAAACCCTCTCGCAGATCCCCTAGGGTTCCTCCTCCTCCCTCTTTCTCCTCTGCGCCGCCGCTGCAGGTGAGAATCTCGCACGCGCCTGCTCCCTGGCCACCCGATCACCATGACCGAGACGTGCAAGAGCTCGTCTCCGCCGTAGGACCTCACGCCGACCACTTGCTTCCTCGACGGTGCTACGGGATGTCAAGATGCCATGTCGGCATCATCTTCTTCCCCCTTCTTCACGGACGCCAAGCCAGAGGCCCTCTTCTTGTTGTCGTCCTCTTCTTCTTCTTCATCGGGTCAACCCCGTTGCCGGCTAAATTCGTCGCCTCCTCGCATCCCCGAGCTCGAACAACTCCCCCAAGGCCCTCACTGTGAGCATCCGCACCTCATCACCGTTTTGCCCCTTCGGCTGTGCATTGTTTTACCCATCTCCGTCGAGCCCAAGCACATCTCCGTCAAACCTCGCCTCCGGCAAGTGGTTCGACCTCATATCGGTTCTCGTGCATGTTTAGTAGGGTCGCGTAGTTCCATAGAGCTGATTCCCTCTTTCTGAGCACCATTTTGGTCATTGATTCATCGGGTCCAAGCCTCGCCCTGCTGCAGCTATTTCTTCGTCGCCGGCGGTGGCCTGTCTTCGCCTGGAGGCATGCATGACGTACGGGAGTGCAACCTCTTGCTGAGAGTCTACCACGCGCCTCTGCCGCTCAGATTGATCACCGGCGAGCGGCTCTGATGAGCTCCTCCGTCATCCTCTGCGCATAGCTCCGCCGACTCCCCTGTTTCGCTCTGATTTGCCCGCAGCCAGCGCTCGTTTCCTGCCTAGCCTCACCGCGCCTGAAGCCCAAGACGAGCTCGAGCTTGTGCTCGAGCGTGTGCACGCGTGCCACCACGCCCACACTCCCTTGCCTATCTCGCACACCCGTCGCCACCTCCTGGACCCCGCCGTTTCACCGTTGCCCGTCGGTGCAGGTCGGTGTGTTCTCTGTTTGAGAGGAGAAGGAACCCCGTCCGCCGTGGAGCTAGTTCAAAAGAAAGCTGTGCCCCATCATGTCAACAACATTAGCAGCAACACAGTGGATCGGGCCACAGTGTTCTACCCGGGAGACCCGGGTTCGAATCCCCTTCAGAGCATATTTAGAACCCCAATTTTTGCATCTGTTGCCTCTATAACAGTGGACCCCATTTGTCATCCTCTCTGCGCACTTACCTCTTATTCATACCCACATCCCTGCCACCTCAGCACCCCGGGCCCTCCTGCCATCGACAGTGGTTGGCCCAGACCCGGTTTATATTGTTTCTTTAGTATTCTATTTTTCTTCAGATTTGCATTTAGTTTTGTTTAGAATTTACCCATGCATTCAAATGAAACAAAGCTTATATGAAATCTGTTTAGAATTTAGAGTAGTTTCATATTATGTAATGTCCTGCCCTGTTTAAAATATTTAAAATGTTGGTTGCTTTGTTTTGTGAAATAAACATGTTAAAAACGGTTTAATTCATAACTTTTAAACCGTAGCTCAGCTTAAATAATCTTTATATGTTTTTGGGGCAGAATTCTGCATAGAATAACTTGATGGACCCTGTTTTAATGTTTAATAAATTTGAAATGGTGTAATGAGCAGAACAAGACCAATATAAATATGCACATGGGGATTTTCCGGAATTGTTGTTTGTTTCTTCCGGCCCCATTTAGTTTGCTTGTGTGTTGTAGTTTGTGTTTTGATGCACTCCTTGCCATGTCAAACATCATTTAAACTTGTTGGGTGCTTAACAAGATCAACTAAATAACTTGATGTGGTGTTTTGTCAATATGCCTTCTCTTGCATATTGGGATCCACTTAATTGAAGTGTGGTTGTTGCATTTTGCCATGCCATGTTGTTGCACCAATCATGTTCCACTTGTGTGTGCATCATACCATGATCATGCTCATACTCATCATGTCTTGCATCATGTGCTTGTGCATTGCATCGTGATTGATTTTGTTCCGGTGTTGTATTCTTGTGTTGGGTAGAGCCTGGTGACAGAGTTCGAGGATCCTGTCGAGACCGTGTTTGAGGAGCAAGTTTACGATCCCACCGAAGACATACCAGGCAAGATGACCATTCCTTGATATCACCTCTATCATTGTTATGCTAATTGTCTCACTCCATCGCTTTGTCGCGCTACCTATCTATTTGCTTGTCAGCCCCTACCTTGCCATGAAACCTCTAACTACCTTCCTAGCAAACTGTTGTATGGCCAAGAGGTGAAGATGAAGTTTGCTCCATGTGGATTGGATATTTTGGGAATAACACAATATCTATTATTTACATTAATGCACCTATATACATGGCAATGGGTGGAAGGCTTGGCCTTTTGATTGGTGTTTTGTTCCAATCATGCCGCCTTAGGAACTGATAAACCAGTGTTATGTTCCTTGATTTTGCGTTCCTAACGCGGTTGGGGTTTATGCCCCCCCCTTGATAGTTCGCTTTGAATAAAACTCCTCCAGCAAGACCCAACTTTGGTTTTACCATTTGCCTAATAACAACTAGATTTTGCATAGGGACTAGCTACCATGTGGATTCTTAATCTACAACCCAGGCTAGTGCTCCTCATGAGTGTTGGTCCAAACTAGAGCACTTTGCGGGGCTGCCCCTTGGCAACTTGGGGTGTTTTGGCTCCCGTACGCGTTGCTCATTCGACCGTGGCCTGAGACAAGATACACGCGGCTCCCATCGGGGTGAAAGCACGTCGGGAGGTCTTGCTGGACTTGTTTTACCATTGTCGAAATATCTTGTGCACCGGGATTCCGAGTCTGATTGGGTTGTCCCTAAGATAAAATGTTTTACCTCTGCTGATCGTGAGAGCATGTGATGGGCAAAGTTGGGACACCCCTGCAGGGTTATGATCTTTCGAAAGCCATGCCCGCGGTTATGTGGCGGATTGGAGTTTGTTAATATCCGGTTGTAGATACCTTGACACAAAAACTCAAACATAATACACTACTGTGTGAGTAGTCGTGATGGTCTCTTTTCGAGGGAGTTCGGGAAGAGAACACGACTGGGTTATGAATGACTCGTAGGTAGACATGATCATCTAGTGATCATGAATAGTTCATGACTGATGGCTTTCACTTCTCTTCTCGCTCTGAAGTTACGTAAGCTAGCCACCTCATCTACGCTTAGCGCTTGCAGCAACTCACTTATACACTTTCTCCTTACCCAAATGCTTTGATAGTTTTTTTACCCGGGAATGGGATTGCTGAGTCCTCGTGACTCACGGTTTACTACAAACACAGATGCAGGTACAATCGAGTATGATGCAGGTGATGGCCGGGAGCTCAAGTGGGAGTTCAATGAGGAACGTGGGTGTATGTACGTGACGTTCCCAGACGATCAGTAGTGGTTCCTACTAGGGCTGATCGGGCATAGTGGGTGGTTATCTTCCTTTTCATATGTAATAGTCCGCAGCCGGACTTGTGTGTACTCTGAATGATGTATGACTTATTTATGCATTGTGTGAAGTGGCGATTGTAACCCAACTATATTTTTTTACCTTTGTTCTTGGACATGGGAATGTGTGAAGATGACATCTTGCGATCATACCAGAATGTGGTTATGCCTCTAAGTCGTGCCTCGACACGTAGGAGATATAGCCGCATCTTGGGTGTTACACATAGCCACTACCACAAACCCTAATCAGTTCATGTCGGTGTACTGGGAACCGGGGTACCCAGACTTGCCTGTCTGCGGGCCGCGACGCGCTCCTACAAACGGCCTGGTACGTCCCAGCTGATCGACCAGCTGCTCAAGACCCTCGCGAGGGGCCAGGCCTCGCGGGGAGAACAACGCCAAGACCCCCTCAGGAGCAGCCTCGATAAGGTGCTCCGGAGGGGCGGAGAACCCAAGGCCAAGCCTGCCTCAGGAGGAGGCAGTGATGTCAGGAGTGATGCACCGCGCCAGCGGGTGCCAGCGCCCGCCAGCGGCGCAGTTACCATTTCGGTGCGAGGGGGACATCGCAGCCGCAAGTTCCCGAGGAGCGGGGCAAAGGTTTCCTTATTGGTGCAACGAGACCGAAACCGCAAGGACGACAAGAAGGATGTCATCGTCGAGCCCACCACCGCGTCATCGCCTGATCCTTTTGCAGGCGAAGACTACTTTTGTCAGGATAGGAACGTCCTTGTGTTCCCGCTCAAATGGCCGTTGTGGAATCCCTTCCCGCCTAAACATTTCGGGGGAAGAGGACCATCGCCGCCTATATAAGTAGCTAGGATTCCCACCGAGAAGGGGATGGACGCACACACTTAACCACTGCACAAGGAGCAAGAACACTAGCCTCCTGACCCTCCCGAGCTCGCCTCCTGAGATCAGGAACCCTTGTACCAGTTCATACTCTAGCTCACCCGGAGCCAATCCACCAAAGCAGGAAGTACGGTCTTACACCTCGCGATGGCCCGAACCTGGATAAACTCTTGTGTGTTTGTTCGTTGTTTGCTTGAATCCTTCCACCACGACGAGAGCGAGGCGCTAGGCAGACGTGAGTGGGAGAGATCTTCGTTCACGCCCATGTGTTCGAACTTAACGGGTTTTGCGGAGCCCTGAATCCGACATTTGGCGCGCCAGGTAGGGGGCGTGTCGAGATCTCGCCTCTCCGACGACCTTGCTCGAACTCGTCCACCAACCCCGCGTCTCCCAGCTCCGACAAACCGCGACCACGATGGCGGAGGCACACTAGACGCGCGCGGAAGCCCGTGGCGTCCGCGCCGCTCAGGCATCGCCCTTCGTCCATGGGACCCGCCGTCACCCTTCTTTGATCGGGGCCGACGGCACGATGAACACCACCAACCTGCCGCCAGAGGACCGGCATCATCCTCCACCCAGTCGACGCCAAGGCCGTGTGGCAACACGGGCGGCCGAACACGCAGCGGCAAGCTCGCGGGACCGGCGCAAGATGGCGAACATGAGGGCTGCTATACTGGTGGACAGGGAGCTGCTAAGGTGTCGGCTGCTCAACAGCGGCCATGACGCACTGCTCCTCGGGGTGGCCGAGCTCCTCGACGCCGCCAGAACCGAAGCCGTGCCGTTCTGCGTCCACACGACGACGTCGGGGACCGGGTGCCGCCTCAGCCACACCCGGCCGCCCGTATGGTCAAGACCCGCGACGACCTACGAAGGCGACATGGGGTATGATCCGCTAAACCCTGCATATGACGCCGCCCCTCTGCCTCGAAGCCCTTTGTATTCAGAAACCGCCCCCGTCGAGGAGCCACCGGAGAGCGACCTCAGGGCTACGCCGAATGCCATATGCAACCAGGCGTTGGAACAAGGGGGCTCGGGAGCAGGAGGTCAAGAGGCGGATCCCCCGCTCATGACCCTCGATCCACCACCACCATCGCCCACGGCCATGGAGCGCGGGTGAGACGTGCGCCGGTGCCTGCGGGGGTTGGCCCTGCAGCACCGGCTATAGGCCTCAGGCCAACAATGTCTCTGGCTCAGGCCTCGGCAGGCCAGGGGGCTACTCTGGATGCCACATCAAGACAGAAAGGGGAGGGAAGGCCCGGGTCAGGCCCTCATCCCCCCGTGTGTGACCCGTCGCGCAGGGCCCGCCCTGGATTTCACCACGGGCTCACTGGCGGCGGGTATGATGCGCGCGGGGAGGGCCCTTCTCCCCCCTCCGCTCAAACACAAGACGTCGCGCCTCCTGACGCACCATCCCCCGGGCTGCGGAGGGTGCGTCTGGAGGCGGTACGGCAGCCCGTCCTACACGCATTAGGAGGGCCCAAGACCGCGGCTCCGTCCCCCTGCTCACGAAATCCCGTACCCGCTGAGCCCAGCCCTGATCAGGAAGGGCTCAGGGGCCATTAGGAGTGTGGGTAGGGCGGGGTCCCCCTCGCACCTCAGGACGCCGTGTCTCTGAGCGATGTTAGCCCTCAGGGGCGACGCGTTCGGAGATCACGTAAGTGGCGCGCCAGGTGCTCGGAGGGGGGCCTATGGCCAAGGTCCCATCCCCCCATCGTGTGCAGTGTCCCACTTCGTGGATGCCGCCTTCGGGTGAGTTCATGAGGGAGCGGACTAGCGCGGGGCGGGGCCCTCAAAGCGAAGGGGCGGGCACGTCAGAGGATCTCCGCTTGTGACACTCTCACATAATAATGAGTGGGGCTGTACATGCCCCGGAGTCTCCGGAGCGTCGCCCTAGGACCTCGGGGGCTCCCTCCCACGCCGAGTGGAAGCACCATGCTCCGCGCTGGCCGTCGACACTGCCCCCCAATGGCTATGCCCACATCCACCAGTGGTAGCCCTACGCTCCGCGCTGGGGAGAAGACTGAAGACCTGCTAAGGGGCCGGACGCGGCCCCTCCTTTTGCTATTTACATTTGCTCCTTCTGTATCTGCCTTCTCAGGCCGATATCGCCACCGTGCGACTCGTTCCGTGAATAAAGGGAGAGTTTTGTCTGTGTTCCGCGATTTCCACCGTGTTTTCTCTTCCCCAGTTCGTCTTTTCGTCTCGCTTAGCCGAGCCAGGCTACGTCCGCAACCCCGCCGTGTCGCTCCTCGTGAGCAGGGGCCCGAGCATGGGCACACGTTCTGTCTGTCTGCTACCGGACCGCAAACCACTCTTGCGCTCACAGCAGGTACTCGCAAGGCGCGTCCAGACGAGGCGGGCGGACGCTCCATCTCGACGCATGACAAGGACTTGAGGCCACGACCTCAGGAGCAAACAAGGGAGTACTTAAAAGCCCATTCATACAGTGTTCAATTATATCATCAAAAGTATAAACCTTGTGACACCCGCCTCACCCGGCTATGGAGCCACAACCAGAAAGCAAATTTATGGCAGGAACTGGATTAAGCATCGACGTCTTCGCCGGAACTGGTGGCGTCGCCCCCCAAGCATCGGCGCGTCCTTGATAGCTGGAACGAGCACCATCACCAACGCGTCCACATGATCACTCACCCAATTCTCCGAGGGGCCGACGACTGCCTCAGGTGCAGGCTCTAGCAGGGCCTCGAAATCCGCACGGGAGTCAAGACAGTGCAAGTTTCCAAAGATGCGGGAAACCGCGCTCCTCAGGACATCGCGGCTTTGCTCCTCGACGCGCTGTCGGGCCTTCCTGACCCCACCTTCAAGACACTCCACCACCCTGGTAAAGAACCCGAGGTACCCGGCGTCATCATTAACCAGGGGACCAGCGACCCCCGAGCCAAGGAGTTCGTCTAGGGCTCGGCCGACCCAGTGCCGCAGGGCCTCAAACATCTCTGAGCGGGTGTGCTGCATTCCACGGACTCATGCAGCTTCCTCGGAGGTTCGAGCCGGGAGGGTGGAAACGTCCTCCACTTGCTGGTAGAGGCAGGACAATTCCGCCCTGGCGGCGGCGCGAGCCTTCTCCGACGCTCGCTCGCGGCGCTCCGCCTCGGCACAAGCCTTCTTCGACGACCGTTCGCGATGCTCGAATGCAACGCGAGCCTTCTCCGACACCTGCAGGCGACGCTCGGCATCCACCAGGCTACTCTTAAGTACCATGATCTCCTTCCGGAGCTCCTTGTGCTTGTCAGCAAAGCGAGTCTCGTGAAGCCCCAGCTTCTGGCGGTAATCCTTCTGGAGGCGCTCTGACTCCCCAGCAGCCTTCTTCGCCGCGACCTCATGGGCATCAAGATTGCCCTCGGCCTCGGCTAGTTGGTGCCCCATCGTCTCTAGGCGCTCGTGCTCCATGCTCAGCTCCATCGCCTCAAGTCCCAATGCCTCCTCCCGCGCCGAGAGGCCAGCGGGACTATCATCGTCAGCCACAGGTGCATCAAGGGCAACCCTTCGGGCATGAACCTGGCACTCAAGCGCGGCGTTTGAAGCTTCGAGCTCGCGCTCACGCTCCTCCGCGGCCGTGCAGCGGCGCTCGGCGTCTCGGGCCTCCTTCAGGGCACGGTCGCAAGCCTCCTGAGCCGCGGCGACCGACGCCTCCGCGTTCCTCAGGGCAGCGTCATGCTGCATCTGGCTTAGGTTGACGGCGGCCCTCAGCTGGCGCCAACCCCTCGCCAGGTGCAGACCCTCGGCCTCAACGCGCTCATCGACCTCAACAACCTCGACCTCGAGATGCTTTAGGGCGCCCGACGCCTCCCGCACAAGGCCATGGCGGACCACACTCCGGCGCACCGCAAGTTCCAGAAGACGACATGGCTAGTCCCCGGCACCCGTGTCGCCCAAAGGGGGCTCCCCCTCTTCCGCGGGTTCAACGTGTACCTCAGAGCTAGTTCCGGAGGCGCGCGGCACCTCCGGTGCTGGGAGCAGGTATGGCCTTGACGGACGAACAACTGCTTGAGCCGCCTCAAGGGCTGGCTGACCCATGGTGGAGACAAGACCCAGAGCACGGAGCGGGCTCCCGATGTACCAAGAGCTGCCTAGCCCCAAGGACGCTTGGGGGCTGGGGACAGGACCTGCGCAATAAGACCAGGGCGCAACTTTGAGGGCCCGCGCATGGCCTCCCGAAGGCCCGGCTTGGTCCGAAGAAGGAATGCAGGCAGAAGCTCCTGTGGGCCTCGCCGGGTGACTCGCGGATGAAGCAGAAGAGACCCTGCAGATTAAGAGGTCAGCGAAACCGCACTAAGAGAGACAGGGAGGACCGAAGCACACGCACCTTCTTGGTACAGTCAGCTTCATCCTCTTCAAGTCCCTCGGAGCAGGACCACGGACGCTCCTCAGCCTCCGCCTCTTGCCTAGCGTCGCGAAGGATGACAGGAGGCTGCCCGAGGCTGATATGCCTGGTCCCGGAGCAAGGCCGGAGCAGGCGCCCGCAGCCGGCGCCTCGCTCCCTGAGGTGGCGCTTCCCGGACTCGCCTCTGCCAGAGGCCGCTGCACCTCCACCTCGGCTGTTCCAGGAGCCAGCGGCGCCTCAGCGCTCTCCGCCACCTCCACCAGCACCGACGCCGGGGCTTCGTCCACTCGCTCCAAGGATGGGGCTGAACCCAGGCCAGGGGCTCCGCTAGGTGCGTCTGCCCCAGAAAGGAAGGACAAGCTTGCAGGCTCGGATACCACCAAGGAATCGTCGCGAGGATTGGGGGTGCCCCCTGGGACCAACCCCACGCATCGAAGTGGGGCATCCTATCAGCAAGGGCCCTCCCGGCTTTTGGAGCCAAGTACAAGGGAACCGCGGAACCAGGGCGAGCCTCAGGCACTTCACCAACAAGTAGCCGCATCAGCCCCTGGATCGTGTCAGGAGGGAGCTGCTCCCGCTGAAGACGCGCGCGATCATCAAGAACCCACATCGGGTTGGAATGGCGCTGGAGAGGGACGACATGGAGGACAAGGAAGTCCCTCACCACCATCGCCAGGGCCAACCCGCTCTTCTTCAAGCTGGCCAGGCAACGCATCACAGGCTCTGCTCGAGGATCCGAGAGGGCTTCGTGCCTCCAACCAGAGGGCGGCACCGCCGGTGCATCGGGAAGATGAAATTGGGGGCTGTACTCGACGGCGTCGACGAACACCCATTGCCGGCGGAACCTGTCGGTGGCAGGACTAAGCGAGAAATCAATCCCGGAGGCAGCAGTCGCCTCCACCGCGCGCAACGACACGCACCCCGAGCGTTGCCTCCCGTCAACCAAGGAGAGGGCAAAGAAGTGACGGAGCAAGGCCACGGAAGGGGAAACGCCAACGAAAGCCTCACACAGGAACGGGAAGCCGGAAAGAAGGACGATGGACCCAGGGTCCAAGTGTAACGCCCGAATCTGGTAATGCGTGAGCACTGCGTAGAAGAAGGCGGAGAAAGGGGGGACGAGACCCCCGAAGATAGCATAAAGATGAAGCTGGATGTCGTTGGCGCCAAGCTCCCTCACCGGCCGGGAGGCGAGCCAGATGCGGGTCGGTCCCCACTCGTTAGTTGCGTCGGCCAAGGCGCGGCGCACCTTGTCCAGACCCTCCTGGTTCACTATGGCGAAGCAACCGAGCGCCGGTTCGAGCACCGGCGGCGACGCGGCAGCCTCGCCGTCTCCTCTCTTCTTCGCCCCACGCGGCATGGCGACAAGCAGGAGAGGGCAGAGAAGGCAAGTAGAGAAGGAGGGCGATTGGGAAGAAGGAAGCAGAAGCGGCATCGAGAAGCCCTACCGGTCGTGCGACTAGCAAGGCGCACAACTACCAAGACTGCGTGGGAGGCGAGGCCGCCCACATCCCATCCAACCGTCGCACGCTGGCCTGGCCCGCAACCTTTGGGGCCCGTGGCGCTTCATCCTCGACCAAGGCTTCGCCCCGAAGCCAACTCCGCGCGCGCCGTGGGCCCGGGGGCTACTGTCGGCGTACTGGGAACCGGGGTACCCAAACTTTCCTGTCCGCGGGCCGCGACGTGCTCCTACAAGCGGCCTGGTACGGCCTAGCTGATCGACCAGCTGCTCAAGACCCTCGCGAGGGGCCAGGCCTCGCGAGGAGAACAACACCAAGACCCCCTCAGGAGCAGCCTCGATAAGGTGCTCCGGAGGGGCGGAGAACCCAAGGCCAAGCCTGCCTCAGGAGGAGGCAGTGATGTCAGCAGTGATGCACCGCGCCAGCGGGTGCCAGCGCCCGCCAGCGGCGCATTTACCATTTCAGTGCGAGGGGGACAACGCAGCCGCAAGTTCCCGAGGAGCGGGGCAAAGGTTTCCGTATTGGTGCAACGAGACCAAAACCGCAAGGACGACAAGAAGGATGTCGTCGTCAAGCCCACCACCGCGTCATCGCCTGATCCTTTTGCAGGCGAAGACTACTTTTGTCACGATAGAAACGTCCTTGTGTTCCCGCTCAAATGGCCGTTGTGGAATCCCTTCCCGCCTAAACATTTCGGGGGAAGAGGATCGTGGCCGCCTATATAAGTAGCTAGGATTCCCACCGAGAAAGGGATGGACGCACACACTTAACCACTCCATAAGGAGCAGGAACACTAGCCTCCTGACCCTCCCGAGCTCGCCTCCTGAGCTCAGGAACCCTTGTACCAGTTCATACTCTAGCTCACCCGGAGCCAATCCACCAAAGTAGGAAGTAGGGTCTTACACCTCGCGGTGGCCCGAACCTGGATAAACTCTTGCATGTTTGTTCGTTGTTTGCTTGAATCCTTCCACCACGACGAGAGCGAGGCGCTAGGTAGACGTGAGTGGGAGAGATCTTCGTTCACGCCCCTCTATTCAAACTTAATGGGTTTTGCGAAGCCCTGAATCCGACAGTTCGGTCTCACCGATAGGGATCACGGTCCCACCGAGTTGGCATTGCAAACTCTCTGTTTCCTCTTCGTAACATTTCGGTCTCACTGAGATGAGCGGATCGGTCCCACCGAGTTTGCCTGACCAACACTCTGTTAGCCTATTACCAAAATCGGTCTCACCGAGTTTGTGTAATCGATCAAACCGAGTTGAGATTTTGCCCTAACCCTAACGCATCGGTCTCACCTAGTTGATAGTATCGGTCCCACCGAAATGTCTAACGTTCACATTTTGAACTACTTCAGTCTGACCGAGTTCATTTATTCGGTCTGACCGAGTTGGGTCAAATGTGTGTAACGGCTAGATTTTGTGTGGAGGCTATATATACCCCTTCACCCCCTCTCCATCTGCGAGAGAGCCATGAGAATATTTTTACACTTCCACTATTCATTTTCTGAGAGAGAATTACCTGCTCATGTGTTGAGACCAAGATATTCCAATCCAACCACAAAAATCTTGATCTCTAACCTTCCCCAAGTTGCTTTTCACTCAAATCTTCTTTCCACCATATCCAAATCTGTGTGAGAGAGTTAAGTGTTTGGGAGACTATCACTTGAAGCACAAGAGCAAGGAGTTCATCATCAACACACCATTTATTACCTTTTGGAGAGTGGTGTCTCCTAGATTGGTTAAGTGTCACTTGTGAGCCTCCGACAAGTTGTGGAGTTGAACCAAGGAGTTTGTAAGGGCAAGGAGATCGCCTACTTCATGAAGATCTACCCTAGTGAGGCAAGTCCTTCGTGGGCGACGACCATGGTGGGATAGACAAGCTTGTTTCTTCGTGGACCCTTCGTGTATGGAGCCCTCCGTGGACTCGCGCAACCGTTACCCTTCGTGGGTTGAAGTCTCCATCAACGTGAATGTACGATAGCATCACCTATCGGAACCACGCCAAAGACATCCGTGTCTCCAATTGCGTTTGCACTCTCCAATCCATCCCTTTACCTTCATATGCAATGCTTTATTTTCCGCTGCCACAACTCTAGAATTGCATGTGTAGGGAGATTGCTTGACTTGTGCTAATTTGCTAAAAACTATCAAAACTTAAAATTAGGAAAAGGCTAAGTTTTTATTTGGTCAAGTAGTTTAATCACCCCCCTTCTAGACATACTTTCGATCCTACAATGTGCATTTTTTTCGTTTTCCATGCAACGTTTCCCAACATGTCGTGCATGCAATATTTCATCAAGAAATCACATTGGCCGAAGTCATGGCCAAAAAAAACTAGAGCTCCAAAATGCGTTTGAAAGCAACATTTTCAGGGCATCGATTTTGTTCTTTTACCACGCCTTCCACCAATGTCGTTTCGTGATGAAATTATGCATACACAACACACATTTCTTAAAGTATGCCACAATTTTTTTAGATTTTTTCTGTTTTATTTATTTTACTATTCACATCAGGAGCATATGAGCTCATGTGTAGAAACTCCACGTTCAGATTCAACACACTATACAACCGTTTAGCAAATTCAGTTAACTAACTATACATGGTCACCATGTACTCCAACCGCGTAGTCCATCATCCACACGACGGTGAAGCACCATCGATGATAGGAGTCACCTAGTTAACTCGTCAATGACTCACCATACAACGGTGCTTCATCAACAACGAGCAGATTGGTGAAGCACCATCGATGATAAGAGTCATCCATACGACGGTAAAGCACCGTCGATGATAAGAATCACCCAGTTCACTCGACATGGACTCAACATATGATGGTACTGCTTCGCCGCATAATCAGGCGATAAGAGTCACCCATCATCACCTCGAACGATAGGGGCCATCAGGCGTCACCTCTGCCTTGAAATGACCGTTGGGGGTGGGGGATGGGGGAGGCATAGAGAATACATGGAGACAGGGCAGCTCGTATTGCAAGCGAATATGCTTAGCAATTGTGGGGCCTATGAGTAAACTTGATGCCTTCCGCCGTCCCAGGGGCCTTTTCATGGTATTTAGCACAACGATAAGGATTTAAAAAAAATGTAGCATGCCGACGTCTCCCCCTTCTCACCCACTGACAATGGGCCAGACGCGCGAGCACCGTCAACAGCTACAGACAAAATTAGCATCGTATTTGAACGTAATCATAAGTTTATGCACTTAAACGATGTATTTTACAAATTCTAGCACCAAAATATCATTCAACGCAACTTTCTTTTGAGGAATATATTCAAGGCAAGTTGTACTCCATAAATTAGGACACCAGCATTGGGGTTGGGCCCCCTCAAACCCGCATGGGGAAATTCCGCGGCCAGCTCTCCCGCCCACCGGACACCAACACCGCACTCCGCCTCGCCGCCCAACTCCAGTCATGCGGCCGCGCCGGCGACCTCCGCCTCGCCCGCCGCCTCCATGCGCGCTTCGCGCTCTCCGGCGCCGCCGCCGCGTCTGCATTCCTCACCAACCACCTCATCACCATGTACTCCCACTGCGCCGACGTCCGCTCCGCGCTCCGCCTCTTCCACGCCATGCCCCGACCCAACCTCGTCTCCTGGACCACTCTCATCTCCGGCCTCGCCCAGAACTCCATGCACCGCGACGCGCTCGCCGCGTTCGCGTCCATGCGCCGCGCGGGTCTCGTGCCCACGCAGTTCGCGCTCTCCAGCGCCACGCGCTCCGCGGCCGCCCTCGCCGCCCCGGGCCCCGGCGCGCAGCTGCACTGTGTCGGCGTCAGGCTCGGTTTCGACGGAGAGCTATTCGTCGCGAGCAACCTCGCGGACATGTACTCCAAGTCCGGTCTCTTGGCAGAAGCGTGCAGGGTGTTTGATCAAATGCCGCACAAGGATACTGTTGCATGGACTGCCATGATCGATGGGTATGCCAAGAACGGGAGCCTTGAGAAGGCCGCTCTAGCTTTCCGGGACATGAAACGAGAGGGGCTAGTTGGAACTGACCAGCATGTGTACTGCAGTGTTTTGAGTGCATCGGGAGGACTCAAGGATGGATGGCTTGGCCGATCCATCCACTCTGCTGTAGTGAAGGCAGGGTTTGAACTGGAGGTTGCTGTGAGGAATGCGCTCAGTGACATGTACGCTAAGGCTGCGGACATGGAGAATGCTGCTCGCGTGGTGAAGATTGACCCTGGAGGTTGGAATGTTGTGTCAGCCACCTCGCTGATTGATGGCTATGTCGAGACTGATAGTGTCGAGGAGGCCCTTCGAATATTTCTTGAGCTGCAGAGGCGAGGAGTTGAACCCAATGAATTTACTTTCTCGAGCATGATCAAGGGATGTGCCACGCAGGCTCTGCTTGAACAAGGCGCTCAGTTCCATGCTCACGTGATCAAGACAAGTATCATCAGCGACTCCTTTGTCAGCTCCACCCTTATGGATATGTATGGTAAATGTGGCCTCGTTAGTTTGTCCGTTCAGTTATTTAATGAGGTTGAACACCATACTGATATTGCTTGGAATGCGGTAATTAATGTATTTGCACAACATGGTCATGGTAGGGAAGCTATCCAAGCTTTCAATAGGATGACCTCAAGTGGTATCAGGCCAAATCACATTACATTTGTCAGCCTGCTTACAGCATGCAGTCATGCTGGGTTAGTGGATGACGGACTGAAATATTTTAACTCCATGAAGAATGCCCATGGTATTGAGGCTAAGGATGAGCACTATTCCTGTATCATTGATATGTATGGTCGAGCTGGGAGACTAGCCGAAGCAGAGAAATTTATACACGAGATGCCTATCAAACCAAGTGTCTATGGTTGGTGCTCCTTGCTTGGAGCTTGCCGGATGCGAGGAAACAAGGAGCTGGGCGAGTTTGCGGCACAAAAAATAATGGAGCTTGAGCCAGATAACACTGGTGTTCACGTATCCCTTTCTGGGATCTATGCATCATTAGGCCAATGGGAGGATGTGAAGGCAATCAGGAAGCTGATGAGGGATAGCAGGATTAAGAAGCTTCCTGGTTTTAGCTGGGTCGATGCTAATAACAAAACTCATGTTTTTTCATCCGAAGATTGGTCACATCCACAGCAGAAGAAGATATATCAAAAACTTGAGGAGCTCTATGAGAGGATAAAGGAGGAAGGTTACGTCCCAGACACACGCTCCTTACCATGTAATTTAGAAGATACTGCAAAGGAGAGGATTCTGCGTTATCACAGTGAGCGGATTGCCGTAGCTTTTGCTTTGATAAGCATGCCTGCTACAAAACCGATCATTGTGAAGAAGAATTTGCGTATCTGTGTAGACTGTCATTCTGCACTGAAGTTCATTTCTAAGGTTGAAGGCAGGGATATTATCGTTAGAGATAACTCCAGGTTTCACCATTTTGGGAAAGGGAGGTGTTCCTGTGAAGATTACTGGTGATTAACTTATATCTCTTCTTTTGCATCAGCAAGGGCATTCTTGAATCGTTGCCATCTATCCATTTCATGGTGCTTCAGTTTTATGTCACTATATTTGAATGCATGGTGTCAAAACAATATTGGTTCTGCGGTGAAATATGGAACTAAACTGCCATTTTGAAAAGGAATGGAAAAAAGAAATGCAAGGCCATAGCTCATTGGTGCGGGCCATTAACTGCCTGCCGGCAAACAGGCACCTGCTTGCCAATGCTTGTGCCTGTGCATGCCATGAATGCAAATAGATATGTTTGTGCAGTTGAAATGGTTTCTAGCTGTAGTTTTGCAAGGCAGAGTACCTAAAAAAAAATCTATTCTAAACGCTGCAGCCCTGTAAAAAATGACGAAGGCCCTTGCAACTCCCCCATTGTTTGGTTTAAAATTTTAAAGGAATTTTGGAAACACATTCATGTTTCTTCAAGCTGGGTTCTGACTATTCTCCTGTAGTTAAGCGTATTGTAGTGGTTAGTAAAGTTGGATGAGGACATTGCGAAATTGAACATTTTGAAGGAAACACTAGTAGTTGATTTAAAGAGAACCCCAGCTACAGGACCAGCTTCAGTTGATAGGTAGAATTAATAAGTATCTTCTCTTTGCCTCTTTACCCAAGAGTTCTTTTCATTTGGAAATGTGGCACCAGACCAGTCCTTAACCATGTATCCCGTTGTGGGGATATTGCGTGAGGTTGATGAACTTGGAGCCTGTCATGGCCTGTCTCATGAAAGGCGTAGCCTGGTAAATACCAACTTAACTTCTTAGGTAAATCATGAATATTATCTTTGTGAGACATATATGTTTGTAAGGGAAAATGGACGCATGGTGTATTGCTTGAAACTTGTTTCCTTGCTCTTGATCAGTGGGAAAATGGTCTTGGTTGATAACCTGTTAATTGTTTGTCATGCTACCACAATGGGCCTAACATGAATGACAAAGAGAATGTAGTTTTGCCTAACATGAATGACGGGAGAATGTAGTTGCAAAGGAAGTGTGAAGGTAGACTGGTAGTACCTCCATTGCGGCTGATAAGTTGTGCCATTGCGAGGTGGATTTCATCTCGAGTCGACCAACGAGTCCTGCCTCACGTGGTAGTCCTTGGCCTTCTCCTCGAGCTGTCTTTTCCCATTCTCCGACGAGGACATCATTACCACAGTTACATCCATAGCTGCACCACATATTGGACCAATTACTAGAGGTCGCGCACGCCAATTAAATTACCAGGTACTTTCATTTCCTGTAATATTTCTAATGTTCATGAGAATATGATGTTGTCTAAATTTGATACATTTTTTGTTGCTTACGAATGAAGGGCCTAGTATGGACAAGAGGTGAACATTGGAGCATGATAAAGTATGGAGATGAAGGCGCGCACAAAGGGAACAAGAATGGAGTTTCTAGTGGAGATTTCAGCACTTTGAAGGCACCATGATGACATAAAAGGACATGGACGAAATATACAAGATGAGTTTTCATAAATTTCGTCCATAGCTTATTATAGGTGATGCCCCACCTTATTTTTGGGCCAGACCCATGTAATTTCAAAATACTACTCCCTCCGTCCCATAATATAAGAGCGTTTTTGACACTACATTAGTGTAAAAAACGCTCTTATATTATGGATGGAGGGAGTATTTTATAGGCTGTTTTTAGAGTCCGTATTTTAGGGGAAACGGCCCAACAGAGATTTTAGTCCCACCTTGGCAAAGGTGGACGAACTTCCCTCTCTTTTTCCCTATAAATACAACCCATAGGGCGTCGTTTAGACTTGGGTTTTGTTTAGACCAGGCCAAGACGTTACAATACCCCACTTTCATCAATAAAGTTTTCATCTTAATTCGCAATATCCAAATTGCAATATTAGTTCTTGCTTGTTTTACGTTTGCGTGCAGGAATTAGACCTTCGTGGTCAGGTTGATCTTGCTCCGGTGTGGTCAATAACCTCTAGGAGTTGATTTAACGATTGCTAAGGCGAGACGTCTTCGCTCGTTCATAGTCGGATCGTCAAAGTCCACTTCCACCAAAAACGATAGCTACCCCTAATCGAAAGACCGAGACACTTTCGCCTCTATCATTCTCCAACTCCTTGATCCTCTCATATTTCTACAGGTTCTTCCTCTTGTATGCCCAACAGTGGCGGATCTAGGATTTGACAATGTGGGGGCAACCATGGACAGTAAATATGCAGTCATGGGGGGGCCAAACAGTAAAACAAATCCCATATAAGCCCTCCCATTTTCTTCATCTTTCTAAGGCCGGGGCCAATGCCCCCCTCTCCCTCACATAGCTCCGCCATTATGTATAGTTTTACTGTGAGATGGTCTGAGATTGTACAGTAACTAATTCATGCTCAAATCCTGAATGAACCCATCAACAAAAACTTCTGGCCATTGAACTGGTGCTTGATGTTCTTTCACGCATCTCCAGTTGCCATTGATGATTGGAGAGATAGGTGATTAACGTGGCGCCTGATGGGGAATGATGATCTCCATAGAACTGGAATTAGCATTAGCCTATCTCCATCTGTTGCACACAATTATATTAGTCTATCCCCGTTTGTTGTACAAAGTAATATTAGACTATCTCCATCTGTGCAAAGTAGCTCATTTCTTATGGACATTTTCTCTGCAGCCATTTTGCAACAATGTCGGCTATAATGTGGAAAATTTGTGCCGGTGATTACCCGTTGAACATGCATTCTCCTTTATGGAAAAACACTAGACGGCCTTCAATATTATCATTCTCCTGTTTTGGTTTATATAAAAAACTATTTCCAGAATCGAGCCTCTATTTGGCGATAACTACTTGGTAATGAAGAGGTATTAACATGATCCGTTGTACCTTAGAAAACATCTTGAAGAAAAAATAAATGCTTTTTAGGGCAAAGTAAAAAATGCTTTCCATTTCAACATGATTGTTTAATTCTATTTTTCTAATGTACATATACCATGTCAACATGATATTTCAGTTATTTATGTTGTCTTTTAATATTATATTTGTCACTGGTGGAGTTAGGGAGAAACTTTAGTTGGGGTAAATAGTAAATATGCAGATTTGAGGGGGGCAAACAATAAAAAGTCGTATATAAGCCCTCCAACTTTTACTTCTTTCTTAAGGCTGGGGCCGGCCAAGGCATTTTTTCCAGGGTAAGCTCATAACCTTGGAAAGAAGAAAAATATTTTTCATTTTTTCAGGGTAAAGAAAAAAGGCTTTTCATTTCAATATGATTGTTCAATCCTATTTTTTCCAATGTACATCTACCATTTCAACATGGTACCCAATATGTTTTTTTCAACACTGTACAAATGCAAGCGCTCATATATACGCGCATACACTCACCCCTAAGAAGGCACACACGCACATCCTACCCTTATGAGCACCTCCGAGAGACTGAGCCAGCATGTCATCTTGAGATTTTACGAAGTCACCGTAGGCGCCTTGTAATCAACGGGAACATCTCCTCCCACTGAGGGTGTGTCGCCGGAAATCTTGATATAAATTCAGGATAAATGCGAGCACCACAATTTGAACCCTGGTGGGCCGGGGATACCACTGTCCTCCTAACCACCAACCACAGGTTGGTTCGCATGGTACCCAGTATGTTGGGATTACAGAATGGGTGTGTCATCTCATCTCCGAAATTACATGCTGAAGATATTTCAGTGATTTGGTGTAACTGATGAAACCCATAAACCAAAAATCGAAGCCGTCAACAGTAACTACATCGATGTACTTCTCATCAGGATTATACAAATTTCCCCTCACGGCAGCACTCTTTATCCTCTTTGCAGGAATCATGACCTGTGGAAAGGTACAAAACAAATCATCAGCTTCGAGTTTCAAGTGGCCGCCCACATATTTCTTAACCGGGATTCAATCCAGTAAACTTTAGCTATCGACCAGGGGATTGTGCTTTGGTTACCTTGTAGGGCACCCTTGTGATGCGGCCCTTGGGTGATTTTAAATCCAAAGGTCTGTCACTATGGAAGGCAATCTTCCCAGTCGAGATGAAAAGCATTCCAGCTATTGGGCCGGCTGTGGTTGAGAGATAACACTGGAAAGCCTTCAGTAGCTTCTCTTCTTTCTCGACTTGGAAGTATTGCCTGAAGACTTTGTCCATGCTACCGGCTTGTAGAACCTTCACACCCAAGCTCAGTTTTCCTTTCACAGTTTCTGAAAGTTTCGGTCCAAGTGCTACTGCAATGCAAAAGATATATTAGTGATGAGAACTGTTGCCTAGTTAGTTTGTAGTATCAACTTTTTGTTGGGATACGCAGATATTAGATGGCATATATACTTACAGTGTTCCTTGAAGCCCTGCATGTAAGTATCTGTTTTCTGGCTTAGCTTGCTCATCCGATAAACAATGGAATTCTTTTTATCTGCGGCGCCAAGGAAAGGATAGAAAATCAGCATTGACATACAAAATACAGTAGTTGGGAGAAGAGAACTGGGCAAGAAGATCGTGAGATCATTACCCTTGTTGCGAACCAAAAAAGAACATGACGGTTTTCCTTGTGTTTTCTCGTCAGCATATTCAAAGGAAGGCAGAGGAATTCCGATGACATGCTTCTGGCTGAAACCCTCCATTGGTGCTTCCTGAAGCTAGCTAGTTAGGCTCTGTTTCCCTGTGAGGAGTTGGCTCCTGCTCCAAGGCATCCGTGGGTTTTATAAGGAGAAGCTTGTGTTAGAAGTTGCTTTGTTCCAAGGAACAAAGTGGTGGAACCGAATCAGCACTTTATGCTGCATACTCACCATCGCCTCCTCAGGATGAAAAAGCAAGGCACACTTTTCTTTGGTAAAGGAACGGTGTTTAGCCCGGCGAACGAGGAGGGAGGTACCGGTGTGTTCCTTTCCTAATGCACTTTCTGTTGCATACAGTTTGTCTATGATCAGAGAAGTTGATGAGTTGGTTGATGGCATGCTTACAGTTAGCTTTACAAGTTATTGATAGGAGAACATGTAGGGTTTACTACTTATCATGATTCATGGAGTAGTTTGTGGCGCCTTCCTGAATGCCGGTTATTCTTTTCCCCTTTCAGCGAAGGAAATGTGCTAGCTAGTGGGAACTGGAGAGTGAAGAGGAAGGTAAGGCAAACACGTTGGTTGGTTTGGAACAGGTTACTGGTAAAAAGACTTTATCAACATTGGTTGGTTTGGCATGGTACATATCTCCTTTACACTTTGCATTTGCCTCACGTTTTTTTGTTCTTTCTGATGGATGTTGTTCAGAGATCTTGACCAGACTAGAAAAACGCCTTTATATGTGATGCAACTACCAGGAAAATGCTGGTGAATGTTGCTATATGTATGCTAGAATCCCACGTGAACAGTGTGAAGAAACTAGTTACAAATGAAACAAAAGAAGATGTTTTGTGCCATTGGGTCACTACCATGTAACCGGGTTCGGAATCGAACTATGCTCCCTAGAAGTGAGCGATAGGGATACTCAAAATCCTACAAAGATGTGATTATCTTCCACTTTTCTCTAGCCCATTGTTTATCCATGATACTAGGAGTTGACAAATTTTGCCATGTTGGCTACTTCGTAATGGCAATAATGACACGCGTAAGCATTTTGAGTTTCCTTAGTTAAATATGTCGAAGTTATATCATGCATTACTTTACTGAACCTACCGCTTAACAATAATATATGCAAAATAAAACAAAAAACTATTCTTCAGGGCCGAAAGTAAAACAGAAATCAGGAAAGGGTCATACATGATACAAGAAGTTTGTTGGTTCAGCCTCAAGATCTTCTTTTAGTTGTGGCACCACATTGGTGGTGTGCTTTTCACTTGTACCTGGGGCCATACCCTTGTGCTGGGAACCTTTAGAATCTCACACAAATTAATTATCCTTCTCCTGCCACTGCCAGATTCAAGGTCCAAGAACGTGGTGCCCAGGGCCCTGCATGTGATGTGGAGGGAGACTAATCTGATGTGTAAAACTGCCTACTTTCCGCTAATCTGGACTCGATCCAGGGACATCATATAGTTCTTCTGCATTTATTTCGCGTTGCGTCCAGTGTTGATTTGATGTACGTGGCACTTATGCAGAACCTCGTCAGAAAGCTAGGTGATCATGCTCGAACGGTAAAGCCATTGGTATGGGCTGTGTAGTGTTCGTGCCATCATTAAGTTTATTATTAGCTTTATATATGTTGATTATTAGATACTAGTTATATTGATATCGGATCTGCGGCCTTTGGTTTGAGGGTTAGTTGAACTCTAGCTTAGTCCCATCATGCATCCACCGAAAGCAGAAAGGCCAACGAATTTCATATTGCAGTATACCCTCTCCTACATTTTCCTCTGTATCCTTGTTTGATTTATATAGGACTAAAAACCAAGAAATCTACTCCCTTAGTTCCTAAATATTTGTCTTTCTAGGCATTTCAACAAGTGACTACATACGGAGCAAAATGAGTGAATCTACACTCTAAAACATGTCTACATGCATCCGTATGTTGTAACCATTTGAAATGTCTAGAAAGACAAATATTTGGGAACGGAGGGAGTAGATGATAGCACTCATGTTGCTGCCGGAATATTTTCCAATATATTTGATGTGGTTTGATTATATGCCCATAAATATCTAGATTAATCAGCGGCGGTTGTTGTTCTAGTGCGTTGATCCTATGTGCCTTTAGCACGATGACTTCCCGACTGTCTACTAAAACAATGCCACCTCCGCCCCATCTCCGGGCATCCCTGCGGCCGTCGCGCCGCTCTCTGATACGCCCAAAATGCATCACTATTTTGTATCATAATTTATCCTTATTCATTGATATATTTCACGTTACGGTGATGTTCTTATGTTGTTTTGGTCTATTTTACACAGTTTGCAAACTTTCCGATGCCGAAGCAGCAGACGCAGGATTCAGCAGTAAAAAGTGGACGCTGAGTTGCTGAAGAAGAATACCTCTAAATTACTTGAAAATTGACGGGAGATATTTTTCAGACGGATCACGAAGGCACGCGAAAGGGCAACCAGAGGGGGGCCACAGGGTGCCCAGGCGCCCTGGGGGCGCGCCCCCCTGGCCGCGCCGGGGGGCGCCTGGAGCCCCTGGCCCACCTCTGGCCGCCCCCTTTTGCATATATGCTCTCCGTTATCCAAAAACCCTAAGGACGGGAATTTTTACGGAGTTCCGCCGCCGCTTCGTGGCAGAAACCTACAGAGAAGAAAAAGCCATCTCCGGCGGGCAGATTCCGCCGGGGAGATCACCTCCCGGAAGGGGAGATCGTCGCCATCGTCATCACCATCGTCACGGGCATCATCGAGATCATCATCAACATCATCCCCAACACCAGCACCATCTCCATCTTCATCCAAATCTCATCTTACAATCGCAACTTGTGTTGTAACTCGTACTACCTATCTGTCACATCCCTAGCTAGCACTTGCATTAGGACCTAACTAGAGTGTGCATCATGTTTACTTTCAAAGAAACTTGAAATGGGATTAACAGAAACCCCAGCACCCCTCCCCTAACAACTAGGGTTTGCTAAAATATTTTCCAATGTACCCAAAATGTCCTTCAAAATGTTCATCATTTCTGCCTTGGTCTTAAACCTCTGCCAAAAATGGTGCACATTTTTCTAGGACAATCTAGGGCTCTGGATTAAATCATATGGTATTTGAATTTGGGCATTTAAATGCTACAAAATATTTTAAATGCTCAAATAATCATAAACTATAATGTTTCCTACTGTTCATAATATATACAATAGGTATGACAAGTGTTATGAGTTATAAAAATGTTTAGGCATTTTTATTAAATGAACAAAGCTGCAAAAGAAATGAAACAGAAAAGAAAATAGGAAAAAAAGAGGAGAGAGAATACTTACCTGGCGCCCACCCGGCCCACCTGCCGGCCCAGCCCAGCTGCCGCTCCAGCGAGCTGCTTGGCTCGGCCAGGCAGGCAGGCAAGTGCTCGACGGCGACCGCGCCGCACGCCACGCAGCTGCCCGCCGCCCTGCTTCGTCTCCTCGCCGTCCTGGAGGGATGGTTCGACCCTCCACGTCCTCCTCGACCCCGCAGACACCTCCACCTCCCCCCAGTTCCTCTCCTCCGCTCTCCCCGCGCCATGACCGACGCCGCCGTGATCGCACCGTCGTAGAAGCCGCGTCCACCTTCGTCCCTGAGCTCCGCCCTGGTGTCCATCGTCTCCGTCGTCCTCGACTGCTTCGAACAGGCCGAGCCCCGAGCGCTCGCCCGCCCTGGAGACGTCCCCGACCTCTTCTTCCCCAACTCCGGCCGCGGAGATCCCCCTCGCCGTTCTGCTCTACTCCGACCACCCCCGAGCTCGCTCCGGTGCTCGCTGCAACCCCTGTGAGCCTAGCTACCTCCTCCCCCTCTCCGTTGGCTCCCTTTTGCCCTGTAACACACTGCACGAAGCTCAACCGCACGCACCGCCGCCGTGCTCGCCGCCGGTGATGCTCCGGTGACCATTTGGTCACTGGCACCCGTCCAACGTACTCACCACAGCACGTAGATGCGAACGGTGCTACGCACGCATCGTCTAGGTCCCTGCAGCCGTTTCTCCACACACGCCCGACGCCGGTCGCCACCGTCGAGCTCGTTGCCGTCGTCTCCGGCCACCCCAGGTCCGGCGACCACCTCCATCCGACGCGCAACAGCAAGGGCTATCCAACGCACCCAGCCGCAGCTCGAACCGTGCACCGTAGGCGTTTTCCGAAGCCCGCCGCCGCGTTTGGCCTCGCCGGCGGCTAAACGCCGGCGAGTTGGACCTGTTTTGACCACGGGTTTGACCCCCTGGGTCAATGACATGTGGGCCCTGCCCGCAAGTCAAACCTAGTTTAGGTGTTAATTTATTTTTAATTAGTTAATTAGTTTAGTCACTGACACGTGGGCCCTGGCCCCACTGACAGCTAATTAGTTTTAGTTTAACTCTAATTAACTCAGTTAATTAGCTGTGACACTGACATGAGGGACCCACTGGTCAGGTTTGACCTGGACTGGCCCTGTTGACTGTCTGACGTCAGCATGATGTCATGCTGACGCAGTAAAGGTTTTTCTGGGATTTTTATATTTAAATTAATTCAGGAAATTCCAGAAAATACCCAAAACTTCTAAAAATCATATAAAATCAACCATAGCTCAGATGGAAAAGATTTATATATGAAAAATGATCAGAAAAATCCAATCTTTCTAATGGCACTGGTTTCATGCATGTTTGAACAAGTTAACTTGCTGTATATATCAAAAACATGATGATGCACTTATTGAAATAATAGTTTGAACTTCAATTTGAATCCTTGATTCAAATAGGTTCAAACCCTTCTGGTTTTAGTTGCATTAGCCAACACACATGCATCTTGCCATGTCATAAACATGCATCATATTGTTGCATTTGTTTGTTAATGATTGTATCGCCGGTATTCTCTGTGTTAGGTCCTGCTCCCGAGGATACTGCTGCGTATCCAGTTGAAGAGCAGTACCCGACAACTACCTTGTCAGGCAAGCAATCATTGATCATTCCGATACAAACCCAATCTTCTCGCTCCTGCTCTCTTTTACTGCATTAAGGCAACAGCGCGTGAACTGCTACTTGCTGCGGTAGTTGAACCATATTCCCTTGCATGACCTGTCATTGCCACAGTAAATAGTTGAAACCCACTAGCATGTGTAGGAGTTGTTTGAGCCATGTGATGTGTGATCCACCATGCTATTTACTTATGTTGCCTGCTATGCTTAGAGTTGTGTCTGGTCTGATTCATCTGGGTGATGGATCAGAGTGAAATGATCTTACCGATAAAGAGAAGGAAGTGTGGAATACGCTTGGTAAAGGTATCGATGAAAGGCCATGTAGGAGTACATGGTGGGTTGTTTCATTGGAATCGTCCATAGGACCCGAGATCTGTATGTGTGGTTCAAGTTACAGCTACTACCACGCATTGGGATCCTTAATTGACCCTCTCGGCTTATTAATTACCCTTGATCTCTGTCCAGGAGTTGCAACTAGTTTCTGGTGTTTATAGCTTACTGGAGGTCGTGCACAACGCTGACCCTCGGGGTGGGTTGTGATGCGACAGGTACGTGGCACGGTGTACCGGTTGCCCGTTTGGTGACTCGGGAACCCTGTACACATCATTTGGGGCCGTGAGCGACACCCCGGCCGGATCTCCCCACGGATGGAACCCAAATAGGCGATAAACCTGGACGAGAGACTTGAGTAGTTAGTCAGGTCGTGGCCGACACCCCCGCTGGGCTTCCGCTTGAAGGTTGCCGAGTACACGCCGAGTAAACGGCGATAAGTGGTGAAAGCGTGTGTGAAGAGGTACACCCCTGCAGGGTTATCAATCTATTCGAATAGCCGTTGTTCGCGGTACGAACTACTTGGTTACTCTTACAGTTCATAGACAAGTTGATGGACACTACTAAAAGCCTCAAGATAAGTGTGAGTGCCGTGGATGGCCCTTCCGTAGGATGACGGAAGAGGATCCTCGGTAGTGTATTGATGTGGTGATTAGAGGACTCGTGTTCGTAATAATATCTTGCAATCTGTTGAGAGTTGTAGTATAGGTTAGCCAAGGTCAAAGCTGGCATTCTGCTATAAACTCCACTACCCCCTTTGATAATGTTGCATGTATGATAGGTTCTGGTAAGACTTGCTGAGTACCTTTGTACTCATGTTTGCTTAATAACTGTTGCAGAGGAGAACCCTGCCCCTGCTGATGGGTTCTACATAGATGTTGACGTCGACGAGTAGCTTGACACCCAGTCGGTGATCTGGAGCTTGTGAAGGGCCTTGTAGATAGCCAGGCTACACCAAGCCTGTTTTATTTTCTAAGTTGTCTGTACTCAGACATGTAGCTTCCGCTTGTGCTTGTATGACTGTATGACTTGAGTGTTGGGTCATGTGACCCCTACCTGTATGAATATGTTGTGTATGGCTCTTGGATCCTTTTAAATAAAGTACTTTGAGTCATAGAGTTCTGTTGTGATGCAATGTTGTATTTGCACATATTGAGCATATTGCGTGTATGATTGAAATGCTTGGTATGTGTGGGATCCGACACCTAGTTGTTTTCCTTTGGTAGCCTATCTTACAGGGAAATGCCTCCTAGTGATTCCAATGAGCCTTGGTAGCTTGCTACTGCTCCGAACACGTAGGCTGGCCGGCATGTGTCCTTCTTCGTTCCTGTGTCTGTCCCTTAGGAGAAATGTCACGCGTTGTTCCTTTAAGTCCATGTAGCTTGCTACGACTTGGGTTCATACTTTGATGACCGACACGTTCGTTGCTGGGTCATGGATGCCTGTCTCTGTAATTTAGTGCCACTTTTGGTTTATAACTAGCCATGTCGGCCCGGGTTCTCTGTCATATGGATGCTAGCGACACTGTCATATACGTGTGCCAAAATGCGCAAATGGTCCCGGGCCAGGTAAGGTGGCACCCGTGGGGATACCGTGCGTGAGGCCGCAAAGTGATATGACGTGTTATAGCTAGACCGGTGTGACTTAGGATCGGGGTCCTGACACTATCCTCTCTACTCCATCGGTGTTGATTACTACTTTGTGGTGAATGCTATTGAGTTTTGTTGGAGAAATATTATTATGTCCAGATTGTTTATCACCTATTTATCCCCACTGATCATGATCTCCTTTATGTCTCGTGAGTAGTTACCTTAGTTCTTGAGGACATGGGGAAAGTCTTGTTGTTAGTAGTCATACGCTGTTGAAGTAATATGTGTTGTTTGATACTTAAGTTGCGTTGTCATTCTACTAGTGGTGTTGTGTGAGTCGAACACCCAACACTTCGCCTTATTAAGGACCTAGGAGAATACATTGTGTATAAAGAATGCTTATGGTGGGTTGCCAGAGTGACAGAAACCTGAACCCCAGTTCGCACGCTTTTGCATAAGGGAATAATGGATCCTTGATCGTATTGCTATGGTTAGGCTTTTGCCTTAAATTCTATCTTGTATTTGCGGATGCTTGCAAGGTGTTTAATCATAAGAGTGCACTCATCTTAGTCTAGAGAGTGTACTAGCATAGATCCACCCACTCAACACTTATCAACACGTAACATAGTATCGATACGGAATATGGTGAAAGCACATGACTACCTCTCCCGTGTGTCCTCAGGAACGCTTTAGTCTTTATAAGTTCAGCTGCTAGGCCTCTCCTTTGCTAAGAAAGGATTGGGCCACTTGCTACTCTCAGTGCCTTTTACATAGCTTGCTTTTACTTTCCTGTTACTTATATCGAGAAACCCCTAAAAAGTTATCTTTCAGTGCTTGCAGTGATTTCTTGCTCAGAATCGCTTATCAATACCTTCTGCTCCTCGTTGGGTTCGACACTCTTACTTATCGAAAACGCTGCAATAGATCCCTTACGGTTGAGGGTCATCAAGTATCGTTTTCTGGCGCCGTTGCCGGGGAGCGTAGCGCTATTGGTAAGTGAAACTGGTAAGGAAGTTTTTATAATTCTGTTTTTGTTTTTGCTATTGCTGCTCTTTGTCCTTATGGATAACCCTGTTATTGGAGCGTTGCTTGCGGGAAGACGCCCCACACCTGTGGTGGTTGATCCTCCCCCTACTGAAATTGTGCCTTATAAAATACCAGCTGGCATTATCGATTATGTTTTGGCTAATCGTTATGCAGGAGACAGACATCCCGGTGAACACTTGCTATATCTGTCACAACTAAGTTCATTATTTAAGCTTGCAGGTGTATCGAGGGAGTTTGTCATGAGAAAATTGTTTGCCGTATCACTTATAGATAAAGCTTCGGATTGGTATAGGCTTCTCGATAACTCACACTTGCTTGACTGGCAGGAGCTTATGTCTCTCTTTTATACTAAGTTTTATCCTCTTCATGAAATTCATCGAGACAGGAACTATATCTATAACTTTAGGTCTCGTGACGGAGAAAGCATTGCTCAAGCTTGGGGGAGATTGAAGTCCCTAATGCTCAAATGCCCTATTCATAAGCTTCCCAAGGAAATTATACTTACAAATTTTTATGCCAGGCTTTCTCGTCAGGATAAGGAGATGCTAGATGCCTCCTCTAGTGGGGTATTTCAGAAGAAGAGTGTTGAAGAAAGGTGGGATCGCATTGAAAGGATCCAGAGGAATACCGAAGATTGGGAAATTGATAAAGGTATTGAACCCGCTATAAATTATGAACATGATTATATTGAGAGCTATGTGAAAACTGATTACTTTAATACTTTTTGCTCTAAGATTGGTCTTGATTCCCATCTAGCGATTGATTTCTGTAAGAATTTTGCCTCTCACGTTGATTCTTTTAAAAAGAAGAAAGACCAGCACCATGAACCTTTTAAAGAGCCACCTATTGATATTTATGTTGCTGACCCTATTTTGCCTGCAGTTATATATGAACAGCCTCCTTTTCCCACGAGGATAAGGGGGCACTCTCTTGTGACAAACATAATAAATAAAAGTGAGAGAAGAGTTGATGAGCCTGAGGACCAGATCAGGGTCGATCCTCAAGTTGCATTGATTAAAGACCTTGCTACTAATGATGTTTTGGATTCCAATATAAATTTTTGTGCTGTTTCCACTAACCTTGTCACAACCAAGAATAAAGGCCCAATTTCAGGTACTCCAGTGGTATCTGTTAAAATAGGAGATCACAATTATTATGGGCTATGCGATTTGGGATCGAGTGCAAGCGCTATCCCCTATTCACTTTATGAAGAAATCATCGGTGAGATTTCCCCTTGTGAACTTGAAGAAGTTGATGTTACCATTCATCTTGCAAACAGAACAACTATCTCTCCTATCGGTATTGTGAGGGACGTTGAAGTCCTATGTGGAAAGGTAAAATACCCTACCGACTTTCTAGTACTTGGTTCAGAGAGGGACAATTTTTGTCCAATTATTTTTGGTAGACCTTTTCTTAGAACTTGTGGAGCTATAATAGATTGCAAGAAAGGTAAAGTTTCTGTTGAATTCGATGGTGAGCCATATGAATTTAATTTTTCTAAGTTCTCTAAGCAGCCTCGTGGTACTGATTTACCTAGTGATGATAAAATTATTGAAAGTATTGCCTCTATTGCTATTCCCCCTAATGATCCTTTGCAGCAATACATGTAGGACCACGAGAGTGATTTGCATATGCAGGAAAGAAATGAACTAGATGAAATATTCTTGAGGTAGCCTGCTATCCTGAAGCTGAAAGTGCAACTAATCCCCGGGTGGTTTTGGTAATTAACAACAACATATATATCATTGAACTAATATTCTCTTGAGAATCATTTCAGAAAAGTTCGATGATATGGGTATGGAAATGTCTGAAGAAGTGGACCCCTCAAAATGCTAAGACAAGCATTGGCAAAAGCTCAAGACTCCTTTTTGGTTTAGTGATCAAAGATCACATTGAGTCCATAGGAAAGCCAATACTATTAAAAGGGGATGAGGTTGTGTTAATGTTCTTGTTGCTCAAGTGCTTGGTGATCTAACTCCCTCAACTATCAGCACTACTCACTACTTAACACACACCCATAAGTAATCTCGGTCACACCGATTTCTCCAACTCAGTCCCACCGAGATGAACCACTTCAGTTGTTTCTCCAAACCCTAGCTTCTCGGTCACACCGATTCTGAGTTTCGGTCTCACCGAAAAAGGGCTGCCAACCTTCTGTGATCAGTTGACATCAATTCGGAATATCCGAGTTTATACTTTCGGTCTCACCGAAATGGCAAACCCTAACCTTTGACTCACTTCGGTCTCACCGAGATGGTATTTTCGGTCCCACCGAAAATCCCAACGTTCACTATATTTGAACTTTCGGTCTGACCGAGTTTTAACTTCGGTCTCACCGAGATTGGTCAAATGTGTGTGTAACGGTTGGATTTTGTGTGGAGGCTATATATACCCCTCCTCCCCCTCCTCATTCGTGAGGAGAGCCATCAGAAAGTACCACCACTTCTATCATACACTTTCTGAGAAGTGAACCACCTACCCTTGTGTTGAGATCAAGCCATTCCATTCCTACCATATGAAACTTGATCTCTAGCCTTCCCAAGTTGCTTTCCACTCAAATCTTTCTTCCACCACAGCCATATCAGTGAGGAGAGTTGAGTGTTGGGGAGTTTATCACTTGAAGCACAAGAGCAAGGAGTTCATCATCATCAACACCGTCTATTACCTTTTGGGGGTGGTGCCTCCTAGATTGGTTAGGTGTCGCTTGGGAGCCTCCGTCTTGATGATGTGGAGTTGAACCAAGATGTTTGTAAGGGCAAGGAGATCGCCTACTTCGTGAAGATCTACCCCGAGTAAGGCTAGTCCTCCGTGGGCGTAGGCCGTGATGGAATAGACAAGGTTGCTTCTTCGTGGACCCTTCGTGGGTGGAGCCCTCCGTGGACTCGCGCAGCCGTTACCCTCCGTGGGTTGAAGTCTCCATCAACGTGGATGTACGATAGCACCACCTATCGGAACCACGACAAAAATCTCCGTGTCACCAAACTGCGTTTGATCTTCTCCACCTCTCTTTTACATGTGCAATTTACTTTCCGCTGCATAAACTCTAGAATTGCATGTGTAGGGTGTTACTTGAACTGATCTTGTTTGTGAAACTGCCAAAAACATTGCATGACCTAAAGGCAGATTTTTTATATTGTCAAGTAGTCTAATCACCCCCCCTCTAGACCTACTTCGATCCTACAGAAGCACAACCTTCCGGTTGAACCTTTGGGAATTTTATCAAAACCGAAGGAAGACCCGGTGTTCGATCTTAAACCTCTTCCCGATACGCTCAAGTATGCTTATTTAGATGAAAAGAAAGTATATCCTGTTATTATCAATTCTAACCTTTCAGGATATGAAGAAGAGCGATTATTGGAAGTACTTCGTAAACACCGAGGCGCAATTGGCTATACCCTTGATGACCTTAAGAGGATTAGTCCATCTATCTGTCAACATACTATCAACCTTGAGCCTGATGCTAAACCAGTTGTTGATCATCAACGACGGTTGAACCCGAAGATGATGGATGTTGTGAGAACTGAGATTCTCAAGCTTCTGGCCGCAGGTATTATCTACCCTATAGCTGATAGTAAGTGGGTAAGTCCGGTACATTGTGTTCCTAAGAAAGGAGGTACGACTGTGGTTCCTAATGATAAAAATGAATTAATACCTCAGAGAATTATTATTGGATATAGAATGTGTATTGATTACAGGAAGTTGAACAAGGCAACCAGGAAGGATCACTACCCGTTGCCGTTCATCGACCAAATGCTTGAAAGGTTATCCAAAAATACCCACTTTTGTTATCTCGATGGTTATTCTGGCTTCTCTCAAATTCATGTTAACACCGCCGATCAAGAGAAGACCACTTTTACTTGTCCCTTTGGTACTTATGCTTACAGGCATATGCCTTTTGGTTTATGTAATGCCCCTGCTACTTTTCAAAGGTGTATGTCTGCTATCTTTCATGGTTTCTGCGGGGATATTATGGAAGTCTTCATGGACGATTTCTCCGTCTATGGAACTTCTTTTGACCATTGTCTTCACAACCTTAATAAAGTTTTGCAGAGATGCGAGGAGACAAATTTGGTACTCAACTGGGAAAAGTGCCACTTCATGGTTAATGAAGGAATTGTTCTTGGTCACAAGATTTCCGAAAGGGGAATTGAAGTGGACAAAGCCAAGATCGAAGCTATTGAGAGGATGCCCTATCCAAGGGACATCAAAGGTATTCGCAGTTTCCTCGGTCATGCAGGTTTTTATAGAAGATTTATTAAAGACTTTTCTAAAACCTCAAGACCCCTCACTAATCTTCTCTAGAAGGACGTTCCTTTTGTATTTGATGAAAATTGTAAGGAAGCTTTTGAAGTCCTTAAGAAAGCTTTAATAACCGCTCCTATAGTACAACCACCTGACTGGAATTTACCTTTTGAGATTATGTGTGATGCAAGTGATCTTGCTGTTGGAGCTGTTTTAGGACAAAGAGTTGATAAGAAATTGAATGTTATACATTATGCTAGCAAAACTCTTGATAGTGCTCAAAGGAATTATGCTACTACCGAGAAGGAATTCTTAGCTGTAGTTTTTGCTTGTGATAAATTTAGACAGTATATTGTTGATTCCAAAGTTATTATTCATACTGATCATGCTGCCATTAAGTACCTTATGACAAAGAAGGATGCCAAGCCAAGGCTTATCAGATGGGTACTCCTTCTTCAAGAATTTGATTTGCAGATTGTTGATAGGAAAGGAGAAGACAATCCGGTAGCGGACAATCTTTCAAGGATGGAAGATATACCGCATGATCCCATCCCAGTCAACGATAGTTTTCCAGACGAGCAACTTGCCGTTGTAAAAGTACAATCTCTTTCCGACCCTTGGTAGGCAGATTATGCTAATTTTATTGTTGCAAAGTATTTGCCTCCAGGTTTAACACTTCAGCAAAGGAAGAAGTTCTTTCATGATTTGAGGCACTACTTCTGGGATGACCCACATCTTTTCAAAGAAGGTCCCGACGGGATCGTGAGAAGATGCATTCCGGAACATGATCAGAAGGACATTCTCAGACGGTGTCATGATAGTCCCTATGGAGGACATCATGCCGGTGAGAGGACTGCACATAAGGTTCTTCAATCAGGTTTTTATTGGCCTACTCTCTTTAAAGATGCTAGAAATTATGTTTTAGCCTGTGATAAATGTCAGAGAGTTGGTAACATTAGTAGAAGGAATGAGATGCCTATGAATTACTCACTAGTGATTGAACCTTTCGATTGTTGGGGTTTTGATTTTATGGGTCCTTTTCCTTCTTCGTACAAGTACACTCACATTTTAGTAGCTGTTGATTATGTGACCAAGTGGGTTGAAGCAATCCCCACTGAAAGTGCTGATCACAAGACATCTTTGAAAATGCTTAAAGATGTAATTTTTCCTAGGTTTGGTGTACCAAGGTATCTCATGACCGATGGAGGATCACACTTCACGCACGGAGCTTTTAGAAAAGCTTTGCCCAAATACGATGTTAATCATAGAATTGCTTCACCATATCATCCTCAAACTAGTGGGCAAGTTGAGCTCACCAAGAGAGAGATTAAGTTGATCTTGCAGAAGACAGTAAACAGAAATAGAAAGAACTGGTCAAATAAGTTAGGAGATGCTTTGTGGGCATATAGAACTGCTTACAAAAACCCCATGGGCATGTCCCCCTATAAGATGGTGTATGGCAAGGCTTGCCATTTGCCATGAGAGTTAGAGCACAAAGCTTTCTGGGCTGTTAGAGAGCTTAATGCTGACCCAAAATTAGCTGGTGAGAAGCGTCTCATGAACTTGACTTCTCTAGATGAATGGAGAAGTGAAGCTTACGAGAGCGCTATAATGTTCAAGGAAAAGGTAAAAAAGTGGCATGATAGGAAGATTCTGAAACGTGAATTTAATGTTGGTGATAAAGTTTTGTTGTTTAGATCCCGTTTCAGGTTTTTTCCAGGTAAACTACTTTCCAGGTGGGACCATTTCATATTGAAGAAGTTTATCGGTCTGGTGCAATTAAGATTAATAATTTTGAAGGCACCAAACCTCAAGTTGTGAATGGGCAAAGACTTAAACATTACATAGCAGGAGACCCTGTCAATGTTGATGTGAATATAATATACACAACAACTCACGAAGAACATGTTGCAGCCCTGTTTCAGACGCCAGCAGAAGCAAAATAAAGAAAAGGTATGTAGTACGGTAAGGAAACATCGCGAACCGCCATAAAAGTTCCGTATTACGAGTTTTTGCAAAATCAGTAAAATTCTGAGCCTAAGTGGAGCCAGAGACGACCTCCAGGGGGTCCAGGCGCCCCCCTGGCGTGCCCCACCTCCTAGCCGCGCCGGGAGGCCGCCTGGACACCCGGGAGTCCGTCTCCGACCCCGCTTTGGTCCGTTACCTACCTTTCTGTGCATAAATTTTTCCTATATATTTTCCCGGATTGTTCCGGCAACGTATCTTGCGATTTCGCGTGTTTTCTCTTCGATCTGTTTCTGCCAGGGAATCTTTCAGCTGAATTTAGGTGCCATGGCTTCTCCAAGCTCCCCCAAGGACGAGTTCGTCGTCAACGTCATCAACCCTTACCTCGCTAAGGTGAAGAAGCACCCTCAGGTTGTTCGGATGGAGGATGGTGTCCTTCATCAAGAAGATCTGAAGGGACCTATCAAGGAGGGGAGCGTCCAGGCCAGGCTGGAAGAAGTGGAGCAAGAAGTCTTCGAGTACAAGAAGATGATCGAGCGTGGTGTTGAAGCTAACTTTGACATCATCAACGAGCTGAAGAACTACTTCCTGAAGGAGATGAAGGAGATGTGGAAAAGCATCACCGCGTCTGAAGAAAGAATTATAGAGCTCCAAGGGCAAATTAATGATCTACATAACCAAAACTATGAGTATGAACTAAGGTTTATGCGCATGAGTATGGGTGCTAAATGCAGGATTCAGGAGACGAGCTTCTCATATGAGACTGGAGAACCCCTTCCATGGAAGCGTTTCGCCAAGGACTACGTGATCAACGCCAACAAGGATGATGAGTGAAATCTCCTGGGGTAATGGCATTCCCTTGGCTTGTTCCAAGCTTGGGGGAGTGCCCGGTATCATTATCTTTACCTTTTGTCTTTTAGAGTTAAGTAGAGTCGTATCATGTCTAGGGAGGTTGTTATATGAGATAGGTGTGTGCATTGAGGTCTATCACTCCTTCGGTGAAGAATTGTATCCGTGAGTGTGGAGTCGTCTATGATGGAATATTAATGAGAAGTTTATTGGTTCCTTTTGCTGCACTCGGTATTCTCTTCACGCAATCGACCTTATATGATGACTCTTATGTGGAGTATTGACCTTATGTCAGGTATGGCTGTGAAAACTTTATTTAATCTTGGCAAACATAGCTTTGGTCATAACAACAAGCATGATTTTCTTAAAGTATCAACATAGCCAAAACATTTATGTTATTATGTTTGAAGTGTTATGCTGACAAGGAAGACAACTTGATGTGTTATGCTTATTCCAATGTTCATGCTTTATATTGCTTTGCATCTTAGTCATCATAAATTGTCTGTTCTTTCAAAACCTTTGCTAGCCTAACTCTGTACTAAGCGGAATTCTGCTTGTGCATCCATACCCTTAAGCCAATACCTTCCATATGAGTCCACCATACCTTCCTACTCGTGGTATTCCACTACCACCTCCTAAAGTACAGAATTTATGTGTTATCCTCAAATGTTCAAAATCTTTTATTTTGTGCCTCTGTTTTAGCTCATGAGGAAGTAATAGCTAATTCATGATCTTTTTGAGTTGGACAAGCTTCACCCCGGGATTGCATGTCTAATGTGCAAACCCATAATACGAGAAGGAACTGGCAAAGAGTGCGCCCAGCTCGAAAATAATATAACAAACAAACCCTCCTTCACGCTTTGTTCATGAGAAATCAGAAAACTTTGGCAGTGATTAACAAAGGAGAATAAGAGGATGTGATCGTCCTCGTGCGGGAGCCGTTCCTCGAAACTTGTCCAGCTCAAGAAGTAGTTGAGTTATCTATTAGCATTCGTTGACAAATCATGCACCTCTCAAAACTTGTTTTCATTCTGTTTGATTTAAGCATAGCACATGAGTTTTCCCTACTACCCTAGAGCAGGGCCCATCTTTTAATTTTAAGTTGAGTCAGTTATTCCTACTCCCTTCTATTCTTAAAGAGAGCAGACATTTGATGTTGATAAGGATTCATTCATATAAAGTTGCATTAAGATTTGTCATATCATATCCTTGTTGACATTATCATTTGATAAGTAAGTTGTTTGTCAAGCCCAGCTAAGGCAAATATCTTCCTTTGTGTTAACACTTTCACTTCTTGCCTGATGACATGTTCTTTCAAAAGCTTCAATTAGTCTCATCAAAACATAAAGAAAGAGCAAAAGTAAAAGCTATTAGTTGTTCTTTGACCAAAGGACATGTTTTCCATGATTCAATAAGTTTCCTTAGCCCTACTTTCGAATATAAGTGTTACCACTCTTTTATAAAGGCCTTATGAGTTGAAGATTGCTGTTGAGGATATTTGAGTTTGTGAGGAAACTGTGATGCTTCTTGTTCGTATTCTGTTTATCGACACTTCACTCTCTAAACTTGTGGACAGGTTTACCGAGCTCAGTATTCGCTTGGGGACAAGCGAGGTCTAAGCTTGGGGGTGTTGATACGCCCAAAATGCATCACTATTTTGTATCATAATTTATCCTTATTCATTGATATATTTCACGTTACGGTGATGCTCTTATGTTGTTTTGGTCTATTTTACACAGTTTGCAAACTTTCCGATGCCGAAGCAGCAGACGTAGGATTCAACAGTAAAAAGTGGATGCTGAGTTGCTGAAGAAGAATACCTCCAAATTACCTGAAAATTGACGGGAGATATTTTTCAGACGGATCACGAAGGCACGCGAAAGGGCAACCAGAGGGGGGCCACAGGGTGCCCAGGCGCCCTGGGGGCGCCCCCCTGGCCGCGCCGGGGGGGGGGGGGGCGCCTGGAGCCCCTGGCCCACCTCTGGCCGCCCCCTTTTGCATATATGCTCTCCGTTATCCAAAAACCCTAAGGACGGGAATTTTTACGGAGTTCCACCGCCGCTCCGTGGCGGAAACCTACAGAGAAGAAAAAGCCATCTCCGGCGGGCAGATTCTGCCGGGGAGATCACCTCCCGGAAGGGGAGATCGTTGCCATCGTCATCACCATCGTCACGGGCATCATCGAGATCATCATCAACATCATCCCCAACACCAGCACCATCTCCATCTTCATCCAAATCTCATCTTACAATCACAACTTGTGTTGTAACTCGTACTACCTATCCTCTCTACTCCATCGATGTTGATTACTACTGTGTGGTGAATGCTATTGAGTTTTGTTGGAGAAATATTATTATGTCCAGATTGTTTATCACCTATTTATCCCCACTGATCATGATCTCCTTTATGTCTCGTGAGTAGTTACCTTAGTTCTTGAGGACATGGGGAAAGTCTTGTTGTTAGTAGTCATATGCTGTTGAAGTAATATGTGTTGTTTGATACTTAAGTTGCGTTGTCATTCTACTAGTGGTGTTGTGTGAGTCGAACACCCAACACTTCGCCTTATTAAGGACCTAGGAGAATACATTGTGTATAAAGAATGCTTATGGTGGGTTGCCGGAGTGACAGAAACCTGAACCCCAGTTCGCACGCTTTTGCATAAGGGAATAATGGATCCTCGATCGTATTGCTATGGTTAGGCTTTTGCCTTAAATTCTATCTTGTATTTGCGGATGCTTGCAAGGTGTTTAATCATAAGAGTGCACTCATCTTAGTCTAGAGAGTGTACTAGCATAGATCCACCCACTCAACACTTATCAACACATAACATAGTATCGATACGGAATATGGTGAAAGCACATGACTACCTCTCCCGTGTGTCCTCAGGAACGCTTTAGTCTTTATAAGTTCAGCTGCTAGGCCTCTCCTTTTCTAAGAAAGGATTGGGCCACTTGCTACTCTCAGTGCCTTTTACATAGCTTGCTTTTACTTTCCTGTTACTTATATCGAGAAACCCCTAAAAAGTTATCTTTCAGTTCTTGCAGTGATTTCTTGCTCAGAATCGCTTATCAATACCTTCTGCTCCTCGTTGGGTTCGACACTCTTACTTATCGAAAACGCTGCAATAGATCCCTTACGGTTGAGGGTCATCACTCTCCCCCTGGTCCCGGACGTGCCATCCCCGGACCAGGGGCGTCTCCTGACTCCGGTGCCGGGTCCCGTGTAGCTGAGCTCCGCGCTGCCCGACCCGGCCCCGGAGTTCGTCGCCGCCCCGATCTCGACTCTGGTCCCGGACGTGCCATCCCCGGGCTTGGGCCGCCTCCTGACTCCGATGCCCGCTTCCACGCGGCTCAGCCCCCTACTGCCCGACCCGGCCCCTGCTTCACCCCTGGCCAGGTCCTCGGTGGGGGCTGAGGAGGTGTCTACTCCGGTGGCCGCCCACCCCGACCCCCCTCGGACTGCCGCGTACTCCAGGCGGGTCCGATCGGCGTCGACCCCGGTGTCCGCCTCCAGGCGCAGCGGCAGACTCGACGTTGCTCGTCCGCTGGACCGCCCTGCGCCGTCCATCCCCGAGCGGGCGGAGCTCCGGGCTGCGGTCCGGAACCTCGAGACAGGTACTCCAGTGATCCCTGCATCCTCATCTACATGCTCGTTTTCTGCTCTCGAATCGGTCCCACTTGGACAGCTGGCTAAGGTTGCGACCGATTCTGCGATTGTTTTCAGGGGGGAAGTGGGTCCCCCCTTAGAGCAGATTGAGGCTATTCGGGCCCGGGAGATCCTTGATGGTAAACTTGCGGAATCTCGCTCCCGCCTCCTCCGGACTCCAGCTCCGGATCCGTCCTCCTCCCGCCCCCTGCCGCAGATGCAACTGGGGCGGAAATTCGTGGCGGGACCCGGTCCCGCACTGCCGCACTTCGCGCCCAGAGTGCCTCCCTTGTCCTGGGGTCAAGCAGCCCCTCCATGGTTGCTTGATGTGGGTCCTCTTCTGGAACCTCCGCGGTTTCGGCCAGGATGGCCGACGCCGTCAACTCATCGAGTATATGCGCGATGAGCGAATCGACATTGTGGCTGTCCAGGAGACCATGCGTACATACTTCTCCCTCCAAGAGCTGGAACACCTGAGCCCTCACCTCTTTGCTTGGCACTGGCTCCCTTCTAGTGGGACGACAGGGCACTCGGGTGGCATCCTTCTAGGGGTGAAGGATGCCACCTTTGAGATAGGTAGTATGGACCGGGGTGAGTTCTATGTTAGTATGGAGGTGTATGAGCGGGCCATCAACTTCAAGTGGGAGATTGTTGTTGTCTATGGCCCGGCCGATCACCGTAGGTCCGAGACCTTCCTTGCTGAGCTCCGCAGGAAGGTCTCCGCCGCCTCAATTCCGGTAGTGGTGGGCGGCGATTTTAATCTCATCCGCTGCGCTGAAGACAAGAGCAATGACCGGGTGAACTTTCCGCATATGCAACTCTTCAATGACTGCATTGTGGACCTTGGCCTTCGTGAGCTGGATAGGGTTGGCGCCAGGTTCACATGGACCAACCGCCAGGCTAACCCGACAATGTCAGTTCTTGACCGGGTTTTTGTGGCCCCAGAATGGGAGCTCAAATGCCCCTTGGCCTCTCTCCGCGCCATTACCCGCGTTGGCTCAGATCACGTCCCCCTCCTGCTCTCTTCGGAGAATGATAGACCGCCTCCTCCTCCTCGTTTCCGGTTCGAGTCTTTTTGGCTTAACCAGGCCGGATTCGTTGACGCTGTCCGTGCTCGCTGGGTAGCGGCACGTGACTCCCCTCACCGCTCAGCCTCCGCCGTTGACTCCTGGCAGTTCTGTGCTAAGCTTGCCCGTCAGTTTATGAAAGGCTGGGGTGCCAACTTGGGCCGCAATTTCCATGAGCGAAAAAGGGCTATCCTTGAATCCATCCAGGCCTTAGACTTTCGGGCTGACTCCACCGGTCTATCCCCAGATGAGTGGCTCCTGCGCTATGATCTTGAGGACCAGTTGACGGTGATCTACACCGATGAGGAGGCTTTCTGGCACCAGCGCGGCACACAATGTTGGGTCTTGCAGGGAGATGCCAATACGGCATACTTCCAGGCCCTGGCTAACGGCCGTCGTCGTCGCAACTACCTCCCCCTCCTCTGGGATAGGGAGACCCTCCTCTAGCGTCCTGCCGAGATTCGCGCTCACGTCGATGGCTTTTATAAAGCCCTTTTTATCCCTCCCCACGGGGAGGGCTGTCCCTAGCACCGGCCTTCTGGGCATCTCACCAGTGCGTCTCAGATGATGAGAACGTGGCTCTTACGGCCCCCTTCTCTGTGGATGAGGTGTGGGCATCCATCAAGGGGATGAACCCTACCTCCGCTCCTGGCCCGGATGGCCTCCCCGTGAAGTTCTTCCAGACCTTCTGGGATGTGATTAAGCCGGAGGTGATGGCCCTGTTCGAGGAGTTCTATGTGGGAGCCATCGACCTCTCCCGCCTTAACTATGGGCTCATCACCCTCATCCCCAAGGTGGCGGGGGCCTCCGACATCCGCCAGTTCCGACCTATCACGGTGATCAACGTGATCTTCCGTATTCTGGCAAAGGGGTACGCCAATAGGGTGACCCTTCTTGCCGACCGTATCACCCATCCTAATCAATCGGCCTTCATCCACGGCCGATATATTTTGGATGGCGTTCTGGTCTTCCATGAGGTTCTGCACGAGGTGCGCACTAGGCGCCAGCGTGCGGTCTTCTTGAAGATCGACTTCCACAAGGCTTACGACACCGTCTCCTGGGCCTTCTTGCGGGAGGTTCTTCTCCGCAAAGGCTTTGATGAACGGTGGGTCACCCGGGTTATGCAGATGGTCTCTTCTGGTCGGACCGCAGTTAACATCAATGGGGAGGCGGGCCCCTACTTCCCCACGCTCTGTGGGGTTAGGCAGGGTGACCCCTTCTCCCCCTTCTTGTTCAACATGGTGGTCGACGCCCTTGCCACCATCTTAGATAAGGCTAAGGTGGCGGGTCATATTCGCGGGGTGGTTCCCCATTTAGTGGGAGGGGGAGGGGTCTCCCTCCTACAATATGCCGATGATACCATCATTATGGTGGAAGGCTCTCCTGAGGACATTGCCAACCTTAAGTTCCTGCTCCTGTGCTTCCAGCAGATGTCTGGGATTAAAATCAACTTCGACAAGAGTGAAGTTATGATCCTTGGATATTCTCCAGAGGAGTCCCAGCTCATTGCTGACCGCCTCAATTGCCAGCTTGGGTCCTTCCCCACTTCTTACCTGGGGGTTCCCATTAGTGATTCGCGCCTCTCCGTCGCGGAGTTGTGACCCACGGTGACTAAGCTTCAACACCGGATCGAGCCCTGGCAGGGCAGATGGCTGTCCAAGGCAGCCAGGACCGTGCTCATCAACTCCTCGCTGTCCAGCCTCCTCTTGTTTCTGATGAGCTTCTATAGTCTACACGAGACCCCGCACCACGAGATTGCCAAGTACCAGTCTAGATTCTACTGGGCTGGCGAGGGTGATAAGCAGAAATTCCATATGGTCAGTTGGGCTGGCGAGGCGACCAGGGGGGTCTGGGGATCATGTCGTCCAAACGCATGAACATCGTGCTACTGACCAGATGGCTGTGGAGGATCACCAATGGCAACGGTGGTCTTTGGCTTGACATCATTAGGAACAAATACCTTCGGGGACAGCCGCTGGCCTTTTGCCAACGCTCCGGAGGATCCCAGTTCTGGCAGTCCGTCATCCAGTTGCTCCCGGTCCTGCGCATTGGCTCTTCCATCTCGATTGGGTCCGGTTCAGCTTCGTTATTCTGGTTCGACAGATGGGCGGGTGACGCACCCTTTGCTGCCCGATTCCCGGACCTCTTCTCCATCGCGGTGGAGCCTAGAGTTTCTGTCGAGGTCGCCCTTTCGGATCTAGGGCGCCTCGCGTTTCGCCGCCCCTTCGGTCCCCCAGATGTTGCTGCCTGGGAGGACATGCTCGAGTGCATCGCCCTCCACCCTCCCGACATTGACAGTCCTTCGGACCGCATATCTTGGCGCCTGGAGCCCTCGGGCCGCTTCTCCACAAAGTCTTTATACCAGGCCATCGCCCCGTCGACGGCCCCAGATGCTCTCACGGCTGTCTGGGCCATCAAACTGCCACTCAAGATCAGGATATTCTTGTGGCAATGGATTAGAGGCCGGGTACCTTATGGGGTGGAGGTGCTCAAACGTAATGGCCCTGGGGATGGGATGTGCCCCTTATGCGATACGATGGAGGACTCGAACCACATCTTCTTTGCGTGTGTCACGGCCCAATTCCTTTGGAGTTGCTTCCACGAGGCCGTTGGCGGTCATTGGTGCCATACCAACGTCCCCGACCTCTTCGCGGAGATCCAGTCCGTCCCCCCGTTGGGCCGCCACATTAGGTGGCTGACCATTGGGGCGCTAGTGTGGACTCTCTGGACGGTCCGCAATAAGCTTGTGATTCAGCGTGTTCCCCTTCGCCGGTCCACTGACGCTGTCTTTAAAATGTGTGGTTTTCTGCAGCTCTGGCGGCCGCTTAGCCGCCCCTCCGACTGAGACGCCATCAACACCATCATCGCCGATCTTCGCTCGATGGCGCTTCGTCTGCCCCCCCCGCTTCCGCCACCTCCTCCCGAGCCTGATTAGCCTGTTTTGGCTGCCCCTCCCTATGCTGGGTCTGGGCGTGTGTGTTTATTAGGGCTTGTTGAGCTGTGCCCTCAGCTGAACCCTTTATTGTTGTCTTGTGCTACTTTCGTGTGTGTGTGGGTTGAACTTATGTTGGATATTGTGCTCTGGCTGTTTGCTTTATATATAAAGCGGGGCGAAAGCCTTTTTCGGTAAAACAACTCCGATGAGGCAGGGGCAAAGACGGCGGTGCGTCTTCGGCTCGCTCCAGTGCTTGTAGTCGTCGCTAGGTAGTCTACGGACCTGGATGCATTTTTTACTTCTGATGTTCTTTGTACTACCTTGACAGTTCATGAACAGATCAAAAGTTTTTTCCTCGCAAAAATAATAATATGAGTACAAAAGCTGAGATACATATGATTTATCGAATTGCCGTAAAATATTTATTGTAGGTCGAGGTGGGACTTTTCTATGCATTATTGCAGGTCGAGGTGGCATGCTTACGTCTCGAGGGAAATATGTTAGCGATGATCACCTATTTAGTTATATGTGATTTTCGTTCGGACTATTTTGCATCCATTTTCAGAAGAAAACTTGAGCACGGCCTCATATGATTTTTTATTTGATTATTTGACAACTAGGCAAGTGCCTAAAATTCCTGTATTCTCATGGTACAATCAAATAATTTCCGTTGGATATTTTTGTGTGTTTTTTCCTATAGGATTCTTTTTTAGGGGATATATAGGATTCAATAAGTCTTGCCATATATAACTCTTATGTTTCTCTATTATTCTTGCTGGAGCTCAATGAATCAAAGATGCCTTTAGAAGACAATAATACTCCATATTTTCATATAAAAGGCATAAGCATCTGACTTTATATTAATAAAGCCAACAAAGGCCACAAAGAGATACTTTTTTTTTGACAAAACACAAAGAGATACTCCCTCCGTCCGGAAATACTTGTCATCAAACTGAATAAAAAGGGATGCATCTAGATGTATTTTAGTTCTAGATACATCCATTTTTGTTCATTTTGATGACAAGTATTTTCGGACGGAGGGAGTACATAGTTTTGCAAACTGATAACAAGTTTACGCCAACAAAGGCCAACCGATATATAAAAGACAGCCCAAAGTAACTGATGATGCTAGCTAGGGGCACTATTAGGCTTCATCAAGGGGAAACACTTTCTCTCAGACATCTGATGGGTTCTTTCCATCAGACTACCGTATCTCTGTTCATTTGCATTTTCATCCAACAGGTGCATGTGTTATCCATCTGCAACTAATCTCACGAACCACGCCGTTTGTCATTTATTGCTAACCGAGACCATATTTTTTTAAAGGAGGAAGATCAATCTGGGCGATGCATGCAGCTACTTATTAATTATTCATAAAAAATCTTATAAAGTACTACCTTTGTCCGAATTTATAGGTCCCATGAATAGCGCATGTGCGTACGTGTTTATAAGGCCGCTGCCTTGATAGCGTCGTGAAAAGTGAAAATCCATTGTTAGGGAACGCCTCGATCGCCTCCGCATCGCTACTTCTCCAGCGTATAATTAATTAATCCCTTAATTCCATCCTTTTCCTGAACAGACGTGTGCCGATGCATGCGAAAGGGAGCTCGCCCATTGGGTCTAAGTTATGGATAAAACTTGCCTGCTCCCTCCTCATGCTCTCATCCGTGCTCCCACTTCATCCTACGGCTGTCCTTCTTCCTTTTTCCTTTCTAATCTAACCATCTCCCCCCCTGATTTTAGGGGGGTGGGGCCGGGCCTTATTTTGCTCCAATCAAATCAAGCCACGTATGCGGGAGCACGAATGGGCACACGTGAGGGGAGCAGGCAAGTCTCGTCCCTAAGTTATCCACAGGAGAGAGAGAATACTAGTCTCGCGAGAGTACCGCTGCATGCACCCGTTGCCGGAGGAGTTCCAAAGCATTGCATGCAATAATTACGGGTAGTTACATCGCTACTTAATTTCTGCCTTGATACCTGAGTTTCGGTCGATTGAACTTGTAAACCCGGACGGAGGTAGTAATACATCAGTAAGACTAAAGCCACCGTCTAGGCAACATCTGTTGCTACTCTTATCCAGTTGATGAACGGATGTTGACAGTCTGGGCTTAATACCAAATAGACCTTGCAGCCAAACATAACATCTAAGACATGAGGCCCTAACCAAGCCACCTACCGGGTATGGGGCACCCATCGGTCCGACGCACACTCAGAGGCCACCGCTGCAAACTGCCAGCAATCAATCTTCAGAGATGGACTGACGCGTTAACCTTGCCTGGTCTAGCTACCGTCGATGCCAGACAACGCCGCCATCCTGCGCTCATCCATCAACACACGTCCAATAGCGAGACCCTGCTGCACCACGCCGCCGGGACCCGCTTTTGTCGATGTGTCAGATGCTACGCCACACCTCCTTCGCGAACACCACCTGTTGCCATGTGACGCCCCCGATTTGACCGTACACTAATCATGCACGCAAACGTGTACGACCAAGATCAGGGACTCACTGGAAGATATCACAACACAACTCTAGACACAAATAAAATAATACAAGCTTTATATTACAAGCCAGGGGCCTCGAGGGCTCGAATACATAAGCTCGAATACACAAGAGTCAGCGGAAGCAATAATATCTGGGTACAGACATAAGTTAAACAAGTTTGCCTTAAGAAGGCTAGCACAAAACATCAACGATCGAAAAGGCAAGGCCTCCTGCCTGGGACCTCCTAACTGCTCCTGGTCGTCAGCTGTCTCCATGAGGTAGTAGGCTTTGTCGGGGTAGTAGCATTCGTCAAGTGTGGCATCTGGCTCTTGGACTCCACCATCTGGTTGCAACAACCAGAAAGAAGAAAGGAGGGGGAAAAGGGGTAGCAAGGCAACCGTGAGTACTCATCCAAAGTACTCACAAGCAAGGATCTACACTACATATGCATCGGTATCAATGAAAGGGGGTAGTATTTGTGGACTAAGCTGCAGAATGCCAAAATAAGAGGGGGAGAAGCTAGTCCTATTGAAGACTAGCATCTTCTGGAAACCATCGTCTTGCAGCAGTAGAAGAGAGTACATAATAACATATTATAGTTATCAAGCATGTTGTAGCATTAACGCCCAGAGATCCTTCCTCGACTCCCTGCGAGGAAGCAATCCCGGAGCCACATATCCAATCATGTCTCGGTATCCAGTTCTAGTTGTATCAATCGGGATACAACTACAAGTGTCCGTTACCGTAGGACAGGCTATCGATAGATGTATTCTTCCCTGCAGGGGTGCACCAACTTACCCACCACGCTCGCTTAACTCCGGCCGGACACACCATCAGGTCATGCCTGACCTCGGCCAAACAATATGCCGCAACCTGACCTAGGCTTAATAGAGATGTCATGCATGCTGGACTAAACCTATGCCCCCAGGGGTCATGGGCCATCTCCCCGGGAACTCCTGCACGTTGCGTGGGCGGCCGGTGAGCAGACCTAGCTACCTCCTTAAAAAGGTAGGTGCATAACCAGTCCAAGCCGACGCGCGCTGCTCAGTCGCATGACGTCAGTTAAGCTTCGGCTGATGCATACGACGTAGAACGCCACACTATGCCCACGTGATGGTTAGCGCTATCAGGCCAGAGGCCCCTTGGATCAAATATCCAAACCGTTTAGTGTCTTGGGAACGCGGTAACGAGCAGAGACTCACAATCATGTGACCCCGTCGCCCAGTCTCGAGGACTTGCGGTAAGGGCTAAGAGTGCCCGGCCACGCCTCGTATTCAACTCTCGGGTACCCTCCAGGTCAACCCGTCTCCACATCACTCGCGGGTACCCCTCAGGGTTGAGCCGCCTTTCCAAGTAACAGTAGTAAAGTCATAGTAACCATAGTAACTGTGTGTCTAACACCAAGGGGGAACCCTAAGGTATCACCCTCGATGGAATTCCACCTGATGTTTATCGTCAAGGTGAACGAAGGAGGAGTCACCCTCGAGGTCCACTCTTGAGGAGTTGCATGACAGTGTCGTTATCGGGAGTGGAGAAGGAGGAAATCAGCCTCGGTGACCATAACCGATGAACTAACCTACAATGTTAATATCAGAAGTGCTGATGAGGTCTCACCCTCGACACTCGATAGTAACCCAGTAGAGTCGAGCAACTAAGGGGAAAGTGATGTGCGGTGCCGGGGCCTGGTCTTCGATCCCGTTGATCGGGTCTTCTGATAATCCAGCGGGGCAGTCAGGACAAAGTGGGCGGGGGTCTCTAATGGATCTCTAACCAGCCTATACTAAGCAGTTTAGTATAAACATGTAAGGTATGAAAGCAGGTATCAACAACAGGCTATGCATCAGAATATGATCATACAAAAAGTAGTAGCAGTTCTAATGCAAGCATAAGAGAGAAGAGAGTGGGTGATATCGGAATGATCAAGGGGGGTTGGCTTACCTGGTTTCTCATACGAGAAGGAGGGATCGTCGTCGATGCAGTCGATCACCGAGGTAGCATCAGTCTCGTGGTCTACCGGAGGAGAAGAGGGGGAAGAAACAATAAATACAAAGCATACAGATGCAATAACGAAGCACGACAAATCAACATGCAGTGCTAGGGTGCTCTAACGCGGTGCTACACGATATCATCGAAGGGGGATAACATCCGGGAAAATATCCTGGTGTTTCATGTTTTCGGACAGATGAATCAGAGGGGGAATGTTGCATGTTCGCTATAATAGGAGCATGTGGCAGACAAACGGTCTGTGTATTCGGGTTCGTCTCGTCGTTCTGAGCAATTTTCATATATAAATCTTTTTCATCCGAGTTATGGTTTATTTTATATGATTTTCTAAAGTTTATATTATTTTATGAAATTTCCTGGAATTAATAATAATTCGAGTTTGACCAAGTAAAATTGACTGGTCAAATGAGGAGGGTGTGGACCACATGTCATAGACAGCAAGTAAACTGTTCTAGTTAATTAATTAATTAGCACGGGTCCACTTGTCATTTGTTTTTAGACTAATTAAGCACTAAAGTAATACTAGATAAGCCTAGACTTAACTAAACAAAGGCCGGTCTGGTGGAACAGCCGTGAGGCTGGTTGTGCACACACGCACACACCACACACGACCTTGGCCATGGACGTGGCCGTGGCCACCAGCAGCAGCCGGCGATTTGTAGGCCAGCAGTAGCAGCAGCAAGCGTGCTAGTAGCAGCAGCAGAGCAAAGCAACAACGGCGGCTGCGCAGCAGCAGTGCACGAGCGGCGGCAACAACAAGCAGCACATAAGTGACAGGGAGCAGAGCAGCGAGCAGCCGCAGCGGTTAACGGGCAACAGCAAGCAGCGGCGTGGCCACGCGCGGGCGCGCGCACAACAGCAGCAGCAACAGCCCAGGAGCAGCAGCAATATGCACGCACGTACGTACACGTACGTGAGGTTCGGGCATGACGAAGACGGCGGCCTACGGCGTCCAATACGTAGGGGGAAGGGGGACCCGAAAGAGGAGCTCACGGTGGTTCGAACAGAGCGGAGGGCGAGCTCGGGGATGGCCGGAAGCCGACGAATCGACGACGATGTGGTGGTTGCCGAGCGCGGAGAAGACGGCGAAGGCGTCGGCCACGTGCCTCCCCGGACTGATGTGGCGCCCAGGACGGATGAAGTCGAGGGAGGTGGACCTCAAGGACGTGCCCCTGCACGCCAGAGGGGCTGGTGGACGCGTGAGTTGACGGAGAGGTAGCGGTCACCGCAAATCTCCCGAGCTCGAATTCGAGCAGCAGAGGTAGGGGGCGAAGGGGGGACGAGGGGGGAAAGTAAGAGGACGGGATAGGGTTCCCGGAGGACGTAGATATAGAGCATAACCGATTTGGTGTCAAAAATTGGCATGCCAATGTTTGGCATTATGCCAAATATTGGCTACTACTTGGTTGGTTACCGAGTTGTCTTGCCTATCACACATGAAGTTGCCAATAGTTGGTAAGTCTTGGTATTGACAATAGTTGGCAATGCCAACATTTGGCTAGCCAAATTTTGGCAGCAAACCAATCAGGCTCGTAGCCTCAGGGGGCGACGTGGTGGCCATCCACGGGTATGGCACCCTCGATGTGCGCCACGGCCTCACTGCCTCCTGTAGCAGGAGGTAGAAGGAGGCCTGTGTGGGCTGGGCCGGCCTAGCTGGGGGGGGGGGGGGGGGGGT
>LR738709.1:366452429-366821271 GCA_902687465.1 Secale cereale
GGGGAGGGGGTTTATTCTGTTTTATTGTTTTGTTTTTATTTTACTTTATTTTCTTTTTATTGTTTTCTGTTTAATTTTATCTTCGCATTATTTTAGCTTAGATAAACTACAAAACTAGTTTCTAAATTGGTATTAATAAATATACCTCTGCCACAAAAAGTTTGGTACTCAAATAAAATAGTTCAATATTTTATAAATTAGAAAAGGCATTTAATTAATTGTTAGAGTCACTGTTTTATTTATCCTTGTACATTTAAACCTTTTATAAACATGGGGTTTCTTCACCGATATTACTTATGAATTATTTTTCACATTTAGAACATTTTAGTTTTGATATTTGAAAACTTTTATTGTTTGAATTTATTTTAAACTTGAATTCTTGATTGGCTTGAATCAACGAGGGACTTAGCAACAGATGATGACTTGGCACCATTAACGTGGGATTACTGTAGCTTAATTATCCGGGCGTTACAAATATCCTCCACTACAAGAAATCTCGTCCCAATATTTTAGGAGGTAGAGTTAAGGGGAATGATTGGTTACGAAATTCTAACGAGTCTTCTCGGTCTTGGTTGCTCTTCCCGAAGTAGTCGATCCTTATAGTTGGTGTCTTTAGTTCTCTGCTTCAGGACATCATGACAAAGTTGTTATTCTTCCTTCAGGATCTCCATCGTACTTACGGAAAAGGCCGAAGGGAGAAAACTTGGGCAGGACGGAGCTCAACACATGTTAGGTACCTGGGGGCTATCTCCGTGAACGAGGCATAGAAGCATCGCTCATGTTGAAATTCAGGAAGTCACCGAGAGGATAATAAGAAGGTGCAATCAGAAGTTTCAAGAGGCTAGGCAATCGTTCGTTGCCTGAAACGGAGTGTGAAATGGGTCCAGAGCAATGGAAATAAGTATTGCGTCTGATACCAGAATAGATCATTAGGAAGGTGGCTCGTGAATGGCACACAAAACCAAGCGTGAGGAATAATCTTGGAAACGGGGGTGTACACGAGAGTCAGGTTTTGATCCTGAGGAACTGTGGGTTATGGGCCCACCATGTGGGTTAAAAGTAGGAAGGGCGATGAAAGCAAGGCATGTCAGAGCATAGACTGTCAGTTATGTTGGCAACAATGTTGGTACCAAGGGCGAGGGATGAAGAGAACCATTTTCTTGCTCGTTGAAACGAGGCGGACCAATAGGCAAAGTTCTCGTCCGTCAGTGGTTATCGGAATGTTATCAACAATAGTAACATGGTTTTACTGATAGAGTTGTACACTGAGGTGTTTACATAAGCAAAAAATTATTACCGCTTAGATCATATGTAGATCAAAGAAATGTTAAACAAACAAATGGAAAGGAAAATGTGTTTAAACACAATGAATAGGAGTAAATCATCCCCAAGATTAAGCAGGGCATGATATACGTGTCATGAGATCGAAGTCAAGACCATATAGATAAAAGGGATAAGAATTATGATATGTACCCACACAACGATGTTGGATAGTTGATCAAGAAACATTTAGCCTTGCGCTTACAATGTTCTTGTGGATCTTCGGAGTACCACATACATGCTTCGAGATAGCACCGACATGGTCTTCAAGCAAAGGTCAGACTTTGGATACACTGGGATCCATCAGAAACAACTTATAAAATAAGTCGTACAATTTCAGCAAGGGAAGATGAGGATGAGGCCGACGGGCTCAGAAACAATTCCTCGAGATTTCCCTAGACATAAATTTTCACAATTAAGTGAACAAAGCGATAGCATTGGACACACCAGGGTAAATAATGAAGTGTGCTCGTGGAGAACATCCACAATTAAGTACTGAACGAGATGCACCTGGAAATACGTACCAAGTAGCAAGATCGATGTTAGCATGGAGGTTTAATAACCAGAAGGGTTGGAATGAAACTATCGACCATTCACTTCAAAGCATTCGGTTTGCTAGAAGTTTTGAATTCGCGCGTAATACTTCAATTGTTGGGTTTCCGGTTAGAAACAACACGGGGACCAGGGAACGAACGAAGATGGCGAGAAGTATTACTTGTCTCAAGAATTCATAAGGGGGTGGTGAAATTCCCACGCCATTCTTGACATGAAAGATGGTAGTACTCCAAGGTAGAGCATATCATAAGTCGGATAATAAGGAACTCAAGGTATAACACAAAACAAGAACAAGTTTGTGTCGGAGGGAATGCAAGAATGTTGTCGACGTTAATACAAATCATCGAGGGGAAAGGATGGTATTTCCCATCATGAATTCGATTCACAACTTGGAACGAGGCAAATCATTGTTGATGATGATCACGACACATTTGTCGAGAGATTTCATTAGGATTTAATCGATCGGCGATGACATCAAGTCAAATGAATGATGGAGCGAAAGGTTATTGAAACCACTAGTACAACACAAACTAGAAATCAAGCTAGTTGTTCAAGGTGAAATGATATGCCGAGGAAGATCGGCGTAAACTTAGCTCAGTGCCGAAATTATGCTCCGGGAAGAAGGACCAGGTAGCACAATTAAAAAGATGCACGATAATGATATAGACGACCAGGCTAGACATGACTTGAAGAATTAATAAACTCATAAGCAATGGAGATTACTTCGAGTTATTGAATCGGAGCGCGGAATTGATTCACTTATCCATGTCCTTGAGTGTCTAACAACTCAGAACCCGGGAAAAATTGGAATCGGTGAGAAGTAATACTTGAAGAAGAACTCATAAGAAGTAATATGGTTCTGTGACATCATCGAGATACCGCGAGGTAATACTCGAAGGTAGATCATAATAGAGGTTGGACTGGGGTATTGCTCTATAGAAGACAAGTGCTTAAACCTGCACGAGAAATGGTATCTAAATGAGAACATGGTCGGAACCAGGATTACAAAAGGCCAGATCCCAGATATAAGATGAACTTATATCAAGGGGATACTTAATTTTAAGAGAAGCTTTAATGATAAGATCTACGCCGTGTTCATGGGCATGAACAGAAAGTTCAAGGTTGACTCCCACTTCTTCAATGTATAGCCTTTCATTGACTTCTTGTTTCGAAAATGGCATTAGTGTTGAAAGTTTTACCTGGTGAGATTCCAGATGAGTATGACCCATGAAATCTTTCAGGTTCACACGGCTTTATGGAGTATAGGTTCAAACCATCAGGGCATCTTAGGAACATATACCACAAACTTATAGGAGTACTTATCACAAGCTCGATAGTAGAGCATGGTTGACAAAGCAGAGGATACAATTTACCAAAGGCATTATGTATCCAAGGAAGGACTCACAAAGTTATAGAATATTAAGGACAATGTCGGATAACAATTCAACAAAGGATCGGACAGTCCATAATGGAGTTGATGTAAGCATCGACACACAACCAGAGGAAAAAACAATGTAAAGGCATTGGATCATAGAAACAACTGACTAATTCAAAGCTCAAATGCGAAGGAACTATGATGTTCAATTGAAGTGATCGGGAGCAAATACTCTGATTACAGATTGACAAGTTGAGTATGCTTATTGGTACAATCGATGACAACTTGATTGGTCGAGAACTAGCTCATGTTCAAAATGACGCCTGAGCCGGAAGGATGAATTCTAGTATCAAGGATTGCGAGCATTCACAACATGTTGAATCAATGGACTCAAAATGATAATGACAAAGGATGTTAATAAGATTACTAAACTTATGGGGTTAACGATAATGTAAGCAAGCAAGAATTTCAAGAGCAATAGCTTGCTCAGGATTTTCCGAAGGTTGAAAGGTATTTCAGATACTTGTGAAACACATGAATGGGGATGAGCGGATACTCGATAAATGTGAGGAATTATCCATAAGGTTATTCATGTGGCAATGAACTGTAAAGCAGTGGCACAATCGATATACAGAATATAGGAAGATGTTTCGGGGTACCTTGTAATAACAAGAGCAACAGAGAATGGTTTGTATGAATGACAAGTGTAAGCCATTTATCCATATGTATATAACGGTGGTAAGGAATTGCAAAAGGCGGAGGCCAGAAGAATCTCGGAAGACATCGAATATTATCTCCAAAATCTTCTGATGAAGCAGGCGACCATCTTGATTGAAGGGGCTCTCCGGGAGGAAGTATTTTCGAGAACCTAAAGTTAGATTTTAGCAAAATCATTTAACCCGAATAGAAGAGAGATCAGAATCCCAGAGGAAAGATGAGGAATAAAAGATCCTAATACCACCCAATGGCGACGTTGGCCCGTCAGCCACACATCCAAGTTAGTAAATCAGTTTTTCAAAGACTAGACTCGACTTCGGCCAAGCAGTTGGAAAGGGGGATTCCTACAGGCAGTCGGTGATACCAACTTGTGACACCCCCGATTTGACCTTACACTAATCATGCACGCAAACGTGTACGACCAAGATCAGGGACTCACTAGAAGATATCACAACACAACTCTAGACATAAATAAAATAATACAAGCTTTATATTACAAGCTAGGGGCCTCGAGGGCTCGAATACATAAGCTCGAATACACAAGAATCAGCGGAAGCAATAATATCAGGGTACAGACATAAGTTAAACAAGTTTGCCTTAAGAAGGCTAGCACAAAACATCAACGATTGAAAAGGCAAGGCCTCCTGCCTAGGACCTCCTAACTGCTCCTAGTCGTCAGCTGTTTCCATGAGGTAGTAGGATTTGTCGGGGTAGTAGCAGTCGTCAAGTGTGGCATCTGGCTCCTGGACTCCACCATCTGGTTGCAACAACCAGAAAGAAGAAAGGAGGGGGAAAAGGGGTAGCAAGGCAACCGTGAGTACTCATCCAAAGTACTCGCAAGCAAGGATCTACACTACATATGCATCGGTATCAATGAAAGGGGGTAGTATTTGTGGACTAAGCTGCATAATGCCAGAATAAGAGGGGGAGAAGCTAGTCCTATCGAAGACTAGCATCTTCTGGAAACCATCGTCTTGCAACAGTAGAAGAGAGTACAGAATAACATATTATAGTTATCAAGCATGTTGTAGCATTAACTCCCAAAGATCCTTCCTCGACTCCCTGCGAGGAAGCAATCCCGGAGCCACATATCCAATCATGTCTCAGCATCCAGTTCTAGTTGTATCGATCGGGATACAACTCCAAGTGTCCGTTACCGTAGGACAGGCTATTGATAGATGTTTTCTTCCCTGCAGGGGTGCACAAACTTACCCAGCACGCTCGCTTAACTCCGGCCGGACACACCATCCGGTCATGCCCGGCCTCGGCCAAACAATACGTCGCAACCCGACCTAGGCTTAATAGAGAGGTCATGCACGCCGGACTAAACCTATGCCCCCAGGGGTCATGGGCCATCTTCCCGGGAACTCCTGCACGTTGCGCGGGCGGCCGGTGAGCAGCCCTAGCTACCTCCTTAAAAAGGAAGGTGCATAACTACTCCAACCCGGCGCGTGCCGCTCAGTCGCATGACGTCAGTTAAGCTTCGGCTGATGCATACGACGTAGAGCGCCATACTATGCCCACGTGATGGTTAGCGCTATCAGGCCAGAGGCCCCTTGGATCAAGTATCCAAATCGTTTAGTGTCTTGGGAACGCGGTAACGAGCAGAGACTCACAATCATGTGACCCCGTCGCCCAGTCTCGAGGACTTGCGGCAAGGGCTAAGAGTGCCCGGCCATGCCTCGTATTCAACTCTTGGGTACCCTCCAGGTCAACCCATGAAAGGATCGATATGGTTGACTAGAGGGGGGGGGGGGTGAATAGGCAACTAACAATTTTTAACTTTTCTTAACCACTTTAAGTTAAACGACAAAGTAATTTGTCTAGATATTCTACTAAGATGACAACTAAATGAAAGAAGGATAACAACTACACAAGCATGCTATAGGAGTTGAACAAGTAAAGCATGCACAAGTAAAGGTAAGAAATAACCACAAGTGGATCCGGTGGAGACGAGGATGTGTTGCCGAAGTTCCTTCCCTTTGAGGGGAAGTACGTCTCCGTTGGAGCGGTGTGGAGGCACAATGCTCCCCAAGAAGCCACTAGGGCCACCGTATTCTCCTCACACCCTCACACGATGCAAGGTGCCGTGATTCCACTAGTGGTGCCCTTGAAGGCGGCAACCGAACCTTTACAAACAAGGTTGGGGCTATCTCCACAACTTGGAGGCTCCCAACAAAACCACGAAGCTTCACCACAATGGAATATGGCTTCGAGGTGACCTCAACCGTCTAGGGTGCTCAAACACCCAAGAGTAACAAGATCCGCAAGGGATTAGTGGGGAGAATCAAATATCTCTTGGTGGAAGTGTAGATCGATGCCTCCTCAAGCAATCCCGAGCAAATCAACAAGTTTGATTGGCTAGGGAGAGAGATCGGGCGGAAATGGAGCTTTTGGAGCAACAATGGAGTAGTGGGGGAAGAGGTAAGTCTTCTTGGGGAAGAAGACCCCCTATATATAGTGGGAGAGATAATCCAACCGTTATGTGCGTTTTCAGCCCGCAGAGAGCGGTAGTACCGCTCGTAAGTTGCGGTACTACCGCTCTGGGAGCGGTACTACCGCTAGGCAAAAACTTGCGACATGATTGACGACCGCGGATGAAATAAATTACATCCGCGGCTACATCCGCAGAGAAAACGGTAGTAGCAGAACGCGACACGGTACTACCGCTTGGAGTAAGCGGTACTACCGCATAGGATGCGGAAGTAAAAGTTTACTTCCGCACCTACTTCTGCACTTAGAATCAGTGCCGGGCCAGATACGCGGTACTACCGCTCTGGAGCCGCGGTACTACCGCTGGTGCGGTACTACCGTGTCTTCAGGCGGTACTACCGGGTGGCTGTGCGGTACTACCGCTTTGAGGAGCGGTACTACCACTTGCCAGGTAGATGATTTAGTTAAGAAGTCAGGTTTTGCATAAACGTCATAAAGCGATTGGAACTCGAGAGAAGCGAGGGAAAGGTGGTGTGAGAGAACGATGTGTACGTGTTGATTCCACCCAAACCTTTCCGAAGCGGACCCCCTCTTAATAGTACGGCTTTCCTATTACTCAAAGCCACCGTCAGGGAGCAAAAAGGAAACACCGTCTTCCATCGAATCCGAGGGGCAATCAATCGTCTTGTGCCTAAGTGAGATATCCCTGTAGGAGCTTAGAGCACACGATTAGTCCGCAAAAGCATTGTCATCAATCACCAAAACTACTTAGGGAGAAATATGCCCTTACAATCTCCCCCTTTTTGGTGGATTGATGACAATACGGGATTTGCACAGGAATAAAATACGAGAGTATGCAATCCTAAAACTAGAATATAGGTGAGCTCCCCCTCGATGCGTGCCTATACAAGATTATGCTTTGGACTGCACAACACACATACAAGGTTCAGTGCTCCCCCTATATTCTACACATAACATGCATTTTATATACCACAGAGCACATAACAGGGGAAAGTAAACTAACTGCTCTTGATATAAAATTAAAGACATAACGACGAGTTCAACGATAGAGAAGCATATGTCTTACACCATACGATAGTCTCACGCACACGACACAAATGCACGCAAATAAACAGAGTTCAACCAACGAAAAGAAACAGTTGGCACAAGAGCAGAAGACGCAAATCACTCTCCCCCTTTGTCATCGAGACACCACAAAGGGGAAAGAGGACACTAAGAGGGGTGGCAGCCCTGGAGAAACTCAGTCATCGTACTCATCATCAGATCCCGGCTGCTCCTCCTGATACTCCTCATCAAACTCAGACCACTTGTACCCCTGACGAGCCATCCAAGTTGCCTCAGGGGTGATGTTATCCTCTGACCCATTTGACACGTCCTCTCCATAGATCGCCAAAAGCTTCTTGTCACGCTGGCGTGTCTTCTTGTCAGTCACATGAGCCCTGTATTGACCCTTAGCCTGCATGCAGAAGAGGGCCTTCATCTTTTGCTTAAGCTTTTTAGCCCAAGAAGGCTCCTCCACAGCAGAGGAGGAAGAAGGAGCAAATCTTCCAGGGCCTTCATCATCAGCCTCCTCCACAGGCTCCTCATCAGTGCCCATCTGGGCTGCAGCAGCTTGCGCACGAGTGGCGGTGTTGGCCCATCGAGTCTTGATGCGAAGACGGATGGGGTCATGACACGAACAGTCGGCCTCGAACTCCTCCTCAGGGTATAGCTTCTCCCAGATCTTGGAGATCAGCAGAAACAAGAATGGACCATAGATGGGTACCTTGCGAGTGTAGATGGCAAAACGGAGCTCATTCCACATGATATTGGAGATGTCAAGTGGTGGAGTCTGGGTGGTGCGAGCTTCTTCACACATCAGCAGCATGCCAACCAGGTAGGCATGGACCTTGTCCTTGTCTCCAACGTGAGGAAACAGAGTGTTGCGAAAGATCCGATACATGATGTCCAAGAAGGGGTTCAACACCCATGTCTTCTTGCCACTAGAAAGAGTCTTCTCCACATAGAATGGTAGCAACTTGTCTTTGTTGGCAGATTCAGGATTGGCGTGAGGCCGAAATCCAATTGGGTTGTGGAGTCCCTCGTCAGGAATCTGAAGAAGATCCATGAACTCCTTCCAAGAAGAAGTCATCTTGTGACCATTGGTCATCCATGTCATTGGGAGATCCTCCTTGGTGTGGAAATTGACTGAAGCATAGAACTGAGCAATAATCTCCGGATCAAAATCATTCTGGAAGGTCATGATGTGCTCAAGTCCCAACTGCTCGACCAGATCAAGAGCCTCGGCAAAGTAGGCCCGGTTGGTGTCCTTCCGCATGTGGTCCACATCTATCTAGTGAGCATCCACGTACAGGTTGGTCTTGCTCTTGAGCACCTCCTGGTAGATGCGATATTGCTGCCTGGTCCAGAAAAGCTCATCACCAGGAAACGAAGCATGGGGTTCTCCATATGGGTTTTGCTTCCTACGTGCCATGAACTCAGCAGCTGGCATCTCTTCCATAGACATTGAGGATTCCTTGCACTTGTTGGCGGCAGTCTTGAACGTGCTCTGGGGATTGGAGCCCTCTGGCACATCACTGGGGGTACGCAGACGCTTGGATCCGGTGTCGCGGACAGGGTTGGTACGACGAGCATCGAAACCGGAGCCACCACCTAAAACACAACCACAAGAACACGACAAAAACAGAAAGAGAATCAATGCCAAAGCCTCAAAAAGCACAAGAAACCAGTAGAAAGAGGAATGTGTACATGCTATGAAGACAATATGACACAAGCGGTAGTACTGCTGTCCCTACGCGGAAGTAAAAAATTAGTACCGCAGAGTAAGCGGTAGTACCGCATGGTGGATGCGGTAGTACCGCATACTCTGCGGTAGTAAAAATGTACTTCCGCGTACAGGAGCGGAAGTAAAAACTTAGTGCTGCTTGCGGAGCGGTAGTACCGCGTTGGGGCGCGGTAGTACCGCTCGACAAGCGGTAGTAAAATTTTACTTCCGCCAGAGCGGTAGTACCGCTGAGGACAGCGGTAGTACCGCTCTGGTCAGATCGGATCTGGACCAGATCGTGTGGTAGTACCGCGGTTCTCCAGCGGTAGTACCGCATGAAACAGATCTGAGATGAACAGATCTAGCGAAGGCCATATAGATCGACTAGCGGTACTACGGCTGATCATAGTACCTTGGTAGCAACATGCATATTCGTATTTCTAGTGCAAAAACACTCTCCTACATCCTAAACTTCCATGGATAAGAACACGAAGAACACAAGAACACTAAGCATCTCCCCTAACCCTAAAAAACAACAACAAGGCAACAAGAAGAGGGGAAAAGGGGAGAAACCTTCATCCATGGCAAGAGGGCGCGGTGGGGAGCGATCCCACCGGTCGGAATGCGAGGAGAGTGGCCGAGGGAGGAGATCCGGTGAGGTCCTCCGGCGGCGTTCTTGAGAGGGAGAGATAGGGACGACGTGGGGGTTAGGAGTGAATGGGTATGGGGGAGTTGGAACTCCCCCTGCCTGCTTATAACCCCCACCCGTTCGAATATGTGCGGTAGTACCGTAGTCATCGCGGTAGTACCGCTTGCGCGGTAGTACCGCTCGCCAAGCGGTAGTACCGCCCTACCAGCGGCAGTAAATAAATACTGCCGTGCTAGATGTGCGGTAGTACCGTAACCCCTTTGCGGTAGTACCGTAAACAAGCATGGTAGTACCGCTCCTCCAAGAGCTTGCACGTTTTGACAAGAGGCTTTAAGCACAGAAAGAGAGAAAAACATACGCACGCACAAGCAAAACAAATAACACAACTCCTCAGAGGAGGGCGGTGGCCGAGGCCACCTATGTTTGAGTTTATAGATATGGCACCGCGAAGAATTATCCTTGGGCCCATGACCAATACTCGACTTGAAGCATTTAAACCAACTATGTATGGCAAATGATAAAGACTTGATTAGTTTATGCATAATGGGGGGAGGAACAGTTCATTGAGAGAACAATACTCCCCCTATGTCCATGCCTACATCTAGACAAGATAGCTATATTGAGTGTGAGGGGTGTGTGCACAGATTCAAACCACATTGCTCAAATCGATGATATTTAGCTCATGCCTTAACTCGCGAAATCTTGCTTCATCCAATGGCTTCGTGAAGATATCTGCAAGGTTATCATGAGTGTTGACGTAGTGAAGCTCGATCTCTCCTTGCCTTATGTGATCCCGGATGAAGTGATACCGAATCTCAATATGCTTCGTCTTGAAGTGTAGCACCAGGTTGAGAGAAATCTTGATGGCACTTTCATTGTCACACCAAAGAGGCACTTTGTCACAAGTGACACCGTAATCCTTTAAAGTTTGCCTCATCCATAAGAGTTGAGCACAACAACTGCCAGCAGCCACATACTCTGCTTCGGTGGACGAGAGAGATACACAACTTTGCTTTTTGGAAGACCAACTAACAAGAGAGCAACCAAGAAATTGGCACCCTCCCGAAGTGGACTTCCTATCCACTTTGTCTCCCGCCCAGTCAGAATTAGAGAAACCTACAAGGTTGAAATTTGCTCCTCTTGGGTACCATAAGCCAAAGTTTGGGGTATGAGCCAAATATCGAAAGATTCGCTTGACAGCCACAAAGTGACTCTCCTTAGGTGAGGCTTGAAACCGTGCACAAATTCCTACACTCATCATAATATCCGGTCTAGATGCACAAAGGTAAAGCAAGGATCCGATCATAGAGCGATATACCTTTTGATCCACCGCTTTACCATTGGGATCAATGTCAAGTTGGCATTTGGTTGGCATTGGAGTAGTAGCCGGCTTGACATCACTTAGATTGAACCTCTTGAGCATGTCTTGAGTATACTTGGATTGTTTGATGAAGATGCCTTCTCTTCTTTGTTTGATCTCAAATCCAAGGAAGTACTTCAACTCTCCCATCATGGACATCTCAAAATGTGTGGTCATGAGTGCGGCAATCTCATCATTGAAAGCTTTGTTAGGAGAACCAAAGATAATATCATCAACATATAGTTGGCATACAAAAAACTCCCCTTTGACCTTCTTAGTAAAAAGAGTGGGGTCGATTTTCCCAATTTCAAACCCACGATCTTGTAACAACTCGGTAAGGTGCTCATACCACGCACGTGGGGCTTGTTTAAGGCCATAGAGTGCCTTATCGAGTTGGTACACATGATTGGGGAACTTAGGATCCTTGAACCCCGGGGGTTGTTTAACATACACCAACTCATTAATAGGACCACTAAGAAATGCATTTTTCACATCCATTTGTTGTAATTTAAAGTTATGATGGGAAGCATAGGCAAGCAACAAACGAATGGATTCAAGACGAGCAACGGGGGCAAAGGTTTCACCGTAGTCGATACCCTCGACTTGGGAGTAGCCTTGAGCCACCAGGCGCGCCTTGTTGCGGATGACAATGCCATGAGCATCTTGCTTGTTCTTAAAGATCCATTTGGTTCCAATGACATTATGGTTCTCCTTTGGTCTTGGCACCAGACACCACACCTTGTTGCGCTCGAAGTTATGGAGTTCTTCATGCATGTCATTGAGCCAATCAGGGTCTTCGAGCGCCTCATAAACCTTCTGAGGTTCAACACAGGAGACAAAAGCTTGATGAGCACAATAGTTTGCTAATTGTCTACGAGTGCTTACCCCCCTTTTGATGCTTCCTAGAATGTTCTCGATGTGATGCTCGTTGGAAGCAAGCCTGGAGGCAACTTTTGCAGCACGACGCTCTAATTGCTCTTCAAGTGTTAACTGAGGAGCACTGAGTTGATCATCTTGAGCGTCGTCAGGAGCTAGATCTTGATCTTGAGCTTCCTCTTGATCTTGATCTTGTTCGGGGTCATAACTTGGCCTTGTGCATCATTTGGTGGCTCTCCACCAACTTGAGATTGATCTTGCACTTGGCCTTGTTCATCACGTTGAGGGCCTTCACTTTGTTCTTCGGAAGCGTGTGGGTCTTGGGTTGGTGATGGTTCCACTTGAGTGGAACATTGTCCTTCTCCTTCGGCCACAAGGGGTTCCTCAATGGGTAGGATATATCCAACACCCATTCTTCTTATGGCTTGAGGAGGAATTTCATCACCTGCATCACAAGTACCACTTTGCTCCACTTGGGAGCCGTTATTTTCATCAAACTCTACGTTACTCGTCTCCTCAATGAGTCCATTAGACTTGTTGAGGACACGGTAAGCATGAGAGTTTGTAGCATAACCAACAAATATGCCCTCATGAGCTCTAGATTCAAATTTAGACAAACGAACACCTTTCTTGAGAATGAAACACTTACACCTGAATACCCGGAAGTACTTGAGATTGGGCTTGTTACCAGTAAGAATCTCATATGGAGTTTTGTTCAAGCCTTTGCGGAGATAGAGATGATTTGATGCATGGCAAGCGATGTTGATGGCTTCGGCCCAAAAGTTGTATGGAGATTTGAATTCAGCCATCATGGTTCTTGCAGCATCCATTAGAGTTCGGTTCTTTCTCTCCGCTACACCATTTTGTTGAGGGGTATAAGGGGCTGAATATTGATGTTTGATCCCCTCATCACCAAGAAACTCATCCAAGGTGTAGTTCTTGAACTCAGTGCCGTTGTCACTTCTGATCATCAAAATCCTTGCTTCATGTTGTCGTTGTGCTTCATTTGCAAAGTTGATGATGGTTTGTTGGGTCTCACTCTTCTTCTTGAAGAAGTATACCCAGGTGTATCTTGAGTAATCATCCACAATCACCAAGCAATACTTCCTACCCCCAAGACTATCAAAAGACGGAGGCCCAAAGAGGTCCATGTGGAGGATCTCTAGGGGTCTCTTTGAATAGATGATAGTCGTGGGAGGGTGAGCCTTCTCATGTAATTTACCTTCAATGCAAGCCATGCAAGCACAATCTTTGGCAAAGCTAACATTTGTTAGTCCTCGTACATGGTCCCCCTTGAGAATACTTTGCAAAGATCTCATATTGACGTGGGCCAAACGGCGATGCCAAAGCCATCCCACATCAACTTTAGCCATTAGGCATGTCGCGACCTCAGTGGATTGCTTCATTTAGTTAATCACATAAAGGCCGTTCTAGACATGCCCAACATAGGCTACTTTAAGAGTCTTGCTCCACAAGAGGGCCACAGTATCAATATCAAAGAATGTAGCAAAGCCCATGAGTGCAAGTTGGCGTACATAAAGTAAATTGTATGCAAGGGACTCAACAAGCATGACTTTCTCGATCGTGAGATCATGAGAGATAACAACCTTGCCGAGTCCCAATACCTTAGAGGATGAAGCATCACCCCATTCGGCGTTGGTGGCCATAGATGATCCGAGATGCACGTCCACCACCAAATCTTTGCTTCCGGTCATATGATTTGTGGCTCTGCTATCGAGCAACCATGATCCCCCACCGGAAGCAAACTCCTACAATAGATCAATGCTTGGATTTAGGTACCCATTTGGTAATGGGTCCTTTGAGGTTAGTAACAAGGGTCTTAGGAACCCAAATGGACCATTCAATGTACTCATAAGAAGAACCAACAAATTTAGCAAACACATGACCATCACTAGCACGGCATAAAACATATGAAGGATTAAAATCGCCGGCCATGTTTGATGGTATGGTGGAGTTTTTCTTGACACCACCACTTTTCTTCTTCGTGGACGTGCCCTCTCCTTCTTTCACAAAAGATTGTCGGAGAGGGGGTGGTTGCTTGGTCTTGTCATTCTTCTTCTTCTTGGGCTTAGGAACAAACCCAATTCCTTCCTTTGCCACAACTTCCTTTTGATTGCTCAAAAGGGTGTTGAGGTTCTTCTCACCTTGTATGCAAGTCACAAGGCCTTTCTCAAGTTGCTTCTTCAACTCGGCATTCTCTTCAACAAGATGCACATGCTCGCAGCATGGGTTAGTAGCATTTGCATTATCAATTAAAACCATGCGAGGAAAGATAGCCTTTTCCTTGGTTAGCGAAACTTGGAGTTGGTTATGAGACTCCTTGAGAGTAGTATGCATACTTTTCAAGGCCTTGTGAGCCTTGTCAAGTATGTCAAACTCCTCTTTGAGTTTAGCATGGTCAACCTCATGTTTTGCCTTCTCGGAGTTAAGGACGCGAGAGACAACTAAAGCATGATCAAGATCTTTCTTTAATTTAGCATGACCATCGTAGTGTGACTCCTCAAGAGCCAAACGAAGACCACGCTCTTCCTCTAGGGCGTTAGAGAGATCCGATATCTCATCGACATAGTCTCGACTATGTCCTTCCATTTTAGTAATAGTTTCCTCGTGAGCCTCGATCATTTCATTGGCCTCACCGAGTTGTTCCAAGAGAGCAACAAAATGCTTCTTGGGTTTGCCCTTGAGATTTTTCATGAATAACTCAAATTCATTTTCTCCCTCCTTAACACCCTCACCCTCATCAATACAATTGGTCAATGAAGGATTAGAAGAGATAGTAGTATTGATGTTTGGGGTTACCTTGTTGGTGGCCTTGGCCATGAGACACTTGGCGGTGATGTTCTCGTTTGGTGAGTCGAAGAGAGATGAGTGCGGAGTAGTTGCAATTGCAATTGTGGCCATAGTGGTCACCTCATCGTCTTCATCATTATCATCATCCTCCACATATTCTTCTTGGGCCACCAACACTTTCGGAGGAGTCTTCTTGATGAAGTTGTTCTTGTTGGGATAGGACTTTGACTTGTCCTTCCGAATAAGCTTGCCTCCAAAGTCTTCTCTCTTCTCATATGGGTAATCCACAACGAAGTGACTTACATTTCCACAGTTGAAGCATGTCCTTACTCGTTGCTTCCCCTTGTTCCCACTAGAGTTGTTCCTGTTGAAGTTGGATCTTGTGTTCTTCTTGCCCCAGAATTGCCTTGAAGCAAGAGCCATGTGCTCCTGATAGACATATTTGGTGTCCTCGGGGCAACACTCATCATCATCTTCCACTTCCTCCTCTTCCACACAAGCCTTGGCCTTCAGAGCCAGATTAGGCTTCTTTGATCGTTGAGCTCTTAAGACCGCATTGTCGGCGGTCACATCCAAAATCCTCATGGCAACAAATTCATCCAACACTTCATTTGAGGATAAAGTGTGGAAGTCCGGTCTCTGACGTATGACAGAGGACATGGCCTTATGATTGGGCATCATGGCCTTGAGGAACTTGCGCTTGATCCAATTGTCATCCGTATCCTTACTGCCATGATCTCGAAGAGAAACCGCAAGGATAGTTAAGCTTTGATAAAGTTCACGAGGATCTTCATCTTCGATCATAGCAAACTCATCAGCTTCATCTTGCACCACTTCCTAGTTGGAGCGTTGAATACTTGTGCTTCCCTTGTACATCGTGCCAACATGCTCCCAAGCTTCCTTGGCCACAGTGAAGGGTCGAAGGTGTGCAATGTCTTCAGGAGGGATGGAATTTTGAAGAATGCAAAGAGCGGACTCGTTGAACTAATGATCTGCAGTTTCTCTTGGAGTCATGTTGTCGGGATCATACGGATAAAAACCTTGCTCAATGATTCTCCAAAGGTTAGTGGAACAATGATTAATATGACGTTTGAAACGAAACACCCAAGTAGCAAAATCAGTATTTTTGATAAACTTGGGAGGGGGCCCAACGGAATTTAAATGCGGTGTGGGAACGGGTCCTCCATAGTGAGTAGGAGGAGCGGATTGGGCAAATTTCCCACTCCCATTCTTAGTAACCGGGGCTTGTTCACTACTAGCTTCTCCCTTGTCGGGATTAGCCTCCGACACGTTGGTAGCGGGACGAGCCACTTCCAACGGTGTGGTGGATAATTTAAGCCCCTCAAGCAAATCTTTAAACATGACTTTGACCTCGCTCACGAGTGATTCTTTCAATGTGGTCAAGGCCACATTGAACTCCTCACGAGAGACCGAGGCTCCCCCATCTGACGTAGGCAAGGACGGAGTTCCACCGGAATGGTCCTCCATCTCGACTACGTTGTCACCCATACTCTTTGGACAGTAAAGTCCTTAAAAAGAGACGAGGCTCTGATACCAATTGAAAGGATCGATATGGTTGACTAGAGGGGGGGGGGTGAATAGGCAACTAACAATTTTTAACTTTTCTTAACCACTTTAAGTTAAACGACAAAGTAAGTTGTCTAGATATTCTACTAAGATGACAACTAAAGGAAAGAAGGATAACAACTACACAAGCATGCTATAGGAGTTGAACAAGTAAAGCATGCACAAGTAAAGGTAAGAAATAACCACAAGTGGAACCGGTGGAGACGAGGATGTGTTGCCGAAGTTCCTTCCCTTTGAGGGGAAGTACGTCTCCGTTGGAGCGGTGTGGAGGCACAATGCTCCCCAAGAAGCCACTAGGGCCACCGCATTCTCCTCACGCCCTCACACGATGCAAGGTGCCATGATTCCACTAGTGGTTCCCTTGAAGGCGGCAACCGAACCTTTACAAACAAGGTTGGGGCTATCTCCACAACTTGGAGGCTCCCAACAAAACCACGAAGCTTCACCACAATGGAATATGGCTTCGAGGTGACCTCAACCGTCTAGGGTGCTCAAACACCCAAGAGTAACAAGATCCGCAAGGGATTAGTGGGGAGAATCAAATATCTCTTGGTGGAAGTGTAGATCGATGCCTCCTCAAGCAATCCCGAGCAAATCAACAAGTTTGATTGGCTAGGGAGAGAGATCGGGCGGAAATGGAGCTTTTGGAGCAACAATGGAGTATTGGGGGAAGAGGTAAGTCTTCTTGGGGAAGAAGACCCCCTATATATAGTGGGAGAGCTAATCCAACCGTTATGTGCGTTTTCAGCCCGCAGAGAGCGGTAGTACCGCTCGTAAGTTGCGGTACTACCGCTCTGGGAGCGGTACTACCGCTAGGCAAAAACTTGCGACATGATTGACTACCGCAGATGAAATAAATTACATCCGCGGCTACATCCGCAGAGAAAACGGTAGTAGCAAAACGCGACACGATACTACCGCTTGGAGTAAGCGGTACTACCGCATAGGATGCGGAAGTAAAAGTTTACTTCCGCACCTACTTCTGCACTAAGAATCAGTGCCGGGCCAGATACGCGGTACTACCGCTCTGGAGCCGCGGTACTACCGCTGGTGCGGTACTACCGTGTCTTCAGGCGGTACTACCGCGTGGCTGTGCGGTACTACCGCTTTGAGGAGCGGTACTACCGCTTGCCAGGTAGATGATTTAGTTAAGAAGTTAGGTTTTTCATAAACGTCATAAAGCGGTTGGAACTCCAGAGAAGCGAGGGAAAGGTGGTGTGAGAGAACGATGTGTACGTGTTGATTCCACCCAAACCTTTCCGAAGCGGACCCCCTCTTAATAGTACGGCTTTCCTATTACTCAAAGCCACCGACAGGAGCAAAAAGGAAACACCGTCTTCCATCGAATCCGAGGGGCAATCAATCGTCTTGTGCCTAAGTGAGATATCCCTGTAGGAGCTTAGAGCACACGATTAGTCCGCAAAAGCATTGCCATCAATCACCAAAACTACTTAGAGAGAAATATGCCCTTACAACCCGTCTCCACATCACTAGCGGGTACCCCTCAGGGTTGAGCTGCCTTTCCAAGTAACAATAGTAAAGTCATAGTAACCATAGTAATTGTGTGTCAAACACCAAGGGGGAACCCTGAAGGATCACCCTCGATGGAATTCCACCTGATGTTTATCGTCAAGGTGAACGAAGGAGGAGTCACCCTCGAGGTCCACCCTTGAGGAGTTGCACGACAGTGTCGTTATCAGGAGTGGAGAAGGAGGAAATCACCCTCGGTGACCATAACCGATGAACTAACCTACAAGGTTAATATCAGTAGTGCTGATGAGGTCTCACCCTCGGTACTCGATAGTACCCCAGTAGATTCGAGCAACTAAGGGGAAAGTGATGTGCGGTGCCGGGGCCTGGTCTTCGATCCCGTTGATCGGGTCTTCTGATAATCCAGGGGCAGTCGGGACAAAGTGAGGGGGTCTCTAATGGATTTTTAACCAGCCTATACTAAGCAGTTTAGTATAAACATGTAAGGTATGAAAGCAGGTATCAACAACAGGCTATGCATCAGAATAGGATCATACAAAAAGCAGTAGCAGTTATAATGCAAGCATAAAAGAGAAGAGAGTGGGTGATATCGGAATGATCAAGGGGAATTGGCTTGCCTGGTTGGTCAGACGAGAAGTAGGGGTCGTCGTCGATGCAGTTGTTCATCGAGGTAGAATCAGTCTCACGGTCTACCGGAGAGAAGAGGGGGAAGAAACAATAAATACAAAGCATACAAATGCAACAACGAAGCACGGCAAGTCAACATGCAGTGCTAGGGTGCTCTAACGCGGTGCTACACGGTATCGGCGAAGGGGGATAACATCCGAGAAAGTATCCCGGTGTTTCGTGTTTTCGGATAGATGAATCAGAGGGGGAATGTTGCATGTTCGCTATATTAGGAGCATGTGGGAGACAAACGGTCCGCGTATTCGGGTTCGTCTCGTCGTTCTGAGCAATTTTCATATATAAAACTTTTTCATCCAAGTTACTGTTTATTTTATATGATTTTCTAAAGTTTATATCATTTTATGAAATTTGCTGGAATTAATAATATTTCGAGTTTGACCAAGTCAAATTGACTGGTCAAATGAGGAGGGTGTGGACCACATGTCATAGACAACAAGTAAACTGTTCTAGTTAATTAATTAATTAGCACGGGTCCACTTGTCATTTGTTTTTAGACTAATTAAGCACTAAAGTAATACTAGATAAGCCTAGACTTAACTAAACAAGGGCCGGTCTAGTGGAACAGCCGTGAGGCTGGTTGTGCACACACGCACACACCACACACGACCTTGTCCATGGACGTGGCCGTGGCCACCAGTAGAAGCAGCCGGCGATTTGTAGGCCAGCAGTAGCAGCAGCAAGCGCGCTAGTAGCAGCAACAGAGCAAAGCAACAACGGTGGCGGCGCAACAACAGTGCACGAGCGGCGGGAACAACAAGCAGCACATAAGTGACAGGGAGCAGAGCAGCGAGCAGCCGCAGTGGTTGACGGGCAACAGCAAGCAGCGGCGTGGCCACGCGCAGGCACGCGCGCACAACAGCGGCAGCAACAGCCCATGAGCAGCAGCAATATGCACGCACGTACGTACGTGTACGTGAGGTTCGGGCACGACGAAGACGGTGGCCTACGGCATCCAATACGTAGGGGGAAAGGGGACCCGAGGGAGGAGCTCACGGTGGTTCGAACAGAGCGGAGGGCGAGCTCGGGGATGGTCGGAAGCCGATGAATCGACGACGATGTGGTGGTTGCCGAGCGCAGAGAAGACCGCGAAGGCGTCGGCCACGTGGCTCCCCGGACTAATGTGGCGCCCAGGACGGATGAAGTCGAGGGAGGTGGACCTCCAGGACGTGCCCCTGCACGCCGGAGGGGCTGGTGGACGCGTCAGTTGACGGAGAGGCAGCGGTCACCGCAAATCTCCCAAGCTCGAATTCGAGTAGTAGAGGTAGGGGGCGAAGGGGGGATGAGGGGGGAAAGGAAGAGGGCGGGCTAGGGTTCCCGGGGGACGTAGATATAGCCTCAGGGGGGAGACGTGGTGGCCATCCATGTAATGCCCAGGATGCGACTATATCTCTTATATGTCGAGGCACGACTTAGAGACATAAGCGCATTCTGGAATGATCGCAAGCATGGTATCTTTGCACAACTCATGTAAAAGTTCAGGGATGAAAGAATAAATAGTTGGCTTACACTCGCCACATCACACAATGAATACAATAACATACATTCATCCAAATAACACGGGGTCCGACTACGTACGAAATCCAAACGAGAAAATATACCACAACACAAGTCCGGATCACTCCTAGTAGGAACCACTACCGATCGTCAGGATACGTAACATAGAAACGACCACGCTCCTCATCAAACTCCCAGTGAAGTTCTGACCCATCTCCTGCGTTGTTCTCGGCTGTACCTGGATCTAGTGTGTGTAGTAAACTGTGAGCCACGAGGACTCAGCAATCCCATTCCCGGGTATGAAAACTAACAAGGCCTTTAGGTGTGGAGAGGTAATAAAGTGTTTGTAGCAAGCACTAAGTAACTAGCTTACGAATTCAGGGCGAGATGAGAATATGTGCCAATGGTCGCCACAATTGATCAAGAAGTGATCCTAGCTACTCACGTTCATACATAACCCCACCGTGTTCACTTCCCGAAGCCCTTCGGAAAGAGACCATCACGGTTACTCACACAGGTAGTGTATTCTTAAGGTTATGGTGTCAAGTTATCTACAACTGGATATTAACAAAATTCCCATCTGCCACATAACCGCGGGCACGGCTTTCGAAAGTTAAAAACCCTGCAGGGGTGTCCCAACTTAGCCCATCACAAGCTCACGATCTGCGGAGTCGCAACTCTAATTTGGGAAGACCCGAGTATCCTTGGAATCCCATGCTCAATATATTTCGACAAAGGTAAAACTAATCCAGCAAGACCTCTCGACGTGCCTACACCCTGATAGTAGCCGCGCGTATCTCGTCTCAGGCCACGACTGCATGGGACATCCTACATGTAATACTAGATACCTCGGGTTTCCCCAAGGCGTCCCTGCAGTCCGTCCAGTTTGGACCAACACTCATGAGGAGCACTGGCCCGGGTTGTTGATTAAGAACTTGGGTTTATAACTCCCTATGCAAGTTTTAGTTGTTAGGCAAATGTAGTACCAATGTTGGGTCTTGCTGGAAAAGCTTTAAGCAGAGCGAATTATCAAGGGGGGCCCATAAACCCCAACCGTGTTAGGAACGCAAAATCAAGGAACATAACACCGGTTTATCGGGTCCTAAGGTGGCATGAGTGGAACAAAACATCTAGCAGAAGGCCAAGCCTTCCACCCATTACCAATATATATGTGCATTAATTTAATTAAGATATATATTGTGTTTACCAATATATATGTGCATTAATTTAATTAAGATATATATTGTGTTATCCCAATAACAAGTCCGAACATGGAGCAATCTTCAAAACTTCACCTGCAACTAACAACGCTATAAGAGGGGCTGAGCAAAAGCGTACTTAGCCAATCAATAGTTTGCTAGGAAGTCGGTTGATGTCTACTACACGCTTCTATTCCTGTAGACAGTGTTGGGCCTCCAAGAGCAGAGGTTTGTAGGACAGCAGCAAATATCCCTTAAGTGAGCAACCCAAGGTTTATCGAACTCAGGTAAGTGGAGGTTGAACGTACCCCTTTCAAGCAACCTTGCAATCAAGATACAAGAAGTCTCTTGTGTCCCCAACACACCTAATACACTTGTCAGATGTATAGGTGCACTAGTTCGGCGAAGAGATGTTAAATGGCAAGTGATATGGATGGCAAAAGATGTATTTGTAAATCTGAAATAAAAATGGCAGCAAGCAAACATGTAACAAAACTGAAAGTAAACGGTGTTCAATTGATGAAAACAAGGCCTAGGGATCATACTTTCACTAGTGGCAACTCCCAACAACATTTACATAATCTAATCACATGATATTTCCCATAAAACATGCAATGGAGACGCACCCGGAGGTCATTCCTTTGTGGTCAAGAGAGGACGAGAATTATGTAGGGCTACAAAAGCACACCTCAAAGTTCGTAGTTCTCAATCTATGGATTTCCCAATGTCACCGCGGCCATCCAAAGAGAGTACCACAATCACCACAACATATCTCAAGGATAGTCCAAGACAAGCACCAAGAGACTCTCAATCTTCAATCAACACACAAAAGAGGAAATCACCCATGAAAATATTCTTCTAATCCATGTCCAATAGACTGCTGTCACCTTGGTCTCGGGGATTATACTAGATAAAGACAAGTGAGTACATCAATCCAATACATAGAGGAAGGGGAAGTATCATGGGATCACCCTAGATTAACAAAGCCTATGATCACAACGAAGATCACATCATGGGAGAGAGAATTGACCACATAGCTACACGTACAAGCCCTCAGCCCCGGAGAAGACTACTCACACATGGACATGGTGAGGAGGAGCTTGATGGTGGTGTTGATGGAGAGGTGCAGCCCGGAGAGGAGGAGGCGGCCGGCGGCAGCCGTGGCGGCGGCGGCAGCCCTCCGGGGCAGCGGCGGCCCTCGGGGCGGCGGCGGCCCTAGGGGCAGCGGCTCCTTGGCTCCCCTTCTTCCTTGTGGATGGTGCTGCAATGGTGCTGGTCCTCCCCTCCAAGACGGCGGCCTGGAGGAGGAAAATTCGTGGCCCTTGGTGACCTAGGTTTCCTCTCTTTATATAGACTCTCGGATTCCCGTCATCAGATTTTGGGCTTCAGTAAAACGGGCTTTTCTCGGCCGTCCGGACTCCGATTTGGACGAATTTTATATCCAGAAGCATCCCCTCAAAATTCCCCACAACTTTCGCAACTAGGCTTTTTCCGTTTGACGTCTTCTTCGGGCTGGAACCTGACCATCTTCTAAAAACGTTCTCAGACAGATTTCAGGAAAGTCAGAGTCCTACTCCAATACGACTCCTTTTGCGTGTTTGTCAATTTCCAAGTAATTCCTACACAATAAAGTGTAAAACAAGAATATTGTGCACTTTTGCAACCATTAGTAGGTTAGTCCAATAAATGCCTAAAAAGATAGAAAACTTTGATATAAACATGAGACAATGATGCAAAACAAGAATGTGACAAGCAAAAATTATGGATACGTTTGGGACGTATCAACATCCCCAAGCTTAATTCCTACTCGTCCTCGAGTAGGTAGAATGATAACATAGATAATTTTTGAGGTGACATGCTACTAATACAATCTTGATCAAGTAATATAGTAAAGCACATGAACTGAAATAAAGTGAACCAAAACAATTGTCTATAGTTGAAAGCAAGTAAACAATGAATAACCAAGTAAATCATCTAAGTAAATTCCTTTCATGAATAGTACAATTGAAGACATGAAACTACAAAGTTAAGCACAACTGTTAGCCCCAAAGAAGTTCTCTCATCAAAAGCATTCTAGTTAACACAAAAGGAAGATAAAGTTTCAGCAATGCTTCCCACTTTTCAACATTTTATCTCATGGATAAGTTCAATGCACAAGGATTATATATAACTAAGCAGAAATTTTGAACATAACCAACTTGAACCCAGGGTTAACACTAGATGCTTGCTTATGGTGGAGGAAGAAGATTAGAACATAGGAAAACTGACTCAACATTTAAAAGTAAAAGATAGGCCCTTTGCAGAGGGAAGCAGGGATTACTCATGTGCTAGAGCTTTTTATTTTTGAAAACATAGAGATATAAAAGCAGTTTTGAGAGATGTATGCTTATGTCAACGAATGATAATAAACAATGCACTACTACTCATGCCAAACAGAACTTAAGAGCGACTCCCATAGAGGAATGATAACACTCCCCTTTCTCCTTTGTTTATCACTAGCCAAAGTTTGTCTGATTTCTCAGGTACGATGTGTGAAGGAGGTTTTTGGTACTGATATTGATGACATGTAAAGTGGGCTGGGCATACCCTTTTGCCAGCTCTTTTTGCAAAATTAAGGACATGCACATTATTCATGCACGTCAGGGGTCGTTCTGTCCAACACAAGTAATAATGAACTATCTACCACTTCCTCATGAGCTAAAATAGAGACACAAATAAGGATACATTTTGAAGGTTTAGCACATGAGCAATTTACTTGGAATGGCTATTAAATACCATGCATAGGTAGGTATGGTGGACACATATGACAGAATTTTGGCTATGGAATTTGGATGCACGAGCAGCATTCCCGCCCAGTACAGAGTTTTTGGTTTAGCAAGTTTTTAGCAAGCACATGTTAACCGGTACAAGAGAATTATAACATCCTTTCAGCATAATTATAAGACTTCTACACTGTCTTCCTTGTCAACCAACTTATTTCTAAAGAGAAACAAGAACTTTAAAACTACCAATGGTGAAAAACTAAACAATTGCAAACTTCAAAGGTATTTCTTCACTAATAAGACTTTATTAAATGATCTACATGTTTAGACATCACTACTTAATTTCTCAAAACAATTGATAGGGATCAAGTTACTCAATGATCTTCAAGACTATGCAAGCTTTTTATTCTTTGCACCACGGCCACACTTGGCATTTACTTTACCAACATATTATTTAGCAATTCAAACCAATTCAACTCTCCAAAAAGATATAAGTGAAGCAAGAGAGTACTTTCTATAAAAGAACTAATAGCTCTGAACATGATATGAAATAAAAACAAGAGCTAGAAGCATATAATAAGGTAGCTAAAACACTCAAAAAGATATAAGTGAAGAACATGAGTGTTTCATGAAAAAGCGGAGCATGTCTCTCTCCCAAATAAGAATGATCAGATGCAACTTATTTATGACCAACAAAGAAAACAATACAAAACTGAAAACAAAACAAAAAGACGCTCCAAGAATAACACATATTGGGCAAGGGAATAAAAATATAGTGACACGAGGAGAACCCGGTGATTGTTAATGAAGAAGGGGATGCCTTGGGCATCCCCAAGCTTAGATGCTTGGGACTTCTTGGATATTTCTTGGTGGTGCCTTGGGCATCCCCAAGCTTGAGCTTTTGTCCCTCCTTGATCTTCTCTCATAGTTCCCTACACGCGCACTTGAAAACTCCCTTCACACAAAACTTCTCATAAAATTCATTAGAGGGGTTAGTGCATTAAATAAATTCAACCACTTTGATTCACTTGGCAAATCCTACAAACTTGTTTTTGACATTAGCTAGTGTTACATAACCTTAATTGTGGCTCTCCATTACTAGAAAACCCAACTTAACGCTCGTAAAATAGGCAACGCAAAATATAGGCAGAATCTGTCAAAATCTGAACAGCCAGCAAAGATGATTTTTTTCCGAGGCACTTCTGGACCTTTAATCGAAAAACGCAAAACTAACGAAAGATAGGCAACTAGCCTCAGTTTACTCACAAAAAATATCAGATCCATATCAAGTTCTGGCTGAGAGAAAGATTTTTTACGGTGAAGCACATCGAATCTGTTTTTTACAGCAAGACAAAACTTTTTGATCACCTCTCAATTAGAGGCTACTCTTGGCACACACACGAAATAAAAAGGATACAAAGGAGTCATTACAGTAGCAACAACATCCTTGACTCAAAAAGCAAAAGAAAACTGAAAGCAAATAAAGGTGGGTTGTCTCCCAAAAGCACTTTTCTTTCATGCCTTTAAGTTAGGCATAGCGACTTTTAATGAAACTCTCACAAAGATAATAATTGAGGCATATAAGAGAGCATCAAGAAGCATATATAAAACATATTTAAGTCTAACCCACTTCCTATGCATAGGAATCTTGTAAGAAAACGAATCATTGGAGCATAAAACAGCTAGCATAGAAAGGGAAAACAAGTATAACTTCAAAACTTTCACAATATAGAGGGGAAACTTCTTATTATTAAGATATTTAGAACCATGTCTCCCTCTCTCATTATAAATTTCGGTGGCATCATGGATGAACTCAACAATATAACTATCACATAAGGCATTATTTCCATGATCCAAAAGCATAAAAGTGTCATTACTCTTCATATAAGCAAAATCTTTCTTATTAGGAATAGTGAGAGTAAAGCAATCATAACCATCATGGTAATCATCATATTTAGGAGGCATATCATAATCATACTAAATTTTATTCTCAATAGTAGGTGGACTAAAAAGCTCACATTTATCATTGTAATCATCATATATAGGAAGCAAAGTATCATCAAAGTAAATTTTCTCTTCAAAAGTTGGGGGACTAAAAATATCATGTTCACCAAACGTGTCATCCCCAAGCTTAGAGCTTTCCATGTCATTAGCAATATTGATATTAAAAAAACATACTAATACATCACCACCATCATGATTGTTATGCAAATAATAAAGTTCCAAAGGTTTTTTAATTTTCTCTTCGAACACATCATGTCCAAGTTCAAGGTAGAGCTTATAAAGCTCTCTCATATTTTTGTTGTTTTCCATTAAGAAAAACTAGTGAAATAAAAACAAGAAACAAAAAGATTTAATTGCAAGATCTAGAGAAGGTACCTTCACTTACCTCACTTCCCCGGCAACGGCGCCAGAAATAGCTTGATGTCTACTACACGCTTCTATTCCTGTACACAGTGTTGGGCCTCCAAGAGCAGAGGTTTGTAGGACAGCAGCATATTTCCCTTAAGTGAGTAACCCAAGGTTTATCGAACTCAGGGAAGTGGAGGTTGAACGTACCCCTTTCAAGCAACCCTGCAATCAAGATACAAGAAGTCTCTTGTGTCCCCAACACACCTAATACACTTGTCAGATGTATAGGTGCACTAGTTCGACGAAGAGATGTTAAATGACAAGTGATATGGATGGCAAAATATGTATTTGTAAATCTGAAATAAAAGTGGCAGCAAGCAAACATGTAACAAAACTGAAAGTAAACGGTGTTCAATTGATGAAAACAAGGCCTAGGGATCATACTTTCACTAGTGGCAACTCCCAACAACATTTACATAATCTAATCACATGATATTTCCCATAAAACATGCAATGGAGACGCACCCGGAGGTCATTCCTTTGTGGTCAACAGAGGACGAGAATTATGTAGGGCAACAAAAGCACACCTCAAAGTTCGTAGTTCTCAATCTATGGATTTCCCAATGTCACCGCGGCCATCCAAAGAGAGTACCACAATCACCACAACATATCTCAAGGATAGTCAAAGACAAGCACCAAGAGACTCTCAATCTTCAATCAACACACAAAAGAGGAAATCACCCTTGAAAATATTCTTCTAATCCATGTACAATAGACCGCTGTCACGTTGGTCTCGGGGATTATACTAGATAAAGACAAGTGAGTACATCAATCCAATATATAGAGGAAGGGGAAGTATCATGGGATCACCCTAGATTAACAAAGCCTATGATCACAACGAAGATCACATCATGGGAGAGAGAATTGACCACATAGCTACACGTACAAGCCCTCAACCCCGGAGAAGACTACTCACACATGGACATGGTGAGGAGGAGCTTGATGGTGGTGTTGATGGAGAGGTGCAGCCCGGAGAGGAGGAGGCGGCCGGCGGCAGCCGTGGCGGCGGCGGCCCTCGGGGCGGCGGCGGCCCTAGGGGACAGCGGCTCCTTGGCCCCCCTTCTTCCTTGTGGATGGTGCTGCAATGGTGCTGGTCCTCCCCTCCAAGACGGCGGCCTGGGAGGAGGAAAATTCGTGGACCTTGGTGACCTAGGTTTCCTCTCTTTATATAGACTCTCGGATTCCCGTCATCAGATTTTGGGCTTCAGTAAAACGGGCTTTTCTCGGCCGTCCGGACTCCAATTTGGACGAATTTTATATCCAGAAGCATCCTCTCGAAATTCCCCACAACTTTCGCAACTAGGATTTTTCCTTTTGACGTCGTCGTCGGGCCGGAACGTGACCATCTTCTAAAAACGTTCTCAGACAGATTTTAGGAAAGTCAGAGTCCTACTCCAATACGACTCCTTTTGCGTTTTTGTCAATTTCCAAGTAATTCCTACACAATAAAGTGAAGTGTAAAACAAGAACATTGTGCACTTTTGCAACCATTAGTAGGTTAGTCCAATAAATGCCTAAAAAGATAGAAAACTTTGATATAAACATGAGACAATGATGCAAAACAAGCATGTCACAAGCAAAAATTATGGATACGTTTGGGACGTATCAGCAGTTAGAGTGTTTCATGGCAACATAGGAGGCTAACAAAACAGGAATAGGCATCGAGGCATAGCTACAGAACGAGACAACTAGCAAGGCAAAGATAGAGGTGATATCGGGGAATGGTCATCTTGCCTGTTAGGTCCACGGAGGGATCGTAACCTTGCTCCTCAAACTCAGTCTCGGCAGGAGCCTCAAACTCTGAATCGTCACCGGGCTCTAACCAACACAACAATACAAACACCGGAACAACAATCAATCACCATGCAATGCTCAAACACATGATGCAAGATATGATGCATATGTGCATGGACAGGATATGATGCATCTCAAAGGAATATGATGAGTGCACATGTGGTATGGCATTATGTAAGAAATCAATTCATGAAAGGGACACAACATGCAAAAGAAATCAAGAACAAGCCTAGTCACATATGTGGTTATGTAGTTGAACTATCTAAGTACCCAACAAGTTTTAAAAATTGTTTAGCATGGCAAGGGGTGCAACTAAGAACAACAACATCATGCAAGCATTTTAAATGGGCCGGAAGGAACAAACAACAATTCCGGAAACTCCCATATGCATATAAATGAATTTAGAACAGATCTATGACAACCATAATTTAGAGTTGTTAAACATGTGAAGTAACAACATCATCTTAATCTACACATTTTTCCACCCCAAATACATATGAAGTTTGTCAAATTTGGAGCTACGGTTATTTAGTTATGAATTAAACAAGTTTGAACATGTTATTTGCAAAAATATATTCAAACAACATTTTAAATGTTTTTAACATGGCAACAAAATGCATATTAATAATCTACACTAAAAACTAAGCAGAATTCATATATAAAGTATTTCAAACAGAGGCATATTTTACAAGATATAAAATATGCAAAAGAAATGCAAAAACTGAATTGAAAATCAAAACAGAAAATGAAAAACACTAAACAGACTCAGCCTGGGCTAGCCAGGGTCGCTGACCAGTGGCCCCAGGGGCTGCTGAGGTGGCAGCGTGGGTGCTGGAGTGGGTGTGAGCTGGCTCAGGGGATGACAGGTGGGGCCAGGATGTCAGTGTCACAGAAAATGCAAAAATGGGCATATACCACTGGCCCTGCGGGGATTCGAACCCGCGCCTCTGAGTTAACTAAACAAGAGACAGGTCACTAGGCTAGTTGCGTGTGACTGATAGGAGAGGGGTGCGGCTCCTATTGAACTAGCCCGGGATGGATCTAACTCCTCTGCGCATACAGAGAAACTGCCGACGGCGCTGGCGAGGCTCTAGAGCTGCGGCGGTGATGTGGATTTGAGAGGAGGGTGCTGTAGCGGATAGGGGCGCTCGAGGGTGAGCATGCGCTTGGCTTGGGGCCATGGCGACAGTGCGCGGCAAGGCGCGACGAGGAGCTGCTGGGGACGCGGGGCGCGCGACGCTGGAGCTGCTGGGGACGCGGGGCGCACGGCGCTGGAGCTGCTGGGGACGCGGGGTGTGCGGGCTGCATGTACTCTCTGAAGATTCAGAGATCCGCCGAAGCAACGAGAGCACGACGATGGCACGGACCTAGCGAGAACTACCAGGATCTTTGGACTCCAGGAGAAGGCAGAGAGGGAGCTGGTTATACCTGCTTACCCTAGGACATGGGATGTTCGCCGGAGAAGCACCGGAGAAGACACCGTTGAGCTCTGAACTTGGCGTCGACGCTATCCGTGAAGCAGAGGAGGAAGGGGACGTCGAGGAAGTAGCGGGACTTGGCGATCCTGGGCGCGGCACGACGTCAGGATGGATCCGGGGAGAGAGGCCGTGCTCGTGGATGTCGCGGAGGAAGGCGGGGCGACGCTACGCCGGCGGCGAGCTCCTGCTCGGGTCGGCCATGGAGTCCGTGTGCAGCGCGCGAGCGCACGAGGAGGAGACGTGGAGATGCGGAGGCAGGAAGGAGGAGAGGGGGAAACCCTAAGAGGGCGCGGGGCGTGCTTTATAGGGGCGCGGTCGAGCTGGCCTCGACGTCCGTGAATTCACAACGCGACGGTGGGGGGGGGGGGTTCTACCTCTCAAATGAGGGAGACGGAGGAGGACGGAGCAGGTGGCCGTGAGGCCTGGGATGCTGGCAGGAGGGCCCGGCGAGAGGGAGAGAGGGAAGTTGCGAGCACTGGTGGGTTGCCTGGCACGCGAGCAGCTGCTGGGCCGAGGGGGAATGCGAGGGCCCAGGCGGTGGAACTGGGCTCCACTGCTTTGCTGCTGCATGTTGTCTTCTTTTCTATTTTCTTTAGGCAGGAACAAAAAGAAAAGCCCAAGGGGGGGGGGGGAAGGAGTTAGGAGGAAATAAAAAAATATTCCCTAGCTCCTGGAATTATGCCCTATTTTATAAAACTGAGTTGGACATTTTTAGAGGTAGAAAAATAAAACAAGTTTGAATATGGTTCAAACTTCTGTCATTTTTGAACCTGACCAAAACATTTCAAATAAGGTGAGGTTTTGCACAGTGGCTTAGGACAAGGTACCAAAGAAGTTGGGAGGAGATGAACATTTAAAAAAAGATGGTAAATGCCACTTGCAAAATTTAAAGAAAGTGAAAAGAGAGAAGAGAAGTGGTGAAAGTTGGAAGGCTTAGGGATTGGTCATGACCTAGCATCAAACCACCATAGCATGAGCTAGACTAACTCTCTAGACTTAACAAGGATGAGAAAGCACAATGAAAATATGAAATGCCATATGACGACATGATGCATTGATGGTGATGAAGCAAATGCATGAATGCATAATGAAAGAAAACATGACAATGCAATGACAAGGCATAATTGAAAAAGAACCCCCAAGGAAAGGATAAGGACCAAAAGGTAATTGTATATATTTTCCAAAAAGGAAGTATTACATTGTGTTACAAACTCTCCTCCACTACGAAAAGATCTCGTCCCGAGATCTAGGACTGAAAGAAAGCGGGATACTTGGACAGAGATGATCTTCTCGTTCCCATGTAGCTTCTCGGTCGGTATGGTGTGACCACTTCACTTTCACAAATTTGATGGACTTGTTGCGGGTCTTGCGCTTAGTTTCTTCAAGGATAGCAATGGGGTGCTCACGATAAGACAAGTCTTGCTGAAGATCAATCTCGTCGAAAGGAATGGTGCGTTCAGGCGTCTTGAAGCACTTGCGGAGTTGTGACACGTGACACACATCGTGCACATTTGCAAAGTTTGAGGGAAGCTCGAGTTGGTAGGCTAGATCGCCTCTCTTGCCAAGTATCTTGAAAGATCCCACGTATCTTGGAGCAAGCTTGCCCTTGATACCGAACCTCTGAGTGCCCTTCATGGGAGAAACACGGAGATAGACATGATCTCCAATGTTGAAAGCCAAGTCACGATGCTTGCTGTCATAGTAGCTCTTTTGGCGCGATTGCGCGACTTTGAGATTCTCACGTATGACTTTGCACATTTCTTCGGCCTCTGAGATCAAATCATTGCCAAGGAGTTGGCGTTCACCAGTCTCGGACCAGTTGAGAGGGGTATGACACTTTCTGCCATAGAGAATTTCAAACGGAGCTTTGCCTGCACTTGCTTGGAAGCTATTGTTGTAGGAGAATTCGGCAAATGGAAGGCAATCTTCCCATTTCATACCGAAAGAGATTACACAAGCTCTGAGCATATCTTCGAGAATTTGGTTCACTCTTTCTACTTGACCACTAGTCTGAGGGTGAAAAGCTGTGCTGAAGCGAATCTTGGTACCCATAGCTGACTGGAAGGAATCCCAAAATTTGGAAGTGAACAAGCTTCCACGATCTGAGGAGATTACTTGAGGGATACCATGCAAGGAGACAATTCTGGAGGTGTACAGCTCTGCTAGTTGTGCTATGTTGATGGATTCTTTGACTGGAAGGAAATGAGCCACTTTAGTGAGCTTGCCAATCACCACGAAGATAGCATCATTTCCTTGCTTGGACTTGGGAAAGCCGGTGAAGAAATTCATCTCAATGTGATCGAATTTCCACTCGGGAATAGGTAGAGGTTGAAGGAGTCTGGCTGGACGTTGATGCTCTGCTTTCACTCTTCTGCAGACATCACACTCGTTCACGAATTTAGCAATTTCTCTTTTCATGCGAGTCCACCAATAGGATTTCTTGAGGTCATGGTACATCTTGGAGCTTCCTGGATGTATCGAGAGGAGTGAGTCATGTGCTTTGTTCATTATGAGCTTCCTAAGATCACCTTTGGGAACCACAATTCTGTCCTCAAAGAACAAAGTGTCTCTGTCATCAATGCGATAGCACTTGTACTTGGGAGTACCCTTAGCAATACCATGTTTCACCTTCTGCACCATAGCATCACTGAGTTGGGCCTCACGGATTTGATCTTCCAAGGTAGGAGCAACTTGACGGTTGGCAAGAAATCCTTGCAGAACAACTTGGAGGTTGAGCTTCCTGAATGACTCACAAAAATCAGGTTGGAACGGTTTTAGGAGGAGACTATTGCAATAAGCCTTTCTACTCAAGGCATCTGCAATGACATTGGCCTTGCCAGGAGTATACTCAGTGCTTGGATCGTACTCTTGAATCATTTCAACCCAACGAGTCTGGCGGATGTTAAGGTTTGGCTGGGTGAAGATGTACTTCAGGCTCTTGTGATTGGTGAAGATGTCCACTTTTGTGCCCAACAGAAGGTGTCTCCACGTGATCAAGGCATGAACAACTGCTGCTAGCTCAAGATCATGTGTGGGGTAATTCTTCTCATTTGGTTTAAGCTGACGCGAAGTGTATGCAACGATCTTGTTGTCTTGCATGAGAACACCGCTGAGACCTTGTAATGAAGCATCACAGAACACTTCATAAGGCTTGGACTCATCCGGAGGAGTAAGAACCGGAGCATAAATGAGCTTCTCTTTGAGTGTCTTGAATGCCACATCACAATCAGGAGTCCACGAGTACTTGACATTGTTCTGCAACAGGTTTGAGAGAGGCATGGCAATCTTGGAGAAGTTCTCAACGAACCTTCTGCAATAGCTTGCGAGACCGAGGAAACTTCGGAGTTGTTTCACATTCTGAGGAGGTTCCCAGTTGACAATAGCTTCAACCTTCTCGGGGTTAATAGAAATGGCCTCGGCAGAGATAATATGGCCAAGATAGAGGACTATCAAGCCAGAATTCACATTTGGAGAACTTCGCATAGAAACGGTGCTCACGGATCCTGTCGAGGACCAAACGGAGGTGCTTGGCATGGTCTTCTTTATTCTTGGAGAAAACCAAGATATCATCGAGGTAGACGAGAACGAATTCATTGGTGTAGGGGTTGAATATGAAGTGCATCATCCGAGAGAAAGTGGGTGGAGCATTTGCAAGCCCGAAGGACATGACTGTGTACTCGTAGGAGCCATAGCTTGTCCTGAATGCGGTCTTGGGAATATCCTCTTCACGGATACGAATCTGATGGTATCCCATCCGGAGATCAAGCTTCGATAAAACCTTGGCTCCTTTGAGCTGCTCGAACAACTCATTAATGTTGGGGAGCGGGTACTTATTCTTTATTGTCTTCTTGTTCAATGGCCGGTAATCAACGCACAATCGTTCCGAACCATCCTTTTTCTTGACAAAAAGAACACCACAGCCCCAAGGAGAAGTACTTGGTCTGATTAGACCCATTCGTTCTTGCTCATCGAGTTGTTTCTTCAGCTCCTTCAACTCTTTAGGAGAAAGCTTGTACGGACACCGACATGCTGGCTCGGTACCAGGTTCAAGTTCAATGACGAATTCAACTGGACGGTTGGGAGGCATGTTTGGAAGCTCTTCAGGGAATACATCCTCATATTCACAAACCACCGGAATCTGGGAAATGGCATTAATCTCGCCCTTGTCATTGAGAGAGAATAGCCTGATTGTGTTATCTCGAGCTGCGAAGATAATCATGTCTTTGGAAGGATGAGTTAGATTGACCTTCTTGTTTGCACAATCAATAAGAGCATCATGCTTCGAGAGCCAATCCATCCCAAGAATAAGATCAATGTCCGAGTTACTGAGAACAACCGGGGAAACCAGAAAACTGTAATCTCCCATGTGAATAGTGACATCCAGAACAAACAAGCTAGAATTCATGTGTTTGCCCGGAGAAATAATTTGCAACTCCCTTGGTAATGCTTCGGTGTCAAAATTGTGCTTCGATGCAAATGGACATGACATGAAGGAAAGTGATGCACCAGAATCAAACAAGACTTTTGCAGGAATAGAGTTAACTGGAAGATTACCAATTATCACATCAGAAGAATTTTCTGCTTGAGCTGCATTCATCAGGTTCACTCTTGCAAACTTGGGGTTGTGCTTGACAATAGCATTTCTGACAGCTGGAGGAGGCGGAAGGCGCCTTTGAGTACACTTGTTTGCATAGTGACCCTTCTGACCACACTTGTTGCATGTAACCTCTGACAGTGGACGATGATAGGGACCTCTTGGTCTTGGAGCTTGGAACCGAGACTTGGACTGGTTGCTTGGGTTGGGTGGGTGGGAGAATCCACGACCACCTGAGTGCTTGTTGTTACTTGGAGGACGAAGCACTGGAGGAGGCAGTAGCCAGAACTTCTGGTGCTTGGCAAGCACTTGAGAGGAAGAGGAAGAGTGAACAACATCTCTTATCCTTACGATATGGTTCATCTAGGCTACCCGCAAAGGGTATCTTACAAACTTGACAAAATTCATATAGTGATATCTCCCTAACCTCATCATATAAGTGAAACTCCACTGAAGGTGGTGATTCCTTAGCATGGAAATAGAATTTTTGCACGAAAATATTAGTGAGTAAGAGATACTGTTCGCGCTAGTCGTGGAGGAAGTCGGTGAGGCCTGCATTCTCAGCCAAATAATAAAAGTCTTTATAAATCCCGGTGGCTCTCAAGAACTCGTCACAAGGCCATTCACATGGCTGAACTTCCGCAGTACGAGGAAGATTGTATTTGGGCTTTTTATTCTCCTCCTTCTTCTTATCCTCCGAGCTTTGGCTAGAAGAGCCTCTCAGTAATCTCCTTATCATTTTTTTTGTCTGAAAAATTTCTGAAATTTTTAGTGACTCAAAATAAAAGTGAACCAAACTCAACAAGATTGATAGCAACTACTCCCACAAGTGCCTAGAGACTATATCATGCATTAGAACTACTTGGGACCACATAAATTTGACATGCAAGCTCAAGAACAGGGTCACCTTGGCAGCAAAAATTTGCAATAAATAAAGCACTAGAACAAAAACTAATTGGACCATTGGAGGAGTCACATACCGAAGAACAATCTCCCCAAACAGTTTTGTGAATGGAGCTTTGAGCAAGGAGATAAAAAATGGCAGCAAGATGAGCTAGAACATGAGTTTGAGCTATGGGGGGATTTTTTCTCGAGGAGGATGAAGTGTGTGGGTGGTGGAATAAGTGGAGGGGGGGCACGTGGGGCCCACAAGGTAGGGGGCGCCCAGGGGGGTAGGGCGTGCCCTGTACCCTCGTGGCCAGGTGGTGTCGCCCCCTGATGTGTTCTAAGTGCCAGATATTCTTAACTATTCTAGAAAAAATTCATATTTCATTTTCGAGACATTTGGAGAACTTTTATTTTCAGGGTATTTTTGTATTGCAAGGATAATTCAGAAAACAGACAGAAAAATACTATTTTTGCTTTATTTAATCTAAATAACAGAAAGTAAAAAGAGGGTACGGAGAGTTGTGTTTTCTAACTTCATCCATCTCATGCTCATCGAAAGGAATCCACTAACAAGGTGAATCACTAGGAGGCATTTCCCTGTAAGATAGGCTACCAAGGGTAAACAACTAGGTGTCGGATCCCACACATACCAAGCATTTCAATAACATACACACAATATGCTCAATATGTGCAAATACAACATGGAATCGCAACAAAACTCTATGACTCAAAGTACTTTTATTTAAGAGGCTCCAAAGAGCCATACATAACATATCCATACAGGTAGGGGTCACAAGACCCAACACTCAAGTCATACAAACATACAAGCACATGCGGAAGCTAAACTTGTGTGAGTATAGACAACTGGAAAGAAAGAAGGCTTGGTGTAGCCTGAATATCTACGGTGGCCCTTCACAGGCTTGAGATTGCCACCTGGGTAGCAAGCTACTCGTCGACATCGAGGTCTATGTAGAAACCATCAGAAGGGGCGGGGTTCTCCTCTGCAACAGTTATTAAGCAAACATGAGTACAAAGGTACTCAGCAAGACTTACATCAGAACCTATCATACATGAAACATTATCAACACGGGTAGTGGAGTTTATTGCAGCAAGCCAGCTTTGACTCTTGGCTAACCTGTACTACGTCTATTAGTAGTTTGAAAAGATGAGACAGCGCACACGAGTCCACTAGTCACCACAACAATACACTACCATGGATCCTCTCCCTGAAGGAAATATGCCCTAGAGGCAATAATAAATATGTTATTTGTATTTCCTTATATCATGATAAATGTCTTTTATTCATGCTAGAATTGTATTAACCGGAAACTTGATACATGTGTGAATACATAGACAAAATAGTATGTCCCTAGTATGCCTCTACTAGACTAGCTCATTGATCAAAGATAGCTATGTTTCCTAGCCATAGACATGAGTTGTCATTTGATCAACGGGATCACATCATTAGGAGAATGATGTGATGGACTAGACCCATCCATTAGCATAGCACTATGATCGTTTAGTTTTACTGCTATTGCTTTCTTCATGACTTATACATGTTCCTATGACTATGAGATTATGCAACTCCCGAATACCGTAGGAACACCTTGTGTGCTATCAAACGTCACAACGTAACTGGGTGATCATAAATATGCTCTACAGGTGTCTTCGAAAGTGTTCGTGGTGTTGGCATAGATCAAGACTAGGATTTGTCACTCCGAGTGTCGGTGAGGTATCTCTGGGCCCTCTCGGTAATGCACATCATAATAAGCCTTGCAAGCAAAACACTAATGAGTTAGTCACGAGATGATGTATTACGGAACGAGTAAAGAGACTTGCCGGTAACGAGATTGAACTAGGTATAGAGATACCGACGATCGAATCTCGGGCAAGTAACATACCGATGACAAAAGGAACAACGTATGTTGTTATGCGGTTTGACCGATAATGATCTTCGTAGAATATGTAGGAGCCAATATGAGCATCCAGGTTCCGCTATTGGTTATTGACCGGAGATGAGTCTCGGTCATGTCTACATAGTTCTCGAACCCGTAGGGTCCGCACGCTTAACGTTTGATGATGATCGGTATTATGAGTTTATGAGTTTTGGTGTACCGAAGGTAGTTCGGAGTCCCGGATGATATCATGGACATGACGAGGAGTCTCGGAATGTCCGAGACGTAAAGATTGATATATTGGACGACTATATTTGGACAACGGAAGTGTTCCGTAAAGTTTCGGAATTTACCGGAGTACCGGGGAGGGTTACCGGAACTCCTGGGGAAGCTATAGGCCTTAATGGGCCGTAGGAGAAAGAGAGAAGGAGGGCCAGGGCTGGGCCGCGTGCCCCCACCCCTTGGTCCGAATTGGACAAGGAGGGAGGGGGGCCGGCGCCCCTTTCCTTCTCCTTCTCCCTCTCCTTCCTTTCCCCCTTCTCCCTTTTGGTAGTTCCAAGTAGGATTACACCTCCTAGGCGCGCCACAAGGGGCCGGCCGGCCTCCCCCCTTGCTCCTTTATATACGGGGGCAGGGGGCACCCAAAGACACAAGTTGAATTGTTTTAGCCATGTGCGGTGCCCCCTCCACAGAAACACACCTCGGTCATACCGTTGCAGTGCTTAGGCGAATCCCTGCGCCGGTAGATACATCATATCTGTCACCAGGCCGTCGTGCTGACGAAACTCTCCCGTGAAGCTCAACTAGATCAAGAGCTCGTGGGACGTCATCAAGCTGAACGTGTGCTGAACGCGGAGGTGCCGTACGTTTGGTGCTTGATCGGTTGGATCGCGAAGAAGTTCGACTACATCAACCGCGTCACTTGACGCTTCCGCTCCCGGTCTACGAGGGTACTTAGACACACTCTCCCCTCTCGTTGCTATGCATCTGGTAGATAGATCTTGCGTGATCGTAGGAAAATTTTAAAATACTATGTTCCCCAACAGTGGCATCATGAGCCAGGTCTATGCGTAGATGATATGCATGAGTAGAACACAATGAGTTGTGGGCGATACTAGTCATACTGCTTACCAGCATGTCATACTTTGCTTCGGCGGTATTGTGAGATGAAGCGGCCCGGACCGACATTACGCGTATTCTTACGCGAGACTGGTTTCACTGTTATGAGCACTCGTTGCTTAAAGGTGACTGGCGGGTGTCTGTCTCTCTCACTTTAGCTGAATCAAGTGTGGCTACGCCCGGTCCTTGTGAAGGTTAAAACAACACATACTTGACGAAACATCGTTGTGGTTTTTTGTATGCGTAGGTAAGAACGGTTCTTGCTAAGCCCGTAGCAGCCACGTCAAACTTCCAACAACAAAGTAGAGGACGTCTAACTTGTTTTTGCAGGGCATGTTGTGATGTGATATGGTCAAGACATGATGAGATATACGATTTTGGATGAGATGATCATGTTTTGTAATGTTATCGGCAACTGGCAGGAGCCATATGGTTGTCGCTTTATTGTATGAAATGCAATCGCCATGTAATTGCTTTACTTTATCACTAAGCGGTAGCGATAGTCGTAGAAGCAATAGTTGGTGAGACGACAACGATGCTATGATGGAGATCAAGGTGTCGCTCCGGTGACGAAGGTGATCATGACGGTGCTTTGAAGATGGAGATCAAAAGCACAAGATGATGATGGCCATATCATGTCACATATTTTGATTGCATGTGATGTTTATCTTATTATGCTTCTTATTTTGCTTAGAACGACGGTAGCATTATAAGATGATCCCTTACTAAATTTCAAGGTATAAGTGTTCTCCCTGAGTATGCACCGTTGCGAAAGTTCGTCGTGCCGAGACACCACGTGATGATCGGGTGTGATAAGCTCTACGTTCAAATACAACGGGTGTAAGCCAGTTTTGCACACGCAGAATACTCGGGTTAAACTTGACGAGCCTAGCATATGCAGATATGGCCTCGGAACACTAGACACCGAAAGGTCGAGCGTGAATCGTATAGTAGATATGATCAACATAAGATGTTCACCATTGAAACTACTCCATCTCACGTGATGATCGGACATGGTTTAGTTGATTTGGATCACGTGATCATTTAGATGACCAGAGGGATGTCAATCTGAGTGGGAGTTCTTTAAGTAATATGATTAATTGAACTTTAATTTATCATGAACTTAGTCCTGATAGTTTTTGCATATCTATGTTGTTGTAGATCAATGGCCCGTGCTACCGTTCCTTTGAATTTTAATGCATTCCTAGAGAAAGCTAAGTTGAAAGATGATGGTAGCAATTACATGGACTGGGTCCATAACTTGAGGATTATCCTCATTGCTGCACAGAAGAATTATGTCCTTGAAGCACCGCTAGGTGACAAGCCCCCTCCCGCTAATGTAGACGCTTTGAACGTCTGGCAGACGCGGTCTGATGACTACATGATAGTTCAGTGTGCCATGCTTTACGGCTTAGAACCGGGACTTCAACGACGTTTTGAACGTCATGGACCATATGAGATGTTCCAGGAGTTGAAGTTAATATTTCAAGCAAATGCCCGGATTGAGAAATATGAGATTTCCAATAAGTTCTACAGCTGCAAGATGGAGGAGAATAGTTCTATCAATGAACACTTACTCAGAATGTCTGGGTACTACAATCATATGACTCAACTTGGTTGCAAAGTTGACGAGGATAGTGTTATTGATAGAGTTCTTCAATCACTGCCACCAAGCTATAAAGGCTTCGTGATGAACTATAATATGCAAGGGATGCAGAAGACAATTCCCGAGCTCTTCGCTATGCTCAAAGCTGCGGAGGTAGAAATAAAAAAGGAGCATCAAGTGTTGATGGTTAATAAGACCACTAGTTTCAAGAAAAAGGGCAAGGGAAAGAAGGGGAACTTCAAGAAGAATAGCAAGATAGTTGCTACTCCCACGAAAAAACCCAAGTCTGGAGCCAAGCCTGAAACTAAGTGCTTCTACTGCAAAGGGACTGGACACTGGAAGCGGAACTGCCCCAAGTATTTGGCGGATAAGAAGGATGGCAAGGTGAACAAAGGTATATGTGATATACATGTTATTGATGTGTACCTTACTAATGCTCGTAGTAGTACCTGGGTATTTGATACCGGTTCGGTTGCTAATATTTGTAACTCGAAACAGGGACTACGGATTAAACAAAGATTAGCTAAGGACGAGGTGACGATGCGCGTGGGAAATGGTTCCAAAGTTGATGTGATCACCGTCGGCACGCTACCTCTACATCTACCTTCGGGATTAGTTTTAGACCTAAATAATTGTTACTTGGTGCGAGCGTTGAGCATGAACATTATATCTGGATCTTGTTTATTGCGAGACGGTTATTCATTTAAATCAGAGAATAATGGTTGTTCTATTTTTATGAATAATATCTTTTATGGTCATGCACCCTTAAAGAGTGGTCTATTCTTATTGGATCTCGATTGTAGTGATACACATATTCATAATATTGAAACTAAAAGATGCAAGGTTAATAATGATAGTGCAACTTATTTGTGGCACTGCCGTTTTGGTCATATTGGTGTAAAGCGCATGAAGAAACTCCATAGTTATGGACTTTTGGAATCACTTGATTATGAATCACTTGGTGCTTGCGAAACATGCCTCATGGGCAAGATGACTAAAACTCCGTTCTCCGGAACTATGGAGCGAGCAACAAATTTGTTGGAAATCATACATACTGATGTATGTGGGCCAATGAGTGTTGAAGCTCGCGGCGGGTATCGTTATTTTCTGACCTTCACTGATGATTTGAGCAGATATGGGTATATCTACTTAATGAAGCACAAGTCTAAAACATTTGAAAAGTTCAAAGAATTTCAGAGTGAAGTAGAGAATCATCATAACAATAAAATAAAGTTTCTACGATCTGATCGTGGAGGAGAATATTTGAGTTACGAGTTTGGTCTTCATTTGAAACAATGTGGAATAGTTTCACAACTCACGCCACCCGGAACACCACAGCGTAATGGTGTGTCCGAACGTCGTAACCGTACTTTATTGGATATGGTGCGATCTATGATGTCTCTTACCGATTTACCACTATCGTTTAGGGGTTATGCTTTAGAGACAGCTGCATTCACGTTAAATAGGGCACCATCTAAATCCGTTGAGACGACACCTTATGAACTATGGTTTGGCAAGAAACCGAAGTTGTCGTTTCTTAAAGTTTGGGGCTGCGATGCTTATGTGAAAAAGCTTCAACCTGATAAGCTCGAACCCAAGTCGGAGAAATGTGTCTTCATAGGATACCCAAAAGAGACTGTTGGGTACACCTTCTATCACAGATCCAAAGGCAAGATATTCGTTGCTAAGAATGGATCCTTTCTAGAGAAGGGGTTTCTCTCGAAAGAAGTGAGTGGGAGGAAAGTAGAACTTGATGAGGTAATTGTACCTTCTCCTGAAATGGAAAGTAGTACATCACAGAAAATGGTTCTAGTGATTCCTACACCAATTAGTGAGGAAGCTAATGATGATGATAATGAAACTTCAGATCAAGTTTCTGCTGAACATCGTAGATCAACTAGAGTACGTTTCGCACTAGAGTGGTACGGCAACCCAGTTCTGGAAGTCATGTTACTAGACCATGATGAACCTACGAACTATGAGGAAGCGATGATGAGCCCAGATTCCGCAAAATGGCTTGAGGCCATGAAATCTGAGATGGGATCCATGTATGAGAACAAAGTGTGGACTTTGGTTGACTTGCCCGATGATCGGCAAGCCATCGAAAATAAATGGATCTTCAAGAGGAAGACCAACGCAGACGGTAATGTTACTGTTTACAAAGCTCGACTTGTTGCGAAAGGGTTTCGACAAGTTCAAGGAGTTGACTACGATGAGACTTTCTCACCTGTAGCGATGCTTAAGTCTGTCCGAATCATGTTAGCAATTGCCGCATTTTATGATTATGAAATCTGGCAAAAGGATGTCAAAACTGCATTCCTAAATGGATATCTTAAAGAAGAGTTGTATATGATGCAACCAGAAGGTTTTATCGATCCAAAAGGTGCTAACAAAGTATGCAAGCTCCCGCAATCCATATATGGACTGGTGCAAGCATCTCGGAGTTGGAATATACGCTTTGATGAGGTGATCAAAGCATATGGTTTTATACAGACTTTTGGAGAAGCCTGTATTTACAAGAAAGTGAGTGGGAGCTCTGTAGCATTTCTAATATTATATGTGGATGACATATTGTTGATTGGAAATGATATATAATTTCTGGATATCATAAAAGGATACTTGAATAAGAGTTTTTCAATGAAAGACCTCGGTGCAGCTGCTTATATATTAGGCATCAAGATCTATAGAGATAGATCAAGACGCTTAATTAGACTTTCACAAAGCACATACCTTGATAAAGTTTTGAAGAAATTCAAAATGGATCAGTCGAAGAAAGGGTTCTTGCCTGTGTTACAAGGTATGAAGTTGAGTAAGACTCAATGCCCGACCACTGCAGAAGATAGAGAGAAAATGAAAGTCATTCCCTATGCCTCAGCCATAGGATCTATCATGTATGCAATGCTGTGTACCAGACCTGATGCGTGCCTTGCTATAAGTCTAGCAGGGAGGTACCAAAGTAATCCAGGAGTGGACCACTGGACAGTGGTCAAGAACATCCTGAAATACCTGAAAAGGACAAAGTATATGTTTCTCGTATATGGAGGTGACAAAGAGCTCGTCGTAAACGGTTACGTCGATTCTAGCTTTGACACTGATCCGGATGACTCTAAGTCACAAACCGGATATGTATTTTTATTGAACGGTGGAGCTGTCAGTTGGTGCAGTTCCAAGCATAGCGTCGTGGCGGGATCTACGTGTGAAGCGGAATATATAGCTGCTTCGGAAGCAGCAAATGAAGGAGTCTAGATGAAGGAGTTCATATCCGATCTAGGTGTAATACCTAGTGCATCGGGTCCAATGAAAATCTTTTGTGACAACACTGGAGCAATAGCCTTGGCGAAGGAATCCAGGTTTCACAAGAGAACAAAGCACATCAAAAGACGCTTCAATTCCATCCGCGATCTAGTCAAGGAGGGAGACATAGAGATTTGCAAGATACATATGGATCTGGATGTTGCAGACCCGTTAATAAGCCTCTTCCACGGGCAAAACATGATCAGCACCAGGACTCCGTGGGTGTGAGGATCATCACTTTGTAATCTAGATTATTGACTCTAGTTCAAGTGGGAGACTGAAGGAAATATGCCCTAGAGGCAATAATAAAGATGTTATTTGTATTTCCTTATATCATGATAAATGTCTTTTATTCATGCTAGAATTGTATTAACCGGAAACTTGATACATGTGTGAATACATAGACAAAATAGTATGTCCCTAGTATGCCTCTACTAGACTAGTTCATTGATCAAAGATGGCTATGTTTCCTAGCCATAGACATGAGTTGTCATTTGATCAATGGGATCACATCATTAGGAGAATGATGTGATGGACTAGACCCATCCGTTAGCATAGCACTATGATCGTTTAGTTTTACTGCTATTGCTTTCTTCATGACTTATACATGTTCTTATGACTATGAGATTATGCAACTCCGGAATACCGTAGGAACACCTTGTGTGCTATCAAACATCACAACGTAACTGGGTGAACATAAAGATGCTCTACAGGTGTCTCCGAAAGTGTTCGTGGTGTTGGCATAGATCAAGACTAGGATTTGTCACTCCGAGTGTCGGAGAGGTATCTCTGGGCCCTCTCGGTAATGCACATCATAATAAGCCTTGCAAGCAAAACACTAATGAGTTAGTCACGAGATGATGTATTACGGAACGAGTAAAGAGACTTGCCGGTAACGAGATTGAACTAGGTATAGAGATACCGACGATCGAATCTCGGGCAAGTAACATACCGATGACAAAAGGAACAACGTATGTTGTTATGCGGTTTGACCGATAAAGATCTTCGTAGAATATGTAGGAGCCAATATGAGCATCCAGGTTCCGCTATTGGTTATTGACCGGAGATGAGTCTCGGTCATGTCTACATAGTTCTCGAACCCGTAGGGTCCGCACGCTTAACGTTTGATGACGATCGGTATAATGAGTTTATGAGTTTTGGTGTACCGAAGGTAGTTCAGAATCCCGGATGATATCACGGACATGACGAGGAGTCTCGGAATGTCCGAGACGTAAAGATTGATATATTGGACGACTATATTAGGACAACGGAAGTGTTCCGTAAAGTTTCGGAATTTACCAGAGTACTGGGGGGGTTACCGGAACCCCTCGGGAAGCTATGGGCCTTAATGGGCTGTAGGAGAAAGAGAGAAGGAGGCCCAGGGCTGGGCCGCGTGCCCCCACCCCTTGGTCCGAATTGGACAAGGAGTGAGGGGGGGGGGGGGGCGGCGCCCCTTTCCTTCTCCTTCTCCCTCTCCTTCCTTTCCCCCTTCTCCCTTTTGGTAGTTCCTACTAGGAATATAGGATTGCACCTCCTAGGCACGCCACAAGGGGCCGGCCGGCCTCCCCCTTGCTCCTTTATATACGGGGGCAGGGGGGCACCCAAAGACACAAGTTGAATTGTTTTAGCCGTGTGCGGTGTCCCCCTCCACAGAAACACACCTCGGTCATACCGTTGCAGTGCTTAGGCGAAGCCCTGCGCCTGTAGATACATCATATCCGTCACCACGCCGTCGTGCTGACGAAACTCTCCCGTGAAGCTCAATTGGATCAAGAGCTCATGGGACGTCATCAAGCTGAACGTGTGCTGAACACGGAGGTGCCGTACGTTCGGTGCTTGATCGGTTGGATCGCGAAGAAGTTCGACTACATCAACCGCGTCAGTTGACGCTTCCGCTCCCGGTCTACGAGGGTACGTAGACACACTCTCCCCTCTCGTTGATATGCATCTGGTAGATAGATCTTGCGTGATCGTAGGAAAATTTTAAAATAGTACGTTCCCCAACACTCCCGTCATCCTACGGAAGGGCCATCCATGACACTCACACTTGTCTTGAGTCTTTTATGAGTAACCATTAACTTGTCTATGAACTGTATAGGCAACCAAGTGGTCCTTAACCACGGACGCGGCTATTTGAATAGATTGATAACCCTGCATGGGTGTACATCTTCACACACGCTTCCACCACTTATCGCCGTTTACTCAACGTGTACTCGGCAACCTTCAAGCGGAAGCCCAGCAAGGGTGTCGGCCACGACCTGACTAACCACACAAGTCCCTAGTCCAGGTTTATCGCGTATTTGGGTTTCATCCATGGGGAGATCCGGCCGCGGTGTCGCACACAGCCCCAAATGATGTGTACAGGGCCTGACTACCTGTAGGATTACCAAGCCAAACTGGTTGAAGTCATGTCTAGAAATTCTTTAGTTATATAAGGGAATTGATTGTGGAAGGGAACGTAAGGCTCTTTTTACTCCTTTACCTTATGACCTTATGATCTGATTCACCTTCTTCTTTTCTACAGGGATTAAGAACTAGGCTTCTCATTCAGTATATCATGATCACGTTAATGTTGGATTCAACTCCTAGTTCAGTTTCTAGTACTTCCCTGTGTTAACAGTTGGTCTCAGAACCTTGATATTGTGATGCTGAGTGGTTATGCCACCATTTTTCAGGATGTCTCCAGTCCTTTTTCGAGCATTTACACCCGTTATGTTGTCCGAGTTACCCAAGGTCTCTAAATAATCTGATGCATTTGCAAACCTTTCCTCCCTGTTTCCGATGTCCTTTTAGGCTAGATTAACCACACTAGTCTGTGTGTTGAGGTACTCCGTTGCCTCGACATATATGTTGGAACTATTATTATGACCCTAGGTGTTTTAGGGAGTCACCTGGTAATCTAGCCATGTTTTATATTCCTAGTGTGATGAATTCTGGCCATCATTCTCGAAAGCATCCCGTGATGCCATTTAGTTAGCAGGCATTCTACTCCTGGGTTCTTGAACCCGAGATTCACCCTACTTACTTCATGTTGATAGTGTTTACTCGTTCCTTTAGGATATTAGTAACCTTGTGATAGTCCTCGAGGTCCGTGGATATCGTTCTTCCAATACCATGAACCATCATGGCAGAAGTTCTTCTGAACCAAAAGATCACAACCAGAGTGCTCTTGAGGAGTACTCCTATAACGCCCCGGACACACCCGCCGGTGGTCGTTACTCCTGGTGAGATCTAGACTGGCCTCACATATCAATACTAGCCTTTTTCGCGCACTTTATCCTCACTCGTGCGCACCCGGGAGCAACTTCCCGGCCGGTCACCCATCCTGAAACTACTCCAAGCTAAGCACACTTAACTTTGGAGTTCTGTCCGAATGGGCTCCCAGAAAAGAAGGAATTCCTTATTGATATGAGTAGTCTATCATCCCTAAAAAGCCAGGCTATCAAAACTCCATTCATTTTGTGACTCTGCCAGTCCTACCTTTCTGCATGGGTTATCCAGAAGAAATATGTTGAACTAGTTCGACATGCTAATCTATGCATCCACAACTCAGAAAGTTATATGTTCCTTTGAGTTGTCCCTTTTAGTTGTGTTATGACCCCCGTCTATCAGTTGTTAGTCAAGAATGGATGTGCATTCGTGTTCATCGATGCCTTTTACTCTTGTGGTCCGTCAAGCCATTCTATTTCGGAATGACTAGGAGAAACAAACTCCAGTACCTTATTGATAACCCACAAGTGTAGGGGATCGCAACAGTTTTCGAGGGTAAAGTATTCAACCCAAATTTATTGATTCGACACAAGGGGAGCCAAAGAATACTCTTAAGTATTAGCAGCTGAGTTGTCAATTCAACCACACCTGAAAATTTAGTATCTGCAGCAAGGTAATTTAGTAGCAAGGTAATATGGAGATAGTGGTAACAGTGATAAAAGTAACGGTAGTGTTTTTATAGTTTTTGTAATAGTAGCAGCGGAAAAGTAAATAAGCAACAAGCAATATGTGAAAAGCTCGTAGGCATTGGATCAGTCATGGGAAATTATGTCGGATGCGATTCATCATGTAAAAGTTATAACCTAGGGCGACACAGAACTAGCTCCAGTTCATCAATGTAATGTAGGCATGTATTCCGAATATAGTCATACATGCTTATGGAAAAGAACTTGCATGATATCTTTTGTCCTACCCTCCCGTGGCAGCGAGGTCCTAGTGGAAACTAAGGGATATTAAGGCCTCCTTTTAATAGAGTACCGGACCAACGCATTAACACATAGTGAATACATGAACTCCTAAAACTACGGTCATCACCGGGAGTGGTCCCGATTATTGTCACTTCGGGGTTGCCGAATCATAACACATAGTAGGTGACTATTGACTTGCAAGATAGGATCAATAACACACATATATTCATGAAAACATAATAGGTTCAGATCTGAAATCATGGCACTCGGGCCCTAGTGACAAGCATTAAGCATGGCAAAGTCATAGCAACATCATTCTTAGAACATAGTGGATACTAGGGATCAAACCCTAACAAAACTAACTCGATTACATGGTAAATCTCATCCAACCCATCACCGTCCAGCAAGCCTACGATGGGATTACTCACACACGGTGGTGAACATCTTGGAATTGGTGATGGAGGAAGGTTAATGATGACGATGGCGACGATCTCCACTCTCCGGAGCCCCGAACGGACTCCAGATCAGCCGTCCCGAGAGCGATTAGGACTTGGCGGCGGCTCCGTATCGTAAAACACAATAATTCTTCCTCTCTGATTGTTTTCTCCCCGAAAGTGAATATATGGAGTTCGGGGGTACGTCGGTGGAGCAACATGGGGCCCACGAGGCAGGGGGCGCGCCCAGGGGGAGGGGACGCACCCCCACCCTCGTGGACAGGGTGTGGGCCCCCTGGCCTGGATCTTTCCGCAGATATTTTTTATATTTTTCAAAATAATTCTCCGTGGATTTTCAGGTCATTCCGGTAACTTTTTATTTCTGCACAAAAACAACACCATGGCAATTCTGCTGAAAACAGCGTCAATCCGGGTTAGTTCCATTCAAATCATGCAAGTTAGAGTCCAAAACAAGGGCAAAAGTGTTTGGAAAAGTAGATACGTTGGAGACATATCAACTCCCCCAATCTTAAACCATTGCTTGTCCTTAAGCAATACAGTTGATAAACTAAAAGTGAAAAAGAACAACTTTGACAAACTCTGTTTGCTCTTGTTGTTGTAAATATGTAAAGCCAGCATCCAAGTTTACAACAAAGATCATGAACTAACCACATTCACAATAACTTTCAGGTCTCATGTCTACTCATATCAATGGCATAATCAACTAGCGAGCAAAAATAATAAACCTCGGATGACAACACTTTCTCAAAACAATCATGATATGATATAACAAGATGGTATCTCGCTAGCCCTTTCTGAGACCACAAAACATAAATGCAGAGCACCTTTACAGATCAAGGACTGACTAGACATTGTAATTCATGGTAAAAGAGATCCAGTCATGATCATACTCAATGCAAATTAATAGCAATACATGCAAATGACAGAGGTGCTCTGCAACTGGTGCTTTTTAATAAGAGGATGATGACTCAGCATAAAAGTAAATAGATAGGCCCTTCGCAGAGGGAAGCAGGGATTTGTAGAGGTGCCAGAGCTCAATTTTTAAATAGAGATGAATAATATTTTGAGCGGTATACTCTCATTGTCAACATAACAACCAAGAATCTCGATATATTCCATGCTACGCACATTATAGGCGGTTCCCAAACAGAATGGTAAAGTTTATACTCCCCCAACCACCAACAAGCACACTCCACGGCTAGCCCGAAACAACGAGTACCGTCCAAACCAGCAACAACCCCGGGGGAGTTTTGTTTAATTATTATGATTTGAGCATGGGACTGGGCATCCCGGTTACCAGCCATTTTCTCATGAATGATGAGCGGAGTTGACTCATCATGAGAATAACCCACCTAGCATGGAAGATATAGACAGCCCTAGTTGATACATGAGCTGTTCGAGCATACAAAACATAATTTCATTTGAAGGTTTAGAGTTTGGCACATACAAATTTAGTTGGAACGGCAGGTAGATACCGCATATAGGAAGGTATGGTGGACTCATGTGGAATAACTTTGGGGTTTATGGAAGTGGATGCACAAGCATTATTCCTGCTTAGTACATGTGAAGGCTAGAAAGAGACTGGGAAGCGACCAACTAGAGAGCGACAACAGTCATGAACATGCATTAAAATTAATCAACAGTGAATGCAAACATGAGTCGGATATAAATCACCATGAACATAAATATCATGGAGGCTATGTTGATTTTGTTTCAACTACATGCATGAACATGTGCCAAGTCAGACCACTTGAATCATTCAAAGGAGGATACCACCCTATCATACCACATCACAACCATTTTAATATCATGTTGGCACACAAGATAGACCATTATAAACTCCTAGCTAATTAAGCATGGCATAAGCAGCTATGATCTCTAATTGTCATTGCAAGCATGTTTCATTCATAACAAGCTGAATCAGGGACGATGAACTATAATATTTAAAAAAACAAGAGAGGTCGAGTTCATACCAGCTTTTCTCATCTCAATCAATTCATCATATATCATCCTTATTGCCTTTCACTCGCACGACCGAACGGTGTGGATAATAATAATTGTGCACGTGCATTGGACTAAGCTGGAATTTGCGAGAATTTAATACAAGAGAGAAGACAAAGTAATATTGCTCATGGTTAAATCAACAATAAAGCATATGAGAGCCACTAAGCATTTGTATTATGGTCTTCTACTATTGACCCCCAAAGAAAAGAAAAGAAGCTATTTACACGGGAAAGCTCCCAACAAGCAAAAGAAGAACGAGAAATATTTGTGGGTTTTCTTTTAATTACTACTACTACAAGAATGGAAAGCAAACTAGCTAAAAGCTACACCTATTTTTTTGTTTTTCTTAAGGTTTTTTCTAGCACACAAGAAAAAGACTAAGAAAATAATTGAAACTAAGCATGGATAGTAAAATGAAAGAGTGTGAGCACCGACAACTAGAATAATTGTGTGAACATGAATGTAATGTCGGTGAGAAACACGTACTCCCCCAAGCTTAGGCTTTTGACCTAAGTTGGTCTATGGACACGGATCGAAGCTACTCTCTCCAATGTACTGAGAAGTGTCCTCTGGATGCCACTGGTTGGCAAGCTCATCCGGATCCCACCCATAAACAGACTGACGGTAAGGATCGAGTGGTGGCTCCGGCTCAGGCTCTGAATCTCGTGCCTGGTTCTGGTACTTGTAGAAGGCATTTGACGTAACGAGGTATATGCCTGAAATCAGATCAAACAAAGATGGTGCAGGCAAGGTAACAATCTCACAATATTTTTCATCAAACCTCAATTTATAATTAAGCAACTTCGCCTTGTCTTTAACAATAAAATCATGTGCTATCATGCTCTTATAATCTAGATAAACAGGGGCAAGCAATTTTTCTTCCTTCTCATGATGCCTAATAGGTATTCTAAAATGTTTAGCAAGGCGAGAAGCAAAGATGCCTCCAAAGACAGGACCTTTGGTGCGGTTCAGACTTAATCGTTTAGCAACGACAACACCCAAGCTAAAAGTTGTGTCCTGAAACAAAGCATGGCGCAAAATGACAATATCAGGGGCACTAAGATTCCCACTGTTCCCACGACCAGTTAAACATCTACTAGCAAATAAAGCAAAGTAGCGTAGAACAGGGAAATGTATGCTAGTAATTCTTGCCCCTGAAACTTGCCTAGTTTCCCCTACAACTATCATGCCAATAAACCCTTCAACATCTTCACGACATGGTTCATCAAGACTACCTTCAAAGGGTATCTTGCATACTTCACAAAACTCAAAGAATGACATCTCCTTAACCTCATCATACAAACGAAACTCCACTGAAGGTGGTGATTTCTTAGCATGAAAATGAAAGTTTTGCGTAAAAATATTGGTAAGTAAGAGATACTGTTCACACTGGTCATGGAGGAAGTCAGTGAGGCCTGCATTGTTCACCAAATAATAAAAGTCTTCATAAATCCCGGCGGCTTTCATGAACTCGTTACAAGGCCATTCACACGGGCGAACTTCTGCAGTGCGAGGGAGATAATATTTGGGTTTCTTATTTTCTTCCTTCTTCTTATCCTCTAAACTTTTACTAGAGGAGCCTCTCAACAATCTCTTTATCATTTTCCTCCTCTGAAAAATTCTGAATTTTTTAGTAACCCAAAATAAAAGTGATCGAAACTCAACAAGATTGATAGCAACAACTCCTACAAGTGCCTAGAGACTATATCATGCATTAGAACTACTTGGGACCAAAGAAATTTGACATGCAAGATCAAGAACAAGGTCACCACAGCAGCAAAATTTGCAATAAATATATCACTAGAACAAAACTAATTGGACCAATGGAGGAGTCACATACCAAGGAACAATCTCCCCAAACAGTTTTGTGAATGGAGCTTTGAGCAAGGAGATCGAAAATGGCAGCAAGATGAGCTAGAACTCGTGCTTGAGCTGGATAGTGATTTTTTTTGGGAGGAAGAAGAAGGGTATGGGTGCAGGAATAAGTGGAGGGGGCCACGTGGGGCCCACGAGGCAGGGGGCACACCCTGTGAGGGTGGGCGCGCCCTGGACCCTCGTGGCCAGGTGCTGGCTCCCATCGCTATATTTTCTGTGCCATATATTCTAAAATATTCTAGAAAAAATCATATTTCATTTTCAGGGCATTTGGAGAAATTTTATTTTCGGGGTATTTTCTTTATTGCACGGATAAGCCTGGAAATAGACAGAAAATACTATTTTTGCTTTATTTAATCTAATTAACAGAAAGTAAAAGGAGGATACAAAAGGTTGTGCTATCTAGATTCACCCATCTCATGCTCATAAAAAGGAATCCATTAACAAGGTTGATCATGTCTTGTTAATAAACTCTTTCCGAATAACATGAAACCGAAGAATTTTCGAATAACACTAGGTTACCTCAATGGGGATATGTATGTCCCCAACAATTAGAATATTATATGCCTTCTTGACCGTAGGAAGAGGAAATTCAAAACTTCCAATAGTAATAGTTGAAATTTTTCCAATAGAATTAATACTATGGACTTGAGGTTGTTTCCTCGGAAAGTGTACCGTATGCTCATTACCATTGACATGAAAAGTGACATTGCCTTTGTTCCAATCAATAACAGCCCCTGCAGTATTCAAAAATGGTCTACCAAGGATAATAGACATACTATCGTCCTCTCGAATATCAAGGATAACAAAGTCCGTTAGAATAGTAACATTTGCAACCACAACAGGCACATCCTCACAAATACCGACATGTATAGCAGTTGATTTATCGGCCATTTGCAAAGATATTTCAGTAGGTGTCAACTTACTCAAGTCAAGTCTACGATATAAAGAGAGAGGCATAACACTAACACTGGCTCCAAGACCACATAAAGCAGTTTTAACATAGTTTCCTTTAATGGAGCAAGGTATAGTAGGTACTCTTGGATCTCCTAGTTTCTTAGGTATTCCACCCTTAAAAGTGTAATTGGCAAGCATGGTGGAAATTTCTACTTCGGGTATCTTTCTTTTGTTGGTAATAATATCTTTCATATACTTAGCATAAGGCTTTGTTTTAAGCATATCAGTCAAACGCATGCGCGAAAAGATAGGCCTAATCATTTCAGCAAAGCGCTCAAAATCCTCATCATCCTTTTTCTTGGATGGTTTCAGAGGAAAAGGCATGGGTTTCTGAACCCATGGTTCTCTTTCCCTACCGTGCTTCCTAGCAACAAAGTCTCTCTTATCATAACGTTGATTCTTTGATTGTGGGTTATCAAGTTCAACAACAAGTTCAATCTCTACATCATTATCATTGCTAGGTTGAGCATCAACATGAACATCATCATTAACATTATCACTAGGTTCATGTTCATTACCAGATTGTGTCTCAGCATCAGAAACAGAGATATCATTGGGATTCTCACGTGTGTCAACTATAGGTTCACTAGAAGCATGGAAAGTCTTATCGATTTTCTTTTTCTTCTTCTTAGAAGAACTAGGTGCATCTAAATTAGCTCTCTGAGAATCTTTCTTAATTCTCTTAGGGTGGCCCTCAGGATACAAAGGTTCTTGAGTCACTTTACCACCTCTAGTTGCAACTCTAACATCATAGTCATTATTCTTACTATTTAATTCACTGAGCAAATCATTTTGAGCCTTAAGTACTTGTTCCACTTGAGTGTTAACCATAGAAGCATGTTTACTAATGAGTTTCAATTCACCTTTAACTCTAGACATATAATCACTCAAGCATTCAATCATATAAGCGTTGCGTTGCAATTGTCTACCAACATAAGCATCAAAGTTTTCTTGCTTCACAATGAAATTGTCAAACTCATCTAAGCATTGGCTAGCAGACTTATAACGAGGAATATCACCTTCATCAAATCTATAAAGAGAATTTACCTTTACTACCTATGTCGGGTTATCAAGACCATGTATTTCTTCAATAGGTGGTAAATTCTTAACATCTTCAGCTTTAATACCTTTTTCTTTCATAGATTTCTTTGCCTCTTGCATATCTTCAGGACTGAGAAATAGAACTCCCCTTTTCTTCGGAGTTGGCTTAGGGGCTGCTTCAGGAAGTGTCCAATTATTTTCATTGGCCAACATATTATTCAATAGTAATTCAGCTTGATCAACTGTTCTTTCCATGAAAACACAACCATCACAACTATCCAGGTGGTCTCTGGAAGCATCGGTTGGTCCATTATAAAAGATATCAAGTATTTCATTCCTCTGAAGAGGATGATCAGGAAAAGCATTAAGTAACTGGAGAAGCCTCCCCCAAGCTTGTGGGAGACTCTTTTCTTCAGTTTGCACAAAGTTATATATTCCCCGCAAGGCAGCTTGTTTCTTATGAGCGGGGAAATATTTAGCAGAGAAGTAATAAATCATATCCTGGGGACTACGCACACAACCAGGATCAAGAGAATTAAACCATGTCTTAGCATCACCCTTTAACGAGAATGGAAACAACTTAAGGATATAATAATAACGAATCTTTTCATCATTGGTAAACAGGGTGGCTATATCATTCAACTTAGTTAGATGTGCCACAATAGTTTCGGATTCATAGCCATGGAAAGGATCAGATTCAACCAAAGTAATTAACTCAGGATCAACAGAGAAATCATAATCCTTATCAGTAACAAAGATAGGTGAAGTAGCAAAAGCAGGGTCATGTTTCATTCTAGCATTCAAAGACTTTTCTTTCAGCTTAGCTAATAATTTCTTAAGATCATATCTATCGTTGCAAGCAAGAAAGTCTCTAGCAATTTCTTCATCCATGACATAACCCTCAGGAATAACAGGCAATTCATATCTAGGGGAGAAGCTTCATCATCACTATCATAAATATTATCAGTTTCAATATTTGCATTCTCTCTAACCTTAGCAATTTGTTCATCTAGAAATTCACCTAGTGGCACAGTATTATCAGGCATAGAAGTAGTTTCATCATACATAGTAGAAGTGGCATCATCAAGAACATGCGATATATCAGATTCAATAGCAGGAGTAGGTGTCGCAAATTTACTCATAACAGAGGGTGAATCAAGTGCAGAGCTAGATGGCAGTTCCTTACCTCCCCTCGTAGTTGAGGGAAAGATCTTGGTTTTTGAGTCCTTAAAATTCTTCATAGTGATTGATAGATATAAATCCCAAGTGACTTAAAGAATATAGCTATGTTCCTTGGCAACGACGCCAAAAAATAGTCTTGATAACCCACAAGTGTAGGGGATCGCAACAGTTTTCGAGGGTAAAGTATTCAACCCAAATTTATTGATTCAACACAAGGGGTGCCAAAGAATACTCTTAAGTATTAGTAGCTGAGTTTTCAATTCAACCACACCTGGAAACTTAGTATCTGCAGCAAGGTAATTTAGTAGCAAGGTAATATGGAGATAGTGGTAACAGCGATAAAAGTAATGGTAGTGTTTTTATAGTTTTTGTAATAGTAGCACCGGAAAAGTAAATAAGCAACAAGCAATATGTGAAAAGCTCGTAGGCATTGCATCGGTGATGGGAAATTATGTTGTATGCGATTCATCATGTAAAATTTATAACCTAGGGTGACACAGAACTAGCTCCAGTTCATCAATGTAATGTAGGCATGTATTCTGAATATAGTCATACGTGCTTATGGAAAAGAACTTGCATGACATCTTTTGTCCAACCCTCCAGTGGCAACGGCGTCCTAGTGGAAACTAAGGGATATTAAGGCCTCCTTTTAATAGAGTATCGGACCAAAGCATTAACACATAGTGGATGCATGAACTCCTCAAACCACGGTCATCACCGGTAGTGGTCCCGATTATTTTCACTTCGGGGTTGCCGGATCATAACACATAGTAGGTGACTATTGACTTGCAAGATAGGATCAAGAACACACATATATTCATGAAAACATAATAGGTTTAGATCTGAAATCATGGCACTCGGGCCCTAGTGACAAGCATTAAGCATGGCAAAATCATAGCAACATCAATCTTAGAACATAGTGGATACTAGGGATCAAACCCTAACAAAACTAACTCGATTACATGGTAAATCTCATCCAACCCATCACCATCCAGCAAGCCTACGATGGGATTACTCACGCACAGCGGTGAGCATCGTGGAATTTGTGATGGAGGAAGGTTGATGATGACGATGGCGACGATCTGCACTCTCCGGAGCCCCGAACGGACTCCAGATCAGCCCTCCAGAGAGAGATTAGGGCTTGGCGGCGGCTTCGTATCATAAAACACGATAATTCTTCCTCTTTGATTTTTTTCTCCCCGGAAGTGAATATATGGAGTCCGGGGGTACGGCGGTGAAGCAACAGGGGGCCCACGAGGCAGGGGGCACGCCCAGGTGGAGGGGGCGCGCCCCCCACCCTTGTGGCAGGGTGTGGGCCGCCTGGTCTGGATCTTTTCGCAGATATTTTTTATATTTTAAAAAATAATTCTCCGTGAATTTTTAGGTCATTCCAAGAACTTTTTATTTCTGCACAAAAACAACAACATGGCAATTCTGCTGAAAACAACGTCAGTCCGGGTTAGTTCCATTCAAATCATGCAAGTTAGAGTCCAAAACAAGGGCAAAAGTGTTTGGAAAAGTAGATACGTTGGAGACGTATCACTTATCCATATCCAGGACTCGGTCAAAGTAGTTGTACTCCGCAGATTAGACTGCCAATCCAGCTTCTAACCTGTTCTACCTTGGAGTGTTACCCTCTTGCATGTCATGAATGTCATGGGAATTGCACCACCTCCCGTGAACTCTTGATACAATGATACTTCTCGCCATCATCGTTCATTCCTCGGTATCTGTGTTATCGTAACCGGAATACTGACAAGTGAACCGTGATGTGTGAAATCAATACTCCTAGCAACCATGTTGTTGGGTAGTTAATAGACAATAAACTCATTCTTAGTGTGTTGGTTACTGAATCACCATTCTAAGATTGATCGTGCTACCTAGTCCATATTTCTGGTGCACTCTTCGATCAATGAGTTAGGATTGTGTCAATCTCTCGCTCTTTTGATCATATCGTCTTGCCCTAAAAAGCAAGATTGTTCTCGAGCTTCTTAACATATCGGTGATTCGTGATTTCTGAATATCTTCTCAGAAGTATCAGCAGGTTGTTCCCTGACCATTATATTGAGCTCGTGATCAAGTTAGTTTCTTGTAAATCTCCCCTTCTCCAAGAATCTGTGTTGGATACCCTGAACTAGTCGGTTGAGCTAAACAACAACTTGGAGAGTTGCAAGATTAAAGCTTGATCTAACATAGTTCATTCGGAAGGGAAATCCTTGTGTTGTGTGTTCATTGAAGAAAGATGGTATCTTCATCGATTGATCTTAGTGATCAATTGTCGGTGTTATTGTCCTATCCAATCTTTGATTTGAGTGTGGGCTATCCTCAAATCAAATCAGAACCAACGATATTCGTAGTGTTGTCTTACTCGTGGTTGATCCCTGGAGCATACAACATTACGTCCTTTGGTCTAACCAACGCTATCACTTTGTTCACACTATCAAGGAATTACATCTATATGGAAACCTGCACGAATTGTGGTTGAGCCATCGACAAAATCCTTATCTTCTCCATGATTTTGTTGGACATTAGCCTAGTGTTGGAAACTTTGTAATCGTTGCCTGCGTGTTCTGTCCATGAGGTATATGTTTTGGTGAAAGAAGAGACTTTCCCTAACTCATGTGTGATTGATGTAAGTTACCACCGTGAGTTTGAGAAAGGTTGTTCTACTTCCTCTGGAATCGTCCCAAGTCAATCATGCATATGTGCAAAGTATTCTGTGGTTTGGAGACTTGCAACCTTCATTCTATATGTATCCCTGGCACACCAAGCCACTGATTGATTTGTTCAAGAAAAAGGAGTCTGTTGTGCTAATCCTAGGTCATGCACATGACTTCGCTATCTTCAATGATGGTTCCCAACCTGAACTCGGTAGTGCTTTATTATAAGACTACTACGTGGTCATACTTGTCTTGGAAAACGTGTTCATAGGTATGTAGCAGAACCAGCTCATGTTTTAGAGCTTGCTATCGTAGTTCATATCCTCAGAATCTCGCTACGTCATCTCGTCGGCCGTGTTGCTACTTTTCCTTTTCCAGACATGTTGTTTGAAATATCCTGTTACCAACCAGATCTGAATCTCAGGAAAATATGATGGATGGAACATTCCCAACATTTGCATTTTGTTCCCTGCTTGCACCTCAACACCTGCTGTTCAGGATCATCTTCAACAGTGGTCCTACCATGGGTCCCATCCATTTCCGATGATAAGAAAAATCAACCTTTCCGTTGTCTTCAACAAGATAGTCCACATCATCCATGCTAGTCGGAGTATGTCGTTCTCTCGAACTCCGTCAAACGATTGTTTGTGATTGCCTTAGGATGGTATAGAGAATTTCAATGATCTCTGTATCAAAAGTAATTCTTTTTGCCACTTAAGGGAATAATTCTACGAGTCACCTTCTCTAAGGTGCCCCGTCTGGTGACATCGATCACCATCTTCCTTAGGTTTGGAATTATTGCCTATCAAGTTAACCTTCATCATTAGTTTCACTCCATCCCACTGGAGGAGTGTTCCGTGTCTCAGCTCAAGAGATGTTTCAACGTCTCACTCCATGAGTTGATCTTGAGTTGCTCGATCTTTCACAAGATCAATTACCGCAGAGTTTCTTTCGTCGTCACCGTGTTGGAAAAAAACCTCGAAAGCAAGGATGTCAAGATCAACATGATGCAAGAAATCAACATTCTTATGAAGTGCAATTGGATCGAGAAGATTGTGTTAGTTTGTGTCCCCTCTGTCTTCTTACCTCACGTCTTGAATCTCGGGACGAGATTCCTATTTAGTGGGGGTGAGTTGTCACAGCCCTTTACTGCTTGTAATTAGTTGCACTTGAGTGCATCATGCATCATGATTAATTTCAAATTAATTTGAAATGGGGATGCTCAAACCCTAGCACCAAATGAATTCAACTAGGTTCAAATAAAAATATTTTCAATGAACCCAAAATGCCCTTCAGAAAAAGTTCAACATTTTTGAATTGGCTAAATACCTCTGCCAAAAATGGTGCACATATTTCTAGGACCATTCTGGATTTTGAATTAAATCATAAAGTATTTGCATTTGGGCATTTAAATGCTATATAATATTTTAAATGTCCAAATATTCATGAACTAAAATGTTTACTGTTGGAAATATTCCAAACTGTAGCCCTGAGCAGATTCAAGAATTTTGAGATTGTTTTGGTATTTTAAATAAAGCCAAACAGTTGCAGAAAAATAGAAAACAGAAAAAAGGGAAAAGTGGATTTACCTTACAAACCTACCTGGCGCAGCCCACCTGGCGGCCCAGCTGGCCGGCCCAGCCCACCAGCCGCGCCAGGCAGTTGTTTCCTCTCACTAGGCAGGCAGAGAGGAGCACGCTGGCGAGCCCGATCGCGCCACACAGCTCCTCGCCTCCCTGTTTCACCCTCTCGCCACCACGACGCCCTGAACGTTCTCCACGTCGTCGCTCGACCCCCTGGACACCTCGCTTCCCCCTCTTCGCTTCTCCCTCGACCTCTCCCACCTTGGCCAAACGACGCCGCTGCCGCACCACCGTCGTAACCACGGCCACCGCCCTCCCCTCGCCTCTCCGACGTGTCTATGAGCTCCACCGCCATCCTCTACACCGTCCCGCCGAGCCACGCGACGCCGGGAGCCCTGCAACGCCGCCCACACCATCTTCCCCAACTCTGGCCGCCCGAGATCGCCAGCTTCGCTCCGTGATACGTCTCCAACGTATCTACTTTTCCAAACACTTTCGCCCCGTGATTTGAATGGAACTAACCCAGACTGACAATGGTTTTAGCATAACTATCATGGTGTTATTTTTGTGCAGAAATAAAAGTTCTCGGAATGACCTGAAATTCAACGGAGAATTATTTTGGAATATATAAAAAATATATGTGGAAAGAACCAAGCCAGGGGGCCCACACCCTCTCCACGAGGGTGGGGGCGCGCCCCTCCCCCTGGGCGTGCCCCTGCCTCGTGGGCCCCATATTGCTCCACTGACGTATCCCCCCGACTCCATATATTCACTTTCGGGGAGATAAAAAACCAGAGAGGAAGAATTATTGCGTTTTACGATACGGAGCCGTCGCCAAGCCCTAATCTCTCTCGGGAGGGCTGATTTGGAGGTCCGTCCGAGGCTTCGGAGAGGGGATATCATCGCCATCGTCATCATCAACCTTCCTCCAACACCAATTCCATGATGCTCACCGCCATGCGTGAGTAATCCCATCGCAGGATTGCTGGACGGTGATGGGTAGGATGAGATTTACCATGTAATCGAGTTAGTTTTGTTAGGGTTTGATCCCTAGTATCCACTATGTTCTAAGATTGATGTTGCTATGACATTGCCATGCTTAATGCTTGTCACTAGGTCCCGATTTCCATGATTTCAGATCTGAACCTAATATGTTTTCATGAATGAATGTGTGTTCTCTATCCTATCTTGCAAGTCAATAATAACCTACTATGTGTTATGATCCGCCAGCCCCGAAGTGACAATAGTCGGGACCACTCCCGGTGATGAACGTAGTTTGAGGAGTTCATGTATTCACTATGTGTTAATGCTTTGGTCTGGTACTCTATTAAAAGGAGGCCTTAATATCCCTTAGTTTCCACTAGGACCCTGCTGCCACGAGAGGGTAGGACAAAAGATGTCATGCAAGCTCTTTTCCATAAGCACGTATGACTATATTCGGAATACATGCCGACGTTACATTGATGAACTGGAGCTAGTTCCGTGTCACCCTAGGTTATAACTTTTACATGAGGAATCACATCTGACATAATTCTCCATCACCGATCCAATGCGTACGAGCTTTTCACATATTGCTCGTTGCTTATTTACTTTTCCGCTTCTACTATTACAAAAACTACAAAAAGACAACCGTTACTTTTATTGCTGTTGCCACTATTTCCATATTACTTTGCTACTAAACTACCTTGCTGCAGATACTTAGTTTCCAAGTGTGGTTGAATTGACAACTCAACTGCTAATATTTGAGAGTATTCTTTGGCTCCCCTTGTGTCGAATCAATAAATTTGGGTTGAATACTTTACCCTCGAAAACTGTTGCGATCCCCTACACTTGTGGGTTATCAAGACTATTTTCTGGCACCGTTGCCGGGGAGCATAGCTATATTCTTTAAGTCACTTGGGATTTATATCTGTTGATCACTATGAAGAAATTGAAGGACTCAAAAACCAAGATCTTTCCCTCAACTACGAGGGGAGGTAAGGAACTGCCATCTAGCTCTGCACTTGATTCACCCTCTGTTATGAGTAAATTTGCGACACCTACTCATGCTATTGAATCTGATATGTCGTATGTTTTTGATGATGCCACTTCTGCTATGTATGATGAAACTACTTCTATGCTTGATAATACTGTGCCACTAGGTGAATTTCTTGATGAACAAATTGCTCAGGTTAGGGAGAATGCAAATATTGAAACTGATAATATTGATGAAAGTGATAATGAAGATTCTCCCCCTAGATATGAATTGCCTGTTATTCCTGAGGGTTATGTTATGGATGAAGAAACTGCTAGAGACTTTCTTGCTTGCAATGATAGATATGATCTTAAGAAATTATTAGCTAAGCTGAAAGAAAAGTCTTTGAATGCTAGAATGAAATATGACCCTGCTTTTGCTACTTCACCTATCTTTCTTACTGATAAGGATTATGATTTCTTTGTTGATCCTGAGTTAATTACTTTGGTTGAATCTAATTCTTTCCATGGTTATGAATCTGAAACTGTTGTGGCACATCTTACTAAGTTGAATGATATAGCCACCCTGTTTACCAATGATGAAAAGATTCGTTATTACTATATCCTTAAGTTATTTCCGTTCTCGTTAAAGGGTGATGCTAAGACATGGTTTAATTCTCTTGATCCTGGTTGTGTGCGTAGTCCCTAGGATATGATTTATTACTTCTCTGCTAAATATTTTCCCGCTCATAAGAAACAAGCTTCCTTACGGGAAATATATAATTTTGTGCAAATTGAAGAAGAGAGTCTCCCACAAGCTTGGGGGAGGCTTCTCCAGTTACTTAATGCTTTGCCTGATTATCCTCTTCACAGGAATGAAATACTTGATGTCTTTTATAGTGTACTAACCGATGCTTCCAGAGACCATCTAGATAGTTGTGCTGGTTGTGTTTTGAGGGAAAGAATATTTGATCAAGCTGAATTACTATTGAATAATATCCTGGCCAATGAAAATAACTGGACAATTCCTGAACCAGCCCCTTAGTCAACTCCGAAGAATAGAGGTGTTCTATTTCTCAGTCCTGAAGATATGCAAGAGGCAAAGAAATCTATGAAAGAAAAAGGTATTAAAGCTGAAGATGTTAAGAATTTACTGCCTATTGAGGAAATACATGGTCTTGATAACCCGACACAGGTAGTAAAGGTAATTTCTCTTTATAGATTTGATGAAGGTGATATTCCTCGTTATAAGTCTGCTAGCCAATGCTTAGATGAGTTTGATAATTTTATTGTGAAACAAGAAAACTTCAATGCTTATGTTGGTAGACAATTGCAACGTAATGCTTATATGATTGAACGCTTGAGTGATTATATGTCTAGAGTTAAATGTGAATTAAAACTCATTAGTAAACATGCTTCTATGGTTACCACTCAAGTATAACAAGTACTTAAGGCTCAGAATGATTTTCTCAATGAATTAAATAGTAAGAATAATGACTTTGTTGTTAGAGTTGCAACTAGAGGGGGTAAAGTGACTCAGGAACCTTTGTATCCTTAGGGACACCCTAAGAGAATTGAGCAAGATTCTCAGAGAGCTAATTTAGATGCACCTAGTTCTTCTAAAAAGAAGAAAAAGAAAAATTATAGGACTTTGCATGCTTCTAGTGAACCTGTAGCTGACACACCTGAGAATCCCAATGATATCTCTGTTTCTGATGCTGAGACACAATCTGGTACTGAACATGAACCTAGTGATAATATTAATGATGATGTTCATGATGATGCTCAACCTAAGAATGATAATGATGTAGAGATTGAACTTGATGTTGATCTTGATAACCCACAATCAAAGAATCAACGTTATGATAAGAGAGACTTTGTTGCTAGGAAGCACGGTAAGGAAAGAGAACCATGGGTTCAGAAACCCATGCCTTTTCCTCCTAAAACATCCAAGAAAAAGGATGATGAGGATTTTGAGCGCTTTGCTGAAATGATTAGACCTATCTTTTTGCGTATGCGTTCGACTGATATGCTTAAAACAAATCCTTATTCTAAGTACATGAAAGATATTATTACCAATAAAATAAAGAAACCTGAAGTAGAAATTTCCACCATGCTTGCCAATTACACTTTTAAGGGTGGAATACCTAAGAAACTAGGAGATCCAGGAGTACCTACTATACCTTGCTCCATTAAAGGAAACTATGTTAAAACTGCTTTATGTGATCTTGGAGCCGGTGTTAGTGTTATGCCTCTCTCTTTATATCATAGACTTGGCTTGAGTAAGTTGACACCTACTGAAATATCTTTGCAAATGGCCGATAAATCAACGGCTATACCTATCGGTATTTGTGAGGATGTGCCTGTTGTGGTTGCAAATGTTACTATTCTAACGGACTTTGTTATCCTTGGTATTCCCGAGGATGATAGTATGTCTATTATCCTGGGTAGACCCTTTTTGAATACTGCAGGGGCTGTTATTGATTGCAACAAAGGCAATGTCACTTTTCATGTCAATGGTAATGAGCATACGGTACACTTTCCAAGGAAACAACCTCGGGTCCACAATATCAATTTTGTTGGAAAAATTTCAACTATTACTATTGGAGGTTTTGAATTTCCTCTTCCTACTGCCAAAAAGACATATGCTATTCTTATTGTTGGGGACATGCATATCCCCATTGAGGTAACCTAGTGTTATTCGAAAATTCTCCTTTTTTATGTTATTCGGAAAGAGTTTATTAACAAGACCTGATCAACCTTGTTAATGGATCCCTTTTGACGAGCATGAGATGGGTGAATCTAGATAGCACAACCTTCTATACCCTCGTTTTACTTTCTGTTAATTAGGTTAAATAAAGCAAAAATAGTATTTTCTGTCTGTTTTCCAGACTTATCCGTGTAATAAAAAAATACCCCTAAAATAAAAATTCTCCAAATGCCCTGAAAATGAAATATTATTTTTTCTAGAATATTTGAGAATATTTGGCACAGAGAACACAGCAGGGGGAGCCAGCACCTGGCCACGAGGGTCCAGGGCGCGCCCACCCTCACTGGGCGCGCCCCCTGCCTCATGGGCCCCATGTGCCCCCTCCACTTATTCCTGCACCCACACACTCCTTCTTCCTCCCAAACAAATCACTATCCAGCTCAAGCACGAGTTCTAGCTCATCTTGCTGCCATTTTTGATCTCCTTGCTCAAAGCTCCATTCAGAAAACTGCTTGGGGAGATTGTTCCTTGGTATGTGACTCCTCCATTGGTCCAATTAGTTTTTGTTCTAGTGCTTTATTTATTGCAAATTTTTGCTGCTGTGGTGACCTTGTTCTTGAGCTTGCATGTTAAATTTCCTTGTCCCAAATAGTTAGAATGCATGATATAGTCTCTAGGCACTTGTAGGAGTTGTTACTATCAATCTTGTTGAGTTTGGTTCACTTTTATTTTGAGTTACTAAAAATTTCAGAAAATTTCAGAAAAATACATAGGAAAATCTTCCAAGGTGGTTCCTCAAGGATGCATGGACCAAGGCTCGTGATGCGTGATCCGGACGATGAATTACCAAGGGAAGCTCAAGTGCGGCCCTGCGAATGGCCGTCAGAGGAGTTTATGGTTCGGACAGGCATTAAGGAGGAGTTTGACGCATATGTGCATAATACTGACCTCGAGGGCTTCATGCTAGATAAGTACCCTCAGTACCATTACTTAACTGATAACTTTGTTAGAAGGTTTAAATTTACATCTTCACGAAACTCTCACACTGTCCTGTTTGATCTATATGATAAATCTTACACCATGGACCTAGAAGATTTTTACGATGCTTGTAAGCTCCCGCAGTGGGGCAATATTAATGAACCTCGCAAATATGAATATAAAGACTTCCTTGCTAGTATCACTGTGGGGGAATCTAGAGAGATCCCACAAGCTACCATAGGGAGCATTCATTTTCCTACTATTCATTACTTTTCTCTTTTTATTGGTAGATGCATAAACGGTAAAGATGAGGCTTGCCATATGTGCGTCCCAGATCTTAGTGTTCTCAAGAGTGCTGTGTTAGGAGATAGACAATATAACTTGGGATCCATTGTTGCACGTAGGCCACATCATAATGGTTTAGATGGAGATTTATTTGGTGGGATTTATGCCACTCGCATAGCCCGTCGTCTTGGTGTGCCTATACATGAAAATGATGAACTATTACCGCCTGCTTATTTAGATTATAATGCTATGGTCAGCCATTGTTTTATACAGAGGGATGAACAGTCCCTCCAGTATCGACTAATCTTTGACAGACATCACACTGTCCATATTGCTCTCCCTGCTCCTACCTTCTTTGACTTTCAGGTAAAAGGGAGATATATTATAACCAGGGAGGAGGCAAATGAGTATAAGGAGACAATGAGAGTAGCTCGTCTCCAGGATGCAGCTCGCCAGGTAGTAGCCGCTGCATCTCAGTACAACCCCAACTACAACTTTGGATATCCGTCAGACCAATATTGGCCATAGACCAACTTAGGCCAAAAGCCTAAGCTTGGGGGAGTATGTGTTTCTCACCGACATTACATTCATGTTCACACACTTATTCCAGTAGTTGGTGCTCACACTCTTTCGTTGTACTATCCATGCTAGTTTCAATTATTTTCTTAGTCTTTTTCTTGTGTGCTAGAAAAAACCTTAAGGAAAACAAAAAAATTAGTTGTAGCTTTTAGCTAGTTAATTTCCATGCCTGTAGTAGTAATTAAAAGAAAACCCAAAAAGATTTCTTGTTCTTCTTTTGCTTGTTGGGATCTTTCCCGTGTAAATAGTTTCTTTTCTTTTCTTTGGGGGTCGAGAGTAGAAGACCATGATTGAAACTACTTAGTGGCTCTCATATGCTTTATTGTTAATTTAACCATGAGCCATATTACCTTGTCTTCTCCCTTGCATTAAATGCTTGCGGATTCCAGCTTAGTCCAGTGCACGTGCACTATTATTATTATCCACACCGTTTAGTCATGCGAGGGAAAGGCAATAATGACGATATATGATGATTTGATTGAGATGAGAAAAGCTGGTATGAACTCGACCTCTCTTGTTTTTGTAAATATGATAGTTCATCGTTCCTGATTCAGCCTATTATGAATGAAACATGCTTGCAATAACAATTAGAGATCATAGCTGCTTATGACATGCTTAATTAGCTAAGAGTTTATAATGGTCTATCTTGCGTGCCAACATGATATTAAAATGGTTGTGATGTGGTATGATAGGGTGGTATCCTCCTATGAACAATTCAAGTGGTTTGACTTGGCACATGTTCACGCATGTAGTTGAAACAAAATCAACATGGCCTCCACGATATTTATGTTCATGGTGATTTTATCCTACCCATGCTTCAATTCATTGTTGATTAATTTTAATGCATGTTCATGACTGTTGTCGCTCTTTAGCTGGTCGCTTCCCAGTCTCTTTCTAGCCTTCACCTGTACTAAGCAGGAATACTGCTTGTGCATCCACTTCCATAAACCCCAAAGTTATCCCATATGAGTCCACCATACCTTCCTATATGCGGTATCTACCTGCCGTTCCAAGTAATTTTGTATGTGCCAAACTCTAAACCTTCAAATGAAATTTTGTTTCGTATGCTCGAACACCTCATGTATCAACTAGGGCTGTCTATATCTTCCATGCTAGGTGGGTTATTCTCACGATGAGTGGACTCCACTCATCATTCATGAGAAAATGGCTGGTAACCGGGATGCCCAGTCGCATGCTCAAATCATAATAATTAAACAAAACTCCCCCCAGGGTTGTTGCTTGTTTGGATGGTACCCCATGGATTCGGATGGCCGTGGAGTGTGCTTGTTGGTGGTTGGCGGAGTATAAACTTTACCATTCTGTTTGGGAACCGCCTATAATGTGTGTAGCATGGAAGATATCGAGATTCTTGGTTGCTATGTTGACAATGAAAGTATACCGCTCAAAATATTATTCATCTCTATTTAAAAATCGAGCTCTGGCACCTCTACAAATCCCTGCTTCCCTCTGTGAAGGGCCTATCTATTTACTTTTATGTAGAGTCATCATCCTCTTATAAAAGAGCACCAGTTGGGGAGCACCGCTGTCATTTGCATGTATTACTATTAATTTGCATTGAGTATGATTGTGACTGGATCTCTTTTACCATGAATTACAATGTCTAGTCAGTCCTTGATCTTTAAAGGTGCTCTGCATTTTTGTTTTGTGGTCTCATAAAGGGCTAGCAAGATACCATCTTGTTATATCATATTATGATTGTTTTGAGAAAGTGTTGTCATCCGAGGTTCATTATTATTGCTCGCTAGTTGGTTATGCCATTGATATGAGTAGATACGAGACCTGAAAGTTAGTGTGAATGTGGTTAGTTCATGATCTTGCTGAAAACTTGAATGCTAGCTTTACATATTTACAACAACAAGAGCAAACAAAGTTTGTCAAAGTTTTTCTTTATCACTTTCAGTTTATCAACTGAATTGCTTGAGGACAAGCTAAGGTTTAAGCTTGGGGGAGTTGATACGTCTCCAACGTATCTACTTTTCCAAAAACTTTTGCCCTTGTTTTGGATTCTAACTTGCATGATTTGAATGGAACTAACCCGGGCTGACGTTGTTTTCAGCAGAACTGCCATGGTGTTATTTTTGTGCAGAAATAAAAGTTCTCGGAATGACCTGAAATTGAACTGAGAATTATTTTGGAATATATAAAAAATATCCGCGGAAAGAACCAAGCCAGGGGCCCACACCCTATCCACGAGGATTGGGGCGCGCCCCCTCCCCCTGGGCATGCCCCCTGCCTCGTGGGCCCCCTGTTGCTCCACCGACGTATCCCGCGACTCCATATATTCACTATCGGGGAGAAAAAAATCAGAGAGGAAGAATTATCGCATTTTACGATATGGAGCCGCCACCAAGCCCTAATCTCTCTTGGGAGGGCTGATCTGGAGTTCGTTCGGGGCTCCGGGGAGGGAAGATCATCACCATCGTCATCATCAACCTTCCTCCATCACCAATTCCATGATGCTCACCGCCGTGCATGGGTAATCCCATTGTAGGCTTGCCGGACGGTGATGGGTTGGATGAGATTTACCATGTAATCGAGTTAGTTTTGTTAGGGTTTGATCCCTAGTATCCACTATGTTCTAAGATTGATGTTGCTATGACTTTGCCATGCTTAATGCTTGTCACTAGGGCCCGAGTGCCATGATTTCAGATCTGAACCTATTATGTTTTCATGAATATATGTGTGTTCTTGATCCTATCTTGCAAGTCAATAGTCACCTACTATGTGTTATGATCCGGCAACCCCGAAGTGACAATAGTCGGGACCACTCCTGGTGATGACCGTAGTTTGAGGAGTTCATGTATTCACTATGTGTTAATGCTTTGGTTCGGTATTCTATTAAAAGGAGGCCTTAATATCCCTTAGTTTCCACTAGGACCCCGCTGGCACGGGAGGGTAGGACAAAAGATGTCATGCAAGTTCTTTTCCATTAGCACGTATGACTATATTCGGAATACATGCCTACATTACATTGATGAACGGGAGCTAGTTCTGTGTCACCCTAGGTTATAACTTTTACATGAGGAATCGCATCCGACATAATTCTCCATCACCGATCCAATGCCTACGAGCTTTTCACATATTGCTTGTTGCTTATTTACTTTTCCGCTGCTACTATTACAAAAACTACAAAAACACTACCGTTACATTTATTGTTGTTAGCACTATTTCCATATTACTTTGCTACTAAACTACCTTGCTGCAGATACTAAGTTTCCCGGTGTGGTTGAATTGACAACTCAGCTGCTAATACTTGAGAGTATGCTTTGGCTCCCCTTGTGTCGAATCAATAAATTTGGGTTGAATACTTTACCCTCGAAAACAGTTGCGATCCCGTACACTTGTGGGTTATCACCCCGACGCCGTCCGACCCTCCCCGAGCTCTCCGTTCGCCTCGCCGCACTCGCCGTGAGCCTCTGACCCTCCTCATGCCCTCCGTTCTCCCCCTAGCACGTCGTAGCCGCCGACCCCCTTTCACCCAACCACGCCGCCACCCGAGCTCGCCGCCGACGTGTCTCCGGTCACCTAGCGGTCTGGCTGTCGTGCTCAGCTTCCTCCCCATGCGGTGTACAGCACGTAGGTGCCCCACACGAGCTGCCCCGCCCGTCGTAGCATCGATCCCGAGCTCACCCGAGCTCCGACGACCGCCAAGGTCGACGCCGACGACAATTCCAGCCACCCCAGCCGCTCCCACTTGCCCACGTTGGATGCGCGAGTTTGCCAGCTCTGCGTAGATGCCCTCCGCTGCTTGTTTGGTCGCCGGAATAGTGTTTCCGAGCCGCCCCGCCGTCTCTGTCGTCGCCGGCGATGAGCCGCCGGCGAGTTTGACTCGCCGACCAGGGGTTTGACCTCCCTTGGGTCGCTGACAAGTGGGCCCAGGCCCTGTTTAGTTAGGATTAGGATTAATTAGTGTTAATTAAGTTTGTTAACTAGATGAGCCACTCACACCTGGGGCCCAGACCCTGTTAACCTCTAGTTTAGCTTTTAACATAATTAGTTAGCTCTGTTAGACTAGCGTGTGGACCCCACACGTTAGGTTTGACCTGGACCAGCCCGTTGACCTGCTGACATTTGCATGATGTCATGCTGACACAGTAAAGCATTTTCTGGAATTAGTTTAATTCTAAAATAACCAGAAAATTCCAGAAAATGTTTAAAACTTCTAAAATTCATATAAATTCAACCGTAGCTCCAAATGAAATAATTTATATATGAAAAATTATCAGAAAAATATGAGGAATCTGTTTATGGCATTTACATGCATGTTTGAACAACTTATACTCACTGAATTGTACAAATCAATAAAAGGGCATTTGTAATGCTTCTTTTGGAGTTTGAATTTGAATCTCTGATTCAAATGAACTTCAACCAACATGGTAGCCTTTTTCATTAGGTCCATCAACAGCATATTGCCATGTCATGAGCATGCATCATATTATCGCATTGTATTTATTGTGTTCTTTCTTTGTTTGCCGGTTTTGTCCCCTCTGAGTGGACATAGCTCCGACGATGAGTACGATGACACCGATGAAGAGTATTACTATCTTCAGATGTTCCAGGCAAGCAACCCCCATTGAACATTCCGATACAATCCCACTCTCTCCCTCTTGCTCTCTTTTACTGCATTAGGACACCAACGATTCAACTGCTATTTGCTGTGGTAGTTGAACCCCTTTCCTCTACATGACATGTCATTGCCACAGTAAATAGTTGAAACCCACTAGCATGAGTAGGAGTTGTTTGAGCCATGTTGTGCCTACTCATTCGTGCTTGTTTGTCATGCCTGCTACTGCTTAGAGTTGAGTCCGGTCTGATTCATCGGGGATGAATTCGAATGGTGATAAACATGTCCTACTATGTGTGAGCTAAGTGTGTGAACACGATTTGGTAAAGGTAGCGATGAGAGGCCATGTAGGAGTACATGATGGATTGTCTCATTGAAACCGTCCTCAGGAGCTGAGTTATGTGTTTGTGATCCATGAACAACTACTACCACACATTGGGCTCCGGGCACTCCAAGCTCTCTCGACTTATTAATCAACCTGATCTCTGTCCAGGAGTTGCAACTAGTTTTTGGTGTTTGTAGGATATGTGTTGGCGGCCGTGCGTAGCGCTGACCCTAGGGGTGGGCTATGACGCGGTAGATACACCGTGGCACGATGTACCGAGTCGCCCATTTGGTGTCTCGGGAACCCTCTACACATCGTTTGGGGCCGTGAGCGGCACCCCGGCCGGATCTCCTTGCAGATGGAACCCGAATAGGCGATAAACCTGGACTAGAGACTTGTGTGGTTAGTCAGGTCGTGGCCGACACTCTCGTTGGCTTCCGCTTGAAGGTTGCCGAGTACATGTCGTGTAAACGGTGATGAGTGGTGAGAGCATGTGTGAAGAAGTACACCCCTGCAGGGTTATAAATGATCTATTCGAATAGTCCTGTCCGCGGTAAAGGACTTCTGGGTTGCCTGTACAGTTCATAGACAAGTGAACGTGGATACTCTAAAATACGAAAGATAAGCGAGAGTGCTATGGATGGCCTTCTCGTAGGGAGACTGGAGCAGATCCGTAGTGGTGTATTTATTTGGTGAATATGTGGACTCGTGTGCACCACCTCAAAGAGTTACTGGCAGTCATAGTATAGGTTAGCCACCGAGTCAAAGCTGGCTTGCTGCAGTTAAACCCCACAACCCCCTTTGTTGATAAGGATGCATATATAGCTAGTTATTATGTAAGTCTTGCTGAGTACCTTTATACTCACGTTTGATTAATTTATGTTTTTGCACAGGAGACTTCAGTCTCACTAGTAGTTTTGTGTGGACTTCAACGTTTAGCTTGTTACCTCAGCTACGATCGTGTACCCTTGGGAGGGTCTTGTAGATAGTCAGGCTTGATAGCCTTCTTCCTTTTCAGATGTCTGTACTCAGACATGTTTATGCTTCCGTTGCCTGTATGCTCTGTATGCTATGTCATGAGACCCACTGCTTGTAATAAATGCTATGATGGCTCTTCTGGGACTTTATCTATATGAGTTGTTGAGTTTTGTTGTGATGCCCTGTTGTACAACACATACTTGCATGTTATGCGTACGTGTAATGTGTATTGCTATGTGTGGGATCTGACACCTAGTTGTTTACCCTTGGTAGCCTATCTTACAGGGAAATGCCTCCTAGTGCTTCCACTGATCCTTGGTAGCTTGCTACTGCTTCGGAACACTTAGGCTGGCCGGCATGTGTCCTTCTTCGTTCTTGTGTCTGTTCCTTAGGGGAAAGGTCACGCGTTGTTCCTTTAAGTCCTTGTAGCTTGCTACGGCTTGGGTTCATACGTTGATGACCGACACGTTTGTTGTTGGGTCATGTATGCCTGTCTCTGTAATTTAGTGCCACTTTTGGTTTATAACTAGTCATGTCGGCCCGGGTTCTCTGTCATATGGATGCTAGCGACACTATCATATACGTGAGCCAAAATGCGCAAACGGTCCCGGGCCAGGTAAGGTGGCACCCGTGGGTATACCGTGCGTGAGGCCGCAAAGTGATATGATGTGTTACATGCTAGATCGGTGTGACTTAGGATCGGGGTCCCGACAGTTTTGGTATCAGAGCCTGATTGCCTGTAGGATTATCAAGCCAAACTGGTCGAAGTCTTGTCTAGAAATTCTTTAGTTATATAAGGGAATTGATTGTGGAAGGGAACGTAAGGCTCTTTTACTCCTTTAACATATGACCTTCTGATATGAGTCGTCCTCTTCTTTTCCACGGGGATTAAGAACTAGGATTCTCATTCTATTTATCAGGATCACGTTAATGGTGGATTCAACTCTAAGTTCAGTTTCAAGTACTTCAGTTTGTTAAACAATTGGTCTCAGAACCTTGACATTATGATGTTGAGTGGTTATGCTATCTTGTGCATTAGTCTCAAAAGTCTTTTTGAGCAATTACAGCCGTTATGCTATCTGAGTCATCCCAGGTTTCTAAACAATCTGGTGCATTTGCAAACCTTTCCTCCTTGTTCTTAATGTCCTTTTAGGCCAGATTAACCACACTACTCGGTGTGTTGAGGTACTTCGATGCCTCGACATAATTGTTGAAGCTATTAGGAAACTAGGATATCATAGATAGCCACCCAGTAACTCAACCTTATGTTGTACTCTTAGTGTGATGATTCTGGCCATCATTCTCGAAAGCATCCCAGGATGCCATATAGTTAGTAGGCATTCTATTCCTGGGTTCTTGAACCCAAGATTCACTCCACTTACCTCCTGTTGATAGTGTTTTGCTCGTTCCTTTAGGATATTAGTAACCTTTGTGATAGTCTTCAAGGTCCGTGGTTATCGTTCTTCCAATACCATGAACCATCATGGCAGAAGTTCTTCTGAACCAAAATATCACAACCAGAGTGCTCTTGACGAGTTCTCCATTCTACATTATAACTCTGCCAATACTACCTTTCTGCATGGGTTATCCGGAAGAAATATGTTGAGCTTTGCTCGACATACCAACCTATGCATCCACAACTCAGAAAGATATATGTTCCTTTGAGTTGCCCCTTTAGTTATATTATGACCCCTGTCTATCAGTTGATAGTCAAGAGTAGTTGTGCATTCATGTTATCGATGCCTATTATTCTTATGGTCCGTCAATCCATTCTATTTCAGAATGACTAGGAGAAACTAACTCTAGTACCTCATCCATATCTAGGATTGGCTCAAAGCAGTTGTATTCCGTAGATCAAAATGCCAATCCAGCTTTTGCTCTGCTCTACCTTGGAGTGTTACCCTCTTTTATGTCAAGAATGTCATGGGAATTGCACCACCTCCTATGAACTCTTGATACAGTTATACTTCTCGCCATTATCGTTCATTCCTCGGTCTCCGTGTTGTCATAACCGGAATGCCGACAAGTGAACTGTGATGTGTGAAATCAATACTCCTAGCAACTCCGTTGCTTGGTAGTAAATGGACGATAATTTCATTCTTAGCATGTTGGTTACTGAATCATCATTCTAAGATTGATCGTGCTACCTAGTCCATCTTCCTTGGTGCACTCTTCGATCAATGAGTTAGGATTGTGTCAATCTCTCGCTCTTTTGATAATATCGTCTTGCCCTGAAAAGCAAGATTGTTCTCGAGCTTCTTAACATATCGGTGGTTCATGATTTTCCGAATATCTTCTCGGAAGTATTACCATGTTGTTCCCTGACCGTTATGTTGAGCTCGTGATCAAGTTGGTTTTCTTATAAACTACCCTTTCTCCAAGAATCTATGTTGGATACCCCTGAGCTAGTTGGTTAAGCTAAACGACAACTTGGAGAGTTGGAAGATGAAAGCTTGCCCCACTTAGATCTTTGCCAAAGGGTTATCCTTGTGTTTGTGTGCTTGATGAAGAAAGATGATATCTTCATCGATTGATCCTCGTGATCAGTTGTTGGATCCATTGTCTTGTCAAAACTTTGATTTGAGTGTGGGCTATCGTCAAGTCAAATCAGAACCAATGATATTTGTAATGTTGTCTTACTCGTGGTTTATCCCTCAAGCATACATCGTTACATCTCTTAGTCTGACCAATGGTATCACTTTGTTCACATTGTCATGGAATTCCATCTATATGGAAACCTGGATGAATTGTTGTCGAGCCCATCGACGGCATCCTTATCTTCTCCATGATTTTGTTGGACATTAAGCTACTGTTGGAAAATTTGTAAGTGTTGCCTTCATGTTTTGTTCATGAGGTATATGTTTGGTGCAAGAAGTGACTTTCTCCAAGTTCATGTGCATTTGATGCAAGTTGCCGTCGTGAATTCGAGAAAGTTAATTTTGCTTCCTCTGGAGTCATCCCAAGTTAGTCATGCACGTGCGCAGTATACTATGGCTTGAGAGATTAGCTACCTCCATCCCAATGGTATTTCCTAGCGCACCAAGCGACTGATTGATTTGTTCAAGGAAAAGAAGTTCTTAAGTGCTAATCCTTAAGGACCCAAAGGTACATGCGCAGGACTTTGCTTTCCGCAATAATGGTTCCCAATCAGAACTCGGTAGTGTTTCGTTGTAAGACTACTATGTGGTCATGCTTGTCTTGGACAATGTGTTCACATGTATGTAGAAGAACCAGCTCATGTTTTGGAGCTTGCTACCGCAGTTCACTTCCCGAGAATCTTGCAACGCCGTCTCGTCAATTTGTGTTGCAAACTTTCATTTTCCTTTGTAGACTTGATGAGTCTGGAATATCCTGACACCACCCAGATCTGAATCTCAGGCAGATATGATGGTTGGAACATTCCCGACATTTGCATTTTGTTCCCAGCTTGCACCTCAGTAATTGTTTTCCAGGATCATCTTCAAAAGTGGACTTGCCATGGGTCCCATCCATTTCCGATGATGAGCAAAAATCATCCGTTGTGTTGTCTTCAACAAGGTAGTCCACATCATCATTCCGAGTCCGACTATGTCATTCTTTTGGACTCCTTCAAATGATCTCCTGAGTTTTGCGTTAGGTTGGTATAGAGAATTTCAATGATCTCTATATCAAAATTTATTCTTTTTGCCACTTAAGGGAATAATTCTACGAGTCACCTTCTCTAAGGTGCCCCGTCTCGTGACATCGATCACCATCTTCTTTAAGTGTGGAATTATTGCCTGCCAAGTGAACCTTCATCGTTTGTTTCACACCATCCCTCTGGATGTGTGTTCTGTGTCTCAGCTTAAGAGATGTTTCAACGTCTCACTCCATGAGTTGATCTTGAGTTGCTCGATCTTTCAGAAGATCAATTTTGTAGAGTTTCTTTCATCGTCACTGTGTTGGACAAAGATCTCGAAAGCAAGGATGTCAGGATAGATATGAGGCAAGCAACCGACATTCATATGAAGGACAGTTGGATCATGAAGATCGTGTTAGCCTTTTGACCCTCTCTTTTCTTACCTCACGTCTTGAATCTCGGGACGAGATTCTTGTTTAGTGGGGGTGAGTTGTCACATCCCTAGCTTCACCTTGCACTAGGCTAGCACTTGTCTGCTGCATCATGTTTATTTTTCTCAGAAACTTGAAATGGGGTTGTTAAAACCCTAGCACCAAATGAACTCAACTAGGTTCAAATTAAAATATTTTTCAATGAACCCAAAATGCCCTTTAGAAAATTTCATCATTTTTGGATTGGTTGAAAACCTTTGCCAAAAATGTTGCACATATTTCTAGGACCATTCTGGATTTTTGAATTAAATCTTAAAGTATTTGAATTTGGGCATTTAAATGCTATAAACATTTTAATTGCCTAAATAATTCTGATAAAGGTTGAGGGCTGCTAAAAAATGTTTCAACAGTGCCCACAATTTATTTCAGGATTTCTAGGAAAGGTTTAGTATTTTTACTAAATCCAGAAACAAAGAAAGAAAATAGTAAATAGAAAGAAATAAAAGAGAGAGAGAAAAACCTGCTTGGGCTTACATGTTCTGGCCTGGCTCTGTAGTAGCCCACCAGGCCCACCTACCAATCATCCTCCACCTCCTGCCAGTGGGCAGGAGGGCGCGTTCTCGCCACACGCTGGCACATGCGCGGCGAGCTCCTGCTTGCCGCCGAGCACCTGGATGCCTCCATGACTGCCACGCACCCCCCGACCCCTCGCACCTCTCCCCACCGTGCTCATCCCCTCCCCTGGTACTCTCCCTCTCGCTCCCCACCACGTGGCCGAGCGTTGCCGTCGCCACCGTTTGCCGTAGCCACAGCCACCGCCTCCCCCTCTTCCCCTTGACGTGAGCTCCGCCATGACCTCTTCTTCATCTCCATCGAGCTAAACGCCGCCGGGATCCGTGCTTCGTCCTCACCATCGTCGTCTTCAACCCTCGGCTCCCCAGATCGCCGGCAACACCCCGAAGTCGTCTGACCTCCTACGAGCCCGCTGAGACGCATGCTGCAACTGCTGTGAGATCCTCCGTCGTTTCCCCCTTCTCCCCATGCCTCTCGTTCACCTAGCCACCGTTTCGACCGAAGCCAAAGCTCACCGCCGCCCGGCCATGGCACTGCCGTGACCAGGGCCACCCCAGCTCACGCCTGTGCTCGTCATCGTGCTCGGGTTGCTCTGAGGAGATGAACGGAGCCACTAGCTCACTCTGCCGTGCATCGTAGCGCCACAGCCGTCGTTGCCCGAATTCTGGCCGCCGCCGTTTCGGTCGCCACCATCGATTCAGATCACAGGAGGCGCTGCTGCGTGCATCCCTCGATGCGGCCGAGCAAGGGCTATGCCTGGTGCCCTCAGCGCGCCAAAACCCGGCCTGACTGCTTTTAGGATTACCAAGCCAAACCGGTCAAAGTCGTGTCTAGAAATTATTTAGTTATATAAGGGAAATGACTGTGGAAGGGAACGTAAGGCTCTTTTACTCCTTTACCCTATGGCCTTATGATCTGAGTCGTCCTCTTCTTTTCTACGGGGATTAAGAACTAGGCTTCTCATTCTATTTAATAGGATCACGTTAATGGTGGATTCAACTCCCAGTTCAGTTTCTAGTAATTCCCTGTGTTAATAGTTGGTCTCAGAACCTTGATATTGTGATGCTGAGTGGTTATGCCACCATTTTTCAGGATGTCTCCAATCCTTTTTCGAGCATTTACAGCTGTTATGCTGTCCGAGTTACCCAAGGTCTCTAAATAATCTGATGCATTTGCAAACCTTTCCTCCCTGTTTCCGATGTCCTTTTAGGCTAGATTAACCACACTAGTCGGTGTGTTTAGTACTCCGTTGCCTCGACATATATGTTGGAACTATTATTATGACCCTAGGTGTTTTAGGGAGTCGCCTAGTAATCTAGCCATGTTTTATATTCCCAGTGTGATGAATTCTGGCCATCATTCTCAAAAGTATCCCGTGATGCCATTTAGTTAGTAGGCATTCTACTCCTGGGTTCTTGAACCCGAGATTCAGCCTACTTACTTCATGTTGATAGTGTTTGCTCGTTCCTTTAGGATATTAGTAACCTTGTGATAGTCCTCGAGGTCCATGGATATCGTTCTTCCAATACCATAAACCATCATGGCAAAAGTTCTTCTGAACCAAAAGATCACAACCAGAGTGCTCTTGAGGAGTACTCCATTCATTTTGTGACCCTGCCAGTCCTACCTTTCTGCATGGGTTACCCGGAAGAAATATGTTGAACTAGTTCGACATGCTAATCTATGCATCCACAAATCAGAAAATTATATGTTCCTTTGAGTTGTCCCTTTTAGTTTTGTTATGACCCCGTCTATCAGTTGCTAGTCAGGAATGGATGTGCATTCGTGTTCATCGATGCCTTTTACTCTTGTGGTCCGTCAGGCCATTCTATTTTGGAATGACTAGGAGAAACAAACTCCGGTACCTTATCCATATCCAGGACTGGGTCAAAGTAGTTGTACTCCGCAGATTAGACTGCCAATCCAGCTTCTAACCTGTTCTACCTTGGAGTGTTACCCTCTTGCATGTCAAGAATGTCATGGGAATTGCACCACCTCCCGTGAACTCTTGATACAGTGATACTTCTCGCCATCATCGTTCATTCCTCGGTCTCCGTGTTATTGTAACCGGAATACTGATAAGTGAATCGTGATGTGTGAAATCAATACTCCTGGCAACCATGTTGTTGGGTAGTTAATGGACAATAAACTCATTCTTAGTGTGTTGGTTACTGAATCACCATTCTAAGATTGATCGTGCTACCTAGTCCATATTTCTGGTGCACTCTTCGATCAATGAGTTAGGATTGTGTCAATCTCTCGCTCTTTTGATCATATCATCTTGCCCTGAAAAGCAAGATTGCTCTCGAGCTTCTTAACATATCGGTGGTTCGTGATTTCTGAATATCTTCTCAGAAGTATCACCAGGTTGTTCCCTGACCATTATGTTGAGCTCGTGATCAAGTTGGTTTCTTGTAAACCACCCCTTCTCCAAGAATCTGTGTTGGATACCCTGAACTAGTCGGTTGAGCTAAACAACAACTTGGAGAGTTGCAAGATTAAAGCTTGATCTAACATAGTTCATTCGGAAGGGATATCCTTGTGGTGTGTGTTCATTGAAGAAAGATGGTATCTTCATCGATTGATCCTTGTGATCAACTGACGGTGTTAGTGTCCTATCCAATCTTTGATTTGAGTGTGGGCTATCCTCAAATCAAATAAGAACCAACGATATTCGTAGTGTTGTCTTACTCGTGGTTGATCCCTCGAGCATACAACATTACATCCTTTGGTCTGACCAATGCTATCACTTTGATCACACTGTCATGGAATTCCATCTATATGGAAACCTGGATGAATTGTTGTTGAGCCATCGACAACATCCTTATCTTCTCCATGATTTTGTTGGACATTATGCTAGTGTTGGAAACTTTGTAAGTGTTGCCTTCGTGTTCCGTCCATGAGGTATATGTTTTGGTGAAAGAAGAGATTTTCCCTAACTCATGTGTAATTGATTTAAGTTACCATCGTGAGTTTGAGAAAATTTGTTCTGCTTCCTCTGGAATCATCCCAAGTCAGTCATGCATATGTGCAAAGTATTATGTGGTTTGGAGACTTGCAACCTTCATTTTATATGTATCCCTGGCACACCAAGCCACTGATTGATTTGTTCAAGAAAAAGGAGTCTGTTGTGCTAATCCTAGGTCATGCACATGACTTCGCTATCTTTAATGATGGTTCCCAACCTGAACTCGGTAGTGCTTTATTATAAGACTACTACATGGTCATACTTGTCTTGGACAACATGTTCATAGGTATGTAGTAGAACCAGCTCATGTTTTGGAGCTTGCTATCGTAGTTCATATCCCGAGAGTCTCGCTACGTCATCTCGTCGGTTGTGTTGCTAATTTTCCTTTTCCAGACATGTTGTCTGAAATATCCTGTTACCAACCAGATCTGAATCTCAGGCAGATATGATGGTTGGCTCATTCCCAACATTTGCATTTTGTTCCCAGCTTGCACCTCAGCACCTGCTGTTAAGGATCATCTTCAATAGTGGTCCTACCATGGGTCCCATCCATTTCCGATGATAAGAAAAATCAACCTTTGCAGTGTCTTCAACAAGATAGTCCACATCATCCATGCTAGTCGGAGTATGTCGTTCTCTCGAACTCCATCAAACGATCGTTTGTGATTTCCTTAGGCTGGTATAGAGAATTTCAATGATCTCTATATCAAAAGTAATTCTTTTTGCCACTTAAGGGAATAATTCTACGAGTCACCTTCTCTAAGGTGCCCCATCTGGTGACATCGATCACCATCTTCCTTAGGTGTGGAATTATTGCCTACCAAGTGAACCTTCATCATTTGTTTCACTCCATCCCTCTGGAGGAGGGTTCTGTGTCTCAGCTCCAAAGATGTTTCAACATCTCACTCCATGAGTTGATCTTGAGTTGTTCGATCTTTCACAAGATCAATTACCGCAGAGTTTCTTTCGTCGTCACCGTGTTGGACCAAGACCTCAAAAGCAAGGATGTCAATATCAACATGATGCAAGCAATCAACATTCTTATGAAGTGCAATTGGATCGAGAAGATTGTGTTAGTTTGTGTCCCCTTTGTCTTCTTACACTACAAAAAAAAGACACATCCATGGCATTTTGGGCCGACCGAAACTTTTTTATGTCATACTTATGACACTTCTATGACACTAATTATGACAAAACATGGTATCATCATAGATGTGGTGGGGTTCTACTTCTATGACAAAAAATCATGACAGAAAATGGGCTTTTCGTCCTGGGCGGGCCGGAGACGCAGCTGCATGACATTCTTTGGGCCGTCCATGACGAAAAAACCATGGTAGAAGCGAGGGCTAGGAAAATATCGGGGTGTTCCTGGTTACAGTGGGTGGTCGGGGCCGAGCGATGCGCGTTTCTCTCGTACACGCACGCGCGTGGGTGCGAGGCGTTGGGCTCTAACTAAACTCGAGCGAGGCGTTGGGATCTAACTGAACCCGAGCGATTGCACTGCAGGCTACGCGTTACCAAACCCGAGCGATTGATCGATGGCTGTTAACTGAACCCGATTGAGCGATTCCTTCGCTACTGCTGCTAACGGAAGCCGATCGATGCTGCCTCTGCATGAATAGTGAGCGTTGCTGGGGGAGTTTGGATGAACAGTTCCTGGTGGGGGTGGCTGAACAGGACCCAGTTGTGTTGCCTCTGCATGAACAGGACCCCGTGGAGGGCAGCATGAACAGGACCACCCCGTGGAGGGCTGCATGAACAGTAGACGGTGGAGGGCTGGATGAACAGTTGCCCGTGGAGGGGTGGCTGAACAGGAGCCCATGGAGAGGGCTGGTTGAACAGTAGCCGGTGGACTAGCGGGCGGTGGAGGCTGAACAGTCGCAGGTGGAGGTTGGAGGAGGTCGACGGTGGATGAACAGTAGCCCGTGGAGGCTGGAGGGGGTCGATGGTGGTGATGAACAGTATCCCGTGGAGTCCCGTTTTACGGTACGCCACACCCCTCCCGGTGAACAGGACCCCCGTTTCGACCGTAGCGCTCCAACACATGTCCGTTTTCTCCATTTTGCGGTACGCCACACCCCTCCCGATGAACAGGACCCCCGTTTTGACCGTAGCGCTCCAACACAAGTCCATTTCCTCCGTTTTGCGGTACGCCACACCCCTCCCGATCAACAGGACCCCCGTTTCGACTGTAGGAGGTCCGTTTCCTCCGTTTTATGGTACGCCAGACCCCTCCCGATGAACAGGATCCCGTTTCGAACGTGGTCGGTCGAACACAAGGTCGTTTCCTCCGTTCTGCAGTACGCCAGGCCTCATTTCCATCGGCTGTTCCGTCCAAGCCCTCCTGATGAACACGACAACGCATTATGTTCCGACCCAGCCGGTTGGCTCCCCATGAACACGACGACGACGCTGTTTCTCCGTTCCGAACCAGCCATGTACACGAGCCCTGGCCGTACGTATGCGCGAGTTGGCGTTCGAGACCCTGCCCATATGTACGTACGTGGACGTATTTTCTTTCTTGCACACTTGTCGCTGTACGTATGTGTACATGCTACGTGCGCGCCTCTACTACGACACGTGCGCGCCTCTACTATGACACGTGCGCGCCTCTACATCGACCAGTATGTACGTACACGTTCGCGACCAGAATGACAACGTTATGTACGCTTCGGCCAGGTGGGTCCCGACTGTCAGGCACTTCCTTGCCTGCGAAGATGTAGCTGGTGGGTCCCATCAGTCAGGGGGGCGAATCGTTTTTTTGCCAGGACACACTTCCTTGCGTGTGAAGATGTAGCTGGTGGGTCCCAGCAGTCAGGGGGTGATATGTCTCCAACGTATCTATAATTTTTGATTGTTTCATGCTATTATTTATGATGTTTTGGATGTTTAATGGGCTTTGTTATACACTTTTATATTATTTTTGGGACTAACCTACTAACTCAAAGGCCCAGTCCATATTGTTGTTTCTTTGCCTGTTTTAGGGTTTTACAGAAAAGGAATATCAAACGGAGTCCAAGCGGAATGAAACCTTCGGGAGAGATATTTTTGGAGCAAAATACGCACGGGAGACTTGAGAACAATGGAGTAGGGCTGACGTGGCATCCACAAGGGTGGGGGGCGCGCCCCCTGCCTCGTGGGCACCCCGTCTGGCCCCCGGTGCCCACCTTCCTCCTATATAAACCTACGTACCCTGAAACTATGAGAACAACAGAGAAAACCCTAGTTCCACCGCCGCAACCTTCTGTTCCCGTGAGATCCCATCTTGGGGCCTACTACCTCTTGAGCTTGAGTTGTATTCCCTCGAAGAGGAAAGGGAGATGCAGCACAATAGCATAAGTATTTCCCTCAGTTTTTGGGAACCAAGGTATCAATCCATTAGGAGACCACGCGCCAGTCCCTCGCACCTGCACAAACAAATAAGAACTTCGTAGCCAACGCGATAAGGGGTTGTAAATCCCTTTACGGTCACTTACGATAGTGAGATTTGATAGAGATACTAGTTTATATTTTTGGTATTTTTGATATAGAAACAGAAAGTAAAGAAAGTAAATAAACAACGTCAACAGAAATTGGCTAGTTGACGAGAAAGTAATATGATAAAGATAGACCCGGGGGCCATAGTTTTCTCTAGTGGCTTATCTCATGATAGCGGTATTCTACGGCGGGTAAACAAATTACTGTCGAGCAATTGATAGAAAAGCGAATAATATGAGACTATCTAGGCATGATCATTGTATATAGGGATCACGTCCAAGACAAGTAGACCGACTCCTGCCTGCATCTACTACTATTACTCCACACATTGACCGCTATCCAGCATGCATCTAGTGTATTGAGTTCATATGAACAGAGTAACGCCTTAAGCAAGATGACATGATGTAGAGGGATAAACTCAAGCAATATGATGAGAACCCCGTATTTTTATCCTCGATGGCAACAATACAATACGTGCCTTGCTGCCCCTACTGTCACTGGGAAAGGACACTGCAAGATTGAACCCAAAGCCAAGCACTTCTCCTATTGAAAGAACTATAGATCTAGTAGGCCAAACCAAACCAATAATTCGAAGAGACTTGCAAGGATATTATGAGCACACATAAAAAGTTCGGAGAAAAACCAAATATCTTTCATAGATAACCTTGATCATAAACTCACAATTCATCGGATCTCGACAAACATACCGCAAAAAGAGATTACATCGAATAGATCTCCTCGAAGACCGAGGAGAACTTTGTATTGAGATCCAGAGAGAGAGAAGAAGCCATCTAGATACTAGCTATGGACCCGGAGGTCTGTGGTAAACTACTCACAACTCATGGTGAGGGCGATGATGATGATGAAGAGGGCCTCCGTGATGGATCCCCCTCCCGGAACAGGCACCAAGATGGGATCTCCACGGGAACAGCAGCTACGGCGGTAGAATTAGGGTTTTCTCTCTGTTCTCGGAGTTTCTGGGGTACGTAGGTATATATAGGAAGAAGAGGGGCACCGGGGGCCACGTGGGACAACGCCAGGCAGGGGGCGTGCCCTGGGAAGGGGGGCGCGCTTCCCACCTTCGAGGGCTAGTCCCACGCCCCCTGGCTTGGCCCCGAAGTCTATCGTGCGTGATTTCCTCCAAAAATATCTCCTGCGAAGGTTTCATTCCGTTTGGACTCCGTTTGATATTCCTTTTCTGCAAAACCCTGAAATAGGCAAAAAACAACAATTTGGACTAGGCCTTTGGGTTAGTAGGTTAGTCCCAAAAATGATATAAAAGTGAACGACAAAGCCCATTAAACATCTAAGACTTCATAAATAATAGCATGGAACAATAAAAAATTATAGATACGTTGGAGACGTATCAAGCATCCCCAAGCTTAATTCCTGGTCGTCCTCGAGTAGGTAAATGATAAAGAATTTTTTTTTGATGTGGAATGCTAACCAATATAATTTTTCAATGTAATTCTCATAATTGTGGCATGAATGTTCAGATCTGAAGGATTCAAGATGTAAGTCTATATTGACCAATGTTGAGGATATCGCTTATCGTTATCGTCTCGGTCAGCTGGGGATTAGAGATTAATCGGAAATCGGCCGATTAATCGATTTTATCGGTCGACTCTTAATCGGCCATTTTTTTTCAAATCTCAGGTTCCCAACACTAATATATGCTATATTCAACATTAAAACAATATCGGACAGAAGTGTTACCTTAATTCCTAACCTTTGAATCCTGGTATAATGACAAAAAAATATGAAAATAGTACATATTGTGTAACAAGGTCCACAAAACGCAAATAAACATAGTTTTTGCAAACATAATGCTATGAATAGGCCAGATTTATCGGTAGATTCCCGATAAATCGCTTGTCATAGCGATAAATTGGTCCAAACGATAAATGGTGAAGATAAGGCATAATCTTATCGGTCACCCCAAGAGTAGCGATAAATCGGACGATAAATCGCTGAATCGGAAGATTTCTTGAACAGTGATATTGACATAAGAAATAACAATACTTCAAGCAATACTAACAAAGCAATCACGTCTTCTCAAAATACTATGGCTAAAGAAAGTTATCCCTACAAAATTATATAGTGTTGGCTATGCTCCCTTGCTATCACACAAAATATTCATATCATGCACAACCCCGATTTCGGCCAAGCATTTGTTTTCATGCTCTATCTTTTCAAACCTTTCAACTTTCACGCAATACATGAGCATGAGCCATGGACATAGCACTATGGGTGGAATAGAGGTGGTTGTGGAGAAGACAAAAAGAGGGAGATAGTCTCACATCGACTAGGCGTATCAACGGGCTATGGAGATGCCCATCAATAGATATCAATGTGAGTGAGTAGGGATTGCCATGCAACGGATGCACTAGAGCTAAATATGAATGAAAGCTCAACAAAAGAAACTAGTGGGTGTGCATCCAACTTGCTTGCTCACGAAGACCTAGGGCATTTGAGGAAGCCCATCGTTGGAATATACAAGCCAAGTTCTATAACGAAAATTCCCACTAGTATATGAAAGTGACTAAGCATGAGACTCTCTACAATAAAGAACATGGTGCTACTTTGAAGCACAAGTGTGGAAAAAGATAGTAGCATTTGTCCCTTTTTCTTTTCTTTTCTTTTCTCTTTTTTTCCTTTTTTGGGCCTTTTTTTTCTTTGGCCTTTCTTTTTTTTCCTTTTTTTTGCGGACGGACTTTATAGATTCAGCCTTTCCTCCCATGGGACAATGCTCTATAAATGATGATCATCACACTTTCATTACAACACAAGATTACAACTCAATACTACAACAACAAAGTATGACTCTATATGCCTCCGGTGGTGTACCGGTATGTGCAATGAAACAAGTGTGCCATGTATAAAAATTATGCATGGTGGCCTTGCCACAAATATGATGTCAACTACATGATCATGCAATGCCAATATGACAATATGATGCGTGTCATATAAACGGAACGGTGGAAAGTTGCATGGCAATATATCTCGGAATGGCTATGGAAATGCCATGATACGTAGGTATGGTGGCTATTTTGAGGAACAATATGGTGGCTGTTTTGAGGAAGGATATATAGTGGGTTTATGTCGGGACCCTGATACTAAGTCACACCAGTCTAGCATGTAACACACCATATCACTTTGCGGCCTCACACACGGTATCCCCACGGGTGCCACCTTACCTGGCCCGGGACCGTTTGCGTATTTTGGCTCACGTATATGATAGTGTCGCTAGCATCCGTATGACAGAGAACCCGGGCCGACATGACTAGTTATAATCCTAAGGGGGCACTAACTTACAGGGACAGGCATACATGACCCAGCAACGAACGTGTCGGGCATCAATGTATGAACCCAAGTCGTAGCAAGCTACATGGACTTAAAGGAACAACGGGTGACATTTCCCAGAGGGACAGACACGGGAACGAAGAAGGACACATGCCGGCCAGCCTAAGTGTTCCGGAGCAGTAGCAAGCTACCAAGGCTCAGTGGAAGCACTAGGAGACATTTCCCCATAGGAGAGGCTACCAAGAGGAAACAACTAGGTTGTCGGATCCCACACATACCTAGCATTTCAATAACATACACACAATATGCTCGATATGTGCAAATACAACATGGCATCACAACAAGACTCTAAGAAACAAAGTATTTATTCATTAGGCTCCGAGGAGCCAGATATTACAAACATGGGTCTCATGACCCAACATTCAGAGCATACAAGCAACAAGCGGAAGCATAACATGTCTGAGTATAGACAACTACAAAAGAAAAAGGCTGAAGAGCCTGACTATCTACAACACTCGTCCAAGATCGTAGCTGAGGTAACAAGCAACTTGTCGAAGTCCAAGCGGAACTACTAGTGAGACTGAAGTCTCCTCTGCAAAACATAAATTAAGCAAACATGAGTACAGAGGTACTCAGCAAGACTTACATCAGATCCTATCATACATGCACTTGTATCAAGAAGGCAAAGTGGGGTTTAGTTGCAGCAAGCCAGCTTTGACTCAGTGGCTATCCTATTCTACGACTGCTGTAACTCTTTTGAGGTGGCGCACACGAGTCCACTAAGCACCACACAATACACCACTATGGATTCATCCCCGTCTCCCTACGAGAAGGCCGTCCATAGCACTCACACTTGTCTTGAGTATTTTAGAGTATCCACTTCAAGTAATCTATGTACCACGTAAGCATCCAAGAAGTCCATAACCATGGACCCGGCTATTCGAATAGATCATGTTAACCCTGCAGGGGTGTACTTCTTCACACACGCTCTTGCCACTTACCTCCATGTACACGTCGTGTATCTCGGCAACCTTCAAGCGAAAGCCTGGCGAGGGTGTCGGCCACGACCTGACTAACCACACAAGACTCTAGTCCAGGTTTATCGCCTATTCGGGTTCCATCCATAAGGAGATCCGGCCGGGGTGTCGCTTACGGCCCCAAATGATGTGCGCAGGGTTGATGGCTTCTCGCCCCTCGTTGGTTACCCCAAGTGGAAGGTTTGAGATGCAGTGTAGCGGAAGTTTTCCCTTGGCAAAGATACCAAGGATCGATTTCCCTGAGACTCCCAGTTTCAACAAGAAGGTGTCAACTGCTAACGGCGCCAGATATTAGCAATCAACGTGGACCTGCACACAGATACAAATAACTTTGCTCCCAACGAGTACAGAGAGGTTGTCAATCCCTCCGGCCTTGTAGTTTACAAAGGATCAAACGCAAGTGATAAAAGTGATAGTTATTGCTGCAAATAGTAAGTAAAAGCGGAAAGTAAACAGCGGATGTGATCGATGATGGTAATATGGACCGGGGTCCCATGATGTTCACTAGTAATGTCTCTCTCCCAAAAGACGATAAAACAGCTATGTGAGGTGAACGAATTATAGCTGGGCAATTGACAAAATTATGTGCGCAAACCAATGCTAACTATGTTACAAGAAAGGTAGAGGTTCAAAGCATGGGCGGTACGCCAAGGCAAGTAGACCGAAATCCATCTGCATCTACTACTAATCATCCACCTTGAGATATCTATCCAGAACATCTCGTTGGTATTAAGTTGCGAGTCCCACCCATAGTGTAAACTCAAAGCAACAGACAACTGCATTAAAGAACTTTGCGTAAAGTAAACAATCCTTGCACCCGCAGGCACAAGCACCGTTGTTTTCTCCCTTGTGGCAACAGCACATCCCCTAGACTCATGTTTCTGTCACTCAAGCTAGTCATCGAGGGGCATGAACCCACAATCAAGCATAACGTTCCCTCTTGGAGTCACTACCTACTACTTGGCCAAAGCAATAAATAGCAACGGAGAACATGCAAGAATTACTTACGAACATAAATATAAAAGAGGTAGATCAAATATATTACTCAAACACAATCTGAACATAATCTCACAATCCATCGGATCCCAGCAAACTCATCATAGCAACAACATAAGGATTACATATGTGCCTCGATCATGTAGGGCAGCTCACGAGGACTAATTAGTGAAGCACAAGAACGGGAGGAGAACATCACATAGCTACTGGTCATGGACCCATGGTCCAAGGGAGACTACTCACAACTCATCCGGGAGGCGTCCATGGTGGTGGAGAAGCTCCCGGTGGTGATCCTCCCCTCCGGCAGGGTGCCGGGAAGAGTTCTCCTGGTGCTCCCGATCTTGGAAGCGGCGGCGGCGGTGGAACAGAGATGAGATCGCGAAAAAGGGTTCCCGTCTCGAGGGTTTCGGGACATGATATAAATATATGCCAAAGGGGGGCATTAGCGGAGGCTCGGGGGGCCCAGGCGCCCCCCCGGCGCGTCCAGGGGGGCGCCACCAGGGCGCCTGGAGCCCTGGTGGCCCCCCTCCGGCTGTACTTTCGCTGCTAGGAAGCTTCTTGAACGCTGATTTTTTATATAATTTTTCCGGGATTTTTCTGGCAGTTCTCGTAATGGGAAAACCTGAAATACAAAAACAGCAGAAAACAGAAACTGGCACTGGGGTGCACTGAGTTAATAGGTTAGTCCAAATATGATCAAAAGTGTATGGAAGTGTATAAATATCATAGCAATATCACCCAAAAGAGGCATGGAGCAAGCAGAAATTATAGATACGTTTTGGACGTATCAACATCCCCAAGCTTAATTCCTGCTCGTCCTCGAGTAGGTAAATGATAACAAGAATAATTTCTGTGGTGACATGCTATTAACCATATAGGACTTTTCATAGTCATATGACAAAAGCTTACTGAGACAATGAATCTGTAGTAATTAAGTTGCCTCATGAGTAAATCACAAAGAACTGAAAGTTTTACAATATGGTATTGAAACATCAAATAGATTTGTAATGAGCATGGTGTGCAAATATGATAAAGTGATATCTCGCTTGCCCCCTTTAGTGAAGCAAAACATAAATGCAGGGGCACCTCCAAGGTTTAAGTGATGACTAGATACAATGATTTCAGAATAAACGATATCATAATCATGCAAAAGACGATGCTACTTTGGGACAATGCACATTACACTCAGAATGACAATCATGCTCTCAGTAGTTGGTGCTTTAAAAGAAGGTGGAGACTCTCGAACCGTTGCTTTTGTTGGCAAGGTTGAAAACCCGTAGTCGGAAACAAAGACAAAACATGTACCAGAGCTCTTGGTTTTAAAAACAGAGGTAGTAATTTTTTTTAGATCATGCATGTTTCGTCAACGAATGCTAGCAGATAACTCAATTACTTCTTGAGATGGACAAGTTTCGAGGAACGGCTCCCGAATGAGGACGATCACATCCTCTTAATCTCCTTTGTTTATCACTGCCAAAGTTTTCTAATTTCTTATGAACAAAGCGTGAAGGAGGGTTTGTTTGTTATATTAATTTTGAGCCGGGCGCACTCAATGCCAGTTCCTTCTCGTGTTATGGGTTTGCACATTAGACATGCAATCCCGGGGTGAAGCTTGTCCAACTTAAAAAGATCATGAATTAACTACTACTTCCTCATGGACCTAAAACAGAGGCACAAAATAGGAATGCATTTTTTGAATAATTTCGAGATGGTACATGGAAGTCTTCGTTAGGAATGGCAGGTAAATACCATGTAGGAAGGTATGGTGGACTCATATGGCATAACTGGTTTAAAAGAATTTGGATGCACAAGCAGTCAGTCCGCTTAGTACAGGTGGAGGTTAGCAAAAGACTGGGAGCGACCAACTAAGAGAGCAATGACGGTCATAATCATGCAGAGCGACAAAGCAACATTGAATCAGGCATGGTAGTTATATCGCTACTCAGAAACAAAAGATCATCAAGGCTTGACAGACTTTCTTTACAGTCTTAAATATGCGTGAGCATACGCCAAGTCAATCAAAGTAAATTCTTGAAGGAAGATATTACTAAACCATACCACATCATAGGCAAACAAATCATGTTGGTATTCCAATAACATATTGGGAACCCCCAGCTATTTGAGACTAACCATAAGAAAACATGAACTACTAAGCACCATTATGCACGTAGCATTTTTATCATAGACATACCAACCAATGCAACGGAAGCAAACTCTCTTGATAAGATAAGCATGATAACTAAAGAGAGTTCAAGCAACCAACTAAACAAAAGCTCTTTAAAAAGATAAGCATGAATACTAAAAGCTGAACATGATAGTAGCTATTGAAAGACAAAGAACACACACAGCAAAGATAGACATGAAAATTCTATGTTATGTTCTAGGTAGAAGTGGAGCGTGTTTCTCTCCCACATAAAGAGAGCTGAGTTCCGACTCGTTATGAAAAGCTAAAGAAAACTAAAAAGGAAAACTAAAAGCAAGACGCTCCAAGCATAGCACATAACACATGAGGTGATAAAAATATAGTGGAACGAAAGACGAACTGATAATGTTGATGGAGAAGGGGATGCACGGGGGCATCCCCAAGCTTAGACGCTTGAGTCTCCTTGAATATTTCTTGGGGGTGCATGGGGGCATCCCCAAGCTTGAGCGTTTGACACTCCTGAATCTTTTTATCATCTTCCCTCGCACACTTGAAAACTCCCTTCATACATAACTCATCATAATCTGATTAGCGAGGTTAGTACCCTTAATAAAATAATTGTTCCTTGCTGGAAATAAGGATATTCTTGAAGATCTACTATTTCTCAAGATTGCCAAAAGGTTTTTGCAAATAAAAAGCAAGCTCTAGGTTTGCAAAATGAAGGAAAGGCAAAACAGGACTGAATCTGTGAAAAACAGAACAGCAGGTAGTAAATGATTTTTTCGAGGCACTTATGCAACTCCAATCAAAAAACTCAAAAAAGATGCACGAAAGACAATTATATAGAGCATTCTGTCGAATAAATTCAGACCAAAAAGATGATCTGGTGATTTTATACGAATTTTTCTATCCAAGGACAGAATATGTTTCCTGGACAACACGTCACAACTTTTGAACTTTCTTGCAATGAGAGGCTACACTTGGCACAAAATTGAAAAGCAAAGATACAATGATGATGCTACTGTAGTAACAACATCAAGACACAACAAAAGCAAAATAAAATTTTTATTCATGTGGGCTGCCTCCCAAAAGCGCTTTCTTTTATGCCTTTAAGCTAGGCATAATGCAAAGAGATCAAGTTTTATCAAGAGTAAAAGAAGAGCTAGCCCGTATAACGGACTCAAAAGGTAACTTAATCTTCTTTCGAGGGAAGTGTTCCATCCCTTTCTTGAGAGGAAATTGGAATTTTATATTCCCCTCTTTCATGTCAATGATAGCACCAACGGTGCGTAGAAAAGGATGTCCCAAAATAATTGGACACGAAGGTTCACATTCACTGTCCATAATAGTAAAATCAACGGGAACGTAATTGTCATTGACAATGATAAGAACATCATCGATCCTCCCCAAAGGTTTCTTTATGGAAGAATCAACGAGACAAACACCAAAAGAACAAGAATCAAAAGGTTTCAATTTAAGCATATCATATATTCTTTTGGGCATAACAGAGGTACTAGCACCAACATCACATAAAGCATAGCAAGAGAAGTTATTCAATTCAATTTTAATCATAGGATCCCAACCATCTTCTAGCTTTCTAGGTATGGAGGCTTCTACTCTAAGTTTCTCCTCCCTAGCTTTGATGAGAGCATTAGTGATATGCTTTGTGAAGGCAAGGTTAAGCGTGCTAGTGCGGGGATCTCTAGACATCTTGTGAAGGAAATCAATAACTTCAGTAAGAGTGCAATTGTCAAAATCAAGGTCACTACTATTAAGTAAGGTGGTAGTGGTGTCCTTTAGGTTCACTTGTTTGGTAGTTTCTATAGTCATAGCATCACCATTAATAGGTCCAATGGGACCAGGAGTGCATTGGGTGCTAAGAGTCTTGATATCCTCAACAACTTGGATAGTAGCAACAGTGTGGTGGGTAGGAAGGCTCTTAATTCTATCTTCTTCCTCCCTTTCTCTAGCCCATCTCTCTTTAAGTTTAGCCATCATCCTAATATTTTCATTAATTTGCACTTGAATAGCATTCATAGGAGTGACCTTCCTCTCCTCAAGAGGAGAAGTTCTAATTTTAAGCAATTCTACCTCATTGGCTAAATTGTCTACCTTCAAAGAGAGATCATCTAGTTTGTTTAGTTTTTCTCCTACACTCTTATTAAAGGGTTTTTGGGTAGTGATGAAATCTTTAAGCATAATCTCTAGTTCAGTAGTGGAGTTCTTGGTGCTAGGATAAGCATTGTTGTTCCCATAAGAATTAGAGGGGAACGGTCTAGGATTACTACCAAAGTTACTCCTATAAGCATTGTTATTAAAATTGTTTCTAGAGATAAAGTTCACATCTACTTGTTCTTGAGCAATCAAAGAATTTAAAGGAACATCACGAGGATCAACAGAAGATTGCTTCGAAAGTAGAGACATGATCAAGTCAACCTTTTCATTTAGGGAGGAAATCTCCTCAACAGAGTTTACCTTCCTACCTGTTGGAGCGCGTTCGGTGTGCCATTGGGAATAATTGGTCATCATCTCATCGAGAAGCTTTGTGGCAGCACCAAGTGTAGTTGACATAAAGGTTCCTCCCGCGGCCGAATCTAACAAGTTCCGCGAGGTAAAGTTCAAGCCTGCATAAAAAGTTTGGATAACCATCCAAGTAGTCAAACAGTGAGTAGGGCAGTTCTTGATAAGAGATTTCATACGTTCCCAAGCTTATGCAACGTGTTCATTATCCAATTGTTTAAAATTCATTATGTTACTTCTTAGTTGGATAATTTTAGCAGGTGGATAGTATTTTCCAATAAAAGCATCTTTGCACTTGTCCCATGAATCTATGCTATTTCTAGGCAAAGACTGAAACCAAATTTTAGTTCCTCCTCTCAAGGAGAAAGGAAAAAGCTTAAGCTTAACAATATCACCGTCTACTTCTCGGTACTTTTGCATATCACAGAGTTCAACAAAATTGTTGAAGTGTAAAGCAGCATCATCTCCAGCACCGGAGAATTGATCTTTCATGACTAAGTTCAGTAAAGCAGGTTTAATTTCATACGAAGGTGCTGAAGTGGCAGGTGTAGTGATAGGTGTGCAGATAAAGTCATCGTTGTTGTGACTAGTGAAGTCACACAACTTGGTGTTCTTGGTGGAACCCATAGCAGCAAGCAAGCAATATAACTATTTTTTGATTTTCGATAAAAGATACTAAAACAAAACTGAAAGGTAAACTAACAAGACAAAAATCAAAGGTAAAAGATAGCGTGCAACTCCCCTATCCTGAAGAGTGGAGTCCCCGGCAACGGCGCCAGAAAACTTTGCTTGATGGCTTCTCGCCCCTCGTTGGTTACCCCAAGTGGAAGGTTTGAGATGCAGTGTAGCGGAAGTTTTCCCTTGGCAAAGATACCAAGGATCGATTTCCCTGAGACTCCCAGTTTCAACAAGAAGGTGTCAACTGCTAACGGCGCCAGATATTAGCAATCAACGTGGACCTGCACACAGATACAAATAACTTTTCTCCCAACGAGTACAGAGAGGTTGTCAATCCCTCCGGCCTTGTAGTTTACAAAGGATCAAACGCAAGTGATAAAAGTGATAGGTATTGCTGCAAATAGTAAGTAAAAGCGGAAAGTAAATAGCGGATGTGATCGATGATGGTAATATGGACCGGGGTCCCATGATGTTCACTAGTGATGTCTCTCTCCCAAAAGACGATAAAACAGCTATGTGAGGTGAACGAATTACAGCTGGGCAATTGACAGAATTATGTGCGCAAACCAATGCTAACTATGTTACAAGAAAGGTAGAGGTTCAAAGCATGGGCGGTACGCCAAGGAAAGTAGACCGAAATCCATCTGCATCAACTACTAATCATCCACCTTGAGATATCTATCCAGAACATCTCGCTGGTATTAAGTTGCGAGTCCCACCCATAGTGTAAACTCAAAGCAACAGACAACTGCATTAAAGAACTTTGCGTAAAGTAAACAATCCTTGCACCCGCGGGCACAAGCACTGTTGTTTTCCCCCTTGTGGCAACAGCACATCCCCTAGACTCATGTTTCTGTCACTCAAGCTAGTCATCGAGGGGCATGAACCCACAATCAAGCATAATGTTCCCTCTTGGAGTCACTACCTACTACTTGGCCAAAGCAATAAATAGCAACGGAGAACATGCAAGAATTACTTACGAACATAAATATAAAAGAGGTAGATCAAATATATTACTCAAACACAATCTGAACATAATCTCACAATCCATCGGATCCCAGCAAACGCATCATAGCAACAGCATAAGGATTACATATGTGCCTCGATCATGTAGGGCAGCTCACGAGGACTAATTAGGGAAGCACAAGAACGGGAGGAGAACATCACATAGCTACTGGTCATGGACCCATGGTCCAAGGGAGACTACTCACAACTCATCCGGGAGGCGTCTATGGTGGTGGAGAAGCTCCCGGTGGTGATCCTCCCCTCCGGCAGGGTGCCGGGAAGAGTTCTCCTGGTGCTCCCGATCTTGGAAGCGGCGGCGGCGGCGGAACAGAGATGAGATCGCGAAAAAGGGTTCCCGTCTCGAGGGTTTCGGGACATGATATAAATATATGCCAAAGGGGGGCATCAGCGGAGGCTCGGGGGACCCAGGCGCCCCCCCCGGCGCGGCCAGGGGGGCCGCGCCACCAGGGCGCCTGGAGCCCTGGTGGCCCCCCTCCGGCTGTACTTTGGCTGCTGGGAAGCTTCTGGAACGCTGATTTTTTATATAATTTTTCTGGGATTTTTCTGGCAGTTCTCGTAATGGGAAAACCTGAAATACAAAAACAGCAGAAAACAGAAACTGGCACTGGGGTGCACTGAGTTAATAGGTTAGTCCAAATATGATCAAAAGTGTATGGAAGTGTATAAATATCATAGCAATATCACCCAAAAGAGGCATGGAGCAAGCAGAAATTATAGATACGTTTTGGATGTATCAAGGGTTCCCAAGCCTACCTCGCCGGATGGATCTACGCTTGGTACACCATGCCATGGTGCCTAGTCTATCCCAAGCCCACCTGGCCGAGTGCCACTTGCTAGACTACTAGCACTACCTACAAACACCACAAACTAGTTGTAACTCCTCGACAGAGATCCTGTTGATTAATAAGTCGAGAGGGGTCGAGTTACCGGAACCCAATGTGTGGTAGTAGCTAGTCATTGGACAGCATACACAGAACTCAGTTCTTAGGGACGGTTCCAGTGAGACAACCCACCATGTACTCCTACATGGCCTCTCACCGCTACCTTCACCAAAGCGTGTTCATACACTTTACTCTCAGCATCAGAACATATCACTGCACTCCAATTCATTCCCAATGAATAAGACCTGACACACTCTAAGCAATAGCAGGCATGGCATGGTAAGATCACAACATGGCTTCAATCAACTCCTACACATGCTAGTGGGTTTCAACTATTTACTGTGGCAATGAAAGGTCATGCAGAGGAATGGGTTCAACTACCGTAGCATAAAGTAGCAGTTGAATCGTTGTTGTCCTAATGCAATAACAGAGAGCAGGAGTGAGAGAGGGGTTGTATCGGGATGAACAAGGGGGTTTGCTTGCCTTGTATAACAACGTGTAGAGCACTGCTCCTCTGATAGGTGCTCTGGATCGGTCTCCGGAGCTGGATCGAGAAGAACGGTGCCGACAATCAAACACAAGCATATGCAACAATATGATGCATGAACATGGCATGAATATGTGATGTTGTTTGAGCTAATGCAACTAGCATCATTTGGGTGAAGTCCATTTGAACCAAGGGTTCAAATGCAACTCCAAACTTAAGCATTTAAAAGTGCCATTTATGTGTTTTCACCTATACAGCAAGTTTAAGTTGGTTTATCATGCATGAAACAGGTACAGATAGATAGATTGAATTTTTCTGATAAATTTTCATATATAAATTATTTCATTCTGAGCTACGGTTGAATTTCTGTGATTTTTTGAAGTTTAAACAACTTTCTGGATTTTCCTGAGTTAAAACAATTCCAGAAAATTGTTTATTGCGTCAGCACTGCGTCAGCAAGTCAGCAGCGCTGACTCAAGTCAAACCTGACGTGTGGGGTCCACACGTCAGTGACACAGGGCTAAACAAAGGTTAAACTAAACTAACAAAAAGGGTTAGTGGCGCTGGGGCCCAGTGTTAGTGTCACAGTCCTAACTAACAAAGTAAATTAGCACTAACACTAATCCTAACAACAAATTAGCCGGGCAGGGCCCACATGTCAGTGAGAGAGAGAGGAAGTTCAAACTGGGTAGTGGGGTCAACCCACGCCGGTCAACGGGCAGCGGTCGCCGGCGTTCAGCCACCGGCGAGTCCAAACGCGGCGGTGAGCTGCAGGATTTGCCTACAGGGCGTCTTTTGACGCGCGAAGCACAGCTACGGGATGCGGACGCTCGCCCGCATTCAGCCATGGTGGCGGTGCGGCCGGGGAGTGGTCGGAGTGGCGCCGGCGACGAACTCGGCGGCGGCCGAAGCTCGGTTGAGCTCGGGCTCATTGTTGTAGTGGCCTAGGCGGGGCGGGGCTAGCATCTATAGCTCCTACGCGATGCGGGGAACAATCTGGGCACGCCGGAGTGACCAATTGGTCACCGGAGCTGCGTCGGCGACGAGCTCAGGCGGCGGTGGTTCTCGGTCGTCGACGAAACGGTAGCTGCGGCGTGCGAGACAGGGAGTGGAGAGGGGGAGCAGGGGCAGGAGCTCACGGCGATTCTGATGGCGGTCTCAGCGAGCTCGGGGGAGGCCGGACGACGACGTGCAGGTGGTGGGGATCCACAATGGCCGGCGGTGAAGAAGACGACGGTGGAGACGATGGAGGCCGTCCGGAGGTGCGTGGCTTGACGAGGAGGTAGCCAGCGACGTGGCGGAGGTTCTGAGCATAGGGAGAGGGTGAGGGGGAGGCGGTGGCTACGGCAACGGCGAACGGCAGCGCTCGGGTCCGAGCGGAAAAGCGAGGGAGAGGGAGAGGAGAGGACTGGGGAGAGTGAGAGAGAGTCCGGGGGGGCGCGTGGCGTCGTCCAGACGCAGCGGTGGAGGAACAGCCAGGCAGGAAGGGAGGAGGTGGCGCGGCACGGTGGTGCACGCGTCGGGCACACGCCCCTCGCCTCCTGGCGAGAGGTTGGGGGTGACTGGCGACGCCAGTCACCTGGGCCGGCTACTGGGCCAAAGCAGATGGGCCACTAGGTTAGCTCAGGTAAAGGTTTTCCCTTTTTTTATTTTCTATTTCTGACATTTGTTTTGAATTAAACTAAACCTTTTAAAAACTTCTGACAATTTTATAGGGACTAGAAAGAGTATTCCAAAGCCCCTCACAAAATCCAGAATGATTGGACATGTATTAAAAATATATTAAATATATATCCAATGCAAATATTTATTGCATTAATTCCAAAAGCCCAAAATAAATATATTGAGCTCCTAAAAATATTGGTTTGAATTTTACCTCTGGCCAATATTTTTAGAGAGGAACATCAACATTTTCTTGGACCCTTCTGGAGCAATTTTATCTGGGTCATTTTCAAAGATCCCTGAGGCTTTCACATGTCCCCATTTCAAATTCATTTGGAAAATTAAACATGATGCAAATACCAAAGCTATCCTAGTGCATATCAGAACTAGGGTTGTGACAAATCGCCCCCACTCGAAAGAATCTCGTCCCGAGATTCAGGAGTCGGCGGAAAGAAAGTGGGGTACTCCAGTCGGAGACGATCTTCTCGCTCCCAAGTAGCTTCTCTATCGGAATGATGAGACCATTGAACCTTGAGAAACTTGATGTTATGACATCGAGTGACACGCTCTTCATGATCCAGAATGCGAACGGTATACTCTCGATATGCGAGGTTATCTTGGAGATCAAGCGTTTCGTGGTCCACTCCGCGGATGGGATCCGAGAAGCAACGCCTGAGTTGAGATGCGTGGAAGACATCATGAACTCGAGAAAGATGTGGGGGTAGTTCCAATTGGTAGCCAACCTCTCCTCGTTTAGCGAGAATGCGAAAAGGACCAATGTAACGAGGAGCCAACTTGCCCTTGATATCGAAACGATGGGTACCCTTCAAAGGAGTAACTCGAAGGTAAGCTTTGTCGCCAACTTCGTAAGCCACTTCCTTATGATGACGATCATACTGGCTCTTTTGACGAGACTGGGCTGTTTTCAAATTCTCATGAATGATGCGAACTTGCTCTTCTGCCTCTTGGATCATATCCGGTCCAAAGAATTGTCTTTCACCGGTTTCTAACCAGTTCAAAGGTGTTCGACATCTTCGTCCATAGAGAATCTCAAAAGGAGCTTTCTTGAGACTCGATTGATAGCTATTGTTATAAGCAAACTCGGCGAAAGGAAGACATTTCTCCCAATCCATACCGAATGAGATAACGCAAGCTCTAAGCATGTCTTCGAGAATTTGGTTAACCCGTTCCACCTGACCACTTGATTGAGGGTGGAAAGCGGTACTGAAGGAAAGATGGGTGCCCATGGCAGTCTGGAACTCTCCCAGAAATGAGAAGTGAAAAGACTACCACGGTCTGAATTGATCTCTAGTGGAACACCATGAAGTGACACTATTCGAGAAATATACAAGTCAGCAAGCCGACTAGCAGTGATACTCTCTCGAATAGGTAGGAAGTGAGCCACTTTGGACAGACGATCAATGACTACGAAGATAGCATTATTCCCTCTCTTGGTCTTGGGAAAGCCGGTGATGAAGTCCATACCAACTTTATCCAATTTCCACTCGGGAATAGCTAGAGGCTGAAGGGTGCCAGCAGGTCTTTGATGCTCTGCCTTAACGCGACGACTAACATCACAGTTAGCAATGAACTGAGCGATTTCTCTCTTCATCCTAGTCCACCAGAACCTCTGGCGTAGGTCCTGACACATCTTAGTACTACCAGGACGAATCGTGAGAGGAGACTCATGAGCCTCCTTAAGGATCAGTTGCCGAAGATGTTGCTTCTTGGGAACCACCAGCCGGTTCTGGAAGAAAACAACACCTCGATCATCTAAGGAAAAACTACCAGCAATACCCTTGGCAATGTTTCTCTTGATCCGGGTAATCCCTGTATCATGCTTCTGGGCTTCTATGATATGATCCACAAGAGTAGGTTTCGCCACCAAGGTAGAAAGGAATCTGTGAGGAGCGATGTGAAGGTTAAGCTTACATAATTCCTCATGGAGAAGTGGTTGGCCCTGCTGCAACATGAGATTGTTGCAATAGGACTAACGACTTAGCGCATCAGCCATGACGTTTCCCTTGCCTGGGGTGTAGGTAATCCCTAAGTCGTAATCTGAGATCAACTCCAACCAACGTCTTTGCCTAAGGTTCAAATCTGGTAGTGTGAAAATATACTTGAGGCTCTGGTGATCGGTGTAGATCTCGCAACGATTACCAAGGAGGTAATGTCGCCAGGTCTTAAGTGCATAGACTACGGCTACAAGCTCTAGATCATGTGTAGGATAATTCTCCTCATGTGGATGCAACTGTCGAGATGCATAGGCAATCACATGATGATCCTGCATGAGAATGCAACCTAGTCCCTGTCGTGAGGCATCACAGTAGATAACAAAGTCCTTGGTGAAATCCGGTGGCACAAGTATGGGAGCAGAAGTCAGGCATCTTTTCAGTTCCTGAAAACTATTCTCACACTGTGGGGACCACTCAAACTTTTTATCTTTCTTGAGAAGTTCCGTGAGAGGTTTGGCCACTTTAGAGAAGTTCTCAACAAAGCGGCGACAATAACTGGCTAGACCAAGGAAACTCCTAACTTGTTTAACTATTTCAGGAGGATTCCAATCTAGGACGGCCTGAACTCTCTCGGGGTTGACAACGATGCCCTTACCAGAGATTACATGGCCGAGATAGGTCACTTATGGCAGCCAAAATTCGCACTTGGAGAACTTGGCATAAAGGCGGTGCTCTCTGAGTTTTTCTAGAACAAGTCTAAGATGTTCGGCATACTCTTCCTCGTTCTTCGAGTAAATAAGAATATCATCGAGGTAAACCACGACGAACTTATCTAAGTACTCCATGAAGATCGAGTTCATCAAGCGGGAGAAAGTGGCTGGAGCATTGGTTAGACCGAAGGACATGACGGTGTACTCGTACTGACCATAACGAGTGACAAAAGCCGTCTTGGGGATGTCCCCATTTCTAATCTTGATTTGATGGTATACCAACCTCAAATCCATCTTGGAGAAGACTGAGGATCCAGCGAGCTGATCATACAGGTCGTTGATCCTGGGAAGCGGATACTTGTTCTTTACTGTGACCAAATTAACGGGACGATAATCTACAACCATCCAGTCCGTACCATCCTTCTTCTTAACGAAGAGGACGGGGCAAGCCCAAGGAGAAGAACTAGGACGGATGAAACCCTTTTGCAAGGACTCATCAAGTTGTTTATTCAGCTCAGCTAGTTCTAAGGGTGCCATCTTGTAAAGTCTCCTAGATATTGGAGCGGTTCCTGGGATAAGATCTATAACAAACTCTACATCTCTATTAGGTGGAACACATGGCAGTTCCTCTGGAAAGACATCCGGAAAGTCACGTACTACCGGAATGTCTTCAAGGTCTGGAAGAGGGCTGGCATTAAGAGAATAGAGTTGACGCTTTGCAACTCTAGTGGTGACAGTGACTATCTTGCCAGATGGGTGTGTAAGCTTAACAGACCTAGTGAAACAATCAATCTTGGCATGATGAGCTGTCATCCAGTCCATACCCAAGATGATATTAATATCTGAAGACTTGAGGGCTACAAATGATGTGAGGAACACAAGTCTGTCAACAAGGATTTCATTTCCATGGCTTACGCTAGAGGTTTGCCATTTGGATCCAGGAGTTTGAATGAGTAGTGGGGAGGGCATATCACAAAATGACATGTCGTGTAAGCGGGCATAACTTTTGGAAATGAAAGAATGAGATGCTCCAGTGTCGAACAGAACCGATGCCGGATGACAATTGACAAGGAGTGTACCAAGAACGACATCGGGATCATCATGAGCGTTTTTGGCTGAGACGTGATGCACACGTCCATGTTCGGTGGGAGCTGACTTGACATTGATCATCTTGCGTGATGGCTTACCATGGCCAACAGACTTCTCGGGCTGGGGTGGAGCAACACGGGTCTAAGTGCAAATACGGGCAATGTGGCCCGGCTCTCCGCACTTGTAACAAATCCTGGGGGTGGTACGTGGACCCGCGTTGGCAGACGATCCACCAATAGGCCTGGGTGGAGCATACTACTGAACTGGAAGAGGTACCACATAAGATGGCCTCAGTGTATAACTGGGTGGAAGAACAGAGTTCGGAACCCAAATCCGGCGCTTCTGAGAACTAGAACCGGAGGAAGATCCCAAATCAAGGGTGTGCTTACGAGACTCCTCGTAAGTGAGCTGAGCTGTCTCTGCATTGATGGCCTTGTTCACAAGAGCCTGGAATGTGTTGCAATGATGCAAGTGGAGATCACGACGCAGCTTGGGGTTGAGACCTTTCCGGAACCTAGCCTGCTTCTTGGCGTCCGTGGACACTTCCTCTATAGCATAGCGGGCGAGGTTCTCAAACTCTCTACTATAAGCATCAACAGCCATCTTAGCCTGGGTAAGACTACATAACTCTTCTCTCTTGCGATCAATAAGGGCTTGAGGAATGTGATGCTCGCGAAAAGCCTCTGTGAAATCTCTCCAGGTAGGAATCTGGTCAGCTGGAATCATGGCCTCATAGTTCTGCCACCAAAGACTAGCAGGACCTTCCAGGTGATAAGTGGCATAGATGACCTTGTCACCTTCAGCTACGTTCGCAGAACGCAGCTTGTGAGTGATAGTACGGAGCCAGTCATCTGCATCGAGTGGCTCAATGGGATGATGGAAGGTGGGTGGTTTCAAACGAATGAAGTCATGGATGGTTGCTGACTCCTTGCACTGATGTGCGGTGTTCTCCTCAATACGTGCCAACAAGCGGTTAGACTCACGCTTGTTTCTCTCCATCTCTAACATTAACTCTGCCAACGAAGGCTAGTCGGGAGGATCCTCCTCATCCCTACCACCTCCGTGGTTCTGTCTACGAGCAGCTGAGCTTCGCTTAACTGAAGACATCCTGAGAAGCGAAACCGAGAACAGAAACATCATCAATTATAGGATGCATAAGGTAGAACAAGAAATTAGTATCTCTCGAACTACTAGGATAATTCCGGCAGCATAACGGCAGTAAAATGCTCAGAATGAGACATCCTGCTAACAAAGGGGCAGTACAACAACTCAACATGATCACTCAAGGTTCTGTGATAGTACTAAACAAACTACACCGAAAGAACTTGAAAACAGGAGTAGGACTCTGATCAACCAATCCTATGGGACTATGGAGTAGTAACTCGTGATCCTGATAGACGGAAGAGAAAGCCTAATTCCTTAACCCCGTAGGAAAGGTAGGATGACTCAGATCAGAAGACATGAGGTATAAGGAGTAAAAAGAGCCGTACGTTCCCTTCCACAATCAATTCCCTTATATAACTAAGGAATTTCTAGACTCAACTTCGACCAATTGGGCTTAGTAATCCTACAGGCAGTCAGGCTCTGATACCAAAAGCTGTCGGGACCCCGATCCTAAGTCACACCGGTCTAGCATGTAACACACCATATCACTTTGCGGCCTCACGCACGGTATCCCCACGGGTCCCACCTTAGCTGGCCCGGGACCGTTTGCGCATTTTGGCTCATGTATATGATAGTGTCGCTAGCATCCCTATGACAGAGAACCCGGGCCGACATGACTAGTTATAATCCTAAGGTGGCACTAACTTACAGGGATATGCATACATGACCCAGCAACGAACGTGTCGGTCATCAACGTATGAACCCAAGTCGTAGCAAGCTACATGGACTTAAAGGAACAACGCGTGACATTTCCCAGAGGGACAAACACAGGAACGAAGAAGGACACATGCCAGCCAGCCTAAGTGTTCCGGAGCAGTAGCAAGCTACCAAGGCTCAGTGGAAGCACTAGGAGACATTTCCCCATAAGAGAGGCTACCAAGAGGAAACAACTAGGTTGTCGGATCCCACACATACCAAGCATTTCAATAACATACACACAATATGCTCGATATGTGCAAATACAACATGGCATCACAACAAGACTCTAAGAAACAAAGTATTTATTCATTAGGCTCCGAGGAGCCAGATATTACAAACATGGGTCTCATGACCCAACATTCAGAGCATACAAGCAACAAGGGGAAGCATAACATGTCTGAGTATAGACAACTACAAAAGAAAAAGGCTGAAGAGCCTGACTATCTACAACACTCATCCAAGATCGTAGCTGAGGTAACAAGCTACTTGTCGAAGTCCAAGCGGAACTACTAGTGAGACTGAAGTCTCCTCTGCAAAACATAAATTAAGCAAACGTGAGTACAAAGGTACTCAGCAAGACTTACATCAGATCCTATCATACATGCACTTGTATCAAGAAGGCAAAGTGGGGTTTAGTTGCAGCAAGCCAGCTTTGACTCAGTGGCTATCCTGTTCTACGACTGCTGGTAACTCTTTTGAGGTGGCGCACACGAGTCCACTAAGCACCACACAATACACCACTATGGATTCATCCCCGTCTCCCTACGAGAAGGCCGTCCATAGCACTCACACTTTTCTTGAGTATTTTAGAGTATCCACTTCAAGTTGTCTATGTACCACGTAAGCATCTAAGAAGTCCATAACCGTGGACCCGGCTATTCGAATAGATCATGTTAACCCTGCAGGGGTGTACTTTTCACACACGCTCTCGCCACTTACCGCCATGTACACGTCGTGTATCTCGGCAACCTTCAAGCGGAAGCCTGGCGAGGGTGTCGGCCACGACCTGACTAACCACACAAGACTCTAGTCCAGGTTTATCGCCTATTCGGGTTCCATCCATAAGGAGATCCGGCCGGGGTGTCGCTCACGACCCCAAATGATGTGCGCAGGGTTCCCAAGCCCACCTCGCCGGATGGATCTACGCTTGGTACACCGTGCCACGGTGCCTAGTCTGTCCCAAGCCCACCTGGCCGAGTGCCACTTGGTAGACTACTAGCACTACACAAACACCAGAAACTAGTTGCAACTCCTGGACAGAGATCATGTTGATTAATAAGTCGAGAGAGGTCGAGTTACCGGAACCCAATGTGTGGTAGTAGCTAGTCATTGGACAACATACACAGAACTTAGTTCTTAGGGATGGTTCCAGTGAGACAACCCACAATGTACTCCTACATGGCCTCTCACCGCCACCTTTACCAAAACGTGTTCACACACTTGACTCTCAGCATCAGAACATATCACTGCACTCCAATTCATTCCCAATGAATTAGACCTGACACACTCTAAGCAATAGCAGGCATGGCATGGTAAGATCACAACATGGCTTCAATCAACTCCTACACATGCTAGTGGGTTTCAACTATTTACATTGGCAATGACAGGTCATGCAGAGGAATGGGTTCAACTACCGTAGCATAAAGTAGCAGTTGAATTGTTGTTGTCCTAATGCAATAACATAGAGCAGGAGCGAGAGAGGGGTTGTATCGGGATGAACAAGGTGGTTTGCTTGCCTGGTATAACAACGTGTAGAGCACTGCTCCTCTGACAGGTACTCTAGATTGGTCTCCGGAGCTGGACCTATCGAGAAGAACGGTGCCGACAATCAAACACAAGCATAGGCAACAATATGATGCATGACCATGGCATGAATATGTGATGTTGTTTGAGCTAATGCAACTAGCATCATTTGGGTGAAGTCCATTTGAACCAAGGGTTCAAATGCAACTCCAAACTTAAGCATTTAAAAGTGCCATTTATGTGTTTTCACCTATACAGCAAGTATAAGTTGGTTTATCATGCATGAAACTGGTACATATGGATAGATTGAATTTTTCTGATAAATTTTCATATATAAATTATTTAATTCTGAGCTACGGTTGAATTTCTCTGATTTTTTAAAGTTTAAACAATTTTCTGGATTTTCCTGAGTTAAAACAATTCCAGCAAATTGTTTATTGCGTCAGCACTACATCATGCTTGCGTCAGCAAGTCAGCAGCGCTGACTCAAGTCAAACCTGACGGCTGGGGTCCACACGCCAGTGACACAGGGCTAAACAAAGGTTAAACTAAACTAACAAAAAGGGTTAGTGGCGCTGGGGCCCACTGTCAGTGTCACAGTTCTAACTAACAAAGTTAATTAGCACTAACACTAATCCAAACAACAAATTAGCTGGGCAGGGCCCACATGTCAGTGAGAGAGAGAGGAAGGTCAAACTGGGCAGTGGGGTCAACGAACGTCGGTCAACGGGCAGCGGTCGCCGGCGTTTAGCTACCGGCGAGTCCAAACGCGGTGGTGAGATGCGGGATTTGCCTACAGGGCGTCTTTTGACACGCGAAGCACAGCTATGGGATGCGGACGCTCGTCCGCATCCAGCCATGGTGGTGGCGCGGCCGGGGAGTGTTCGGAGTGGCGTCGGCGATGAGCTCGGCGGCGGTCGAAGCTCGGTCGAGCTCGGGCTCGTTGTTGTAGTGACCTAGGTGGGGCGGCGCTAGCATCTATAGCTCCTACGCGATGTGGGGAACAAGCTGGGCACGCCAGAGTGACTAATTGGTCACCGGAGCTGCGTCAGCGACGAGCTCAAGCGGCAGTGGTTCTCAGTCGTCGATGAAACGGTAGTTGCGGCGTGCGAGAGAGGGAGCGGAGAGGGGGAGCATGGGCAGGAGCTCACGGCGATTCTGACGGCGGTCTCAGCGAGCTCGGGGGAGGCCGGACGACGACGTGCAGGCGGTGGGGATTCACGGCGGCCGACGGTGAAGAAGACGACAGTGGCGATGATGGAGGCCGTCCGGAGGTGCGTGGCTTGACGAGGAGGTAGCCGGCGATGTGGCGGAGGTTTTGAGCACAGGGAGAGGGCGAGGGGGAGGCGGTGGCTACGGCAATGGCGAACGGCGGCGACGGCAGCGCTCGGGTCCGAGCGGAAAAGCGAGGGAGAGGGAGAGGAGAGGACTGGGGAGAGTAAGAGAGAGTCCGAGGGGGCGCGTGGCGTCGTCCACACGAAACGGTGGAGGAACAAGCATGCAGGGAGGGAGGAGGTGGCGCGGCACGGCGGTGCACGCGTCGGTCACACGCCCCTGGCCTCCTGGCGAGAGGTTGGGGGTGACTGGCGACACCAGTCACCTGGGCCGGCTGCTGGGCCAAAGCAGATGGACCACCATGTTAGCACAGGTAAAGGTTTTCCCTTTTTTATTTTTTATTTCTGACATTTGTTTTGAATTATACTAAACCATTTAAAAACTTCTGACAATTTTGTAGGGACTAGAAAGAGTATTCCAAAGCCCCACACAAAATCCAGAATTATTGGACATATATTAAATATATATCCAATGCAAATATATATTGCATTAATTCCAAAATCCCAAAATAAATATATTGAGCTCCTAAAAATATTGGTTTGAATTTTACCTCTGGCCAATATTTTTAGAGAGGAACATCAACATTTTCTTGGACCCTTCTGGAGCAATTTTTATCTCGGTCATTTTCAAAGATCCCTGAGGCTTTCAAATGTCCCCATTTCAAATTCATTTGGAAAATTAAACATGATGCAAACACCAAAGCTATCCTAGTGCATACCAGAACTAGGGTTATGACAGTTTATGGCACCGGCGAAAGTTGCGCGGTACAAGAGAGGCTAGCAATGGTGGAAGGGTGAGAGTGCGTATAATCCATGGACTCAACATTAGTCAAAAGAACTCATATACTTGTTGCAAAAATCTACGAGTCATCAAAACAAAGCAATCAACGCATGACCCTAGGGGGGAGGTTGGTAAGAGTTAACCATCGCGCGCCCCCGACCTCCACACAAAGGTTGACACTCTACAAATACCTCATGCTTTAACTTAGTCACACAACGGTTCACCATACATGCATGCTACGGGAATCACTAACCTTAACACAAATATTTCTCAATTTCATAATTACTCCACAAGCATGACTCTAATATCACTATCATCATGTATCAAAACGTTTATCAAGCATCCAACATCTGTTTCTACTCAATGCACTTGATGTGAATTTTTTTACTACATTGACATTGGATGTTTATCATGTGAAGACTAGTTTCTCTAGCCTAAACACTTTACCATGCTGTTATAATAAACTCTCAAACATATCTAAGTGAAGCATGAGAGTTCTAAAATTTCTACAAAATATTACCACCACCATGCTCTAAAAGATATAAGTGAAGCACTAGAGCAAAAGCTATTCAACTCAAAAGATATAAGTGAAGCATATAGAGTGTTCTAACAATTTCTAGGGCATATTTAACTCTCTCAAATAGGTGTATCCAGAAAGGATGGTTGTGGAAAACTAACAAGAAAAGTCTCAAATTATACAAGATGCTCCAAGCAAAACACATATCATGTTGCGAATAAAAATATAGCTCCAAGTATAGTTACCGATGGATGAAGACGAAAGAGGGGATGCCTTCTCGGGGCATCCCCAAGCTTAGGCTTTTGATTATCTTGAATTTACTTGGGGTTCCATGGGCATCCCCAAGCTTAGGACTTTGCCACTCTTTGTTCCATAGTCCATCAAAGCAATACTCAAAACTTGAAAACTTCACAACACAAAACTTAGACAAAAATTCTCGTGAGCTCCGTTAGTAAGAGAAAGCAAACCACCACTCAAAGGTACAGAAAGGAATTCATTCATTGTTTATATTGGTGTTAAACCTACTGTACTCCAAGTTCTATATGGTTCATATCCTCCAATATTACTCATAGATGCATCGGAATAAGCAAACAACACACGAAAAACAGAATCTGTCAAAAACAGAACAATCTGTAGTAATCTGCTGGGTTCGCCTACTTCTGGAACTCCAAAAAATTCAAAATAAATTGGTAAATTTGAGCAATTTTTCTACCAATCAGCAGAAAAAATAATCAACAGAAAAGCACGCTCCAGTAAAATCTGAAGACTACTTTAGCGAGCGCTAACAATTCTGTTTTTCACAGCAAGATCATATAAACTTCACACAAGTTCTACCAAAGGTTCTACTTGGCACAAACACTAAACAAAACATGAAAACACATCTAATCATAGGCTAGATGCAATATTTATTCCCTAACAGCAACAAAAACAAAAAACATAAAATTGCGTTGCCTCCCAACAAACGCTATCGTTTTACGCCCCTAGCTAGGCACGATACAAGATAAATCTAGGTATTGCCATCTTTGGAAGGCAATCCATAAGTGGCTCTCATGATAGATTCATATGGTAATTTGATTTTCTTCCTAGGAAAGTTTTCCATGCCTTTCCTTAACGGAAATTGGAATCTAATATTTCCTTCCTTCATATCAATAATTGCATCAATCGTTCTAAGGAAAGGTCTACCAAGAATAGTAGGACGTGAAGGATTGCAATCTATATCAAGAACAATGAAATATACAGGCACATAATTCCTATTGGCAACAATAAGAACATCATTAATTCTTCCCATAGGTTTCTTAATAGTGGAATACGCAAGATGAAAATTTAAAGAACAATCATCAAGCTCATGGAAACCTAGCAAATCACACAAAGTTTTTGGGATAGTGGAGACACTTGCACCCAAATCACACAAAGCATAGCATTCATGATCTTTTATTTTTATTTTTATAGTAGGTTCCCTTTCATCATAAAGCTTTCTAGGTATAGAAACTTCCAACTCAAGTTTTTCTTCATAATATTGCATCAAAGCATCAACTATATGTTTAGTGAAAGCCTTATTTTGACTATAAGCATGCGGAGAATTTAGCACGGATTGCATCAAGGAAATACAATCAATCAAAGAGCAATTATCATAACTGAACCCCGTGAAATCAAATGTATTGGGTTCATCACTATGCAAAGTTTTAACCTCTTCAATCCCACTTTTAGCAATTTTAGCATCAAGATCTAAAAACTCCGAATTATTGGGACACCTTAAAGCATAATCATCTCAAATCCTATTTTCATCAAGATTGATACTAGAAAACAAGGATCTAATAGGATACACATCAATAACTTTCAGATCTTCATCTTTATTTTCACGATAACCCAAAGAGCAAGATTTAATATAATCTTCTCTTTTAGCATGCATTCTAGCGGTTCTTTCTTTGCACTCATCAATGGAAATCCTCATGGCTTTGAGAGACTCATTGATATCATGCTTAGGTGGAATAGATCTAAGTTTCAAAGCATCTACATCAAGAGTAATTCTATCCACACTTCGAGCCAATTTATCAACTTTAAGCAATTTCTCTTCAAGCATAGCATTGAAATTCTTTTGCGAGATCATAAACTCCTTAACACAAGTTTCAAATTCAGAAGGCATCTTTCCATAAGAGTTGTTGTAGGAATTGCCAAAATTATTAGAGGAATTACTAGGAAAAGGCCTAGGATTAAAATTACCTCTATAAGCATTGTTACCAAAATTATTCCTACCAACAAAACTCACATCCAAAGATTCATTGTTATTCTCAATCAAAGTGGATAAAACCATATCATTAGGATCAGAAGAAGCACTCTTAGCAGCAAACAATTTCATAAGTTCATCCATCTTCCCACTCAAAACACTAATTTCTTCGATAGCATGCACTTTTTTACTAGTAGATCTTTCGGTGTGCCATTGAGAATAATTAACCATAATATTATCTAGGAGTTTGGTAGCTTCTCCTAAGGTAGTTTCCATGAAAGTGCCTCCGGTGGCCGAATCTAAAAGATTTCTAGAAGCAAAATTCAAGCCAGCATAAAAGTTCTGAATAATCATCCATAGATTCAAACCATGTGTAGGGCAATTACGTATCATTAATTTCACTCTCTCCCAAGCTTGTGCAACATGCTCATGATCTAGTTTCTTAAAATTCATAATATCGTTTCTAAGAGAGATGATCTTAGCTGGAGGGAAATACTTAGAGATAAAAGCATCTTTGCACTTATTCAACGAATCAATACTATTTCTAGGCAAAGAGGAAAACCAAGTTTTAGCACGATCTCTAAGTGAAAACAGAAATAACTTCAATTTAACAATATCATTATCCGTATCCCTTTTATTTTGCATATCACACAAATCAACAAAGTTGTTTAGATGGGTAGCGCCATCTTCACTAGGAAGGTTGGAGAATTGATCTTTCATGACAAGATTCAACAGAGCAGCATTGATCTCACAAGATGCAGCATCGGTAATAGGAGCAATCGGAGTGCTAATAAAATCATTGTTGTTGGTATTGGAGAAGTCACACAATTTGGTATTGCTCTGAGCCATAATGACAAGCAAGCAATCCAACACAAAAAAGCAAACAAGAAGCAAGCGAACGATAAACACACGATGGAAGAAGGGCAAATAAAACGGCAAAGGTGAAGTGGGGGAGAGGAAAACGAGAGGCAAATAAATGTAATGCGAAGGATAAGGGTTTGTGATAGGTACTTGGTATATGACTTTTGCGTAAGCCTCCCCGGCAACGGCGCCAGAAATTCTTCTTGCTACCTCTTGAGCTTGCGTTGTATTCCCTCGAAGAGGAAAGGGAGATGCAGCACAGTAGCGTAAGTATTTCCCTCAGTTTTTGAGAACCAAGGTATCAATCCAGTAGGAGACCACGCGCCAGTCCCTCGCACCTGCAGAAACAAATAAGAACTTCACAGCAAACGCGATAAGGGGTTGTCAATCCCTTTACGGTCACTTACGATAGTGAGATCTAATAGAGATGATGTTTTATATTTTTTGTATTTTTGATATAGAAACAGAAAGTAAAGAAAGCAAATAAACAACGGCGACAGAAATTGGCTAGTTGACGGGAAAGTAATATGATAAAGATAGACCCAGGGGCCATAGTTTTCTCTAGTGGCTTCTCTCATGATAGCGGTATTCTATGGTGGGTAAACAAATTACTGTCGAGCAATTGATAGAAAAGCGAATAATTATGAGACTATCTAGGCATGATCATTGTATATAGGCATCACGTCTGAGACAAGTAGACCGACTCCTGCCTGCATCTACTACTATTACTCCACACATCGACCGCTATCCAGCATGCATCTAGTGTATTGAGTTCATACGAATAGAGTAATGCCTTAAGCAAGATGACATGATGTAGAGGGATAAACTCAAGCAATATGATGAAAACCCCATCTTTTTATCCTTGATGGCAACAATACAATACGTGCCTTGCTGCCCCTACTGTCACTGGGAAAGGACACCGCAAGATTGAACCCAAAGCCAAGCACTTCTCCTATTACAAGAACTATAGATCTAGTAGGCCAAACCAAACCAATAATTCGAAGAGACTTGCAAGGATATTATGAGCACACATAAAATGTTCAGAAAAGAACCAAATATCTTTCATAGATAACCTTGATCATAAACTCACAATTCATCGGATCTCGACAAACACACCGCAAAAAGAGATTACATCGAATAGATCTCCTCGAAGACCGAGGAGAACTTTGTATTGAGATCCAGAGAGAGAGAGAAGAAGCCATCTAGATACTAGATATGGACCCCAAGGTCTATGGTAAACTACTCACAACTCAAGGTGAGGGCGATGATGATGACGAAGAAGGCCTCCGTGATGGATCCCCCTCCCAAAACAGGCTCCAAGATGGGATCTCCATGGGAACAGCAGCTACGGCGGTGGAATTAGGGTTTTCTCTCTATTCTCGGAGTTTCTGGGGTACGTAGGTATATATAGGAAGAAGAGGGGCACCGGGGGCCACGTGGGCCAGCCTCGAGGTAGGGGGGCGTGCCCTGAGAAGGGGGGCGTGCCCCCCACCCTCGAGGGTTGGTCCCACGTCCCCTGGCTTGTCCCTGAAGTCTATCGTGCGTGATTTCCTCCAAAAATATCTCCTGTGAAGGTTTCATTCCGTTTGGACTCCGTTTGATATTCCTTTTCTGCAAAACCCTGAAATAGGCAAAAAAAACAGCAATTTGGACTGGGCCTTTGGTTTAGTAGGTTAGTCCCAAAAATGAGATAAAAGTGAATGATAAAGCCCATTAAACATCTAAGACTTCATAAATAATAGCATGGAATAATCAAAAATTATAGATACGTCGGAGACGTATCAGGGCCTGTTCCGGACTTCCGCCGGAGGGGGGATCTACCACGGAGTGCTTCTACACCATCATCATCGCCTTACCATGAGTTGTGAGTAGTTTACCACAGACCTTCGTGTCCATAGCTAGTATCTAGATGGCTTCTTCTCTCTCTTTGGATCTCAATACCAAGTTCTCCTCTGTCTTCGAGGAGATCTATTCGATGTAATCTCTTTTTGCGGTGTGTTTGTAGAGATCCGATGAATTGTGGGTTTATGATCAAGATTATCTATGAGAAATATTTGGTTCTTCTCGGAACTCTTTATGTATATAATATCCTTGCAAGTCTCTCCAAATTATTGGATAGGTTTGGCCTACTAGATCTACGGTTCTTGCAATGGGAGAAGTGCTTGGCTTTGGGTTCAATCTTGCGGTGTCCTTTCCCAGCGACAGTAGGGGCAGCAAGGCACGTATTGTATTCTTGCCATCGAGGATAAAAAGATGGGGTTTATATCACTATATTTGAGTTTATCCCTCTACATCATGTCATCTTGCTTAAGGCGTTACTCCGTTCTTATGAACTTAATACTCTAGATGCATGCTGGATAGCGGCCGATGTGTGGATCAATAGTAGTAGATGCAGAATCGTTTCGGTCTACTTGTCTCAGATGTGATGCCTATAAATAATGATCATGCCTAGATAGTCTCATAACTATTCGCTTTTTTATCAATTGCTCGATAATAATTTGTTTACCCGCCGTAGAAAATCGCTATCATGAGAGAAGCCACTAGAGAACACTATGGCCCCCGGGTCTATTCTCAACATATCAATCTACAATCTACTTTACTTTTCCGCTTTTACTTTCTGTTCTTATATCCAAAAAATTCAAAAATATCAAACTATCATCTCTGTCAGATCTCACTTTCGTAAGTGACCGTAAAGGGATTGACAACCCCTTATCGCGTTGGCTGCGAAGTTCTTATTTGTTTGTGCAGGTGCGAGGGACTCGCGCGTGGTCTCCTACTGGATTGATGCCTTGGTTCTCAAAAACTGAGGGAAATACTTACGCTACTGTGCTGCATCACCATTTCCTCTTCGACGGAATAGAACGCAAGCTCGAGAAGTAGCAAGAAGAATTTATGGCGCCGTTGGCGGGGAGGCTTACGCAAAAGTCATATACCAAGTACCTATCACAAACCCTTATCCTTCGCATTACATTATTTGCCTCTCGTTTTCCTCTCCCCCACTTCACCCTTGTCGTTTTATTTGCCCTTCTTCTGCCGTGTGTTTATCGTTCACTTGCTTCTTGTTTGCTTGTGTGTTGCTTGCTTGCTTGTTACTATGTCTCTCCCTATCAGTGTTGACCCCCACCTCAAGAGGCTGGAGGAGATTGAAAACAATGTCAGACATTTTATGACTATACAATTTGAGCACAATGATTTCTTCAGAAACGAGCTTAAGGAACAGAAAAAAAATTATGGAGTATATGAATAAAAACCTTGATGATATGTCTAAAGAATTTTATGGGTTGAAATCTCAATTTGCTCATCTTGAGAACTTAATAGCTCAAAATTCTGATAAACAGTCCACCTTAGTTAATAAGATGGCTGCTAAATCGGAAGAGCATGAAAATAAAGATGAAGATCTGAAAGTTATTGATGTGTCTCCTATTAGATCCTTGTTTTCCAGTATAAATCTTAATATAGATAGGATTGGAGATGATTCTACTTTAAGGTGTCCCAATAATTCGGAGTTTTTAGATCTTGATGCTAAAATAGTTAAAAGTGGGAGTGAAGAGATTAAAACTTTGCATAGTGATGAACCCACTACTTTGGATTTCAAGAGATTCAATTATGATAATTTCTCTTAGATTGATTGTATTTCCTTGTTGCAATCCGTACTAAACTCTCTGCATGCTTATAGTCAAAATAAAGCTTTTACCAAACACATAGTTGATTCTTTGATGCAATATTGTGAAGAAAAACTTGAGTTAGAAGTTTCTATCCCTAGAAAGCTTTATGATGAGTGGGAACCTACTATTAAAATAAAAATTAAAGATCATGAATGCTTTGCTTTGTGTGTTTTGCTAGGGTTCCATGAGCTTGATGATTGTTCTTTAAATTTGCATCTTGCGGATTCCACTATTAAGAAACCTATGGGAAGGATTAATGATGTTCTTATTGTTGCCAATAGGAATTATGTGCTCGTAAATTTCATTGTTCTTGATATAGATTGCAATCCTTCATGTCCTATTATTCTTGGTAGACCTTTCCTTAGAACGATTGGTGCAGTTATTGATATGAAGGAAGGAAATATTAGATTCCAATTTCCGTTAAGTAAAGGCATGGAACACTTTCCTAGAAAGAAAATCAATTTACCATATGAATCTATTATAAGAGCCACTTATGAATTTCCTTCCAAAGATGACAATACCTAAATCTATCCATGTATCATGCCTAGCTAGGGGCGTAAAACGATAGCGCTTGTTGGGAGGCAACCCAATTTATTTATTTTTTGTTTTCCTTCTGTTTAGGAATAAATATTGCATCTAGCATCTGTTTAGATGTGGTTTTGTGTTTTAATTAGTGTATGTGCCAAGTAAAACCTTTGGGAAGACTTGCGTAAAGTTTATATGATCGTGCTGTGAAAAACAGAATCGTTACCGCTCGCTAGAATGGTCACCAGATTTTACTGGAGTGTTCTATTAAGTTGATTCTTTTTGCAGATGATTAATAGACAAATTCCTCACGTTTACCAATTTATTTCAATTTTTTTGGATTTACATGTAACATCCCAAATTTTCAATTTGGAATGTTATACATAGATCATATTTGCATTTCATGTTTTTGCATTTTTGTTTGTGGCGTTCCTCGAAATTCTAAGCAACTCAAGGACCTACGGAGAGAGTTGGGAATTTTACCGTTTTCGTATTTGAGTTCTCTCGAATACCGGTACGAGGACAGTGTGATTCTAATTATTTTTCTCTCCTAAAAATATTTCTAAATACAAAATATGAGCGGAGATAATATGACTTCTCCAAAATAACAGAAATATTGGAGGAAAAAAAATGTTAAAATCACTTTTGGTATTTTTCTGGATTTATTTGCGGATTTATTTGCATAGGAAAAAATACGCGTTTTTCAAAAGTGCATTTAGGTCCGGGAAAAATGTTCACTTTGTCCTAAATATTATTAGAGGACTGTGAAAATTTATTTCGGGATTTTTGGAGTCCGTTTGCTATTTCTTTCGTTAGTTTTTCTGCACCGGGACTCTTTTAGAAAAAAATAATAGGAAACCGACCTAGTCTCGTATAGGACCAGGAGACTGGGCTTTATAAGCCGCAGCCCCGCAGCCCCGCCGGCCCAAAGCCTCACCTCGCCCCGCAGCCCGCCCGAAACCCTAGCCGCCGCCGCCGGAACCCGCCGCCGCCTCCCGCACCGCGCCAGCCCGCCGCCGCGCCGCGCCGCCGCCAGCCCGCCGCCGCGCCGCCGCCTCGGAGCCCGCCGCCGAGCCGCCGCCCGCCGCCGGAGCCCCGCCGCCTCGCCCGCCGGAATCCCGCCGGAGTTGTTAGAGGAAAGGTAGTTTTTTTTGTTTTTTTCGTTTAACCGTTCGGTTTAGAAATAAACCTGTAGATTCGTTTTTTTATATAGATAGACCGGTTCGGTTTTTTTCGGTTTAGCTATTTAGCGGACGTTCGTCCGTACGTTCGTTTTAACGAACGGTTTTCGTTAGTTAACCGCAGACAACGAACGTTCGTTCATTAGCCTGTTCGTCGTTTTTCTTTTTCGGGGTATTTATCCGCGATTATTCCGATCACGATTTCTGCCCTGATCTTGTTTTTTGTTTTTCTTTTCGCTCGAGAGTCGGAATCAAGCGATTAAAAATCCCGGATCTTCGTGTCGAAGCCCTCTTTACGTTAGATCAACTTGAACAAAGTTTTGGCTTCTGTAAAATTTAACTTTAGACCAACTAGTAATTCGGAACTCGTTTCTTTCGCAGTTGGAGTTTCATTGCTTCTTTGGAGTTGATTCTTTTTGCAAACCGGAGTTCTTAAGTTGAACTTTCTGGTTAGATCTCTTATTTGAGTTTTACCCGTGCATTAGTTAAGTACTTATTGTATGCTTGTTTGTTTGATTGCGATAGAGTACCCGGAGTGCGCCGCTTGCTACTTTGAGTCTCTAGGTTTTGCGGATCATCAGCAAGGCAAGTAACACTTTGATCATGCTTTCCAATTACCCAGTTTTCATTGCATTAGTCAAACCCTCACACATTGCATGAGTAGGATTAATTAATTTGTGGGATTTGGGAAGTAGTTTGAGGTAGTACCTATTACCTGCGTTACATTCAAACCTTTGGGAGTTACTTCTACGTTTGCTGATAGGACATGCTATGCTCGTAGACGTGGATTGGGTGAGTGAAATCCATGACAGATGTGAGTTGTTAATTAATGGTTCAACTTAAGGTGGCAACATTAATACACATCTGGGTGGATTGAGGCATATGGGTATTCCAGGATTGCCTGTTTTTCTTTTGGACCGCCACCCAGGCTCAAAGGGGTCATGAGATTTTTCATACTAGAAACTTTCGTGTGCAGCCACATGCCAATATGGGCTCTGGCATAGTTGAGTAAGTTGTGGGAAACCTTTCCATGATGGGCTAGCAGATGTAGTTGGGTTTTGTAGGTGTACCGGCCTATCTATCTGGTTAAGGGGACCTCTTCGGAAAGACTGTGTCTCGGTCATCCGTTTCTCAAACACCATGCAGTGCGAGAAACCAAACGGAGGCGATCGAGTCTTGTGGGGAAAAGTGCACAAACCTCTGCAGAGTGTACAAACTGATCATGATTAGCCGTGTCCCCGGTTATGGACGTCTTGAGTATCTAGTACTTGGATTATCATGTGAATCTCATCATGTTACTCTAATTTAATTTTGTTGGGTTTAATGATTACTTTTAATTGGGGTTGAGAGGATGTCTATCTTCTCAACGATGTTTCAACTATCATGATAGTTAAATTAAAATGCATTCCTTTGAAGTAGGGAAAAATTGGCTTTACGCAAAAACTTAACCATAGAGCTTTCCACCATCCATATTGCATATAGTATAGTTTTACCTTCATTGCATCTCTTGTGTTACCTTGCCAGCATATTCCATGTGCTGACCCGTTTTTCGGGCTGCAACGTTTCATGTTGCAGACTTTTCACACGACGAGTAAGATGCCCCTTTAGGTCGTGGTTCTATACTCAGTGATGCCGTTGGAGTTGATGGACTCACTTATCTTCCAAGCCTTCCGCTGTTATCGTGTTAGATGGCCTTCAGCCATATTATTTGTAATAAATTCATCGTTGGACTATCGATGTAATAAGTGTGTGATTGCTACTCTGTTATAAATCCTTCAAGTACTGTGCGTGTCAGCATTACTGATCCAGGGATGACACTGATGCACAGAGATCAGACTGTTTGAGGTCTGGTCGCTAGAAGATGGTATCAGAGCACACGCTGACTATAGGACACGACCACTAAGACAAGCCCTAGAACACAATTCACTCTTCTCTTTTCTAACTCCTCATCTTTTCTACTCTTTAGGATGGTGGAAGCAAAGCACAAGTTCATGCAACCGGATGATGATACACCATTTGGACGACACCTGAAGGAAGTCACAAGATATCTCAACATTGGATTACCAAGTTTCACTGGAACCTACAATGCCACTCTACCTGAGGAGGAGCGTTGGTTGATTCAAGCTCAAGTTCCAGGAAGGACGTTCGCACCCGTCACCCCACTCATAGCATTTTCCTTTAATGCACCCACATGGAGCCTAGGAAGGAGCATGGCAGCCCACATTGCTATGGGAAGGATTGGAGAAGTCTACCAGCAGGAGCTAAAGGACACTATCAACCAAATTTATGGACGCCGAGATGAGAATTGGGATATGATCAGCACTCGGAAGGGTATGTCCATTGCAGCATTCATCCAGGATTTGAACCACCACATTCGTCGCCAGGAGCACCCTATGTGTGCTGGGATGATAGATTTGAAGAAGGCCCTGAATAGGAATTTGGAGCTAGAGGAAGAACTCAAGTCTACACGCGACGGATATGAGGAGGAGATGAAGATACTTGTGGAGAAGAATGATGATTTGACCCGGAAGTTAGGGATACTCATGGGAGAAGAAGACGAGGAAGAAGAACCCAAGGAGATTCCACCGGAAGATTATATCATCATAGATGACACATATTCGGAAGCTGAGGATAGCAAGGACGAAGACTATGAAGATGAAGCTGGAGCAGATATTATGGAATCCTCTGCCAATCAATATTTTTAGATGACCACACTGTGACTAGTAGTTTACCACCAAATACTAGATTTAGAACACCTTTGTAACGATCGTTAGTTAGTAAGACCTTGTTTGAAAATTGATTGGTGTGATATGCTTGTGTGTTTGTCTCATGTGCATATGGGTAGTGATTTTCCCTTAGACCTCTTTTCTATTCTAATCTCTTCCCTCTACACCCATCAGATGCCTCCAAGACGCGAATTCGAGTTTCCCCCTGAGCTCACCCAGCTGATCCAGCAGCAGAACACCCTGATGCAACTTCTTGTCCAGAACACTCAGAACAACCAGAACAACAACATGAAGGAAATATGCCCTAGAGGCAATAATAAAGTTGTTATTTATATTTCCTTATATCATGATAAATGTTTATTATTCATGCTAGAATTGTATTAACCGGAAACTTAGTACATGTGTGAATACAAAGACAAAACAGAGTGTCCCTAGTATGCCTCTACTAGACTAGCTCATTGATCAAAGATGGTTATGTTTCCTAACCATAGACATGAGTTGTCATTTGATCAATGGGATCACATTATTAGGAGAATGATGTGATGGACAAGACCCATCCGTTAGCATAGCACTATGATCGTTTAGTTTTACTGCTATTGCTTTCTTCATGACTTATACATGTTCCTATGACTATGAGATTATGCAACTCCCGAATACCGTAGGAACACCTTGTGTGCTATCAAACGTCACAACGTAACTGGGTGATCATAAAGATGCTCTATAGGTGTCTCCGAAAGTATTCGTGGTGTTGGCATAGATCAAGATTAGGATTTGTCACTCCGAGTGTCGGAGAGGTATCTCTGGGCCCTCTCGGTAACACACATCACAATAAGCCTTGCAAGCAAAAGATTAATGAGTTAGTCACGAGATAATGTGTTACGGAACGAGTAAAGAGACTTGCCGTTAACGAGATTGAACTAGGTATAGAGATACCGACGATCGAATCTCGGGCAAGTAACATACCGATGACAAAAGGAACAACGTATGTTGTTATGCGGTTTTGACCGATAAAAGATCTTCGTAGAATATGTAGGAGCCAATATGAACATCCAGGTTCCGCTATTGGTTATTGACCGGAGATGAGTCTCGGTCATGTCTACATAGTTCTCGAACCCGTAGGGCCCGCACGCTTAACGTTTGATGACGATTGGTATTATGAGTTTATGAGTTTTGATGTACCGAAGGTAGTTCGGAGTCCCGGATGAGATCACGGACATGACGAGGAGTCTCGGAATGTCCGAGACATAAAGATTGATAGATTGGATGACTATATTCGGACACCGGAAGTGTTCCGGAAAAGTTTCGGATTTAACGGGATTGCCGGAGGGGGTTACCGGAACCCCCTACGAAGGGGGATGGTCCATAGTGGGCCTTATGGAAAAGAGAGAGGCAGCCCATAGGGGCTGGCCGGCGCCCCACCTAGGGTTCCTAGTTGGACTAGGATTGGGGGGCGCCACCTCTCCTTCTTTTCCTTTCCCTCTCTTCCTTCTTTGGTAGTTCCTACTAGGAATAGGATTGCAATCCTATTCCTAGTAGGATTGCACCCTAGCCGCACCATAGGAAGGGCCGGCCGGCCTCCCCCTTGCTCCTTTATATACGGGGGCAGGGGGGCACCCAAAGACACACAAGTTGAATTGTTCCAGCCGTGTGCGGTGCCCCCCTCCACAGAAACACACCTCGGTCATACCGTCGCGGTGCTTAGGCGAAGCCCTGCGCCAGTGAATACATCATATCCGTCACCACGCCGTCGTGCTGACGAAACTCTCCCGTGAAGCTCAACTGGATCAAGAGCTCGTGGGACGTCATCAAGCTGAACGTGTGCTGAACGCGGAGGTGCCGTACGTTCGGTGCTTGATCGGTTGAATCGCGAAGAAGTTCGACTACATCAACCGCGTCACTTGACGCTTCCGCTTTCGGTCTACGAGGGTACGTAGACACACTCTTCCCTCTCGTTGCTATGCATTTGGTAGATAGATCTTGCGTGATCGTATGAAATTTTTTAAATACTACGTTCCCCAACAGTGGCATCAGAGCCAGGTCTATGCGTAGATGATATGCACGAGTAGAACACAATGAGTTGTGGGCGATACTAGTTATACTGCTTACCAGCATGTCATACTTTACTTCGGCGGTATTGTGAGATGAAGCGGCCCGGACCGACATTACGCGTACGCTTACGCGAGACTGGTTTCACCGTTACGAGCACTCATTGCTTAAAGGTGACTGGCGGGTGTCTGTCTCTCTCAGTTTAGCTGAATCAAGTGTGGCTACGCCCGGTCCTTGTGAAGGTTAAAACAGCACATACTTGACGAAACATCGTTGTGGTTTTGTATGCGTAGGTAAGAACGGTTCTTGCTAAGCCCGTAGCAGCCACGTAAAACATGCAACAACAAAGTAGAGGACGTCTAACTTGTTTTTGCAGGGCATGTTGTGATGTGATATGGTCAAGACATGATGAGTTATACGGTTTTGTATGAGATGATCATGTTTTGTAATGTTATCGGCAACTGGCAGGAGCCATATGGTTGTCGCTTTATTGTATGAAATGCAATCGCCATGTAATTGGTTTACTTTATCACTAAGCGGTAGCGATAGTCGTAGAAGCAATGATTGGCGAGACGACAACGATGCTACGATGGAGATCAAGGTGTCGCGCCGGTGACGAAGGTGATCATGAAGGTGCTTTGGAGATGGAGATCAAAAGCACAAGATGATGATGGCCATATCATGTCACATATTTTGATTGCATGTGATGTTTATCTTATTATGCTTCTTATTTTGCTTAGAACGACGGTAGCATTATAAGATGATCCCTTACTAAATTTCAAGGTATAAGTGTTCTCCCTGAGTATGCACCGTTGCGAAAGTTCGTCGTGCCGAGACACCACGTGATGATCGGGTGTGATAAGCTCTACGTTCAAATACAACGGGTGTAAGCCAGTTTTGCACACGCATAATACTCGGGTTAAACTTGACGAGCCTAGCATATGCAGATATGGCCTCGGAACACTGGAGACCGAAAGGTCGAGCGTGAATCATATAGTAGATATGATCAACATAAGATGTTCACCATTGAAACTACTCCATCTCACGTGATGATCGGACATGGTTTAGTTGATTTGGATCACATGATCATTTAGATGACCGGAGGGATGTCTATCTAAGTGGGAGTTCTTAAGTAATATGATTAATTGAACTTTAATTTATCATGAACTTAGTCCTGGTAGTATTAGCATATCTATGTTGTAGATCAATAGCTCGCGATGTTGCTCCACGTTTATTTTTTATATGTTCCTAGAGAAAACCAAGTTGAAAGATGTTAGTAGCAATAATGCGGAATTGTTCCGTGATCTGAGGATTATCCTCATTGCTGCACAGAGAAATATGTCCTTGATGCACCGCTAGGTGACAGACCTATTGCAGGAGCAGATGTAGACGTTATGAACGTTTTGACAAAAGCTCGGTATGATGACTACTTGATAGTTTAGTGCACCATGCTGTACGGCTTATAACCGGGACTTCAAAAACGTTTTGAACACCACGGAGCATATGAGATGTTCCAAGAGTTGAAATTAGTATTTCATACTCATGCCCGTGTCGAGAGGTATAAGACTTCTGACAGTACTTTGCCTACAAGATGGAGGAGAATAGCTCAACCAGTGAGCATGTGCTCAAATTGTCTGGGTACTACAATTACTTGAATCAAGTGGGAGTTAATCTTCCAGATAAGATAGTAATTGACAAAGTTCTCTAGTCACTATCACCAAGTTATTAGAACTTCGTGATGAACTATAATATGCAAGGGATGACGAAGGTAATTCCCGAGCTCTTCGCAGTGCTGAAATCGGCGAAGGTAGAAATCAAGAAAGAACATCAAGTGTTGATGGTTAATAAGATCACTTGTTTCAAGTAAAGGGCAAAGGGATAGAAGGGGAACTTCACGAAGAATGACAAGCAAGTTGTCACTCCCATGAAGAAACCCAAAGCTAAACTCAAGCCTGAAACTAAGTGCTTCTACTGCAAAGGAAATGGTCACCGGAAGTGGAACTGCCCTAAATACTTGGCGGATAAGAAGGATGGCAAAGTGAACAAAGGTATATTTGATATACAGATTATTGATGTGTATTTTACTAGTGTTCATAGCAACCCCTCGGTATTTGATACTGGTTCAGTTGCTAAAAGAGTAGTAACTCGAAATGGGAGTTGCATAATGAACAGAAACTAGTTAAAGGATGAAGTGACGATGTGTATTGGAAGTAGTTCCAAGATTGATATGATCATCATCGCACACTCCCTATACTTTCGGGATTAGTGTTGAACCTAAATAAGTGTTATTTGGTGTTTGTGTTGAGCATGAATATGATTTGATCATGTTTATTGCAATACGGTTATTCATGTAAGTTAGAGAATAATTGTTGTTCTGTTTACATGAATAAAACCTTCTATGGTCATACACCCAATGAAAATGGTTTGTTGGATCTCGATCGTGTGATACACATATTCATAATATTGAAGCCAAAATATGCAAGGTTAATAATGATAGTGCAACTTATTTGTGGCGCTGCCGTTTAGGTCATATTGGTGTAAAGCGCATGAAGAAATTCCATAGTGATGGACTTTTGGAATCACTTGATTATGAATCACTTGGTGCTTGCGGACCATTCCTCATGGGCAAGATGACTAAAACTCCGTTCTCCGGAACCGTGGAGCGAGCAACAGAGTTGTTGGAAATCATACATACTGATGTATGCGGACCAATGAGTGTTGAAGCTCGCGGCAGGTATCGTTATTTTCTGACCTTCACTGATGATTTGAGCAGATATGGGTATATCTACTTAATGAAGCACAAGTCTGAAACATTTGAAAAGTTCAAAGAATTTCAGAGTGAAGTGGAGAATCATCGTAACAAGAAAATAAGAGTTTCTACGATATGATCGTAGAGGTAAAATATTTGAGTTAGCGAGTTTGGCCTTCAATAAAAACAATGTGAAATAGTTTCACTACTCACGCCACCTGGAACACCACAGTGTAATGGTGTGTCCGAACGTCATAACCGTACTTTATTAGATATGGTGCGATCTATGATGTCTCTTACCGATTTACCACTATCGTTTTGGGGTTATGCTTTAGAGACAGCTGCATTCACGTTAAATAGGGCACCATCTAAATCCGTTGATACGACACCTTATGAACTATGGTTTGGCAAGAAACCAAAGTTGTTGTTTCTTAAAGTTTGGGACTGCGATGCTTATGTGAAAAAGTTTCAACATGATAAGCTCAAACCCAAATCGGAGAAGTAAATCTTCATAGGATACCCAAAAGAAACTGTTGGGTACACCTTCTATCACAGATCCGAAGGCAAGGTCTTTGTTGCTAAGAGTGGATCCTTTCTAGAGAAGGAGTTTCTCTCGAAATAAGTGAGTGGGAGGAAAGTAGAACTTGATGAGGTAATTGTACCTTCTCCCGAATTGGAAAGTGGAACATCACAGAAACTAGTTCCAGTGATTCCTACACCAATTAGTGAGGAAGCTAATGATGATGATCATGAAACTTCAGATCAAGTTTCTGCTGAACTTCGTAGATCAACCAGAGTTCGTTCCGCATCAGAGTGGTATGGCAACCCGGTTCTGGAAGTCATGTTACTGGACCATGATGAACCTACGAACTATGAGGAAGCGATGATGAGCCCAGATTCCGCAAAATGGCTAGAGGCCATGAAATCTGAGATGGGATCCATGTATGAGAACAAAGTGTGGACTTTGGTTGACTTGCCCGATGATCGGCAAGCCATCAAAAATAAATGGATCTTCAAGAGGAAGACTGACGCTGACGGTAATGTTACTGTTTACAAAGCTCGACTTGTTGCGAAAGTTTTTCAACAAGTTCAAGGAGTTGACTACGTTGAGACTTTCTCACCCGTAGCGATGCTTAAGTCTGTCCGAATCATGTTAGCAATTGCCGCATTTTATGAAATCTGGCAAATGGATAACAAAACTGCATTCTTTAATGGATTTATTAAAGAAGACTTGTATATGATGCAACTAGAAGGTTTTGTCAATCCTAAAGGTGCTAACAAAATGTGCAAGCTCCAGCGATCCATCTATGGACTGGTGCAAGCATCTCGGAGTTGGAATATACGCTTTGATAAGTTGATCAAAGCATATAGATTTATACAGACTTGCGGTGAATCCTGTATTTACAAGAAGTGAGTGGGAGCACTACAACCTTTCTGATAAGTATATGTGAATGACATATTGTCGATCGGAAATGATGTAGAATTTTCTGGAAAGCATAAAGGAGTGTTTGAAAGGAGTTTTTCAAAGAAAGACCTTGGTGAAGCTGCTTACATATTGGGCATCAAGATCTATAGAGATAGATCAAGACGCTTGATAAGACTTTCGATGAGTACATACCTTGATAAGATTTTGAAGTAGTTCAAAATGGATCAGTCAAAGAAGGAGTTCTTGCCTGACTTGTAAGGTGTGAAGTTGAGTAAGACTCAAAGCCAGACCACGGCAGCAAAATATAGAGAGAATGAAAGTCATTCCCTATGCCTCAGCCATAGGTTCTATAAAGTATGCCATGCTGTGTACCAAACATGTTGTGTACCTTGCCATGAGTTTGTCAAGGGGGTACAATAGTGATCCAGGAGTAGATCACTGTACAGCGGTCAAAATTATCCTTAGTAACTGGATGACTAAGGAAATGTTTCTCGATTATGGAGGTGATAAAGAGTTCGTCGTAAAGGGTTACGCCGATGCAAGCTTTGACACTAAATCCAGATGACTCTAAGTATCAATCTGGATGTGTATTGAAAGTGGGAGCAATTAGCTAGAGTAGCTCTATGCAGAGCATTGTAGACATAGAAATTTGCGAAATACATACGGACCTGAATGTGACAGACCTGTTGACTAAACTTCTCTCACAAGCAAAACATGATCACACCTTATTACTCTTGGGTATTAATCACATAGCGATGTGAACTAGATTATTGACTCTAGTAAACCCTTTGGGTGTTGGTCACATGGCGATGTGAACTATGGGTGTTATTCACATAACGATGTGAACTATCGGTATTAAATCACATGGCGATGTGAGCTAGATTATTGACTCTAGTGCAAGTGGGAGACTGAAGGAAATATGCCCTAGAGGCAATAATAAAGTTGTTATTTATATTTCCTTATATCATGATAAATGTTTATTATTCATGCTAGAATTGTATTAACCGGAAACTTAGTACATGTGTGAATACATAGACAAAACAGAGTGTCCTTAGTATGCCTCTACTAGACTAGCTCATTGATCAAAGATGGTTATGTTTCCTAACCATAGACATGAGTTGTCATTTGATCAACGGGATCACATCATTAGGAGAATGATGTGATGGACAAGACCCATCCGTTAGCATAGCACTATGATCGTTTAGTTTTACTGCTATTGCTTTCTTCATGACTTATACATGTTCCTATGACTATGAGATTATGCAACTCCCGAATACCGTAGGAACACCTTGTGTGCTATCAAACGTCACAACGTAACTGGGTGATCATAAAGATGCTCTACAGGTGTCTCCGAAAGTATTCGTGGTGTTGGCACAGATCAAGATTAGGATTTGTCACTCCGAGTGTCGGAGAGGTATCTCTGGGCCCTCTCGGTAACACACATCACAATAAGCCTTGCAAGCAAAAGATTAATGAGTTAGTCACGAGATAATGTGTTACGGAACGAGTAAAGAGACTTGCCGTTAACGAGATTGAACTAGGTATAGAGATACAGACGATCGAATCTCGGGCAAGTAACATACCGATGACAAAAGGAACAACGTATGTTGTTATGCGGTTTTGACCGATAAAAGATTTTCGTAGAATATGTAGGAGCCAATATGAACATCCAGGTTCCGCTATTGGTTATTGACCGGAGATGAGTCTCGGTCATGTCTACATAGTTCTCGAACCCGTAGGGTCCGCACGCTTAACGTTTGATGACGATCGGTATTATGAGTTTATGATTTTTGATGTACCGAAGGTAGTTCGGAGTCCCGGATGAGATCACGGACATGACGAGGAGTCTCGGAATGTCCGAGACATTAAGATTGATATATTGGACGACTATATTCGGACACCGGAAGTGTTCCGGAAAAGTTTCGGATTTAACGGGATTGCCGGAGGGGGTTACCGGAACCCCCTACGAAGGGGGATGGTCCATAGTGGGCCTTATGGAAAGGAGAGAGGCAGCCCATAGGGGCTGGCCGGCGCCCCACCTAGGGTTCCTAGTTGGACTAGGATTGGGGGGCGCCACCTCTCCTTCTTTTCCTTTCCCTCTCTTCCTTCTTTGGTAGTTCCTACTAGGAATAGGATTGCAATCCTATTCCTAGTAGGATTGCACCCTTGCCGCACCATAGGAAGGGCCGACCGGCCTCACCCTTGCTCCTTTATATACGGGGGCAGGGGGGCACCCAAAGACACACAAGTTGAATTGTTCCAGCCGTGTGCGGTGCCCCCCTCCACAGAAACACACCTCGGTCATACCGTCGCGGTGCTTAGGCGAAGCCCTACGCCGGTGAATACATCATATCCGTCACCACGCCGTCGTGCTGACGAAACTCTCCCGTGAAGCTCAACTGGATCAAGAGCTCGTGGGACGTCATCAAGCTGAACGTGTGCTGAACGCGGAGGTGCCGTACGTTCGGTGCTTGATCGGTTGAATCGCGAAGAAGTTCGACTACATCAACCGCGTCACTTGACGCTTCCGCTTCCGGTCTACGAGGGTACGTAGACACACTCTTCCCTCTCGTTGCTATGCATCTGGTAGATAGATCTTGCGTGATCGTAGGAAAATTTTTAAATACTACGTTCCCCAACACAACAACCCTCCACCACCATCACCCGTGGACAACCTGACACGTTTCTTAAGGTTGCAACCACCCGTGTTTGCTAGAAGCATCGAACCAATTGTGGCTGATGACTGGCTACGCAAGATTGGAAGGGATTTGACCACCGCCAATTGCTCGGATGCTGAGAAGGTGCGATTTGCCGCACACCAGTTGTCTGGACCAGCCGCAGCATGGTGGGAGAATTACATATCCACTTACCCCGTAGCCAATGTGACTTGGGATCAGTTTCAGCAAGCTTTTCGTACTGCCCATGTCTCAACTGGAGCCATGAGTATGAAGAAGCAGGAGTTTTCGCAATCTGCGCCAAGGAAATCGTACTGTGGCCCAGTACGTGGATGAGTTTAGTACCCTATCTCGTTATGCCCCAGATGATGTGGCCATAGATGCCAAGAAGCAGGAGAGATTCATGGAAGGGCTGAATGATGAGATGAGTGTACAGTTGATGGTGGCAACTTTCAATAATTACCAGGAGTTGGTTGACCACGCCCTAATGATTGAAAGGAAGCATCAGCAGATTGAGAGCCGCAAGAGGAAGTATGGGCAAGGAAAGTATAACTCTGGAGCTCAGCAGAAGCCTCGCTTTACCCCTAAAGCGGTAGGACAGTTTCAACATACCCATGGAGGAAGTAGCTCACACAACCACAATGGCACCAAGAATGGCAATGGTAATGGGAATGGGAATGGAGCCAATGGAAACCAGAACCGCCCTGCACCGTCCACACCCACCAAGAAGGATTTTAGCCATGTCACTTGTTACAAGTGTGGGAAGACTGGACATTATGCCAATGAATGCCCAGAAGCTAAGAATGGGAACGACAATGGAAGCGTCGGGAAGAAGCCCAACCCATTCAATAAAGGACAAGTGAACCACGTGACCGTGGAGGAGGTAGAAGAGCAACCAGATGCTGTTGTCGGTAAGTTTTTGGTTAAGACATTTACCACAATAGTTCTTTTCGATACTGGTGCATCGCATTCATATATTTCAAGGGGATTCGTAAATAGACATAGGATGTCCACCCGAGTTCTTAAGACCCCCATGTTAGTAAGTTCACCTGGAGCAGATTATATGGCACACCAAGGATGTTTTCAGACGCCATTGATCATAGGACGCCACACTTTCCCCTCTGAGCTAATAGTCCTGGAGTCGCAAGGATTGGATGTGATATTAGGTATGGATTGGCTATCGAAGTATGGAGGTAACATTGACTGTGCCAGTAAGTCTATTTTGCTCACCACCCCGGAGGGAAAAAGGATTAAGTATGTATCTAGGCATTCGCCTACAAGGACTCAAGTGCATTCTCTCACGGGACTTGTTCAGGAGGAAGTGCCAGTAGTAAAGGATTATCCGGATGTGTTTCCAGAGGAGTTACCTGGCATGCCACCGGATAGAGATATAGAATTTTTGATTGAACTTTTGCCAAGCACCGGGCCAATTTCTAAGAGACCATATAGGATGCCCGCAAAGGATTTGGAGGAAATTAAGAAGCAGATTAAGGAGTTACTGGATAAAGGATTCATACGCCCAAGTTCTTCACCTTGGGGTTCGCCAGGACTTCTAGTGGAGAAGAAGGATGGATCGTTAAGAATGGTTGTTGATTACCGAGGATTGAATGAAGTAACGATCAAGAACAAGTACCCACTGCCGATGATCAATGATCTGTTCGATAGATTGCAAGGAGCTAAGGTATTTTCCAAGATCAGTCTGCGATCAGGGTACCATTAATTGAAGATCCGAGAGCAAGACATACCTAAGACAGCCTTTACCACTAGGTATGGGTTGTACAAGTATACCGTTATGTTGTTTGGTCTGACGAACGCACCGGCATACTTTATGAACCTGATGAACAAAGTGTTTATGGAGTATTTGGATAAGTTCGTCGTAGTGTTCATAGATGATATATTGATCTTCTCGAAGGATGAAGAGGAGCATGAAGAGCATTTGCGATTGGTATTGGAGAAACTCAGAGAACATCAGTTATATGCCAAGTTTAGCAAATGTGAGTTTTGGTTGAAGGAAGTCGGATTCCTCGGACATGTTATATCCGGAGAAGGAATAGCAGTAGATCCCGCTAAGGTGGACACTGTGACCAATTGGGAAGCACCGACAACAGTTGAAGAGATCCGGAGTTTTCTTGGACTCGCAGGATACTACCGGAGATTTATCGATAATTTCTCGAAGATTGCAAAGCCAATGACGGAGTTGTTGAAGAACGACACCAAGTTCAGTTGGACCGAAGAATGTGTGACTAGTTTCCAGGAGTTGAAGAAAAGGTTGGTCTCATCCCCTGTGTTGATTCTGCCAGATCAACATAAGGATTATGAGGTGTACTACGACGCTTCACGTCGAGGACTTGGAGCAGTCCTTATGCAGGAAGGAAGAGTTGTTTAGTATGCTTCACGACAACTGAAACCTCATGAGATGAATTATGCCACCCACGATTTGGAGTTAGCAGCCGTAGTGCATGCATTGAAGACGTGGAGACATTTTCTTATTGGGAACCATTATGAAGTATATACGGATCACAAGAGTTTGAAGTATATATTCACTCAGAAGGAGCTGAATCTTAGGCAAAGGAGATGGCTGGAACTCATTAAGGATTATGACATGAGATTGCATTATCATCCCGGAAAGGCTAACGTAGTAGCTGATGCACTAAGCCGTAAGAGCCATGTCAATGCCCTAATGAAGGAGGAGTTTCCAAAGGAGTTAGCCGAGGACCTACGAGGACTACGCTTGGCGATAGTTCCGAGAGGTTATGTTGCAACATTAGAAATCCAGTCTACCCTGATGGATAAAATCAGAGAAGCTCAGAAAGCTGACAAGGAGGTTGTCGCTATAAAGGAGAGGATGAGCGAAGGAAAAGCTAAAGGATTTCGTGAGGATGAACACGACACCCTATGGTTTGAGGATAGAATCTATGTACCCAATGACACGGAGATCAGGAAGTTGATTCTACAAGAGGCCCATGATTCGCCATACTCGATTCACTCAGGAAGTACTAAGATGTATTTGGATTTGAAGGATATTTTCTGGTGGACCGGTATGAAGAAGGATATCGCGGAGTATGTAGCAGTTTGTGATGTATGTCAGAGAGTAAAAGCAGAACATCAGAAGCCAGCAGGATTGTTACAACCTATGCCAATACCCGAATGGAAGTGGGAGAAGCTTGGCATGGATTTTATCACCGGATTGCCCAGGACCAAAGCAGGATATGATTCAATCTGGGTAGTAGTAGACCGATTGACGAAGGTAGCCCACTTTATCCCTGTGAAAACCACATATACTAGTGCAAAGTTGGCAAAGATATACATGACCAGAATTGTATGTCTGCATGGAGTTCCGAGGAGCATCGTATCAGAAAGAGGAACCCAGTTTACCTCAAAGTTCTGGAATCAGTTACATGAAACTTTGGGTACCAGACTAGAGTTTAGCACCGCGTTCCACCCGCAGACAGATGGACAGACGGAGAGAGTCAGTCAGATTTTAGAGGATATGTTAAGATCCTGTGCATTAGATTATGGATCTAGTTGGGATGACAACTTGCCCTACGCAAAGTTCTCATACAATAACAGTTACCAGGCCAGTTTGAAGATGGCATCGTTCGAGGCATTGTATGGAAGGAGATGCCGAACACCGTTGTCGTGGGATGAAGTTGGAGACCGACAGTTGTTTGGACCAGACTTAATCAAAGAGTCTGAGGAGAAGGTTAAGTTGATTCGAGATAGACTGAAGGTAGCTCAGTCCAGGCAGAAGAGTTATGCCGACTCGAAGCGTAAGGAGATAACCTATGAGATCGGAGATAGAGCGTAGTTGAGAGTATCGCCGCTGCGAGGAGTTAAACGTTTCGGAGTTAAAGGGAAGTTAGCCCCGAGATTTGTGGGACCTTCCCGTGTTTTAGAACGCATGGGAGAGGTTGCCTACAAGTTGGAATTGCCCGAAGGATTGTCAGGAGTGCACGACGTGTTTCACGTTTCGCAGCTTAAGAAGTGCCACGCGGAGATGGCCGATATACCGCTTAGAGACACAGTACCCCTGGAAGAAATTCAGTTGGACAGTGACCTGACCTACGAGGAGAAGCCTGTTAAGATTCTCGAATTTTCGAGAAGAGTTACTCGCAGTAAGGTTATCAAGTTTTGCAAAGTTCAGTGCAGTCACCACACCGAGGAAGAAGCCACCTGGGAGCGAGAAGATGATCTACGCACGGACCACCCACACCTGTTCTCTAGCCAAGTCGAATCACGAGGAGAATCTCAATTTGGAATGTTATACATAGATCATATTTGCGTTTCATGTTTTTGCATTTTTGTTTGTGGCGTTCCTCGAAATTCTAAGCAACTCAAGGACCTACGGAGAGAGTTGGGAATTTTACCGTTTTCGTATTTGAGTTCGCTCGAATACCGGTACGAGGACAGTGTGATTCTAATTATTTTTCTCTCCTAAAAATATTTCTAAATACAAAATATGAGCGGAGATAATATGACTTCTCCAAAATAACAGAAATATTGGAGGAAAAATGTTAAAATCACTTTTGGTATTTTTCTGGATTTATTTGCGGATTTATTTGCATAGGAAAATTACGCATTTTTCAAAAGTGCATTTAGGTTCGGGAAAAATGTTCACTTTGTCCTAAATATTATTAGAGGATGGTGAAAATTTATTTCGGGATTTTTGGAGTCCGTTTGGTATTTCTTTTGTTAGTTTTTCTGCACCGGGACTCTTTTAGAGAAAAAAAAATAGGAAACCGACCTAGTCTTGTATAGGACCAGGAGACTGGGCTTTATAAGCCGCAGCCCCGCCGGTCCAAAGCCTCGCCTCGCCCCGCAGCCCGCCCGAAACCCTAGCCGCCTCCGCCGCCAAAACCCGCCGCCGCTGCCGCCTCCCGCGCCGCGCCGCCCCGCCGCCAGCCCGCCGCCGCGCCACTCCGCCGCCAGCCCGCCGCCGCGCCACCGCCTCGGAGCCCGCCGCCGCGCCGCCGCCCGCCGCAGGAGCCCCGCCGCCTCGCCTGCCGGAATCCCGCCGGAGTTGTTAGAGGAGAGGTAGTTTTTTTTTTCGTTTAACCGTTCGGTTTAGAAATAAACCCGTAGATTCATTTTTTTATAGATAGATCGGTTCGGTTTTTTTTTTTGGTTTAGCTATTTAGCGGACGTTCATCGGTACGTTCGTTTTAACGAAAGGTTTTCGTTAGTTAACCGCAGACAGCGAACGTTCATTCGTTAGCCTGTTCGTCGTTTTTCTATTTCGGGGTATTTATCCGCGATTATTCCGATCGCGATTTCTGCCCTGATCTTGTTTTTCGTTTTTCTTTTCGCTCGAGAGTCGGAATCAGGCGATTCAAAATCCCAGATCTTCGTCTCGAAGCCCTCTTTACGTTAGATCAACTTGAACAAAGTTTTGGCTACTGTAAAATTTGACTTTAGACCAACTAGTAATTCGGAACTCGTTTCTTTCGCAGTTTGAGTTTCATTGCTTCTTTGGAGTTGATTCTTTTTGCAAACCGGAGTTCTTAAGTTAAACTTTCTGGTTAGATCTCTTATTTGAGTTTTACCCGTGCATTAGTTAAGTACTTATTTTATGCTTGTTTGTTTGATTGCGATAGAGTACCCGGAGTGCGCCGCTTGCTACTTTGAGTCTCTAGGTTTTGCGGATCATCAGCAAGGCAAGTAACACTTTGATCATGCTTTCCAATTACCCAGTTTTCATTGCATTAGTCAAACCCGCACACATTGCATGAGTAGGATTAATTAATTTGTGGGATTTGGGAAGTAGTTTGAGGTAGTAACTATTACCTGCGTTACATTCAAACCTTTGGGAGTTACTTCTATGTTTGCTGATAGGACATGCTATGCTCGTAGACGTGGATTGGGTGAGTGAAATCCATGACAGATGTGAGTTGTTAATTAATGGTTCAACTTAAGGTGGCAACATTAATACACATCTGGGTGGATTGAGGCATCTGGGTATTCTAGGATTGCCTGTTTTTATTTTGGACCGCCACCCAGGCTCAAAGGGGTCATGAGATTTTTCATACTAGAAACTTCCGTGTGCAGCCACATGCCAATATGGGCTTTGGCATAGTTGAGTAAGTTGTGGGAAACCTTTCCATGATGGGCTAGCAGATGTAGTTGGGTTTTGTAGGTGTATCGGCCTATCTATCTGGTTAAGGGGACCTCTTCGGAAAGACTGTGTCTCGGTCATCCGTTTCTCAAACACCATGCAGTGCGAGAAACCAAACGGAGGCGATCGAGTCTTGTGGGGAAAAGTGCGCAAACCTCTGCAGAGTGTACAAACTGATCATGATTAGCCGTGTCCCCGGTTATGGACGTCTTGAGTATCTAGTACTTGGATTATCATGTGAATCTCATCATGTTACTCTAATTTAATTTTGTTGGGTTTAATGATTACTTTTAATTGGGGTTGAGAGGATGTCTATCTTTTCAACGATGTTTCAACTACCATGATAGTTAAATTAAAATGCATTCCTTTGAAGTAGGAAAAATGGCTTTACGCAAAAACTTAACCATAGAGCTTTCCACCAGCCATATTGCATATAGTATAGTTTTACCTTCATTGCATCTCTTGTGTTACCTTGCCAGCATATTCCATATGCTGACCCGTTTTTCGGGCTGCAACGTTTCATGTTGCAGACTTTTCAGACGATGAGTAAGATGCCCCTTTAGATCGTGGTTCTATACTGAGTGATGCCACTGGAGTTGATGGACTCACTTATCTTCCAAGCCTTCCGCTGTTATCGTGTTAGATGGCCTTCAGCCATATTATTTGTAATAAATTCATCGTTGGACTATCGATGTAATAAGTGTGTGATTGCTACTCTGTTATAAATCCTTCAAGTACTGTGCGTGTCAGCATTACTGATCCAGGGATGACACCGATGCACAGAGATCAGACTGTTTGAGGTCTGGTCGCTACATTATAGACGTATGCAAAAACTGCAGATTACTACAGACTGTTCTGTTTTTGACAGATTCTGTTTTTCGTGTGTTGTTTGCTCATTTCAATGCATCTATGAGTAGTATTGGGAAGTATGAATCATAGAGAAGTTGGAATACAGTAGGTTTAACACCAATATAAACAAATAATGAATTCATTGCAATACCTTTGAGTAGTGGTTTGTTTTCTTATACTAACGGAGCTCACAAGATTTTTGTCTAAGTTTTGTGTTGTGAAGTTTTCAAGTTTTGAGTATTGCTTTGATGGACTATGGAAGAAAGAGTGGCAAGAGCCTAAGATTGGGGATGCCCCGGGAAGGCATCCCCTCTTTCGTCCTCATCTATCGGTAACTATACTCGGAGCTATATTTTTATTCACCACATGATATGTGTTTTACTTGGAGCGTCATGTATCATTTGAGTCTTTGCTTGTTAGTTTGCCACAATTATCCTTGCTGGACACACCTATTTGAGAGAGTTAAATATGGCCTAGGAATTGATAGAACACTCTATGTGCTTCACTTATATCTTTTGAGTTGAATAGTTTTTGCTCTAGTGCTTCACTTATATCTTTTAGAGCACGGTGGTGATTATATTTTGTAGAAATTGTTGATCTCTCATGCTTCACTTATATCCTTTTGAGAGTCTATTAAAACAGCATGGTAATGTGCTTTGGCTATAAAACTAGCCTTCACATGATAGACATCCAAGATCAATGTAGTAAAAACTTTCACACTAAGTGCGTTGAATATGATGAGAAGTTGGATGCTTGATAATTGTTTTGAGATATGAGGATAGTGATATTAGAGTCTTGCTAGTGGAGTTATTATGAAATTGATAAATGCTTGTGTTAAAGTTAGTGACTCCCGTAGCATGCACGATGATGAACTGCTATGTGACGAAGTTAGAGCATGAGGTATTTGTAGAGTGTCATCCTTTGTGTGGAGGTCGGGGGTGCGCGATGGTTAACTCCTACCAACCTACCCCCTAGGATCATGCGTTAATTGCTTTGTTTTGATGACTCGTAAATTTTTGCAATAAGTATATGAGTGCTTATGACTAATGTTGAGACCATGGATATTACGCGCTCTCACCCTTCTACCATTGCTAGCCTCTCTTGTACCGCACAACTTTCGCCGGTACCATACACCCACTATATATCCTTCCTCAAAACAGCCACCATATATTTTCCTCAAAACAGCCACCATACCTACCTATCATGGCATTTCCATAGCCATTCCAAGATATATTACCATGCAACTTTCCACCGTTCCGTTCATATGACACGCTTCATATTGTCATATTGCAATGCATGATCATGTAGTTGACATCGTATTTGTGGCAAAGCCACCATGCATAATTTTTCATACATGTCACTCTTGATTCATTGCATATCCCGGTACACCGCCGGAGGCATTCATATAGAGTCATACTTGTTTTAGTATCGAGTTGTAATTCAATATAAGTGTGATGATCATCATTATTAGAGCATTGTCCCATGTGAGGAAAGGCCAATAAAAAAAGGGAGATGGCCCAAAAAATAGAGAGGGTCTAAATAAAAAAAAGAATGCCCCTCCAAAAAAATGAGAGAAAAGAGAGAAGGGACAATTGCTACTATCTTTTTCCACACTTGTGCTTCAAAGTAGAACCATGTTCTTCATGATAGAGAGTCTCATGTTTAGTCACTTTCATATACTAGTGGGAATTTTCATTATAGAACTTGGCTTGTATATTCCAACGATGGGCTTCCTCAAATGCCCTAGGTTTTCGTGAGCAAGCAAGTTGGATGCACACCCACTAGTTTCTTTTGTTGAGCTTTCATACATATTTAGCTCTAGTGCATCCATTGCATGGCAATCCCTACTCACTCACATTGATATCTATTGATGGGCAACTCCATAGCCCGTTGATACGCCTAGTTGATGTGAGACTATCTCCCTCCATTTTGTCTTCTCCACAACCACCTCTCTATTCCACATAGTGCTATGTCCATGGCTCACGCTCATGTATTGCGTGACAGTTGAAAGGTTTGAAAGAATAGAGTATGAAAACACGTGCTTGGCTAAAATCGGGGTTGTGCATGGTATGAATATTTTGTGTGATGAAGAGGGAGCATAGCCAGACTATATGATTTTGTAGGGATAACTTTCTTTAGCCATAGTATTTTGAGAAGACATGATTGCTTTGTTAGTATGCTTGAAGTATTATTATTTCTTATGTCAATATAGACTTTTGTCTTGAATCTTTCAGATCTGAACATTCATGCCACAATTAAGAGAATTACATTGAAAAACTATATTGGTTAGCATTCCACATCAGAAATTCTGTTTTTATCATTTACCTACTCGAGGAGGAGCAGGAATTAAGCTTGGGGATGCTTGATACGTGTCCAACGTATCTATAATTTTTTATTGTTCCATGCTATTATTTATGATGTTTTGGATGTTTATTGGGCTTTGTTATACACTTTTATATTATTTTTGGGACTAACCTACTAACCCAAAGGCCCAGTCCAGATTGCTCGTTTTTTTGCCTGTTTTAGGGTTTTACAGAAAAGGAATATCAAACGGAGTCCAAACGGAATGAAACCTTCGGGAGAGATATTTTTGGAGCAAAATACGCACGGGAGACTTGAGAACCACGGAGTAGGGCTGACGTGGCGTCCACGAGGGTGGGGGCGCACCCCCTGCCTCGTGGGCACCCCGTCTGGCCCCCGGTGCCCTCCTTCCTCCTATATATACCTACGTACCCAGAAACTATCAGAACAATAGAGAAAACCCTAGTTCCACCGCCGCAACCTTCTGTTCCCGTGAGATCCCTGTTGGGGAACGTAGTATTTTAAAATTTTCCTACGATCACGCAAGATCTATCTACCAGATGCATAGCAACGAGAGGGAAGAGTGTGTCTACGTACCCTCGTAGACCGGGAGCGGAAGCGTCAAGTGACGCGGTTGATGTTGTCGAACTTCTTCGTGATCCAACCGATCAAGCACCGAACGTACGACACCTCCGCGTTCAGCACACGTTCAGCTTGATGACGTCCCACGAGCTCTTGATCCAGTTGAGCTTCACGGGAGAGTTTCGTCAGCACGACGGCGTGGTGACGGATATGATGTGTTCACCGGCGCAGGGCTTCGCCTAAGCTCCGCGACGGTATGACCGAGGTGTGATTCTGTGGAGGGGGGCACCGCACACGGCTAAAACAATTCAACTTATGTGTCTTTGGGTGCCCCCTTGCCCTCGTATATAAAGGAGCAAGGGAGGGAGGCCGGCCGGCCCTTCCTGGTGCGGCTAGGAGTGGACTCCTACTAGGAATAGGATTGCAATCCTATTCCTAGTAGGATTCACCAAAAGAAGGAAGGGGGAAAGGAATAGGAGAGGTGGCGCCCCCCCCCCCCCCAATCCTAGTCCAACTAGGAACCCTAGGTGGGGGCGCCGGCCAGCCCTATGGGCTGCCTCTCTCTTTCCCTTTAGGCCCACTATGGACCATCCCCTCTCGTAGGGGGTTCCGGTAACCCCCTCCGGCATTCCCGATAAATCCGAAACTTTTCCGGAACACTTCCGGTGTCCGAATATAGTCGTCCAATATATCAATCTTTATGTCTCGGACATTCCGAGACTCCTCGTCATGTCCGTGATCTCATCCGGGACTCCGAACTACCTTCATTACATCAATACTCATAAACTCATAATACCGATCGTCATCAAACGTTAAGCGTGCGGACCCTACGGGTTCGAGAACTATGTAGACATGACCGAGACTTATCTCCGGTCAATAACCAATAGCGGAACCTGGATGTTCATATTGGCTCCTACATATTCTACGAAGATCTTTTATCGGTCAGAACCGCATAACAACATACGTTGTTCCTTTTGTCAAACGGTATGTTACTTGCCCGAGATTCGATCGTCGGTATCTCTATACCTAGTTCAATCTCGTTACCGGCAAGTCTCTTTACTCGTTCTGTAACACATCATCTCGTGACTAACTCATTAGTCTTTTGCTTGCAAGGCTTATTGTGATGTGTGTTACCGAGAGGGCCCAGAGATACCTCTCCGACACTCGGAGTGACAAATCCTAATCTTGATCTATGCCAACACCACGAATACTTTCGGAGACACCTGTAGAGCATCCTTATGATCACCCAGTTACGTTGTGACGTTTGATAGCACACAAGGTGTTCCTACGGTATTCGGGAGTTGCATAATCTCATAGTCATAGGAACATGTATAAGTCATGAAGAAAGCAATAGCAGTAAAACTAAACGATCATAGTGCTATGCTAACGGATGGGTCTTGTCCATCACATCATTCTCCTAATGATGTGATCCCGTTGATCAAATGACAACTCATGTCTATGGTTAGGAAACATAACCATCTTTGATCAATGAGCTAGTCTAGTAGAGGCATACTAGGGACACTCTATTTTGTCTATGTATTCACACATGTACTAAGTTTCCGGTTAATACAATTCTAGCATGAACATTAAACATTTATCATGATATAAGGAAATATAAATAACAACTTTATTATTACCTCTAGGGCATATTTCCTTCACACACATACATTCATGAAAACATAATAGGTTCAGATCTGAAATCATGGCACTCGGGCCCTAGTGGCAAGCATTAAGCATGGCAAAGTCGTAGCAACATCAATCTTAGAACATAGTGGATACTAGGGATCAAACCCTAACAAAACTAACTCAATTACATGGTAAATTTCATCCAACCCATCACCGTCCAGCAAGCCTACGATGGAATTACTCATGCACGGCGGTGAGCATCATGGAATTGGTAATGGAGGAAGGTTGATGATGACGATGGCGACGATCTCCACTCTCCGAAGCCCCGAACGGACTCCAGATCAGCCCTCCCGAGAGAGATTAGGGCTTGGCGGCGGCTCCGTATCGTAAAACGCGATAATTCTTCGTCTCTGATTTTTTTTCTCCCCGAAAGTGAATATATGGAGTCCGGGGGTACGTCGGTGGAGCATCAGGGGGCCCACGAGGCAGGGGGCGCGCCCAGGGGGAGGGAGCACACCCCCACCCCTCGTGGACAGGGTGTGGGCCCCCTGACGTGGATCTTTCCGCAAATATTTTTAATATTTTCCAAAATAATTCTCCATGGATTTTCAGGGCATTCCGAGAACTTTTTATTTCTGCACAAAAACAACACCATGGCAATTCTACTGAAAACAGCGTTGGTCCGGGTTAGTTCCATTCAAATCATGCAAGTTAGAGTCCAAAACAAGGGCAAAAGTGTTTGGAAAAGTAGATACGTTGGAGACGTATCACATGCACGTATGGTAACTGTTGTGTGACAAATTTGAAGCATGAGGTATTTCATTGAGTGTCATCCTTTGTGTGGAGGTTGGGATCGCGCGATGGTTAACTCCTACCAACCCTTCCCCTAGGAGCATGCGTGTAGTACTTTGTTTTGATGACTTGTAGTTTTTTGCAATAAGTATGTGAGTTCTTTTTGACTAATGTTGAGTCCATGGATTATACGCACTCTCACCCTTTCACCATTGCTAGCCTCTCTTGTACCGCGCAACTTTCGCCGTGTTGGGGAACGTAGTATTTTTAAAATTTTCCTACGATCACGCAAGATCTATCTACCAGATGCATAGCAACGAGAGGGAAGAGTGTGTCTACGTACCCTCGTAGACCGGGAGCGGAAGCGTCAAGTGACGCGGTTGATGTTGTCGAACTTCTTCGCGATCCAACCGATCAAGCACCGAACGTACGGCACCTCCGCGTTCAGCACACGTTCAGCTTGATGACGTCCCACGAGCTCTTGATCCAGTTGAGCTTCACGGGAGAGTTTCGTCAGCACGACGGCGTGGTGACGGATATGATGTGTTCACCGGCGCAGGGCTTCGCCTAAGCTCCGCGACGGTATGACTGAGGTGTGATTCTGTGGAGGGGGCACCGCACACGGCTAAAACAATTCAACTTGTGTGTCTTTGGGTGCCCCCCTGCCCCCGTATATAAAGGAGCAAGGGAGGGAGGCCGGCCGGCCCTTCCTGGTGCGGCTAGGGAGTGGACTCCTACTAGGAATAGGATTGCAATCCTATTCCTAGTAGGATTCACCAAAAGAAGGAAGAGGGAAAGGAATAGGAGAGGTGGCGCCCCCCCCCCCCCCAATCCTAGTCCAACTAGGAACCCTAGGCGGGGGCGCCGGCCAGCCCTATGGGCTGCCTCTCTCTTTCCCTTTAGGCCCACTATGGACCATCCCCTCTCGTAGGGGGTTCCGGTAACCCCCTCCGGCATTCCCGATAAATCCGAAACTTTTCCGGAACACTTCCGGTGTCCGAATATAGTCGTCCAATATATCAATCTTTATGTCTCGGACATTCCGAGACTCCTCGTCATGTCCGTGATCTCATCCGGGACTCCGAACTACCTTCGGTACATCAATACTCATAAACTCATAATACCGATCGTCATCAAACGTTAAGCGTGCGGACCCTACGGGTTCGAGAACTATGTAGACATGACCGAGACTCATCTCTGGTCAATAACCAATAGCAGAACCTGGATGTTCATATTGGCTCCTACATATTCTACGAAGATCTTTTATCGGTCAGAACCGCATAACAACATACGTTGTTCCTTTTGTCAAACGGTATGTTACTTGCCCAAGATTCGATCGTCGGTATCTCTATACCTAGTTCAATCTCGTTACCGGCAAGTCTCTTTACTCGTTCCGTAACACATCATCTCGTGACTAACTCATTAGTCTTTTGCTTGCAAGGCTTATTGTGATGTGTGTTACCGAGAGGGCCCAGAGATACCTCTCCGACACTCGGAGTGACAAATCCTAATCTTGATATATGCCAACACCACGAATACTTTCGGAGACACCTGTAGAGCATCTTTATGATCACCCAGTTACGTTGTGACGTTTGATAGCACACAAGGTGTTCCTACGATATTCGGGAGTTGCATAATCTCATAGTCATAGGAACATGTATAAGTCATGAAGAAAGCAATAGCAGTAAAACTAAACGATCATAGTGCTATGCTAACGGATGGGTCTTGTCCATCACATCATTCTCCTAATGATGTGATCCCGTTGACCAAATGACAACTCATGTCTATGGCTAGGAAACATAACCATCTTTGATCAATGAGCTAGTCTAGTAGAGGCATACTAGGGACATATTGTTTTGTCTATGTATCCACACATGTACTAAGTTTCCGGTTAATACAATTCTAGCATGAATAAAAGACATTTATCATGATATAAGGAAATATAAATAACAACTTTATTATTGCCTCTAGGGCATATTTCCTTCAGTCTCCCACTTGCACTAGAGTCAATAATCTAGCTCACATCGCCATGTGATTTAATACCGATAGTTCACATCGTTATGTGAATAACACCCATAGTTCACATCGCCATGTGACCAACACCCAAAGGGTTTACTAGAGTCAATAATCTAGTTCACATCGCTATGTGATTAATACCCAAGAGTAATAAGGTGTGATCATGTTTTGCTTGTGAGAGAAGTTTAGTCGACAGGTCTGTCACATTCAGATCCGTATGTATTTAGCAAATTTCTATGTATACAATGCTCTGCATAGAGCTACTCTAGCTAATTGCTCCCACTTTCAATACGCATCCAGATTGATACTTAGAGTCATCTGGATTTAGTGTCAAAGCTTGCATCGGCGTAACCCTTTACGACGAACTCTTTATCACCTCCATAATCGAGAAACATTTCCTTAGTCATCCAGTTACTAAGGATAATTTTGACCGCTGTACAGTGATCCACTCCCGGATTACTTTGGTACCTCCCTGCTAGACTTATAGCAAGGCACACATCAGGTCTGGTACACAGCATTGCATACATGATAGATCCTATGGCTGAGGCATAGGGAATGACTTTCATTTTCTCTCTATCTTCTGCAGTGGTCGGGCATTGAGTCTTACTCAACTTCATACCTTGTAAAACAGGCAAGAACCCTTTCTTTGACTGATCCATTTTGAACTTCTTCAAAATCTTATCAAGGTATGTGCTTTGTGAAAGTCCAATTAAGCGTCTTGATCTATCTCTATAGATTTTGATGCCTAATATGTAAGCAGCTTTACCAAGGTCTTTCTTTGAAAAATTCCTTTCAAATACTCCTTTATGCTTTCCAGAAAATTCAACATCATTTCCGATCGACAATATGTCATTCACATATACTTATCAGAAAGGTTGTAGTGCTCCCACTCACTTATTGTAAATACAGGCTTCACCGTAATTCTGTATAAATCTATATGCTTTGATCAACTTATCAAAGCGTATATTCCAACTCCGAGATGCTTGCACCACTCCATAGATGGATCGCTGGAGCTTGCACAATTTGCTAGCACCTTTAGGATTGACAAAACCTTCTGGTTGCATCATATACAACTCTTCTTTAATAATTCCATTAAAGAACGCAGTTTCGTTATCCATTTGCCAGATTTCATAAAATGTGGCAATTGCTAACATGATTCGGACAGACTTAAGCATCGCTACAGGTGAGAAAGTCTCATCATAGTCAACTCTTTGAACTTGTCGAAAACCTTTCGCAACAAGTCGAGCTTTGTAAACAGTAATATTACCGTCTGCGTCGGTCTTCCTCTTGAAGATCCATTTATTTTCGATGGCTTGCCAATCATCGGGCAAGTCAACCAAAGTCCACACTTTGTTCTCATACATGGATCCCATCTCAGATTTCATGGCTTCAAGCCATTTTGTGGAATCTGGGCTCATCATCGCTTCCTCATAGTTCGTAGGTTCATCATGGTCTAGTAACATGATTTCCAGAACTGGGTTGCCGTACCACTCTGGTGCGGAACGTACTCTGGTTGATCTACGACGTTCAGCAGAAACTTGATCCGAAGTTTCATGATCATTATCATTAACTTCCTCACTAATTGGTGTAGGAATCACTGGAACAATTTCCTGTGATGTACTACTTTCCAATCCGGGAGAAGGCACAATTACCTCATCAAGTTCTACTTTCCTCCCACTCACTTCTTTCGAGAGAAACTCCTTCTCTAGAAAGGATCCATTTTTAGCAACGAATATCTTGCCTTCGGATCTGTGATAGAAGGTGTACCCAATAGTCTCTTTTGGGTATCCTATGAAGATTTACTTCTCCGGTTTGGGTTCGAGCTTATCATGTTGAAATTATTTCACATAAGCATCGCAGTCCCAAACTTTAAGAAACAACAACTTTGGTTTCTTGCCAAACCACAGTTCTTAAGGCGTTGTCTCATCGGATTCAGATGAGGCCCTTATTTAACGTGAATGCAGCTGTCTCTAATGCATGACCCAAAACGATAGTGGTAAATCGGTAAGAGACATCATAGATCGCACCATATCCAATAAAGTACGGTTACGACGTTCGGACACACCATTATGCTGTGGTGTTCCGGGTGGCGTGAGCTGTGAAACTATTCCACATTGTTTCAAATGAAGACCAAACTCGTAACTCAAATATTCTCCTCCACGATCAGATCGTAGAAACTTTATTTTCTTGTTACGATGATTCTCTACTTCACTCTAAAATTCTTTGAACTTTTCAAATGTTTCAGACTTGTGCTTTATTAAGTAGATATACCCATATCTGCTCAAATCATCAGTGAAGGTCAGAAAATAACGATACCCGCCGCGAGCTTCAACACTCATTGGTCCGCATACATCAGTATGTATGATTTCCAACAAATATGTTGCTCGCTCCATAGTTCCGGAGAACGGAGTTTTAGTCATCTTGCCCATGAGGCATGGTTCGCAAGCACCAAGTGATTCATAATCAAGTGATTCCAAAAGTCCATCATTATGGAGTTTCTTCATGCGTTTTACACCAATATGACTTAAACGGCAGTGCCACAAATAAGTTGCACTATCATTATTAACCTTGCATCTTTTGGCTTCAATATTATGAATATGTGTATCACACGATCGAGATCCAACAAACTATTTTCATTGGGTGTATGACCATAGAAGGTTTTATTCATGTAAACAGAACAACAATTATTCTCTAACTTACATGAATAACTGTATTGCAATAAACATGATCAAATCACATTCATGCTCAACACAAACACCAAATAACAGTTATTTAGGTTCAACACTAATCCCGAAAGTATAGGGAGTGTGCGATGATGATCATATCAATCTTGGAACTGCTTCCAATACACATCGTCACTTCATCCTTTAACTAGTTTATGTTCATTATGCAACTCCCACTTCGAGTTACTACTCTTTAGCAACTGAACCAATATCAAATACCGAGGGGTTGCTATGAACACTAGTAAAATACACATTAATAATCTGTATATCAAATATACCTTTGTTCACTTTGCCATCCTTCTTATCCGCCAAATATCTAGGGGCAGTTCCGCTTCCAGTGTCCAGTCCCCTTGCAGTAGAAGCACTCAGTTTCAGGCTTGGCTCCAGATTTGGGTTTCTTCGTGGAAGTAGCAACTGACTTGCTATTCTTTTTGAAGTTCCCTTTCTTTCCCTTGCCCTTTTTCTTGAAACTAGTGGTCTTGTTAACCATCAACACTTGATGTTCTTTCTTGATTTCTACCTTCGCTGATTTCAGCATTGCGAAGAGCTCGGGAATTACCTTCGTCATCCCTTGCATATTATAGTTCATCACGAAGTTCTACTAACTTGGTGATAGTGACTAGAGAACTTTATCAATTACTATCTTATCTGGAAGATTAACTCCCACTTGATTAAAGTAATTGTAGTACCCAGACAATCTGAGCACATGCTCACTGGTTGAGCTATTCTCCTCCATCTTGTAGGCAAAGTACTGTCAGAGGTCTTATACCTCTCGACACGGGCATGAGTATGAAATACTAATTTCAACTCTTGGAACATCTTATATGCTCCGTGGCGTTCAAAACGTTTTTGAAGTCCCGGTTATAAGCCGTAAAGCATGGTGCACTAAACTATCAAGTAGTCATCATACTGAGCTTTTGTCAAAACGTTCATAACGTCTACATCTGCTCCTGCAATAGGTCTGTCACCTAGCGGTGCATCAAGGACATATTTCTTTGTGCAGCAATGAGGATAATCCTCAGATCACGGAACAATTCCGCATCATTGCTACTAAAATCTTTCAACTTGGTTTTCTCTAGGAACATATGAAAAATAAACGGGGAGCAACATCGCGAGCTATTGATCTACAACATAGATATGCTAATACTACCAGGACTAAGTTCATGATAAATTAAAGTTCAATTAATCATATTACTTAAGAACTCCCACTTAGATAGACATCCCTCCGGTCATCTAAATGATCACGTGATCCAAATCAACTAAACCATGTCCGATCATCACGTGAGATGGAGTAGTTTCAATGGTGAACATCTTATGTTGATCATATCTACTATATGATTCACGCTCGACCTTTCGGTCTCCAGTGTTCCGAGGCCATATCTGTATATGCTAGGCTCGTCAAGTTTAACCCGAGTATTCTGCGTGTGCAAAACTGGCTTACACCCGTTGTATTTGAACGTAGAGCTTATCACACCCGATCATCACGTGGTGTCTCGGCACGACGAACTTTCGCAACGGTGCATACTCAGGGAGAACACTTATACCTTGAAATTTAGTAAGGGATCATCTTATAATGCTACCGTCGTTCTAAGCAAAATAAGAAGCATAATAAGATAAACATCACATGCAATCAAAATATGTGACATGATATGGCCATCATCATTTTGTGCTTTTGATCTCCATCTCCAAAGCACCGTCATGATCACCCTCGCAAAACATGATCATCTCATACAAAAACCGTATAACTCATCATGTCTTGACCATATCACATCACAACATGCCCTGCAAAAACAAGTTAGACGTCCTCTACTTTGTTGTTGCAAGTTTTACGTGGCTGCTACGGGCTTAGCAAGAACCGTTCTTACCTACGCATACAAAACCACAACGATGTTTCGTCAAGTATGTGCTGTTTTAACCTTCACAAGGACCGGGCGTAGCCACACTTGATTCAGCTAAAGTGAGAGAGACAGACACCCGCCAGTCACCTTTAAGCAACGAGTGCTCGTAACGGTGAAACCAGTCTCGCGTAAGCGTACGCGTAATGTCGGTCCGGGCCGCTTCATCTCACAATACCGCCGAAGCAAAGTATGACATGCTGGTAAGCAGTATGACTAGTATCGCCCACAATCTCATTGTGTTCTACTCGTGCATATCATCTACGCATAGACCTGGCTCATGATGCCACTGTTGGGGAACGTAGTATTTTAAAATTTTCCTACGATCACGCAAGATCTATCTACCAGATGCATAGCAACGAGAGGGAAGAGTGTGTCTACGTACCCTCGTAGACCGGGAGCGGAAGCGTCAAGTGACGCGGTTGATGTTGTCGAACTTCTTCGCGATCCAACCGATCAAGCACCGAACGTACGGCACCTCCGCGTTCAGCACACGTTCAGCTTGATGACGTCCCACGAGCTCTTGATCCAGTTGAGCTTCACGGGAGAGTTTCGTCAGCACGACGGCGTGGTGACGGATATGATGTGTTCACCGGCGCAGGGCTTCGCCTAAGCTCCGCGACGGTATGACCGAGGTGTGATTCTGTGGAGGGGGGCACCGCACACGGCTAAAACAATTCAACTTGTGTGTCTTTGGGTGCCCCCTTGCCCCGTATATAAAGGAGCAAGGGAGGGAGGCCGGCCGGCCCTTCCTGGTGCGGCTAGGAGTGGACTCCTACTAGGAATAGGATTGCAATCCTATTCCTAGTAGGATTCACCAAAAGAAGGAAGGGGGAAAGGAATAGGAGAGGTGGCGCCCCCCCCCCCCCCAATCCTAGTCCAACTAGGAACCCTAGGTGGGGGCGCCGGCCAGCCCTATGGGCTGCCTCTCTCTTTCCCTTTAGGCCCACTATGGACCATCCCCTCTCGTAGGGGGTTCCGGTAACCCCCTCCGGCATTCCCGATAAATCCGAAACTTTTCCGGAACACTTCCGGTGTCCGAATATAGTCGTCCAATATATCAATCTTTATGTCTCGGACATTCCGAGACTCCTCGTCATGTCCGTGATCTCATCCAGGACTCCGAACTACCTTCGGTACATCAATACTCATAAACTCATAATACCGATCGTCATCAAACGTTAAGCGTGCGGACCCTACGGGTTCGAGAACTATGTAGACATGACCGAAACTCATCTCTGGTCAATAACCAATAGCGGAACCTGGATGTTCATATTGCCTCCTACATATTCTACGAAGATCTTTTATCGGTCAGAACCGCATAACAACATACGTTGTTCCTTTTGTCAAACGGTATGTTACTTGCCCGAGATTCGATCGTCGGTATCTCTATACCTAGTTCAATCTCGTTACCGGCAAGTCTCTTTACTCGTTCCGTAACACATCATCTCGTGACTAACTCATTAGTCTTTTGCTTGCAAGGCTTATTGTGATGTGTGTTACCGAGAGGGCCCAGAGATACCTCTCCGACACTCGGAGTGACAAATCCTAATCTTGATCTATGCCAACACCACGAATACTTTCGGAGACACCTGTAGAGCATCTTTATGATCACCCAGTTACGTTGTGACGTTTGATAGCACACAAGGTGTTCCTACGATATTCGGGAGTTGCATAATCTCATAGTCATAGGAACTTGTATAAGTCATGAAGAAAGCAATAGCAGTAAAACTAAACGATCATAGTGCTATGCTAACGGATGGGTCTTGTCCATCACATCATTCTCCTAATGATGTGATCCCGTTGACCAAATGACAACTCATGTCTATGGCTAGGAAACATAACCATCTTTGATCAATGAGCTAGTCTAGTAGAGGCATACTAGGGACATATTGTTTTGTCTATGTATCCACACATGTACTAAGTTTCCGGTTAATACAATTCTAGCATGAATAAAAGACATTTATCATGATATAAGGAAATATAAATAACAACTTTATTATTGCCTCTAGGGCATATTTCCTTCAATCCCATCTTGGGGCCTGTTCCGGAGCTCCACCGGAGGTGGGTGTGACGCCCGAAGACCGACGTCCCAGAAGATTCCAGAAGATTCCAGATGTTCCGGGTTCTCCCGTGTGTTTCGTTTGTGCTTGTGTTATTTATTTTTGCATTGCATCATAGCATCATGCCATCATGTCATTAATCTTTTGCATCTCAACTTAAATAAATTGTGTGGACCTTCGGTTCATTTAAATCGAGGGAAGAGTGTCTTCTCTTTATAACATATCCTCCTAGTATTATGGAGCTATTAATAAATATTCCATTTGTTTGGAATTAACCGCAACACACTTGCATATCCTCCCTATTTCGTTGGAGCCATTTTTGTTGGGTTAGTAATATCCCATAAAGCCTTACAAAAATGTCCCATCATTTATTTTCTTCTTCTTGGCCTCTTTTCTTTTTGGTGTTGTTCTCTCTCTATTTTTATTTCTGCTAAAGAAATAAATAAGAAGACAGCCACCTCCCAGGCCTCCCTAGGCCCATCTCCTCCTTCAGGCCTTCAGGCCACAGCAGCCTCTTGGGCGTGTCCAACTCCAGGCCCATTCCCCAACCCTAGCTGATCGCTCCACCCCTTCTTCTCCTCCCGTGCGCCTCCAGGCGATTCCCTCGATTCCCTCGACCCCGCTCCCTCTTTCTCGCGACAGCGTCTCCCTCCCCATCTCTCCCCATCGATCTCCAGCCCCAATCCCCTCTTCTCCCTACTGAGTGCCCCGTGTGTGTCCTCCGCCTCCGTCGCCAGGCCCTGCAGCGCCGCGCCTTGGCTCTGCGCCCGACCTTCCCTGGCCCTTCTCCATCGCCAGGCCCGCGGCCTCTCCTCCGGGCTCCTCCCATCCTCGCGCAGCGACGCGCCCGCCCTCCGTCTCCAGCCCGACGGCGCCCGGCCGTCCAGCCGCCCTGCTTCGCCTCCAGCGCCGGAAGCCCGGCCTCGAGCAGCTCCTTGCGACGCCGCGCCTTGCCCCCGAACGGCTGCCTCCGCGCCAGCGACGACCAGCGTCGCGCCCCGTCCTCCAGCAAGGGCCGGCCAGGAGGAGCGACAGCGCCACCGGCCCTCAGGCCCTCCTCCTCCATCGCACTCGCGTGCCACAGCCTCGCAGCGCCCGAGCGCCTCCCCGTCCCTGCGGCCTCTACCTCGCCTCCTCCGCGCCAAGTCCAAGTCCCTCCCGCCGTCGTCCGACGTCCGGCGTCTGCGCCCCATGGCAGCATCCCGACGCGCCCCTCCATGTCCGACGAAGTCCTAGACTATCTGTTTTCGCCAAGTTTCACCGTGCAGTTTTTGCGTCAAGTACCTCTACACGTGACAAGTACATCTACGATACGAGAACGACGACACAAGACGACGCGACAAGTACCTCTTCGGAAACGGATACATCAATGTGTTCCACTACTATCGCCAAGTCCGACTACGACAAACGGCTCCACGACGACGCGCCAAGTACCACTACCGTCGACCTCGAAGACCCTCGATGTCAAGTTCATCTTCGAAACAAGTACATCTACGAATACCCGAACGCCTACGAACCGTGTACCACTACCGTCGCCCCGAAGATGTTCGATGCCGCGACAAGTACCACGACACGATAACGGAACGACTACTTCCACTACTTCCACTACGTCCCTCGACGACTCGAACCGCCCCGAAACGAATGTCCCGAAGGTATAACCCCGAGACGATGCCCGTGGATGAATGCTTGCATGTGTTGTATGAAATAGATCCCTTGTGTGCACCGTGCCTGTTTCGTCTTTTGTCATGTTCCTCGGTTGCCTCGTCGCCGACCCGTGGGAACCCGGTGACGGGATCACCCCACCTTTCCTCTTGTTCGACTCGCTCACGCCATCTTTCTTTTGCACCGGTCTCTCAACGAGTTACCGGAACCGATATGTTGCGTGGCATCATTTTCGGATCGTTGCCGTGAAACCTTTTCCTTCCACCACGGTGACAATACTCCTTATCATCTTCTTATCTATTCATGTTAACCTTTAATTAATAAATTGCATAAAACTTGATCATGTCATCCGCATCATGTTAACAACATTAATATGTTTAAATTGTTGTTTGCTTAAAATTACTAAACATGCTCATGGGGTTTTCCGGAGTTGTTGTTGTTATTTTCCGGCCTCATTTAAATTGCCTAGATAGGTAGTTTACTTTTGCTTCACCTCTTGCTATGTTAAAAAAACATTTAATCTTGTCTTGTAAATAAACGAGAGTCAACTAAATAAATAACATGTGGTGTTTCGTCAATATGCAACTCGTTGCATATAGAGCTCCACTTAACTTGTAGCCTTGTTTGTGCACTTTGCCTTGCCGTGCATATTTAAACCGGACATGCATCATACTTGGATGTGCATCGTATGCCATGTTTATGCTTGTGTGTTTACCGTGTTGTTTGCTTCTTTCCGGTTGCTTCTCTTGTTAGCTTCGGTTTCGTTCCGGAGTTGTGAGGATTCGCTCGACTATGTTGCTCCGTCTACTTCATGGACTTGTTCTTCACCCTCGCGGAATCCCAGGCAAGATGACCGAACCCCGATAACATTACTATCTTTGCCTATTGCTAGTAGTCTCGATCTATAGTTTCGCCTCGATGCCCATGTCTTTCATGTCAGCCTCCTACTTGTAACCATGATCATGTCTAACCACCCTACCTATGCAAACCATTGATTGGCTATAAGTACGCTTCACTCAGCCCCTCTTATAGCATTATTAGTTGTAGGTGAAGTTGAAGATGCTTGCTTCAAGTTGAAGTTTTGTTGGCTTATATCACACTATATAAATGCTTAAAATGAAATCATCTATATATTGGTAATGGGTGGAAGGCTAAGCCTTTTGCTTGGTGATTTGTTCCACTCATGCCGTTAGGAACCGTGTAAACCGGTGTTATGTTCCTTGATTTTGCGTTCCTCACACGGTTGGGGTTATGGGGCCCCCCTCGATAAACCGCTAAGTGCTAAGTCTTTTCCAGCAACTCCCAACATTGGTACTATTTGCCTAATAACTAAATAAACTTGCATAGGGAGTAATTAACCCTCTTTCTTAATCAACGACCCCGGGCCAGTGCTCCACATGAGTGTTGGTCCGAAACGGGGAGCCTGCGGGGCCACCACGAGGAAACTCGAGGTTTGGTAAAAACCCGTAGCCTCGCCCATCCGGTCGTGTCCCGAGACTAGATACGCGCGGCTACTGTCAGGGTGTCGACACGCCGGGAGGATTTGCTGGATTAGCCTTACCTTAGTTTGGAGTATCTTCAGCACGGGATTCCAAGAACACTCGGGTCTTCCCACCTTGGAGTTGCGACTCCGCGGATCGTGGGCTTGTCATGGGCCAAGTTGGAACACCCCTGCAGGGTTATGAACTTTCGAAAGCCGTGCCCGCGGTTATGTGGCAGATGGGAGCTTGTTAATATCCGGTTGTAGAAAACTTGAAACCATGTTCCAATACACTACCAGCGTGTGTACCGTGACTGTCATTTTCTGAAAGGGTTTCGGGAGATGAACACGGTGGGGTTATGTTTGACTGGCTTTAGTTAGGATCACTTCATGATCATCTCTCGACCGAGGCACCTTCTCTTCTCGCTCTCTTTTACGTAAGCTAGTGCTAGTTGCTGCTGCAGACTCGTATTCTTTCTTCAACCTTGTTCCACACCCAAGGCTTAAATAGTCATGTTACCCGGGAACGGGATTGCTGAGTCCTCGTGGCTCACAGATACTACAACACCAGATGCAGGTTCAGCCGAGAATGGTGCAGGAGCTGGATCAAGTACTTCACCGGGAGTCCGATGAAGAGAGTGGCCGTATGCTTGTGACGTTTTCGACGATCAGTAGTGGTTTCTACTAGGGGCGATTCGGACCTGTGGCTTTCTGTTTTGGTATCATTCTTCTGGATCTACGACCGTAGTCGGGTTGTGATGTTTTGAATGATGTTTTGCTTATGTAATGTATTTGTGTGAAGTGGCGAGTGTAAGCCAACTATCTCCTTTTGCAATTTAATCCCTCTTTTACATGAGTCGTGCAAAGATACCAAACTTGAGATCATTCCAGAATGGGCTTATACCTTTAAGTCGTGCCTCGACACGTAGGAGGTATAGTCCCATCCTGGGCATTACAAGTTGGTATCAGAGCCTTCTCCGACCTAGAAGGCCCCACTGATTGATCGAATCGTTCATGGTTGAGTCTAGGCACACACTTAAAATATTTTGAGTCCTATATTATATCGGAGAGTAGGATTTCTTTGCTCCTCATCTCTTTTCACTCTGGTGAGGACTCTTGACGATTACTCTTGTCTCTTCTACTCTCAAAAATTCACCAATTTTTACTTTAGGATCTCGCGAGTATTGTTTGGATTGTTTCGATGTCTTTGTGACGAGAACATTGTTCTCGATGCCTCCTGTCATTTAAGGGTTGTGGCAGTGTCCCGGGGAGTTGAGCTTCGAGGTGTTGTCGTCACAAATCCATCGCATCAGTTCTAGAATACTTAAGACGGCCGACATCGAAACCTCTCCTATGCGGTTAGTGGCAAGATAACCCCGACATCACCCAGTACTGGGGAGGTAGTTCGGGAGTATTGCCATAGCTTGTATAGTGGATGCGTTTCGAAGGTCCGAGGTAAACGGTTTCCGAGAATAACTGGTTATGTGTTGAAGGATGGATACAACTGGATGTAGGATTAGAGTTGAGTGCGCAATGCTTCCCCTGTATCCCCAACACCTGATTGCATAACTGGAAACTTTCGGAAATTAATAGGTGGGTTCATCTAGTAGCTCGTAGGCATTCTTCCAACGAATGCATGATATGGAGTTCGGGGTTCTACATTGAGTGAAGTGGTTTTATGGGCTTGTTCCGATCGGGAGTTGCATCTTAAAGGGTCCTTGGCTATGCTGATCTGGGGATTGCAAAACCCTTTCGTAACGCGTTCATAAGCTTTCAGCACAAATATGTCAGAACGAAGCTCCTATCTTGTGTTTGTTCCATCTGTAACTTGTGTTTTTCTTATTTTACCTTTTCTTCTCCCAAGTGGCTTCTCGTCAAGTTGATGTACCTGCGGAATTCATTCGTTCAATTCTCTGTTCGGATAGATATGTTGCAACATAATCTTCTTCATAAACATATCTATTATTTGTTGTTGTTTTGATTCTGGTATTCGAGTTGCTTCGATGTCAAATGTTGATTCCATATCTTTCCTAATCGGTGTTCTCATATTTATATGGGAGTGCTAATTCTTCTTGACCATCAAGATCTTCATGTTAATCCTTTTCAACCGGTGTGCCTTCTCTTCAAGTTATTCCATACGAACGCCGTTGAGAAATCTGACGATTTGTCTGTTTCATTCATTCCAAGTTGTCTTTGTTTTTCCCCGCCCTCCCACCCTTCTTCCTCTCGGAGCAAGGAATTCTCAGATGAAATATCCATTTTATTCATGTGATGTTTCCTCATTCTTTTCCTTCAATGTTCTTATCCGGTGCTTTATCGTGAAGATGCTCGAGAGCTTCAAGTTCATCATTCTTTTGTTCTCGAATTCTGCCGGTGGATGTAATTCAAGATTTCGGTGTTCATCTTATCTTTTTCCTCTTTTCACAATGCTTTCTTATTCCGGTGCACCAATTAATCATTCTCCTCTTGCTATTCATATCCGGAGTGTTCAAGACAACTCAGAAGATTCGTGTTTCCATTCTTAATCCGTTCAAATTATTTTTGAGGATCGTTATCTTACTCAAGCCATTTAATTCAACCGGTGCAATATCTCTTAAGCAATCTTTTCCAACGGTGATTTCTTTTGAGTGGGCCCTAACCCACAGGTCTTTTCCCAGGTTCTTACCTGACTCTTCTTTTTCCGGAGAATTCTTTTCAAAGTGTGACGTAAGAATGATTCAATCAGTCACATGCCTTCCCCAAGATCGCTTTCAAATTCTTGTTCATCATTGGTTCAACCTTTTAATTCTTCATTACGGAGTGCCTATACAATTCATGGTGGTGTATCTCATCGTCTTCTCAGATTTTGAAGACTCGAAGACGAGTTCCTCTTAAATCTTGGCCCGTTCTCTCAAGATTCGTGGTTCTAGCTTCATGCCATCCTCATAATTGTTTTTGATTGTGGGAATTGTTTTCATGCCCTTTCAGAGCATTTCATGAATTCTTTCCATTGTGATCCTCCGAAGGCCATCATTTCAGAAGATTTCTTCGTTCTTTGTTTGCAACTTCGTCCTCCAAATATTCTTCATTGATGTCTCTTCGTTCGTCTCCATATTTTACGGTGGTTCTTCCAAGATTACCCTTCCGTTGTTATCGTTTTAATTCATTTGTTCTTTTCATAATCCTACCGGTGTTTCGTTGAAGATTTACCCAAGTTTGTGCGAGATCTCTCTTTTAATTCTTTCCAACGAGAATAAGTAGTATGCCAACCCATTGCTTGTCGCCAATTTAAATTGGTGAAGGATATGCATGACATAATTCTTATTCTTATTCCTTCAAGGTGATTTAATCCCTTCCTTTGGAGTTTGTTCATCATATCATATTCTCAGTTCTAAATTGTTCATCTTGTTTTCCGGAGTTCCAAGTTATTTAATTATATCATTTCAAGCTCCATCTAATTCATCGCAGGCCTTGAATCTTATTCTTTTCATCTTTCGCTTCTCATCCTTTTGTTACCAGAGTTCTTCATGGTGGTTCATTATGATTTAATTCATCCTCGAAGTCTTCTTCAAGATTTTGTTAGAGGAGCTCAAATATTTCTTCTTCTTGCATTTTCAAGTGCAATCCTTCCTACCTTATCTTTTCAGATGGTGTTATGTCATTCTTGACAATTCCTTCACGTTTCATGATTCACGAGTATCAAGAATGAGATATTTAAACCCATCATTTTCTTTGTTCAGGAGATCTTTCCAACCATTCAATTTATTCGTTAGAGTCATCTTGGGTTATAATTCACCTAAGTGCTTATTAATGACCCAAGTTCTTCATTTATCCTTCCGGTGAAATAAGTATTTCGTCTCCTTGTTGATCTCAATCCAATCAATCATTTCCGTTAGTGGCCGGTTGTCACCTCATAATTTTGAGATGTTTTCCATAAGCCCACATCAAGCTTATTCTTTTCATTGTTGTTTTTTCCAACAACTCTGTTCAACCCTTCTTCGTAAGGATGCTCTTTCAAATTCAATTTTGAGAGAAGTTGTCATTTTTCTTCTCCGTTCAATTCTTCATTGAGTTATATGCTATTATTTCGTTTCAGAGGCATTGTGATGTTGCTCTCTTTAACCATCATCTCATTTTTATCGAGATCATGTTCTTTCCTTGTTATCTATTTATCCGGAATGTCGTGCCCTCCATTCAAGTTCCGTCATTTATCTAGTTTTTCCTCTCTTTTCAACCGGAGTGCTGTCTGAGTCTTTCTTACCCCTTGTGCCATTCTTTCAATTGTTTCAGGGGCTGTGTGTTGTTGATTACATCCAGTATCATTCCATCTCCTCAAGCTCATGTTAACTCCTTCAATTTTCAGTCGGAGTGCTGTCCAAATTATGTCATTCTTACTCCTTGGCTATACTGTTGCGGTTTCATATTCTTTTGGTTCGTAAGCTCTTGTTTCATGTCTTTCAACCTACAAGGTTCTCATAATGTTCCTTGTTCCTCTTTCTAACGGAGTTTTCATATTCGTTCATCTCCGTTGTATTCTTCTTTCATTTTGGTGAAACTCTCAGGTTTGTGGTTTCACTCGTCTGTCAAAGAAGCAACTTTGTTTTACCTCTTCTTCTTCCGTTTTTACCTGGTGCCATCTCTAGGATCTCGGGTCGAGATCCTCAGTTAGTGTGGGAGAGTTGTGACGCCCGAAGACCGACGTCCCAGAAGATTCCAGAAGATTCCAGATGTTCCGGGTTCTCCCGTGTGTTTCGTTTGTGCTTGTGTTATTTATTTTTGGATTGCATCATAGCATCATGCCATCATGTCATTAATCTTTTGCATCTCAACTTAAATAAATTGTGTGGACCTTCGGTTCATTTAAATCGAGGGAAGAGTGTCTTCCCTTTATAACATATCCTCCTAGTATTATGGAGCTATTAATAAATATTCCATTTGTTTGGAATTAACCGCAACACACTTGCATATCTTCCCTATTTCGTTGGAGCCATTTTTGTTGGGTTGGTAATATCCCATAAAGCCTTACAAAAATGTTCCATCATTTATTTTCTTCTTCTTGGCCTCTTTTCTTTTTGGTGTTGTTCTCTCTCTATTTTTATTTCTGCTAAAGAAATAAATAAGAAGACAGCCACCTCCCAGGCCTCCCTAGGCCCATCTCCTCCTTCAGGCCTTCAGGCCACAGCAGCCTCTTGGGCATGTCCAACTCCAGGCCCATTCCCCAACCCTAGCCGATCGCTCCACCCCTTCTTCTCCTCCCGTGCGCCGCCAGGCGATTCCCTCGATTCCCTCGACCCCGCTCCCTCTTTCTCGCGACAGCGTCTCCCTCCCCATCTCTCCCCATCGATCTCCAGCCCCAATCCCCTCTTCTCCCTACTGCGTGCCCCGTGCGTGTCCTCCGCCTCCGTCGCCAGGCCCTGCAGCGCCGCACCTTGGCTCTACGCCCGACCTTCCCTGGCCCTTCTCCATCGCCAGGCCCATGGCCTCTCCTCCGGGCTCCTCCCATCCTCGCGCAGCGACGCGCTCGCCCTCCGTCTCCAGCCCGACGGCGCCCGGCCGTCCAACTGCCCTGCTTCGCCTCCAGCGCCGGAAGCCCGGCCTCGAGCAGCTCCCTGCGACGCCGCGCCTCGCCCCCGAACGGCTGCCTCCGCGCCAGCGACGACTAGCGCCGCGCCCCGTCCTCCAGCAAGGGCCGGCCAGGAGCAGCGACAGCGCCACCGGCCCTTAGGCCCTCCTCCTCCATCGCACTCGCGTGCCGCAGCCTCGCAGCGCCCGAGCGCCTTCCCGTCCCTGCGGCCTCTACCTCGCCTCCTCCGCGCCAAGTCCAAGTCCCTCCCGTTGTCGTCCGACGTCTGGCGTCCGCGCCCCAAGGCAGCAGCCCGACGCGCCCCTCCATGTCCGGCGAAGTCCAAGACTATCTGTTTTCGCCAAGTTTCACCATGCAGTTTTTGCGTCAAGTACCTCTACACGTGACAAGTACATCTACGATACGAGAACGACGACACAAGACGACGCGACAAGTACCTCTTCGGAAACGGATACATCAATGTGTTCCACTACTATCGCCAAGTCCGACTACGACAAACGGCTCCACGACGACGCGCCAAGTACCACTACCGTCGACCTCGAAGACCCTCGACGTCAAGTTCATCTTCGAAACAAGTACATCTACGGATACCCGAACGCCTATGAACCGTGTACCACTACCGTCGCCCCGAAGATGTTCGATGCCGCGACAAGTACCACAACACGATAACGGAACGACTACTTCCACTACTTCCACTACGTCCCTCGACGACTCGAACCGCCCCGAAACGAATGTCCCGAAGGTATAACCCCGAGACGATGCCCGTGGATGAATGCTTGCATGTGTTGTATGAAATGGATCCCTTGTGTACACCGTGCCCGTTTCGTCTTTTGTCATGTTCCTCGGTTGCCTCGTCGCCGACCCGTGGGAACCCGGTGACGGGATCACCCCACCTTTCCTCTTGTTCGACTCGCTCACGCCATCTTTCTTTTGCACCGGTCTCTCAACGAGTTACCGGAACCGATATGTTGCGTGGCCTCATTTTCGGATCGTTGCCGTGAAACCTTTTCCTTCCACCACGGTGACAATACTCCTTATCATCTTCTTATCTCTTCATGTTAACCTTTAATTAATAAATTGCATAAAACTTGATCATGTCATCCGCATCATGTTAACAACATTAATATGTTTAAATTGTTGTTTGCTTAAAATTACTAAACATGCTCATGGGGTTTTCCGGAGTTGTTGTTGTTATTTTCCGGCCTCATTTAAATTGCCTAGATAGGTAGTTTACTTTTGCTTCACCTCTTGCTATGTTAAAAAAAACATTTAATCTTGTCTTGTAAATAAACGAGAGTCAACTAAATAAATAACATGTGGTGTTTCGTCAATATGCAACTCGTTGCATATAGAGCTCCACTTAACTTGTAGCCTTGTTTGTGCACTTTGCCTTGCCGTGCATATTTAAACCGGACATGCATCATACTTGGATGTGCATCGTATGCCATGTTTATGCTTGTGTGTTTACCGTGTTGTTTGCTTCTTTCCGGTTGCTTCTCTTGTTAGCTTCGGTTTCGTTCCGGAGTTGTGAGGATTCACTCGACTATGTTGCTCCGTCTACTTCATGGACTTGTTCTTCTCCCTCGCGGAATCCCAGGCAAGATGACCGAACCCCGATAACATTACTATCTTTGTCTATTGCTAGTAGTCTCGATCTACAGTTTCGCCTCGATGCCCATGTCTTTCATGTCAGCCTCCTACTTGTAACCATGATCATGTCTAACCACCCTACCTATGCAAACCATTGATTGGCTATAAGTACGCTTCGCTCAGCCCCTCTTATAGCATTGTTAGTTGCAGGTGAAGTTGAAGATGCTTGCTTCAAGTTGAAGTTTTGTTGGGTTATCTCACACTATATAAATGCTTAAAATTAAATCATCTATATATTGGTAATGGGTGGAAGGCTAAGCCTTTTGCTTGGTGATTTGTTCCACTCATGCCGTTAGGAACCGTGTAAACCGGTGTTATGTTCCTTGATTTTGCGTTCCTCACACGGTTGGGGTTATGGGGCCCCCTCGATAAACCGCTAAGTGCTAAGTCTTTTCCAGCAACTCCCAACATTGGTACTATTTGCCTAATAACTAAATAAACTTGCATAGGGAGTAATTAACCCTCTTTCTTAATCAACAACCCTGGGCTAGTGCTCCACATGAGTGTTGGTCCGAAACGGGGAGCCTGCGGGGCCACCACGAGGAAACTCGAGGTTTGGTAAAAACCCGTAACCTCGCCCATCCGGTCGTGTCCTGAGACTAGATACGCGCGGCTACTGTCAGGGTGTCGACACGCCGGGAGGATTTGCTGGATTAGCCTTACCTTAGTTCGGAGTATCTTGAGCACGGGATTCCGAGAACACTCGGGTCTTCCCACCTTGGAGTTGCGACTCCGCGGATCGTGGGCTTGTCATGGGCCAAGTTGGAACACCCCTGTAGGGTTATGAACTTTCGAAAGCCGTGCCCGCAGTTATGTGGCAGATGGGAGCTTGTTAATATCCGGTTGTAGAAAGCTTGAAACCATGTTCCAATACACTACCAGCGTGTGTACCGTGACTGTCATTTTCCGAAAGGGTTTCGGGAGATGAACACGGTGGGGTTATGTTTGACTGGCTTTAGTTAGGATCACTTCGTGATCATCTCTCGACCGAGGCACCTTGTCTTCTCGCTCTCTTTTACGTAAGCTAGTGCTAGTTGCTGCTGCAGACTCTTATTCTTTCTTCAGCCTTGTTCCACACCCAAGGCTTAAATAGTCATGTTACCCGGGAACGGGATTGCTGAGTCCTCGTGGCTCACAGATACTACAACACCAGATGCAGGTTCAGCCGAGAATGGTGCAGGAGCTGGATCAAGTACTTCACCGGGAGTCCGATGAAGAGAGTGGTCGTATGCTTGTGACGTTTTCGACGATCAGTAGTGGTTTCTACTAGGGGCGATTCGGACCTGTGGCTTTTTGTTTTGGTATCTTTCTTCTGGATCTTCGCCCGTAGTCGGGTTGTGATGTTTTGAATGATGTTTTGCTTATGTAATGTATTTGTGTGAAGTGGCGAGTGTAAGCCAACTATCTCCTTTTGCAATTTAATCCCTCTTTTACATGAGTCGTGCAAAGATACCAAACTTGAGATCATTCCAGAATGGACTTATACCTTTAAGTCGTGCCTCGACACGTATGAGGTATAGTCCCATCCTGGGCATTACAGGGGGATCTACCATGGAGTGCTTCTACATCATCATCATCGCCTCACCATGAGTTGTGAGTAGTTTACCACAGACCTTCGGGTCCATAGCTAGTATCTAGATGGCTTCTTCTCTCTCTTTGGATCTCAATACCAAGTTCTCCTCGGTCTTCGAGGAGATCTATTCGATGTAATCTCTTTTTGTGGTGTGTTTGTCGAGATCCGATGAATTGTGGGTTTATGATCAAGATTATCTATGAGAAATATTTGGTTCTTCTCTGAACTCTTTATGTATGATTATAATATCCTTGCAAGTATTTTTTGAATTATTGGTTTGGTTTGGCCTACTAGATCTATAGTTCTTGCAATGGAAGAAGTGCTTGGCTTTGGGTTCAATCTTGCGGTGTCCTTTCCCAGTGGCAGTAGGGGCAGCAAGACACGTATTGTATTGTTGCCATCGAGGATAAAAAGATGGGGTTTATATCGCTATGTTTGAGTTTAGTCCTCTACATCATGTCATCTTGCTTAAGGCGTTACTCCGTTCTTATGAACTTAATACTCTAGATGCATGCTGGATAGCGGTCGATGTGTGGAGTAATACTAGTAGATGTAGAATCATTTCGGTCTACTTGTCTCGGACGTGATGCCTATATATAATGATCATGCCTAGATAGTCTCATAATTATTCGCTTTTCTATCAATTGCTCGACAGTAATTTGTTTACCCACCGTAGAATATCACTATCATGAGAGAAGCCACTAGAGAACACTAAGGCCCCCGGGTCTATTCTCAACATATCAATCTACAATCTACTTTACTTTTCCGCTTTTACTTTATGTTCTTATATCCAAAAATATCAAAAATATCAAACTATCAGCTCTATCAGATCTCACTTTCGTAAGTGATCGTAAAGGGATTGACAACCCCTTATTGCGTTGGCTCCGAAGTTCTTATTTGTTTGTGCAGGTGCGAGGGACTCGCGCGTGGTCTCCTACTGGATTGATACCTTGGTTCTCAAAAACTGAGGGAAATACTTATGCTAATGTGCTACATCACCCTTTCCTCTTCGAGGGAATACAACGCAAGCTCGAGAAGTAGCAAGGGGAAACATTTTTTTCGCGAAATACTATGGCCTGTCCGGTGGGTCCCCGCTGTCAGGTGGAGGAATAATTATTTTGCGCGTAATAAGGAGGCACTTCCTTGCTGCGGCCGTGGACCCAGCTGTCAGCCTCTCCACGTACAGTCCACATCCGATGGAAGCCGTTCCTTGACCATGTTGAGCACGCCGCGCCGAGAGCACCAGGGCGATGGACGACGGCGAGGCCTAGGAAGGGGACGACGCGGAGCCAGGGAAGACGCGGCAGTGGATGCCCACGCGTAGAGGAGTACGAGGGTTCACTGGTTCGCTACGGTGTGAGGTTGCCGTCGCCGCAGAATAACAGGGGGGTGTGGGTGATTAGAGGGATGGCCTGGCCAGCGGTGGGAATAGTAGGGGGCGGTGAGGCCTCCGTGGCAGCATAGCCGGCCACGAGAGACAGGAGCATGCGGCAAGACCGGCGCTTCTTTGGGCGGCTGGAGCAACAAGACCAGAGGTTGAAGAAGCACTACGGTCGTTGGATGGACATCGTACGGTCACTAGAGCTAGAATCATTCATATTGACTAAGTTGACAAAGCACACCGTCCCGGTCAACTTAGTAGGCCCACAAGTCAGCCTCCCACCAAGGTGGGTCCCAATAGCAGGGGAGTATTCATTTTTTGTGCATAATAAGGAGGCACTTCCGGTGGGTTCGAGCTGACAGTGGGGGGAACATTTTTTTCGCGCAATACGGTGGCCCGTCCGGTGCGTCCCAACAGTCAGGGGGGAAATGTTTTTTCGTGAAATACGGTGGCCCGTCCGGTGCGTCCCTGCTGTCAGGTGGAGGAATCATTATTTTCCGCGTAATAAGGAGGCACTTCCTTGCTGCCATCGTGGACCCAGCTGTCAGCCTCTCCATGTACAGTCCATGTCTGATGGAAGCCGTTCCTTGACCACGTTGACCACACCGCGCCGAGAGCACCAGGGCGGTGGACGATGACGAGGCCTAGGAAGGGGACGACGCAGAGCCGGGGAAGATGCGGCAGTGGAAGCCCGCGCGGAGAGGAGTATGAGGATTCACTGGTTCGGCTGCGATGTGAGGCTGCTGTCGCCGCGGAATAACAGGGGGTGTGGGTGAGTAGAGGGATGGCCTGGCCAGCGATGGGAGTAGTAGGGGGTGGTGAGGCCTGCGCGGCAGCATAGCCAGCCACGGGAGGCAGGAGCAGGCGGCACAACCGACACTGCTTTGGGCGGCTGGAGCAAGAAGACCAGAGGTTGAAGAAGCATGACGGACGTTGAATGGACATCGTATGGTCACTGCATCTAGAATCATTTATATTAACTAAGTTGACAAAGCCCTTGGTACGCGTCAACTTACTAGGCCCACAGGCCAGCTTCCGAAACGGTGCGCCCCAGATGTCAGGGGAAGGAATCATTTTTTGGGCGGGTGAAGCTAGAATATCCGAGATTGAAGAAAAAGCACGGCATCTGTTGGATGGACATCCAACGGCCACTGCTGCTAGAACCGTGTGTTGACTATAAGTTGACAAAGCCTTGCATACGCGTCAACTCTTTGGGGGGGGGAGGACGCATCAACTTAGTAAGGCCACAAGTGTGTGGCAGAGAACTTATAGCCCATTTGAGATTTGTAAGAATGTGCAACCAATTTTTGAATTCTAATGGAACTTACTATAGCCCATTTACAGTTTGTTAAAAGTACAACCCATTTCAACGAACCGTTCAAAACAAAATTCAATAAAAATTTCCCACATTTTGATGGGATCCGATATATTTTTATCCCGAAATTTCTAGTCAGATTAAATACAATTTCAATATAAATTTATATTACGTAAAAATCCAACGAAACATTGCGCTCGCAAAAATTAATGAAATTAAAATTTTCTATATCCAAAAATAATATTTTATAAAGTAATTACGTGTTTGGTGCATTTTTTATAGTAACTTCCCAATTTTTATAATTACATCCCATTTATTATTTCTTAAAGCCCATTTTCTTGTTAAGCCTAATGCATCCCTCCTAGGAAAGATTTGTAGCCCAGTGGGGGGGGGGAGAAGAACAACTTGACCTTGCCTGGGTATTCCTAAAAAAAGTATAGCTGGGCTAGCCATTTTCAGCTTGAAAAATAATAATATCTGGGCTGGATATCTGGCCTAGGCTAGACAGGCCACATCCCTCCCAGTTAATAGCTGCAGCAATGTTTTCGTTGTTGTTCAGAGGAGAAAAATTAATATCTGGGCAAAACATCGCTCAAGAAAAACTCTGCAGTGTCACACCTCAAAAACATAAATACTGCTCGAGCTGCTTGGTCCCAGTTGTCGACCGCTTCTTGTGCAATTCTCTCGTTTATTGACTACATAGGTTGACAATGGTGTGGGACTGTGATGTCACGAAACCAGGAGGAAGCAAAAAATATATAGTTTTATATACTAATAAGGAGGCACTTGCGTACGTGCGGCTACGGCCCTGGTGGGTCCCCACTGTCATCCTCTCCAAGTAAAGTCATCTCCTCATCCTAATGTCCGTTGACCATGTTGACAACGTGAGACGGCGGCGCCACGGCGAGTGCAACAACTCGAAGGACAACGAAGAGGGCCTCGCGGGCCCTACGGATGGTCTGATACAGCGCCCGCTGCTCATTCGGGAAGCCAGGATCTTAGGGCCACATGTCCGCGACGGCATTGTTGTTCGCTTGTTCACCGGTGCTCGTTGAGGAGACGAAGGTTGCACCACAGTTCCTCATGCGCTGGTAGCTCTTCCGCCATTAGGGCGTCGAAGTGTGGCCGCACCTGCTCTATAGTGAACACAGCATGAACCGACTTGGATAGTGGCGCCGGCTCCTAGTCTGAAGCTACGTCCATCGTCTGATTGTCATTGCTCAGCTCGGCGAGGTAGCTGGCGAGCCAGCATGTTCGGCTGCTGGACCGACCCGCTGCCCAGCATGAGTCTGACTGCCCTGGCCCACCCAGACCGCCTCCCTCGCCCGCGCGCGCTTTCCGCCTGAAACGGTTGGCGCCGCCCGCCCCGCTTCCCGGTGCATGCGATTGCTCCGCCTTCAAACGACCCAAGTGTCGTCCGTCCGTCCTTCTGCCGCCCACATTAATGATACGCGGTTGCCAAGGCGGCTACTCCGGCGCCACATGTCCGTCCCTCCGCCGCCCACCATTGCTATATAAACGGTTGTGCCGGCCATAGCCGCAGACATCCGCATCTGTTCCTATTCTCCTGTCCACATCACTACTGCCCACCATGGGTTCCTCACGCTCCAGCGCTCTTCGGGACGGGCGGACGACGGACCACAAGGAGATGGCAGCCATTGTTGCCGACTGGCTGGCCGGCAGGCAGCCGGAGGACGACGACGTCCCAATGGAGAACATGGTAGTTGGCGATCCGGTGCCAACCTCCTCCTCCGTGCCATCCTCGCCGGTGCATTGCACCATGACCATCGGCGAGGCCCGTGCCCAATATATGGACACGATGAGGCAGAAGCGTGAGGAGTAGTTCCGGGAGGCGCAGGCCGACGCCGCCTACAACCACCATCTCCTCGAGGAGGACCTGCAGGCGGAGGAGCAGATCGTCGCGGAGCGGGCGGAGTAGGAGGCGCTGCTCGACTTGTACCGCTCCGCCCGCGAGGGCCGCCTCGAGCACTGGCGGTACCGCATGCGGGTGGCCGAGGCCGCGACCGCCTACAAAGAGGGTGATAAAGCGGGCGAGGCGCTGTTTGGCGAGACCAAGGACAAGGCAGAGGATAATGCCGGTTCCGATGAGTCCCTGCTCCGCTGGCGTCGACGAGGTCCTGCTCCGCCGAGGCCCCACGGCGCCAACAACGAGGCAGAGGACACCGCCAGCTCCGCTGAGGCCCCGCGGCGCCAACAACGAGGCAGAGGACACTGCCCGCTCCGCCAAGGCCCCACCTTGCCGGCAACGAGGGGAAGGATTTCCCCCGCTCTGCCTGCAACTAGACAAAGGACATCGCCGGCTCCGCCGAGGCCCCGCCCCACTGCCAACGAGGCCGCGCCACATAGAAAACGAGGAAGAGTAGAACATGGTAGGTCGCCGCCGCTCGGGTCCAAGTAAGGCCACCGCTGCTACCCTCCGGCCGGTTAGCTTCTTGGCGGCGACGTGGAGTCGGAGAGCTATGTTGGAGAAGGACGCTGCTTCTACTTAACTACTAGTGCAGTTGGCTGATTGACACATGGGCCCAACAGGCATCTGGGCTACATGTCAGTTACGCAACTGCACATGCAGTTAAGTCACTGAAGCTTCTGTTCGGCTCAGCTGAACACAGGTGGGTAGCTTCGGTTAATTAATTATACCTCCAGTGCACCCCTTTTAGTTGAAGAATGTATGAAATGTAATGAAATCCGACATGTTTATATGAATGAATTTATTTCGATTAGTTCGAATTCTTGTATCACTGGCATTGGATGAACATGCAAAACAATACGTACTAGCATTATTCCCAGGGTGATCACCTCGTTTGCAGCAGCTTCACATGTACTCCCTCCGGTCCTTTCTAGTCTGCATACAAGTTATGTCTGCAGTCAAAGTATCTCTACTTTGACCAATCTTATAGAAAAAAGTATGCACTTTCACAATGTGCGAAGTAAAAAGGAACAGAAGGAGTACAAAGAGTTTGAGCAGCTTTTTAGCGTTCCTGTACATTGCAATCAAACACACAGGCCTGGCAATTCATAGAGAACATTCAAAACAATCGATGATTATGCATCTCAGCGATTCACATGTCAGAGCCAATATTTATTTCACAACTAAAGAATAAAGAAAAAATGGATCGACGCTGCTGACAGCAAAGGGCGTCCCATTCGAAAATATCAAATGCATGTCTTCTTGCTAAAATCAATGAGCAAAATTTGACAAGGTTTTCCCATTCCAAAATAGCAAATGCCTACGATTGTGGAATGGGCAGGGTTTGCCATCAGTTCAGACATTGACATGGTACCTCGAGCTAAATAAACCAGCTGTTCTTTTTGTGCAGTTCCACCAAAATCAATAAAATTCGCGCGTAGCTTGAATGATTTCGCCCTTATATGTTGCAACGCCTTGAACTTATCGACACCTCCTTTCTTGTGGTGGAAATGAATGATTCGATGTATTCATGAACATTTTTTGCAGTTCCCATTGAAATCAAGCTGAGCACCCTTGGTTGCACAAATACAAAAAAAGTGATTTGTATAAAGCAAAATGTACTATGAATTGACAGTTTAAACACGAACCTACGTGGTCCATGTAGAGCACACTTTTAGAAAAATGGAACTCACCGGAAAGAATCCTAGAACAACATTGTACTCGCGCATCACAGCAAGAAAATGGAGATTTGCAGTCCTTCTGAGCTGAAGTTAGTTTGGTCGTGTGGGGGGTAATGTAACCATCCTTCAACTGCTCCTTCTAATGAGAAGATAGACAGGGCTTCTTCATCCTGGCATTATCGGAACTAGTCACTTCACGTACTCCATATTTTTCTTCAGAGGAGGATGATCCTGTTGTGCAAAGACAAGAGGATAATTAAATGCTAGCGTCCTTGTTTGCTCAAAAAAAGGAAAGGAAATATTTAAAACAGCACAGATGAAGCACTTCTCAAGGACAATACCACTTTTTGGTGACAGTATCTAAATAGTAGCACAACAGCAGTAGAGATGACAAAGCTCAATCATATGGATGAAATCAGTGGGCGAGTACCAACCTTTGTCAGGAGGCTTATTGTGTAGAGCATACAGATGAAGCACTTCTCCTGAACCATCTGTTGCTATCTACTGTGGTGGCCATGCTTACAATATACTCCTCGATTAGATTAATGTTTCCAACATCTTCTTGTGCAGTTCCACTAAAATATATGGTATCTTCAAAGAAGATCCCTGTTTGCACAAGTAGAGATAATTACGTATTATATTAAGAGTGGCATCAAATCAGTGGCAAAACAATTGCTCGTTCCAGCCATAGCAATAAATTAAGATGCAAAACTATATCATTACTTGTGTCATCACAGTTCTAGTGCTTCTTTACAGCACCAGGAGTTGATTTTTGTTTTTCTTCCACTTGTTCTTCCCTTTCATCACTTGGTTCAATAACAGACAAGCTTCCCCTTCAATGTGAAAGAAGGCTAGTACTGACCTCTCATGACGCGGAATTCAAACAACTCACTAGAAGAAGATCCGAACCAAATTTGCCAATACGGATAGGAAGTAAGATCTCCTCTTGTGCAGTTCCACTAAGATCAAGCAATCAAGCAACATTGTTGGTGTGACATTTTGGTTGAACTGCACAAAACACTCTTAAAACAAAAGTGTTTTTTGAAGTGCAAAAAAAGGTCACAATGGCAACGAGGTAAAGTAGATAACCCTGTTTACACAGAGGTGCAAAGGAAACAACTAGTGGTCAATAATGGTGGATGACACAGAAGCCAACAAAAAGAAGCATTACCTTATCTAAATGGGAAAGAAAGCAAGACAGTAGCATTTCTCAAACGCTGGCATTGATTAATATTAACAGAGAGATTATATTAACAATAAAATTCGTTAAACATGTAATTTGCTTTTAACTGTGATATTGCATCAATTTTCCAGCGGCATTATTAGAGGGTGCTTGTTTACAGGGACATTTTGGTGGAGGGACTAAAAAAACTCCGTGTCAGTCCCATCTAAACCAAACAGGAAGGACTTTTAGGGACTAAAAGTGGGCATTTAGGACTAAAGAAAGAAGACCCTGAGGGAGTCTTTTGGGACTTTTTCCAATAGTTGCCCCTGCCACGCATGTCACCTTGTCTCTATTAGTTCATTACTAGGGGTAACATGGTCTTTTAGCATGTCATTTAATAACCTCTAGTCCATATTTAGTCCCTGGAACCAAGCAAGTAGGGACTAGGGAGTTTTTAACCAAACAGGGCCTTAGATTAACAACATCTAAAGAGTTGCATGGGACAGTGGACGAACCAGCACCATGTGCATCTACCGATGTACTGGGGTGATGCACAGTCCGTTGCAACAAAGAACAAACAACCAAGGAGCATATATGTGTTGGTCCCAGTTTTGTTATCTTTAGACACCTTTCCCTATGTGAGCACAACAAATCTAGTCATGCTCAAACTCTACAGCCTTGTCCCCCAAAACAAAATATCAGTTCGTTACAGATGTGTGTACTGCATTTGTCATTGTTTTCCCTTTTCGACCAACGTAGGTGTTGGATAGCCAGTCTGTACTAGTACTTTCCCCACTTCATTTCCTCTGTGAACCACGTCCTAGATTTATGCTATACAACTTTCCCCACTACTTTCTCCCATTCATGTCCTCTTTGAACCACGTCTTAGATTCATGCGATACTGATGTCTACTACACAACCTTCTTCTTGTACACGTTGTTGGGCCTCCAAGTGCAGAGGTTTGTAGTACAGTAGCAAATTTCCCTCAAGTGGATGACCTAAGGTTTATCAATCCGTGGGAGGCATAGGATGAAGATGGTCTCTCTCAAACAACCCTGCAACCAAATAACAAAGAGTCTCTTGTGTCCCCAACACACCCAATACAATGGTAAATTGTATAGGTGCACTAGTTCGGCGAAGAGATGGTGATACAAGTGCAATATGGATGGTAGATATAGGTTTTTGTAAACTGAAAATATAAAAACAGCAAGGTAACTAAAGAGAAAAGTGGGCATAAATGGTGTTCAATGATAGGAAACAAGGCCTAGGGTTCATACTTTCACTAGTGCAAGTTCTCTCAGCAAGGATAACATAATTGGATCATATTACTAGCCCTCAACATGCAACAAAGAGTCACTCCAAAGTAACTAATAGCGGAGAACAAACGAAGATATTATGGTAGAGTACGAAACCACCTCAAAGTTATTCTTTCTGATCGATCTATTCAAGAGTCCATAGTAATGTTCAATCTGTCATAGAGTTCGTACTAGAATAACATCTTAAGATACAACCAAAACCCTAATGTCACCTAGATACTCCATTGTCACCTCAAGTATCCATGGGCATGATTATACCATATGCATCACACAATCTCAGATTCATCTATTCAACCAACACAAAGAACTTCAAAGAGTGTCCCAAAGTTTCTAACGGAGAGTCGAGACGAAAACGTGTGCCAACCCCTATGCATAGATTCCCAAGGTCACAGAACCCGCAAGTTGATCACCAAAACATACATCAAGTGAATCAATAGAATACCCCATTGTCACCACAGGTATCCCACGCAAGACATGCATCAAGTGTTCTCAAATCCTTAAAGACTCAATCCGATAAGATAACTTCAAAGGGAAAACTCAATCCATTACAAGAGAGTAGAGGGAGAGAAGCATCATAAGATCCAACTATAATAGCAAAGCTCGCGATACATCAAGATCGTGCCATCTCAAGAACACGAGAGAGAGAGAGATCAAACACATAGCTACGGGTACATACCCTCAGCCCTGAGGGTGGACTACTCCCTCCTCATCATGGAGAGTGCCGGGATGATGAAGATGGCCACCGGTGAGGGTTCCCCCCTCCGGCAGGGTGCCATAACGGGTCTAGATTGGTTTTCGGTGGCAACAGAGGCTTTCGGCGGCGGACTCCCGATCTAGGTTATTTTCCGGAGGTTTCTGTATATATAGGAGGTGTTGGAGTCGGGGCCAAGCAAAGGGGGGCTACGGGCTGTCCACGAGGCAGGGGGCGCGCCCCCCACCCTCGTGGGCAGGTCGTGGGTCCTCTCGTCCCCCTCCAGCACTCTGTGGGCTTCTTCTGGTCCAAAAACGATCTCCGTTGATTTTCAGGTCAATTGGGCTCCGTTTGATATTCCTTTTCTACGAAACCCTATAACAGGAAAAAACAGAAACTGGCACTGGGCTCTGGGTTAATAGGTTAGTCCCAAAAATCATATAAAAGTTTATATAAAAGCCCATAAAACATCCTAGATGGATAACATAATAGAATGGAACAATAAAAATTATAGATACGTTGGAGACGTATTAGATACAACTTTCCCCACAACTTTCCCCCTTCCTTTCCTTTTTGAACCACATCCTAGGTTCATGCTATACAGCTTTTCCCACTACTTTCCCCCCATTCCTTTCCTCTTTGAACAACGTCCTAGATTCATGGTATACAACTTTCCCCACTATGTTTCTGTTTGATCCAACACCTAGATTCGAGTGCAGAAGCGGAAAAAGCCCACATGCAGCTAAAGAGCAATGCATGTGGAATAAGTAAATTATACCTTAAGGTTCTTGGGGTGTGGTTCGGTGGGTGATCGGAGGCCGTTCGACCCACACTATGTACGGCAGCAAAAAAGAAGGGGTCGGAGGCCCTCCCGCGCCGCCGCTGGGTGAAAGTGAACAGCTGCGCCGGTAGGGGATTCCCTCCCTCGCCGATGGCGACAGCGTTAAGCCTCCTTCCCTTCTCAGCGAACGGATCATGCCGGCTCTTTGACCAGCAGTGAGGGGAGAGAGAGAGGCCAATGAAGTCTTGTTTAGATCTGGAGAGGGTGAGAGAGTGTGAAGAGAGCAACTACAAGCAGACCATCAGTGAGGGGAGAGAGAGAGAGGCCAACGAAGTATTGTTTAGATCTGGAGAGGGTGAGAGAGTGTGAAGAGAATAACTACAAGCGCTGAGGCTCCAGCATGTATATATATACTAGAGAGAGTGTGAAGAGTGCAAACCCTAGAAAACAAGCACCGAGGCTGCAGCTTATACGTGATGAGGTGATTATACGGTCACTACGAGATTGTATAGCTCCGTATCCATCCATTTTGACCAGTCAAAGAATCCTCCTAGCACGAATTATGCTCAAGTGTAGTTATCGAACCCGAGACCTCAAGTTTGATGAGCGAACAGACTAACCAGCTACACAACCCTCCCGTTATGTTCAACGAGAGGAAAATAACCTTTTATACATTCCTGCATTCGTGTGACAAGCATGCCGTATTTGTGTGTATGTGTGTGTGTGTGTGTGTGTGTGTGTGGGAGCCATTGGGATTTAAATCATAATCGTGTAATGTGTCTATGGTGGTAAGACTATCCATAGTGGTGCAAAAAATAATGCAGCCTTAGTCACCTTACCTCTCTCCATGTAGTACGTTGGGTCCCATGATACGTCTCCAACGTATCTATAATTTTTGGTTGTTCCATGCTATTATTTATGATGCCTTAGATGTTCAATGGGCTGGATCATTCACTTTTATACCATTTTTGGACTAACTTACTAACCCAAAGGCCGAGTCCAGATTGCTGTTTTTTGCCTATTTCAGGGTTTTGCAGAAAAGGAATATCAAACGGAGTCCAAACGGAAAGAAACCTTCGCAGGAGATATTTTTGGAGGAAATCACGCACGATAGACTTCGGGGCCAAGCCAGGGGACGTGGGAACAGCCATCGAGGGTGGGGGGCGCGCCCCCTACCTCGAGGCTGGCCCACGTGGCCCCCGGTGCCCCTCTTCTTCCAATATATACCTACGTACCCCACAAACTCCGAGAACAGAGAGAAAACCCTAATTCCACCGCCGTAGCTGCTGTTCCCATGGAGATCCCATCTTGGAGCCTGCTCCGGGAGGGGGGTCCATCACGGAGGCCTTCTTCTTCATCATCATCGTCCTCACCATGAGTTGTGAGTAGTTTACTACAGACCTTCGGGTCCATAGCTAGTATCTAGATGGCTTCTTCTCTCTCTCCGGATCTCAATACAAAGTTCTCCTCGGTCTTCGAGGAGATCTATTCGATGTAATCTGTTTTTGCGGTGTGTTTGTCGAGATCCGATGAATTGTGAGTTTATGATCGAGGTTATCTATGAAAGATATTTGGTTCTTCTCTGAACTTTTTATGTGTGCTCATAATATCCTTGCAAGTCTCTTCGAATTATTGGTTTGGTTTGGCCTACTAGATCTATAGTTCTTGCAATGGGAGAAGTGCTTGGCTTTGGGTTCAATCTTGCGGTGTCCTTTCCCAGTGACAGTAGGGGCAGCAAGGCACGTATTGTATTGTTGCCATTGAGGATAAAAAGATGGGGTTTTCGTCATATTACTTGAGTTTATCCCTCTACATCATGTCATCTTGATTAAGGCGTTACTCTGTTCATATGAACTCAATACACTAGATGCATGCTGGATAGCGGTTGATGTGTGGAGTAATAGTAGTAGATGCAGGCAGGAGTCGGTCTACTTGTCTCGGACGTGATGCCTATATACAATGATCATGCCTAGATAGTCTCATAATTATTCGCTTTTCTATCAATTGATCGACAGTAATTTGTTTACACGCCGTAGAATATCGCTATCATGAGAGAAGCCACTAGAGAAAACTATGGCCCTCGGGTCTATCTTTATAATATTACTTTCCCATCAACTAGCCAATTTCTGTTGTCGTTGTTTATTTGCTTTCTTTACTTTCTGTTTCTATATCAAAAATACCAAAAATATAAACTATCCTCTCTATCAGATCTCACTATCGTAAGTGACCATAAAGGGATTGACAACCCCTTATCGCGTTAGCTGCGAAGTTCTTATTTGTTTGTGTAGGTGCGAGGGACTGGCGCGTGGTCTCCTACTGGATTGATACCTTGGTTCTCTAAAACTGAGGGAAATACTTAGGCTACGGTGCTGCATCTCCCTTTCCTCTTCGAGGGAATACAACGCAAGCTCAAGAGGTAGCATCCCACCAGTCAGAGGGTGAAACAAACAAATTAATAAGAAAAAATAAAAGCGCCAGCGGTATATCTTACCTCACACATCTCGCTACTGGTTGGGAACACTATCCAATTGACCCCTATGTTCGCTCACGTACTATTTTAAGTGAATCTTTATTATAACATGCACACAATTTTGGGCACTTGTATTCGACCTAAGTCAGTGTGCCACCGTATCTCGTACGACTCCCTCCGCCTAGGTGTAATAAGTCACGTTAGAAGGTGCAGCAGGACCAAGTGCAAGCAGATTGGAGGAGAAGGAGAAACTTGACCAGTCATTCCTCCAATCAAAGCCCTGATTTCTGTCTCTAAACGCAACAATTGATCCAAACAACTTAAGAGATGTCATTTTAGCTACCATGCAGGGCCACGTATTAACTCGCATGCAAGCTGACTTTGATTTCTTGACTGATCAACGTGTAGTTGTGCTCCATGCATTGGGTTTCCGGGGGAGATAACAAGGCAGAGTAAGGAGCGTTTGGTTACATTGATTTGGCTGGTCATAGTTTGTACGTACTCCATTTGTATCTCACTTCATATGGCTTCGCACTCGCACGATTTTCCTATTCTATGAACCTGTGTGTGCATGTGTGTGTGTGTGTGTGTGTGTGTGTGTGTGTCTTTTTTAGCATCAGTACAGACGCAAGCGCGTGCGTGTGTGTGTTTAACAACATGTGTGTGTTAGATAGAGCGATAGATCGACCAACTCCTACAGAGAGATGGTGTGTAATGTACGATTTTAGCCACGAGGGTTGGTGCATCCTCTCGTTTCCGGGCGTCCGGTAGGGACAGGCGGACAGCTGCCACGCCCGCTCCTGACTAGGCTGGCCCACCCAAAGCCCCTCCATCGCCCGCGCGCGCTTCCCGCCCGAAATGGTCAGCGCCGCTCCAAAGAATTCGTGCCGCATTCATGCCCGTGCAGAGCGGACGCGACCTCTCACCGGCGCCTGTGTTGAAGGGAGAAGCGGATTCAAGAGTGATGGTTGCTTCGTCCGTCCAACTTACTATTGGGTCTATGTGATTTAATGGCTCATTGGTCATTATTACTGAGGTGGTAGGACTGCTGGATGTCCCACGCTTTCGGCAAAAGGAGGTACTACTAGATTACAATGTTCTCCATTCTTACGGTGGAGAAGTGCAAGAGCAGTGAAAACACACAGGCTCAGTGATTACATGGCCCACCTCACACTATCACCATATTTTATGGACACCGTGCGACACCTAACTCTGTACATAGTACTCCCTCCGTTCCTAAATATAAGTCTTTGTAGAGATTCCACTAGGTGGACTACATACGGAACAAAATGAATGAATCTACACTTAAAATGCATTTATATACATCCGTATGTGGTTCATGGTGAAATCTCTACAAAGACTTATATTTAGGAATGGAGGAAGTACTTGTATAGTACGTACTGTAATTTATCAGCAAGATAGTATAATGCTATGAAGCTTCGAGCTTCTGTTACATGTATCTTGCGTCCAAGGTTGCCCGTTGCAACATTTCATCAAATACAAAGGAGACTAACATGCATGCTATTGCATCTCAATGATTGACAGATCATAGCAAATATGTACTCCCTCCGTTCCAAAATAAGTGTCTCAAGTTTATGCTGCATACGGAGCAAAATGAGTGAATCTACACTCTAAAATACGTCTCTATACATCAGTGTTTGGAGTATGTACTAGTAGTTCATATTGAAATCTACTAAAGGAAATATATATTCCAGACAATATGATAATCTCTCTAACCAAGGTAGTAGGGACAAGGAGTAAACTAAGGGAGTAGTAAAATTTTCTCCTCGTCCTGCGAGCCACCGCGCGCGTGGGCGAGGGAGCGGGCGTAAGGCTTAGTAAGCAAGCTTCACCTCATCCTGCGAGCCATCGCGCCCGTGGGCGGGGGAGACGGTGTACTAAGCAAGCTTCTCCTCGTTCTATGAGTTGACGGGACACATCAAAAGTACTCCAGTGTATAGAGCCTTGCCTCTAAGGTAGGCCCCACATGGTTTGCCTCTTTTTTAACATAACGCGTCAAGTCGCAATTTGTTTGTTCACCCGTGGTAGACGATCCTCCCTCCATCTAGTGGACAACCAGTGCATGTGTCAAGTTACCACGTGGGCTGCCTTTTCATATAGAAATGAGCTCCACCGTGTACCCCCGCGGGTGTGGTTGGGAAAGAGACGGGAGTACGTGCGCCGTGCATGCACCTCTTCTCTTCGTGCACGTCCCCCACCTACGTGGGTGTGTGTGAGAGATACAAACCTAGACAAATGGCTTGTGTGCGTTCGTGAGTATTTTTTGTTTGGGGGGGAGGTTGATTCCGTGAATGTATTTGTGGGAATATGTGTCGATGACATCTCAAACAAAATTTTGCATGCAATGTGTGTGAAATGGAGGCCTATCCATATCATATATAGAGGATCGGGCAATCCACGAGAAGAGTGGGAGGGTTCATAGATATCGATAGAGTCGAAGAGAGGATCAAGTGGGTGGGTGCGAGATCGATGAAGAGAGCCATCAAAATTGTCTGTGTGTGCAAGTCAAAGATATAGGGCGACTGACCTAGCTACCGGAACGTCACAGGGCACAGGTGAAGCTTGTGTGTGGCAAGGAGACATGACTAGAGCGCTCGATGTATCGGTGTGTGTGTGTGTGTGGGAGGGGGTTTGGGGAGGGGTAGGCAGAGGCCTAACTATAGAGGTAGAACGACTCGTATATGTGTTGAGAAGGAGAGACCCAACTATGTCTTGAGGGAGATCGGTCGACATTTATACATAACTGAAGGACGGGAAATAGGATGGGATAGAGAGAGAGAGAGAGAGAGAGAGAGAGAGAGAGAGAGAGAGAGAGAGAGGAGAGAGAGGGAGGGAGAGGGGTACAGTGCTGGATGGGTGATGGAGTTGCTTCTCGAAGATGGTGGGAGAGGCCTACTAGACAAACTAAGGGTGGAACTGTAATATTATCAATAAAAGTGAGGATGTGTTTCTCTGTGTGCCTGTGCATGATAGATCTGTCGGGACACATCCATGGATGATGAAGGGGAACCATGTGTTTGGTAAGCAAACCTAACTAGATCGGTAGATCAATTGTTGTTTGTCGAATGAAGGGAGAGACATAACTAATGAGGTAGATCGATCGACGCATGGGGGAAAACGAGTTATAAGGACCTAGCTAGCTATATGTATAGCGGGAGATCGGTCGGTGTATGTCCATTTGTTAGAGGCAAATAAGGCCCGGCGAGACGGTTAGACAGAGAGAATGGAGCTAGGAGGTGGTGCGAGAGGCCCAGCTACTAGCTAGATAGGGGGAGGAGTGTGCGGTTGTGAGATCGATGAAAATAGGGGCGAGAGTTTACACTTGTGTGGGCCCGTATGAGAGACACGAGGCAAGGACACATAAAGGAGGAGATTGAAGGTGCGTGTGTATGTTGTAGGCAGACATCGCTGGAGAGGTTTATCGATCGGTATGTGTCGGAAAGGAGTTGTGGAGACTGTGGGAGAACAACCTAAAGAAAACAAAATGAATGTGTGGGATGGATAGAATGCTGAGGGAGGGGGAGGGCGAGGAGGGCGTGTGGATGCATGAGAGAAAGTTAGTGGTAGCTACAAAGGTTAGAGGATTGTGTGGGTGTAAGAGACTAACAAAGATCATAATTTGGTATGAAAGTGGATTCATATATTTGAATAGGAGATCATAGTGTTTTAAACATATGCACGCATGAATATAGCGGTGATACGTGTGTTGTGGTTTTACACATGTTATACCATAATGTGACAATGGATGGCGTTTGCAACTCACAGCTAAATGTCGAACAATCTAAACCATACTATACATCGAACAATCTCACATTTTATTTGAATTTGTGATAATGTGTGGCGTCTGCAACTTACAACTAAATATCAAACAATCTAAACAATACTATATATCAAACATTCTCACATTTTATCTGAATTTGTGGTAATGTGTGGTGTTTGCAACTCACATCTAAATACTTGTAGGCATAGGGGGCGGGGCACCATACATAATGTGATAAACACATTATACATATGTGACATGGTTTATTTTGTGAAGATCTAGCTAGAGCTTGAAATGTACTATGATTTGAAATCAACATAAAGTGGATTCAAAAAATCGAGTTCGAGTTCATATAGTACACATAGTTCATATGTAACTCAAGACTAATCATGTGGTGTGCTGTGAAGATAATACACAAACGATGGTTTAACTTGACAATAATGACAATTGTAGATCTTATTAAAACAGAGAAAAGAATTCAAATGCTTTGACTTCACAACAATCATTATTGTAGATCTTATTCAAATAGAGAAATGAATTCAAATTTAGTTCATATTGAAGCGGTAGTATACAAGTTTGGAATGCACTAAAACGTTCATTTGAGTACTAGGTTGCATGCATTATACACATAGCGAAATATTTTAATTGGCCATAACATGAATTCAAAGTTTTGAATGACATTTGTAGTGCGAATTGATTTGGTACAGTACACGTTAGGCTTGTCCGGAAATTTCAACCCGCGCCTTGTTAGCCCAAAATATTTAAGATATATCTTTGTCTCGTTGTGCTCCGACAACTCCCTCCATCTGAACCCGCGCCTTGTTATTCCAAAATTTCAACGCGCGTGAAAACTCCCACCTCCTGTGAAATCCCGACACGCGAAATGCCCGTGATACCCCTGAACCAAAAGAACCGCATCAAATTGGTGGGGGTACTTTCGTAACTTACCCCACATTTCGGACAAGCGCGTCCCTAAGCCATGGTTCCCCACTCCCATCCCATCCGCCCACCCATTCGTACTCGTACACCGAGGCCGGCAAAACCCGCGAAGCCCCACACCCTCCTTCGTCCGCCATCCAGCCGGAGCCTCTTCCCCGACGACGTCGACCACAGCAACACCTCGACGTCCCTCATCCATCGTACCGGATGAGGATCCATCGTCGATCTGGTCGTCCCGCCGGTTCAGCCACCCCGTCCTCCACCTCCAAGGAGCTGCCCCGACGTTCCCCTCGTCTTTCGCGCCACCTCCATTCCCACACCGCCGTCTTCACTTGCACCACCGGAAGAGCATCATCATCATCGTTTCCTCGGATGAAGTTGCGGCCTAATCGGCGCCACCAAAGAGGTTGTACATTAATCGCCGCATTTTCTTCTTGATTCGATCTCACGGTGCTGCCGGCGCTCGGTCCTGAGCCGACACGGCGCGGATCCATCCATGGCGGCGTCGCCGGCCACTTCCTCCACGGCGTCGCTCCCTCTGCGGTGACGTCCACATTAGTAGGAATTGATGCTGCTTTATCTCTCGCTCGTGCTGCTGCTCTGCTCTTGATCTCGGTCCCCTGCCTGGTCTGATCTTGCTCTTGCTCTTGCTCTTGCTCGCGCTGCTGCTCTCGCTCTTGCTCTTGCTTGCGATGCTGCTCCGATTTAGCTACACTTCAGTCGACTGAATCGACTTTGGGTCAGTCGATTTTCAGGGGGTGAGGGGGCTCGCCGGAGTTAATGAAGAACCAACCGCAGCAGGGAAGGCGGCTCGCCGGAGAGGTACCCCACTATCTATCTTAGGGTTCAGGGTGCGGGCGGTGGTCGCCGGCGGTGGTGGGGCGGTGGCGTGGGGATCGTCGGAGAAAAAGCTCGGCATGGGGGGGGGCCTACAGGCATGGCCGGGGCAGCGGGCGGGCGGGGGCGGCTGTTTGGCTGGTGGTGGCTGGCGGCTCAGGGGGGTGGAGGTTGAAGATGAACTGCAGGCCCTTGATTTCGTATCCAACGGCTGCAAAATCGACTGACCAGAGATGAAAAAGTCAGTCGACTGACGTGTAGCCTCACCTCTATTGCGTTCAGTTTCGACAGTAAAATTTAGTTTCGACAGCAAAATTCAGTTTCGACAGTTAAGTTCCGTTTCGACAGTAAAATTCAGTTTCGATAGCAAAATTCAGTTTTGACAGTTAAGTTCAGTTTCGACAGTTAAATTTAGTTTCGACAGCAAAATTCAGTTTCGACAGTTAAGTTCAGTTTGGGCAGTTAAATTCAGTTTCAACAGTTAAGTTCAGGGATGAGCGGCTGATGTATACATCTAGCACTTTGTGGTTATGTATTTTCCGTCATCTATTGGAGATGCTATTACAATTCCACTCAGGTTAACGTTGTATCTCTTGTCCTGCTTCAGCCTCGGCGTCGTACAACTCACCGGAGCTGCTCCAATGATGAAACCCTCCATCACAGCGGAGTAGTACCTCGGGTTCCATCTCCAGACACCTAAGATATTCTTCCCCTCCTCTGACAGCCAAGTCAGTCGGAGCATCCTCATCAGCCAACCCAATCGCGTTGAGATCGACATGGCTTCGCCAAAGAGGTTGTACACTTCTTGTGGTTTGACTTAATCTCAACATGCTTCTTTGCATCCTGTGATCTTCCAATTCTTGTGAATCAAACACCCAGATTGGCAGAAATCCTGTGTTTTTAAATTCTCTGTTTTGCACATGCATTCCTATCCTATTCATGTCTATTTCCTATCCCTGCATCGTTAGAATCCTCAAATTCAAACAAGCCCTTACACAATTACTTCTGTTGAGATATGTGTCAAAGAAAACCTTGTTTGGTTTGTCCTCCTCCTGCGGTGATGTGTTCCACCCCAGCTCAGCTGCTCCAACGACTGAAGGGTTCACCACAGCTGGGATCCTCTCTCCAGACTGTCTTTTGCCGCTTCAGATCTTCTTCCCCACCGCCGGTAGCCACGACAACTGCATTACCATCATCAACTAAGCAGATGACCTTGAGGACTACACGAGTCCGCAAGAGAGGTCCCACTCTTCCGTGTCTGCTTACGTTATGCATCGCTTAATATGATGACATGCTACTTTATCGTCGTGTTCACCTATTAGACTCCGACTCAGGTCCAAACTTATGTTGAAAATGAGTTTTTAAATGGTTGTGGGGTACATATTGGGGCAGCAATCAGTACTATCTGTCTACTATCTGGTTAATCTCGGGTGTCTACTATGAGTTTCATGTTGGGTGCAAACAAACATTAAAGGAGCCATTATCTATATTTTTTAACTAAAGCTATTATCTGCCTACTATCATTGGTTTTGGGTCTATCCACAGTTTGCTACCTTCACTCTCGATTTGTGCATGCACTCCTTACATAATCTCACTATGTTTTATTCGTATGCATGTCAGTTATTGTACACGATGGAACTGAACATGTAGAGCAAAAGAGGCGAGCCTTGTGAGGCAATAAAATTTCATGCAGACGTCGCTCCATGGTGGGCGCAAAGGCAGCCCCCCCTCTACCCATTTCGGATCGTAATCAAGAGGAAGATAACTCCTCAGAGGAGGATTCAGAGATAGATGACCAGTCCTATCCCCCCCCCTCGAGGTGCATGCTCTAACTTGGCAGCGTTATGTTTCTCATATCGTGTGTATGGTATCTTGCATTGCTATGTCATTTGCTTAGTTTAGACATGATTTGTGTGAATGCCACATGTTTAGTGTCTAATTACCATATATGTGAATTATGCAATGCCATCTTTTTGCAAGACATTATATATGTGAATTATGCAATGCTATCTTGTTGCAAGGCATTATATATTTGAATTATGCAATGCCATGTTATTTAGCCAGCGTCATATATGTGAATTATATCATGCAGTCCTTTTTTGTATTTCTCATTGCTTTTGTTGACAATGTTTGTATATTCAACTGCTCTTCCTGTGCATCAGCCATTGGAATTGGTGATGGAGAAATCTGGAGTGAAAACAAGGTCTTCAGAGCAAACAATGCTACCTGGTGAAGCAGATATGTTGTTGGCTACAGATTGCTCTTTAGAGGAGGATTCAGAGGCAGATGACCAGTCCTATTATCCCCCTGAGGTGTATGCTCAAACTTGGCAGGGTTATATTACTTATATCATGCATATGTTGTATTGCAATGCTTAGTTCTTACATCATATACACGATATTGAATGCCATCTCCTTAGTTGACACATCATATATGTGATTGCCCTCTGCTCACTTCCTTAGTATATAAATCATATATTTTAATTATATCATGCCATGATGTTTACATACACAGCATGTATCTGAATTATGGCATGCCAACCCATTTTCTAAAGACATAATATAGTTATATCATCTCATCCTGTTCACATAGTCATCATATTTTGAATTATGTCATTCTATCCGTGAATTATCATGCCATCATGTTTCCATCGACGGCATGTTTGTGATTTATGGCATGCCAACCACTTTAATAGACACATCATATAGTTATATCACGTCATCCTGAAGTATGTCATTATATCATGTTTAGTTAGCCATCATACATGTGAAATTGTGTCATGCTATCCTGTTTAATTAGCCATTATATATTTGAAATTATGTCCTGCTATTCTGTTTGGTTAGACAACATAAATGTGAATTATTTCATGCCATGTTTTGTTCCCTACTACCCATTGCACCTGTCTATCTTACAATGTCTGTACATTCAATTACTTTTCTTGTTTATCAGCCATTTCAATTGGAGGGGGTGATGGCAGTATCTATGGGAGTAAAAACATGGTCTTCAGAAAAGATTGTGCTACCTGTCGATGGAGATAGAACCACGGTTGTACTTGCCCAAGAACAGCCCCACCATGCATAACCCAGACTCACGCAGATTGTACCCCTACCCAGTTGGACAGAGAACTAGCTACACCCCTTCTAACCCCAACCCCAGCAGATAGTAACCCAGTTCCCGTTGACACATCACTGTCTCCACCACAGAGCACCCAAACACGAGCAGTTAGTAAGGCAACTACAGTGCCCAAAGGATGAGGACCACCACTCCGAACCCCAAGTCAACGCTTAAAGTAGAAGAAGAATTGTTCTCAGGTCAGGTTCCGTAGCTATGGTTCATACTACTTTGCTCTTGCATCACTGTATTTACTCATACCAACTAATTTCAAATTTGAAGGATGCAATTGAAACTCCAATGGTGCAACAGGTATGTTTTAAACCTGTTTCTTTAACGTGTTTGCTGTTGTAACTTGCTATATGTTGATTTAAGTTTCAATTGAATAAACAGTTAAGTTCTCATGCCATGCACATTACAACTGTTCTTATTGCTGTGTAGTTTACCACACTTATATTCTGTCTATGCTGCTTTGTCTTAAATAGATATGATTCGAACTGTATCTATCTTGATTTGGCAACATAAACTAAAATGATATAGGCCATACAGTGACCATACTACATAGATATATGTTTCTTTCATGTTGTTATCCTGTCCACCTTACAACTAAACCGGTTTACCAAAATGAGTTTCATATACTACATTGTAAATCTGTGATGTGTTTGTTTGTTTCTCCTTTAGAACACGGATACAATATTGGAGAAGAGTACCCCCTTATGCAATGGTAATGGAAGTAATGCAGATCAGGTTCAAGATAGTTTGACATCCATGTTGTTCTCCAAGAAAGCTGATAAAAACTATATTGAAGACACTGAGACAAAACCCAAAGTCCTGTCTTGGTGTAGTGTTCGAGTTACTGGCTACTACTGCTGGCACCAGCTCTTCGAACTCACTGTCTGAATCAGTTCTGCTTCTTGAGTCTCAACTTCAAGTTGAAAGACATCGATCATATGTTATGCGACAGGAAGCCGAAGGACTGAGGAAGTCCCTGTAAAATTCAGATGCATACTTTCTGGTGCAACATCAATTGCTGGAGGATTTAAGCGCCAAACAAGAGAAAGTTAATAAGCTTGCTAAGCATCTTGCCAGCATTATGGTACCCAGGATATTGTTTCTTGAGCTCTTCTGAAGTGGTTTCAGTTCTGGACTTGTTTTGCTGCGGCGTTTATATGCTGCTTTGTTCCCTATATTTGCACTGGTGGCGAACTTTGATGCCTAGTGGATGTAATATGTGTAATAGCCGTGATAGCCTAGCATAAGTTGCATGCCTATTTATTTCCTTATTGTCTTGTTTATTTTTTTTCTTGTAGTCAATGCAATTCTTTTTCCACGATTTGCTAGTGGCCGCAATAGCCTATTTTTTCAAACTAGGCCACATTAACCATGGGCTACATATTTAATGTAGTTAACATGGCCCTCTTACGGGCCGTAGAAACAATGGGCCTTCTAAGGGCCATAGAAACAATGGGCCTTCCACTGGGCGTAGAATCAATGGGCCTTATACGGGTCGTAGACACAATGAGCCTTCTACGGGCCGTATGATCGGTTGGCCAAACATGGGCCAATAACAGACCACATTATGGTCGTAAATGGGCTAGAGTTGAAATCGTCTGTTCATGGGCCGACCATAACGGGCCGACCATAACGGGCCGTCGTTAATCGACCATATTTGATGATGCTATGAAAACGACCAACGTATTAACGGGCCACAAACGGGCCGACTGTAACCACGGGCTGAATTTGGCCCACAAGCAGAAAATGACAGTAACGGGCCGAAAGTAAACGAATGCCGGAAATGAGCCCAAGAGTAAATGGGCCCTGACAATGCCGAAAGATAACATGGGCTAGAAACGGCCCAATGGAATAATGGGTCCTTAATGGGTATAAAGTTAAACACTGTTCATTACGGGCTAGTTTTACCACGGGCCGTTAACGGGCCGAGGGTTATTAAGGACCTCATATGGGCCAAAAGACGTCATGGGCCATACATAGGCCGGAAGTTAAAATGGGCTGGAATTATATTGGACGGTCCAGATGACGCTACTGGGCCTAATTCAGATAGGCCGTAAACAGGCCCTGGGTTAGCGGGCTGTAAACGGGCTATATGCGAACAAGCCGTTAACAGGCTTGCCGTGGGCCGGCCTGTCACCTTCTGACCAAGTCAAACGGGCCGGCCTTTTCATAGGAATGGGCCTTTGTTGGGCCATGCCACGTGTCGACATATCATAGGCGCTTTTGGTCCAATGAGTGGATGACATCTGTCCCAACGGTGAGCCGACATGTGTTTCCTCCAGCCAATGATGATTTTACACGTGGAAAATCCCCATTGGTCGGGGCTGTTAACGGGTTATCGGATCCAAAACTGGACCCAAAAGCTTAACGGCGTTCCGTTACGGTGGATGACACGTGTCGGTCACCCTTGACGAAAGCACTTCTGTGACGCGCGATTTATCGTCATGGAAGTGGATACTTCCGTGATGATAATTTTGGTAATGTCATGGAACACTTCTACGACAACATAGGTATGACTATCTTCATTCTGTCGTAAATTTGTCATGGATGTACATGCATGACAGAAAACGTGACCTACTGTGACAAACACGTATCATCACGGAAGTGTATTTTTTTTGTAGTGTTACCTCACGTCTTGAATCTCGGGACGAGATTCTTGTTTAGTGGGGGTGAGTTGTCACAGCCCTTTACTGCTTGTAATTAGTTGCACTTGAGTGCATCATGCATCATGTTTAATTTCAAAAGAATTTGAAATGGGGATGCTCAAACCCTAGCACCAAATGAATTCAACTAGGTTCAAATAAAAATATTTTCAATGAACCCAAAATGTCCTTCATAAAAAGTTCATCATTTTTGAATTGGCTAAATACCTCTGCCAAAAATGGTGCACACATTTCTAGGACCATTCTGGATTTTTGAATTAAATCATAAAGTATTTGCATTTGGGCATTTAAATGCTATATAATATTTTAAATGTCCAAATATTCATGAACTAAAATGTTTACTGTTGGAAATATTCCAAACAGTAGCCCTCAGCAGTTTCATGAATTTTGAGATTGTTTTGGTATTTTTAATAAAGCCAAACAGTTACAGAAAAATAGAAAACGGAAAAAAAGGAAAAGTGGACTTACCTGGCAAACCTACCTAGTGCAGCCCACCTAGCGGCCCAGCTGGCCGGCCCAGCCCCCCAACCACGCCAGGCAGCTGCTTCCTCTTGCCAGGCAGGCAGAGAGGAGCACGCGAGCGAGCCCGAGCGCGCCACGCATCTCCTCGCCTCCCTGTTTCACCCACTCGCAATCGCGACGCCCTGGACGTTCTACACGTTGACGCCCCGACCCCCAGGACACCTCACTTCCCCCTCTCCGCTTCTACCTTGCCCTCTCCCACCTTGGCCGACGACGCCGCAGCCGCACCATCATCATAACCACGGCCACCGCCCTCCCCTCGCCTCTCCGGCGTGTCTACGAGCTCCACCGCCATCCGCTATGCCGTGCCGCCGAGCCACGCGACGCCGGGAGCCCTGCAACGCCGCCCACGCCATCTTCCCCAACTCGGTCTGCCCGAGATCGCCGGCTTCACCCGGACGCCGTCCGGCCCTCCCCGAGCTCTCTGTTCGCCTCGTCGCACTCGTCGTGAGCCTCTGACGCTCATCCTGCCCTCTGTTCTACCCCTAGCACGCCGTAGCCGCCGCGCCTCTTTCACCCGACCGCGCCGCCGCCTGAGCTCACCGCCGACGTGTCTCCGGCCACCTAGCAGTCTGTCTCCGGCCACCTAGCAGTCTGGCCGTCGTGCTCAGCTTCCTCCGCGTGTCGTGTAGAGCACGTAGGTGCCCCACACGAGCTGCCCCGCCCGCCGTATCGTCGACCCCGAGCTCACCCGAGCTCCGGCGACCGCCAAGGTCGACGCCGGCAACGATTCCGGCCACCCCAGCCGCTCCCACTTGCCCCGTTGGATTCACGAGTTCGCCAGCTCTGCATAGATGCCCTCCGCCGCTTGTTTGGTCATCGAAACAACGTTTCCGAGCCGCCCCGCTATCTCTATCGTTGCTGGTGACGAGCCGCCGGCGAGTTTGACTCGCTGACCAGAGGTTTGACCTCCCCTAGGTCGCTGACAAGTGGGCTCAGGCCCTGTTTAGTTAGGATTAGGATTAATTAGTGTTAATTAAATTAGTTAACTAGATGAGCCACTGACACGTGGGGCCAGACCCTGTTAATCTCTAGTTTAGCTTTTAACTCACTGAGTTAGCTCTGTTAGACTGACGTGTGGACCCCACACATCAGGTTTGACCTGGACCAGCCCGTTCACCTGCTGACGTCTGCATGATGTCATGCTGACACAGTAAAGCATTTTCTGGAATTAGTTTAATTCTAAAATAACTAGAAAATGTTTAAAACTTCTAAAATTCATATAAATTCAATCGTAGCTCCAAATGAAATAATTTATATATGAAAAATTATCAGAAAAATATGAGGAATCTGTTTACGGCATTTGCATGCATGTTTGAACAATTTATACTCATTGAATTGTACAAATCAATAAAAGGGCATTTGTAATGCTTCTTTTGGAGTTTGAATTTGAATCTTTGATTCAAATGAACTTCAACCAACATGGTAGCCTTTTGCATTAGGTCAATAAACAGCATATTGCCATGTCATGATCATGCATCATATTGTCGCATTGCATTGATTGTGTTCTTTCTCTGTTTGCCGGTTTTGTCCCCTCTCAGTGGGCGTAGCTCCGACGATGAGTTCGATGACACCGATGAAGAGTATTACTATCTTCAGAAGTGACAGGCAAGCAACCCCCATTGAACATTTCGATACAATCCCACTCTCTCCCTCTTGCTCTCTTTTACTGCATTAGGACAACAACAATTCAACTTCTATTTGCTGCGGTAGTTGAACCCCTTTCCTCTGCATGACCCATCATTGCCACAGTTGAAACCCACTAGCATGAGTAGGAGTTGTTTGAGCCATGTTGTGCCTACTCATTCATGCTTGTTTGTCATGCCTGCTACTGCTTAGAGTTGAGTCAGGTCTGATTCATCGAGGATGAATTGGAATGGTGATGAACATGTCCTACTGTGTGTGAGCTAAATGTGTGAACACGATTTGGTAAAGGTAGCGATGAGAGGCCATGTAGGAGTACATGGTGGATTGTCTCATTGAAACCGTCTTTAGGAACTGAGTTCTGTGTTTGTGATCCATGAACAGCTACTACCACACATTGGGCTACGGACACTCCAAGCTCCCTCGACTTATTAATCAATCTGATCTTTGTCCAAGAGTTGCAACTAGTTTCTGGTGTTTGTAGGATATGGGTTGGCGGCCGTGCGTAGCACTGACCCTAGGGGTGGGCTATGACGCGGTAGATACACCAGGGCGCGGTGTACCGAGTCGCCCGTTGGGTGTCTCGGGAACCCTGTACACATTGTTTGGGGCCGTGAGCGACACCCCGGTTGGATCTCCTTGCGGATGGAACCCGAATAGGCGATAAACCTGGACTAGAGACTTGTTAGGTTAGTCAGGTCATGGCCGACACCCTCGCTGGGCTTTCGCTTGAAGGTTGCCGAGTACATGTCGTGTAAACAGCGATAAGTGGTGAGAGCGTGTGTGAAGAAGTACACCCCTGCAGGGTTATAAGTGATCTATTGGACTAGCCGTGTCCGCGGAAAAGGACTTCTGGGTTGCCTGTACAGTTCATAGACAAGTGAAAGTGGATACTCTAAAATGCGCAAGATAAGCATGAGTGCTATGGATGGCCTTCTCGTAGGGAGATGGGAGCGGATCCATAGTGGTGTATTGATTTGGTGAATATGTGGACTCCTGTGCGCCACCTCAAAGAGTTACTAGCAGTCATAGTATAGGTTAGCCACCGAGTCAAAGCTGGCTTGCTGCAGTTAAACCCCACAACCCCCTTTGTTGATAATGATGCATATGTAGCTAGTTCTGATGTAAGTCTTGCTGAGTACCTTTGTACTCACATTTGCTTAATTTATGTTTTTGCAGAGGAGACTTCAGTCTCACTAGTAGTTTCGCGTGGACTTCGACGTTTAGCTTGTTACCTCAACTACGATCTTGTTGAAGGAAATATGCCCTAGAGGCAATAATAAAGATGTTATTTGTACTTCCTTATAAAATGATAAATGTCTTTTATTCATGCTAGAATTGTATTAACCGGAAACTTAGTACATGTGTGAATACATAGACAAAACAGTATGTCCCTAGTATGCCTCTACTAGACTAGCTCATTGATCAAAGATGGATATGTTTCCTAGCCATGGACATGAGTTGTCATTTGATCAACAGGATCACATCATTAGGAGAATGATGTGATGGACTAGACCCATCTGTTAGCTTAGCACTATGATCGTTTAGTTTTTACTGCGATTGCTTTCTTCATGACTTATACACGCTCCTGTGACTATGAGATTATGTATCTCCCGAATACCGTAGGAACACCTTGTGTGCTATCAAATGTCACAACGTAACTGGGTGATTATAAAGATGCTCTACAGGTGTCTCCGAAAGTGTTCGTGGTGTTGGCATAGATCAAGACTAGGATTTGTCACTCCGAGTGTCGGAGAGGTATCTCTAGGCCCTCTCGGTAATACACATCATAATAAGCCTTGCAAGCAAATTACTAATGAGTTAGTCACGAGATGATGTATTACGGAACGAGTAAAGATACTTGCCGGTAACGAGATTGAACTAGGTATAGAGATACCGACAATCGAATCTCGGGCAAGTAACATACCGATGACAAAAGGAACAATGTATGTTGTAATGCGGTTTGACCGATAAAGATCTTTGTAGAATATGTAGGAGCCAATATGAGCATCCAGGTTCCGCTATTGGTTATTGACCGAAGATGAGTCTCGGTCATGTCTACATAGTTCTCGAACTCGTAGGGTCCGCACGCTTAACGTTTGATGACGATCGGTATTATGAGTTTATGAGTTTTGATGTACCGAAGGTAGTTCGGAGTCCCGGATGAGTGAGATCACGGACATGACGAGGAGTCTCGGAATGTCCGAGACGTAAAGAATGATATATTGGACGACTATATTCGGACATCGGAAGTGTTCCGTAAAGTTTCGGAATTTACCGGAGTACCGGGGGGGGGGGGTTACCGGAACCCCTGGGGAAGCTATGGGCCTTAATGGGCCGTAGGAGAAGAAGGGAAGAAAGGCCAGGGCTGGGCCGCGTGCCCCCCACCCCTTGGTCCGAATTGGACAAGGAAGGAGGGGGGCCGACGCCCCTTTCCTTCTCCTTCTCCCTCTCCTTCCTTCCCCCCTTCTCCCTTTTGGTAGTTCCTACTAGGAATAGGATTGTAATCCTATTCCTAATAGGATTGCTCCTCCTAGGTGCGCCAATGGGGGCCGGCCGGCCTCCCCCCTTGCTCCTTTATATACAGGGGCAGGGGGCACCCAAAGACACACAAGTTGAATTGTTTTAGCCATGTGCGGTGCCCCCCTCCACAGAAACACACCTCGGTCATACCGTTGCAGTGCTTAGGCGAAGCCGTGCGTCGGTAGATACATCATATCCGTCACCACGCCGTCGTGCTGACGGACCTCTCCCGTGAAGCTCAACTGGATCAAGAGCTTGTGGGATGTCATCAAGCTGAACGTGTGCTGAACGCGGAGGTGCCGTACGTTCGGTGCTTGATCGGTTGGATCACGAAGAAGTTTGACTACATCAACCGCGTCACTTGACGCTTCCGCTCCCGGTCTACAAGGGTACGTAGACACACTCTCCCGCTCGTTGCTATGCATCTGGTAGATAGATCTTGCGTGATCGTAGGAAAATTTTCAAATACTACGTTCCCCAACACGTGTACCCTTGGGAGGGTCTTGTAGATAGTCAGGCTTGATAGCCTTCTTCCTTTACAGATGTCTGTACTCAGACATGTTTATGCTTATGTTGCATGTATGCTCTGTATGCTGTGTCATGACCCACTGCTTGTAATAAATGCTATGATGGCTCTTCTGGGCCTTTATCTATATGAGTTGTTGAGTTTTGTTGTGATGTAATAAATGCTATGATGGCTCTTCTGGGCCTTTATCTATATGAGTTGTTGAGTTTTGTTGTGATGCCATGTTGTACATCACATACTTGCATGTTATGCATACGTGTAATGTGTATTGCTATGTGTGGGATCCGACACCTAGTTGTTTACCCTTGGTAGCCTATCTTACAGGGAAATGCCTCCTAGTGCTTCCACTGAGCCTTGGTAGCTCGCTACTGCTCCGGAACACTTAGGTCAAGTCTTGTTAACAAACTCTTTCCGAATAACATGAAACCGGAGAATTTTCGAATAACACTAGGTTACCTTAACGGGGATATGCATGTCCCCAACAATAAGAATATCATATTTCTTCTTGACAGTAGGAAGAGGAAATTCAAAACCTCCAATAATAATCGTTGAAATTTTTCTGATAGAATTGATATTGTGTACTTGAGGTTGTTTCCTCGGAAAGTGTACCGTATGCTTATTACCACTAACATGAAAAGTGACATTGCCTTTGTTGCAATCAATAATAACCCCTGCAGTATTAAAAAAGGGTCTACCAAGTATAATCGACATACTATCGTCCTCGGGAATATCAAGGATAACAAAGTCCGTTAAAATAGTAGCATTTGCAACCACAACAGGCACATCCTCACAAATACCGACAGGTATAGCAGTTGATTTATCGGCCATTTGCAAGGATATTGCACTAGGTGTTAACTTATTCAAATCAAGTCTACGATATAAAGAGAGAGGCATAACACTAACACCGGCTCTAAGATCACATAAAGCAGTTTTAACATAGTTTCTTTTAATGGAGCAAGGTATAGTTGGTACTCCTGGATCTCCTAGTTTCTTTGGTATTCCACCTTTAAAAGTGTAATTGGCAAGCATGGTGGAAAATTCAACTTCTGGTATCTTTCTTTTATTTGTAACTAGCGTTGTGACCCGCGCATTTGCGCGGCTAGAATTCCTTCGCATTGCTGCATCTTTCATATATTTAACTACAAACTCATGTGTTGGTAGGTCTTATTAAATAGATATTTGTTGTTATAAAATAAATTTATCCGAAAGAAACGATGTGTGGAAACTTCTTTAGCATCGTAGAATAAGCAGTTATTTTACAGCAGTGACTATTATTGAATTTTATTCATGGCTCTATGATTTGACTTTAGTGTTGATAATAACTTCATAGTGCGATAACAAAACATAGATGTCATTGAGTTATGTGACTAATCTCCTACTTCCTTTGTTCCCCTCCCCAGTCCTCGGTGTGTATATTCCCTTCAACGGATTGTCACAAAAAAATTCAAACACTATGGCTCGTCCATCGTTTTTTGTTCATCTACCACATCATTTCCTAAAACTATAGTCGTTTATTTTTACTTTTTTATTGTAGTGTTGTGCTTCTAAATGCTTCCCAATCTACATATTTATCCTTTTGCATGGTCAGAATAAGCTAATTGTAAATGTACTGCTCAATTCCAAGATAACTTATTGTTTTTATTATCCTCGTGTTCTTATGCTCTGTTTGATAACACATTGAATATTTGTAGGAAATTGGCATTCCTATAAATCTTCTCTGCTTCTGTGTCAAGCATATCTTATACCGGATCCTTAGTAGCATGCATATACTCTCTGGTTATTCCTAGTTTAGGTAGCAAAAATGTTTATGTTGGTAGACCTAAACATTATTTCAATAGAATTTTGATATATTTGAATCATAGATGACATATAACATGCTACTGGAAGGAAATCAAATTGCTATAAAAAATTACATTTTGCTTGATATTTATGGTTCATGCTAAATTTATATATAATCTAATTGCTAATTTTCACATAGTATTTATTTTGGGATCAACTATTATTAGATTCATGTATAGTCATGGAAAAATTGAAGTGCTACTTTTTGTTATCTTTAAATTCAAATTACATTTATTAAATATATTTGCACACATTTAATATTTGTAGGAAATTGGCATTCCTATAAATCTTCTCTTCTTCTGTGTCAAGCATATCTTATACCGGATCCTTAGTAGCATGCATATACTCTCTGGTTATTCCTAGTTCAGGTAGCAAAAAAATTTATGTTGGTAGACCTAAACATTATCTCAATAGAATTTTGATATATTTGAAGCATAGATGACATATAACATGCTACTGGAAGGAAATCAAATTGCTATAAAAATTACATTTTGCTTGATATTTATGGTTCATGCTAAATTTATATATGATCTAATTGCTAATTTTCACATAGTATGTATTTTGGGATAAACTATTATTAGATTTATATATAGTCATGAAAAAATTGAAGTGCTACTTTTTGTTATCTTTAAATTCAAATTACATTTATTAAATATATTTGCATCCTTAAACTTATTGTTATGGAATTGTCATATGAATATATTATTGAAATATATTTCTTTTAAATATTTTGCCACCACTGGATAAACAGGAAGGATTTCAGACTTCTAGATATGCACTGGTCCAATTTTGTTGTCAGACCTGTCATGTGTATACTCATATAATACTCTTGTGCTTAGAGTGTCCTGCATATAACTTTAAGATATTTTCAGATTGGACACTTGATTTATACTTGGTATGTTAGTAAAGTTGAACCCGATTTACATGATCGAGGCATAATACACATTTTATATCAATCTATTTTACATATCTAAGGCGTCGTAATTAGGGCATATATAATTATTGAAGGTAGACCGGTAGATTGTTGAGTGTTGACACTTCGTATTCACACATATTTTACAATCCCTACTAATATTTATTGTATCAACTTATTCCATAAATTTCTTTGCATATAAGCATACAATTTCATAAAGGTCCTATAGTTCATGTAATGCTAATTCTGGCATTTGTGCGTGGCCTCGATTGTTGATCCGATTGAAATGGGATTAAACTTTTTTACATCACATATGATTTAGCTAACTGATCATGTATTCATATATTAAATAAAAAATTCCTCATATGAACGACATTAATTATTTCTTAGAATCAAAGGAAATTGCAATGAAACGACTCACAGTGATTAATTTTAAATTGTGCAATCCTTGGATTCACCATCATCTACTAATCAACGTCCACCAAAGAAAGGAAGTAAGGAAATAAGTGAAATTAGGCCGATACAGTTGTATGGTCATTTTGGCTTTTTAGCCTCTAAAAAGGGCTATGCTGCCTACGTGTTGTTTCCTTGCTTATATCAGCAATGATGTCATATGTACAGTTAGACGGAATGAAGTGCTAACTAATTGTTATTCAAGGTAGCTTTCTGGTTGTTTGCCAGATGTTTGTATCGGATGTGAACCGAATCACTCTTTTTATTAGTAAAGCAATATCCACACTTTGCTTCCCTTTTGATGCTAATAACATCAAGAGCAGGTGGCTTGTCCTATTGTTGTTTCTGCTCCTCTTGATGCACTTCGGGCATCTCCTTGTCTGAGAAGATCTTGCCCAAGGGACCTCCTCCATGGTGGCCACTGCAGGTCTTCGTCTTCCTTTTTCTATGATCCTTGCACAACATGTGTACGCAACTCTGTCTGTTGTCTCTGGTGGTGTAGAAAATCGATCCATACAGGTTAAAGCAAGAACACTTAGATGGCTATACAGGACGATATAGAATATCGTTGATTGCATCTTACTCCAATAGACCATAATGGGTAGCATGCTCATGCAGCACTGGGCGTCTGAGTCTCGCCTGTCAGCTTGGCGACGGGAGGACGGAAAGAGGCAGCGGTGCACGGCGGGCTGTGCTTCACGTTAAATATCTTCCCTACGTGAGGAAAGAATCGAGCCGAGTAGCTGCGCACATGCAGCCGCCGAGCCTAGCGGACATGACCTCTGTTGCAAGTACAGGAATCTCACGTATAGGGGATGGTACATATGACTCGGTCTAGTGCTGGAAAATCTTCATCTTCCTTTTGCTATGATCCTTGCATAACATGTGTAGGCAATTCTGTCGATTGTCTCCGACGGCGTGGTACATCGATCCATACAGGGTAAATCCACGACACCGAGAGATGATCGATGATGCTGCAGTCTATCATTGATTGCATGGTATTCCAATCGACCATAATGGATGCCATGCTCACACGAGATTGGACATCCGAGGCTCTTGCCCAAGGGACCTCCTCCATGGTGGCCACTACAGGTCTTCGTCTTCCTTTTTCTATGAACCTTGCACAACATGTGTACGGAATTCTGTCTGTTGTCTCTGGTGGTGTAGAAAATCGATCCATACAGGTCAAAGCAAGAACACCTAGATGGCTATACAAGATGATACAGAATATCGATGATTGCATCATAGTCCAATAGACCATAATGGTGAGCATGCTCATGCAGCACTGGGCATCTGAGCCTCGCTTGTCAGCTTGGCGACGGGAGGACGGAAAGAGGCAGCAGTGCACGGCGGGCTGTGCTTCACGTTAAATATCTTCCCTACGCGAGGAAAGAATTGAGCCAAGTAGCTGCGCACGTGCAGCCGCCGAGCCCAGCGGACATGACCTCTGTTGCAAGTACATGAATCTCACGTATAGGGGGTGGTACATATGACTCGGTCTAGTGTTGGAAAATCTTCATCTTCCTTTTGCTATGATCCTTTTTTAGATGCTTTTGCTATGATCCTTGCATAACATGTGTAGGCAATTTTGTCGATTGTCTCCGACGACGTGGAACATCGATCCATACAGGGTAAATCCACGACACCGAGAGATGACCGATGATGTTGCAGCCTATCGTTGATTGCATGGTAGTCCGGTCGACCATAATGGATGCCATGCTCACGTGGGATTGGACATCCGAGGCTTTCTACAAAAGAGAAAATATTTAGAGCAAGAGACTTGCTATATATTAGATCCATTGAGTCCATCTCTATTACGTTTCATCTTTGACTATCCGTCTATCACCAAATCACGCATATTATTACCTGGACGTGTAGTGCCTCATGGATTCTAGCAGATTTGTGTGCTCTTTGTGGATATGACAGGAGACAAAAAAAAGGTGAAACTAATATTTGGTAGCCGTACGTGGTCTGGACTATTCTTCTTTTCTTTGCATCAAGATGCTTGCCTCTATTTGTACATGTACCATACCAGCATATGCATAGACGTGACAACGTGCTGGTCCAATAAGTTGGTAAATAAATATTAGCATGTTACGTAAAAACTTTTAATCTCAACCATTATTTTCTAAATCAAATGGTGCAGATAATATTAACATAGGTGGATGCATGTGGTCGCTCGTTTGTCTCTTGTCTTAATTATATAATAGATAATATCTTTCATATACTTAGCATAAGGATTTGTTTAAGCACATCAGCAAACGCATACGCAAAAATATAGGTCTAATCATTTCAGCAAAGCGCTCAAAATCCTCATCATCCTTTTTCTTGGATGGTTTAGGAGGAAAAGGCATGGGTTTCTGAACCCATGGTTCTCTTTCTTTACTGTGCTTCCTAGCAACAAAGTCTCTCTTATCATAACGTTGATTCTTTGATTGTGGGTTATCAAGATCAATAGCAGGTTCAATTTCTACATCATTGTTATTGCCAGGTTGAGCATCATCATTAACATTATCACTAGGTTCATGTTCATTACCAGATTGTGTTTCAGCATCAGAAATAGAAATATCATTGGGATTCTCAGGTGTGTCAGCAGGTTCACTAGAAGCAGACAAAGTCCTATCTTTTTTCTTTTTCTTCTTCTTAGAAGGACTAGGTGCATCTACGTTAGAAGGTGCAGCAGGACCAAGTGCAAGCAGATTGGAGAAGGAGAAACTCGACCAGTCATTCCTCCAATCAAAGCCCTGATTTATGTCTCTAAACGCAACAATTGATCCAAACAACTTAAGAGATGTCGTTTTAGCTACCATGCAGGGCCACGTATTAACTCGCATGCAAGCCGACTTTGATTTCTTGACTGATCAACGCGTAGTTGTGCTCCATGCATTGGGTTTCCGGGGGAGATAACAAGGCAGAGTAAGGAGCGTTTGGTTACATTGCTTAGGCTGGTCATAGTTTGTACATACTCCATTTGTATCTCACTTCATGTGGCTTCGCACTCGCACGATTTTCCTATTCTATGAACCTGTGTGTGCATGTGCGTGTGCGTGTGTGTGTGTGTCTTTTTTAGCATCAGTACAGACGCAAGCGCGTGCGTGTGTGTGTTTAACAACATGTGTGTGTTAGATAGAGCGACAGATCGACCTACTCCTACAGAGAGATGGTGTGTAATGTACGATTTTAGCCACGAGAGTTGGTGCATCCTCTCGTTTTCGGGCGTCCGGTAGGGACAGGCGGATAGCTGCCACGCCCGCTCCTGACTAGGCTGGCCCACCCAAAGCCCCTCCATCGCCCGCGCGCGCTTCCCGCCCGAAACGGTCAGCGCCGCTCCAAAGAATTCGTGCCGCATTCATGCCCGGGCAGAGCGGACGCGACCTCTCACCGGCGCCTACGTTGAAGGGAGAAGCGGATTCAAGAGTGATGGTTGCTTCGTCCGTCCAACTTACTGTTGGGTCTATGTGATTTAACGGCTCATTGGTCATTATTACTGAGGTGGTAGGACTGCTGGATGTCCCACGCTTTCGGCAAAAGGAGGTACTACTAGATTACAATGTTCTCCATTCTTACGGTGGAGGAGTGCAAGAGGAGTGAAAACACACAGGCTCAGTGATTACATGGCCCACCTCACACTATCACCATATTTTATGGACACCGTGCGACACCTAACTCTGTACATAGTACTCCCTCCGTTCCTAAATATAAGTCTTTGTAGAGATTCCACTAGGTGGACTACATACGGAACAAAATGAACGAATCTACACTTAAAATGCATCTATATACATCCGTATGTGGTTCATGGTGAAATCTCTACAAAGACTTATATTTAGGAATGGAGGAAGTACTTGTATAGTACGTACTGTAATTTATCAGCGAGATAGTACAATGCTATGAAGCTTCGAGCTTCTGCTACATGTATCTTGCGTCCAAGGTTGCCCGTTGCAACATTTCATCAAATACAAAGGAGACTAACATGCATGCTATTGTATCTCAATGATTGACAGATCATAGCAAATATGTACTCCCTCCGTTCCAAAATAAGTGTCTCAAGTTTATGCTGCATACGGAGCAAAATGAGTGAATCTACACTCTAAAATACGTCTATATACATCAGTGTTTGGAGTATGTACTAGTAGTTCATATTGAAATCTACTAAAGGAAATATATATTCTAGACAATATGATAATCTCTCTAACCAAGGTAGTAGGGACAAGGAGTAAACTGAGGGAGTAGTAAAATTTTCTCCTCGTCCTGCGAGCCACCGCGCGCGTGGGCGAGGAAGCGGGCGTAAGGCGTAGTAAGCAAGCTTCACCTCATCCTGCGAGCCACCGCGCCCGTGGGCGGGGGAGACGGCGTACTAAGCAAGCTTCTCCTCGTTCTATGAGTTGACGGGACACATCAAAAGTACTCCAGTGTATAGAGCCTTGCCTCTAAGGTAGGCCCCACATGGTTTGCCTCTTTTTTAACATAACGCGTCAAGTCGTAATTTGTTTGCTCACCCGTGGTAGACGATCCTCCCTCCATCTAGTGGACAACCAGTGCATGTGTCAATTTACCACGTGGGCTGCCTTTTCATATAGAAATGAGCTCCACCGTGTACCCCCGCGGGTGTGGTTGGGAAAGAGACGGGAGTACGTGCGCCGTGCATGCACCTCTTCTCTTCGTGCACGTCCCCCACCTACGTGGTTGTGTGTGAGAGATACAAACCTAGACAAATGGCTTGTGTGCATTCGTGCGTATTTTTTGTTTGGGGGGGAGGTTGATTCCGTGAATGTATTTGTGGGAATATTTGTCGATGACATCTCAAACAAAATTTTGCATGCAATGTGTGTGAAATGGAGGCCTATCCATATCATATATAGAGGGTCGGGCAATCCACGAGAAGAGTGGGAGGGGTCATAGATATCGATAGAGTCGAAGAGAGGATCAAGTGGGTGGGTGCGAGATCGATGAAGAGAGCCATCGAAATTGTGTGTGTGTGTGTGTGTGTGCAAGTCAAAGATATAGGGCGACTGACCTAGCTACCGGAACGTCACAGGGCACAGGTGAAGCTTGTGTGTGGCAAGGAGACATGACTAGAGCGCTCGATGTATCGGTGTGTGTGTGTGTGTGGGAGGGGGTTTGGGGAGGGGTAGGCAGAGGCCTAACTATAGAGGTAGAACGACTCGTATATGTGTTGAGAAGGAGAGACCCAACTATGTCTTGAGGGAGATCGGTCGACATTTATACATAACTAAAGGACGGGAAATAGGATGGGATAGGGAGAGATAGAGAGGAGAGAGAGGGAGGGAGAGGGGTACAGTGCTAGATGGGTGATGGAGTTGCTTCTCGAAGATGGTGGGAGAGGCCTACTAGACAAACTAAGGGTGGAACTGTAATATTATCAATAAAAGTGGGGTGTGTTTCTGTGTGTGCCTGTGCGTGATAGATCTGTCAGGACACATCCATGGATGATGAAGGGGAACCATGTGTTTGGTAAGCAAACCTAACTAGATCGGTAGATCAATTGTTGTTGGTCGAATGAAGGGAGAGACATAACTAATGAGGTAGATCGATCGACGCATGGGGGAAAACGAGTTATAAGGACCTAGCTAGCTATATGTATAGCGGGAGATCAGTCGGTGTATGTCCATTTGTTAGAGGCAAATAAGGCCCGGCGAGACGGTTAGACAGAGAGAATGGAGCTAGGAGGTGGTGCGAGAGGCCCTGCTACTAGCTAGATAGGGGGAGGAGTGTGCGGTTGTGAGATCGATGAAAATAGGGGCGAGAGTTTACACTTGTGTGGGCCCGTATGAGAGACACGAGGCAAGCACACATAAAGGAGGAGATTGAAGGTGCGTGTGTATGTTGTAGGCAGACATCGCTGGAGAGGTTTATCGATCGGTATGTGTCAGAAAGGAGTTGTGGAGACTGTGGGAGAACGACCTAAAGAAAACAAAATGAATGTGTGGGATGGATAGAATGCTGAGGGAGGGGGAGGGCGAGGAGGGCGTGTGGATGCATGAGAGAAAGTTAGTGGTAGCTACAAAGGTTAGAGGATTGTGTGGGTGTAAGAGACTAACAAAGATCATAATTTGGTATGAAAGTGGATTCATATATTTGAATAGGAGATCATAGTGTTTTAAACATATGCATGCATGAATATAGCGGTGATACGTGTGTTGTGGTTTTACACATGTTATACCATAATGTGACAATGGATGGCGTTTGCAACTCACAGCTAAATGTCGAACAATCTAAACCATACTATACATCGAACAATCTCACATTTTATTTGAATTTGTGATAATGTGTGGCGTCTGCAACTTACAACTAAATATCGAACAATCTAAACAATACTATATATCGAACATTCTCACATTTTATCTGAATTTGTGGTAATGTGTGGTGTTTGCAACTCACATCTAAATACTTGTAGGCATAGGGGGCGGGGCACCATACATAATGTGATAAACACATTATACATATGTGACATGGTTTAGTTTGTGAAGATCTAGCTAGAGCTTGAAATGTACTATGATTTGAAATCAACATAAAGTGGATTCAAAAAATCGAGTTCGAGTTCATATAGTACACATAGTTCATATGTAACTCAAGACTAATCATGTGGTGTGGTGTGAAGATAATACACAAACGATGGTTTAACTTGACAATAATGAAAATTGTAGATCTTATTAAAACAGAGAAAATAATTCAAATGCTTTGACTTCACAGCAATCATTATTGTAGATCTTATTCAAATAGAGAAATGAATTCAAATTTAGTTCATATTGAAGCGATAGTATACACGTTTGGAATGCACTAAAACGTTCATTTGAGTACTAGGTTGCATGCATTATACACATAGCGAAATATTTTAATTGGACATAACATGAATTCAAAGTTTTGAATGACATTTGTAGTGCGTATTGATTTGGTACAGTACACGTTAGGCTTGTCCGGAAATTTCAACCCGCGCCTTGTTAGCCCAAAATATTTAAGATATATCTTTGTCTCGTTGTGCTCCGACAACTCCCTCCATCTCAACCCGCGCCTTGTTATTCCAAAATTTCAACGCGCGTGAAAACTCCCACCTCCTGTGAAATCCCGACGAGCGAAATGCCCGTGATACCCCTGAACCGAAAGAACCGCATCAAATTGGTGGGGGTACTTTCGTAACTTACCCCACATTTCGGACAAGCGCGTCCCTAAGCCATGGTTCCCCACTCCCATCCCATCCGCCCACCCATTCGTACTCGTACACCGAGGCCGGCAAAACCCGCGAAGCCCCACACCCTCCTTCGTCCGCCATCCAGCCGGAGCCTCTTCCCCGACGACGTCGACCACAGCAACACCTCGACGTCCCTCATCCATCGTACCGGATGAGGATCCATCGTCGATCTGGTCGTCCCGCCGGTCCAGCCACCCCGTCCTCCAGCTCCAAGGAGCTGCCCCGACGTTCCCCTCGTCTTTCGCGCCACCTCCATTCCCACACCGCCGTCTTCACTTGCACCACCAGAAGAGCATCATCATCACCGTTTCCTCGGATGAAGTTGTGGCCTAATCGATGCCACCAAAGAGGTTGTACATTAATCGCCGCATTTTCTTCTTGATTCGATCTCACGGTGCTGCCGGCGCTCGGTCCTGAGCCGACACGGCGCGGATCCATCCACGGCGGCGTCGCCGACCACTTCCTCCACGGCGCCGCTCCCTCTGCGGCGATGTTCACATTAGTAGGAGCTGCTGCTGCTTTAGCTCTCGCTCGTGCTGCTGCTCTGCTCTTGATCTCGTTTCCCTGTCTGGTCTGATCTTGCTCTTGCTCTTGCTCTTGCTCGCGCTGCTGCTCTCGCTCTTGCTCTTGCTTGCGATGCTGCTCCGATTTAGCTACACTTCAGTCGACTGAATCGACTTTTGGGTCAGTCGATTTTCAGGGGGTGAGGGGGCTCGCCGGAGTTAATGAAGAACCAACCGCAGCAGGGAAGGCGGCTCGCCGGAGAGGTACCCCACTATCTATCTTAGGGTTCAGGGTGCGGGCGGTGGTCGCCGGCGGTGGTGGGGCGGTGGCGTGGGGATCATCGGAGAAAAAGCTCGGCACGGGGGGGCCTACAGGCATGGCCGGGGCAGCGGGCGGGCGGGGGCGGCTGTTTGGCTGGTGGTGGCTGGCGGCTCAGGGGGGTGGAGGTTGAAGATGAACTGCAGGCCCTTGATTTCGTATCCAACGGCTGCAAAATTGACTGACCAGAGATGAAAAAGTCAGTCGACTGACGTGTAGCCTCACCTCTAGTGCGTTCAGTTTCGACAGTAAAATTTAGTTTCGACAGTAAAATTCAGTTTCGACAGTTAAGTTCCGTTTCGACGGTAAAATTCAGTTTCGACAGCAAAATTCAGTTTTGACAGTTAAGTTCAGTTTCGACAGTTAAATTTAGTTTCGACAGCAAAATTCAGTTTCGACAGTTAAGTTTAGTTTGGACAGTTAAATTCAGTTTCAACAGTTAAGTTCAGGGATGAGCGGCTGATGTATACATCTAGCACTTTGTGGTTATGTATTTTACGCCATCTATTGGAGATGCTATTACAATTCCACTCAGGTTAACGTTGTATCTCTTGTCCTGCTTCAGCCTCGGCATCGTACAACTCACCGGAGCTGCTCCAATGATGAAACCCTCCATCACAGCGGAGCGGTACCTCGGGTTCCATCTCCAGACACCTAAGATATTCTTCCCCTCCTCTTACAGCCAAGTCAGCCGGAGCATCCTCACCAGCCAACCCAATCGCGTTGAGATCGACATGGCTTCGCCAAAGAGGTTGTACACTTCTTGTGGTTTGACTTAATCTCACCATGCTTCTTTGCATCCTGTGATCTTCCAATTCTTGTGAATCAAACACCCAGATTGGTAGAAATCCTGTGTTTTTAAATTCTCTGTTTTGCACATGCATTTCTATCCTAATCATGTCTATTTCCTATCCCTGCATCGTTAGAATCCTCAAATTCAAACAAGCCCTTACACAATTACTTCTGTTACAGATATGTGTCAAAGAAAACCTTGTTTGGTTTGTCCTCCTCCTGCGGTGATGTGTTCCACCCCAGCTCAGCTGCTCCAACGACGGAAGGGTTCACCACAGCAGGGATCCTCTCTCCAGACTGTCTTTTGCCGCTTCAGATCTTCTTCCCCACCGCTGGTAGCCACGACAACTGCATTACCATCATCAACTAAGCAGATGACCTTGAGGACTACACGAGTGCGCAAGAGAGGTCCCACTCTTCCGTGTCTGCTTACGTTATGCATCGCTTAATATGATGACATGCTACTTTATCGTCGTGTTCACCTATTAGACTCCGACTCAGGTCCAAACTTATGTTGAAACTTGAGTTTTTAAATGGTTGTGGGGTACATATTGGGGCAGCAATCAGTACTATCTGTCTACTATCTGGTTAATCTCGGGTGTCTACAATGAGTTTCATGTTGGATGCAAACAAACATTAAAGGAGCCATTATCTATATTTTTTAACTAAAGATATTATCTGCCTACTATCATTGGTTTTGGGTCTATCCACAGTTTGCTACCTTCACTCTCGATTTGTGCATGCACTCCTTACATAATCTCACTATGTTTTATTCGTATGCATGTCAGTTATTGTACACGATGGAACTGAACATGTAGAGCAAAAGAGGCGAGCCTTGTGAGGCAATAAAATTTCATGCAGACGTCGCTCCATGGTGGGCGCAAAGGCAGCCCCCCCTCCACCCATTTCGGATCGTAATCAAGAGGAAGATAACTCCTCAGAGGAGGATTCAGAGATAGATGACCAGTCCTATTCCCCCCCACCCCGAGGTGCATGCTCTAACTTGGCAGCGTTATGTTTCTCATATCGTGTGTATGGTATCTTGCATTGCTATGTCATTTGCTTAGTTTAGGCATGATTTCTGTGAATGCCACATGTTTAGTGTCTAATTACCATATATGTGAATTATGCAATGCCATCTTTTTGCAAGACATTATATATGTGAATTATGCAATGCTATCTTGTTGCAAGGCATTATATATTTGAATTATGCAATGCCATGTTATTTAGCCAAGCGTCATATATGTGAATTATATCATGCAGTCCTTTTTTGTATTTCTCATTGCTTTGTTGACAATGTTTGTATATTCAACTGCTCTTCCTGTGCATCAGCCATTGGAATTGGTGATGGAGAAATCTGGAGTGAAAACAAGGTCTTCAGAGCAGACAATGCTACCTGGTGAAGCAGATATGTTGTTGGCTACAAATAGCTCTTTAGAGGAGGATTCAGAGGCAGATGACCAGTCCTATTATCCCCCTGAGGTGTATGCTCAAACTTGGCAGGGTTATATTACTTATATCATGCATATGTTGTATTGCAATGCTTAGTTTTTACATCATATACACGATATTGAATGCCATCTCCTTAGTTGACACATCATATATGCGATTGCCCTCTGCTCACTTCCTTAGTATATAAATCATATATTTTAATTATATCATGCCATGATGTTTACATACACAGCATGTATCTAAATTATGGCATGCCAACCCATTTTCTAAAGACATAATATAGTTATATCATCTCATCCTGTTCACATAGTCATCATATTTTGAATTATGTCATTCTATCCGTGAATTATCATGCCATCATGTTTCCATCGACGGCATGTTTGTGATTTATGGCATGCCAACCACTTTAATAGACACATCGTATAGTTATATCACGTCATCCTGAAGTATGTCATTATATCCTGTTTAGTTAGCCATCATACATGTGAAATTGTGTCATGCTATCCTGTTTAATTAGCCATTATATATTTGAAATTATGTCCTGCTATTCTATTTGGTTAGACAACATAAATGTGAATTATTTCATGCCATGTTTTGTTCCCTACTATCCATTGCACCTGTCTATCTTACAATGTATGTACATTCAATTACTTTTCTTGTTTATCAGCCATTTCAATTGGAGGGGGTGATGGCAGTATCTATGGGAGTAAAAACATGGTCTTCAGAAAAGATTGTGCTACCTGTCGATGGAGATAGAACCACGGTTGTACTTGCCCAAGAACAGCCCCACCATGCATAACCCAGACTCACGCAGATTGTACCCCTACCCAGTTGGACAGAGAACTAGCTACACCCCTTCTAACCCCAACCCCAGCAGATAGTAACCCAGTTCCCGTTGACACATCACTGTCTCCACCACAGAGCACCCAAACACGAGCAGTTAGTAAGGCAACTACAGTGCCCAAAGGACGAGGACCACCACTCCGAACCCCAAGTCAACGCTTAAAGCAGAAGAAGAATTGTTCTCAGGTCAGGTTCCGTAGCTATGGTTCATACTACTTTGCTCTTGCATCACTGTATTTACTCATACCAACTAATTTCAAATTTGAAGTATGCAATCGAAACTCCAATGGTGCAACAGGTATGTTTTAAACCTGTTTCTTTAACGTGTTTGTTGTTGTAACTTGCTCTATGTTGATTTCAGTTTCAATTGAATAAACAGTTAAGTTCTCATGCCATGCACATTACAACTGTTGTTATTGCTGTGTAGTTTCCCACACTTATATTCTGTCTATGCTGCTTTGTCTTAAATAGATATGATTCGAACTGTATCTATCTTGATTTGGCAACATAAACTAAAATGATATAGGCCATACAGTGAGCATACTACATAGATATATGTTTCTTTCATGTTGTTATCCTGTCCACCTTACTACTAAACCGGTTTACCAAAATGAGTTTCATATACTACATTGTAAATCTGTGATGTGTTTGTTTGTTTCTCCTTTAGAACACGGATACAATATTGGAGAAGAGTACCCCCTTATGCAATGGTAATGGAAGTAATGCAGATCAGGTTCAAGATAGTGAGACATCCCTGTTGTTCTCCAAGAAAGCTGATAAAAACTATATTGAAGACACTAAGACAATCCCAAAGTCCTGTCTTGGTGTAGTGTTCGAGTTACTCGCTACTACTGCTGGCACCAGCTCTTCGAACTCACTGTCTGAATCAGTTCTGCTTCTTGAGTCTCAACTTCAAGTTGAAAGACATCGATCATATGTTATGCGACGGGAAGCCGAAGGACTGAGGAAGTCCCTGTAAAATTCAGATGCATACTTTCTGGTGCAACATCAATTGCTGGAGGATTTAAGCGTCAAACAAGAGAAAGTTAATAAGCTTGCTAAGCATCTTGCCAGCATTATGGTACCCAGGATATTGTTTCTTGAGCTCTTCTGAAGTGGTTTCAGTTCTGGACTTGTATTGCTGCGGCGTTTATATGCTGCTTTGTTCCCTATATTTGCACTGGTGGCGAACTTTGATGCCTAGTGGATGTAATATGTGTAATAGTCGTGATAGCCTAGCGTAAGTTGCTTGCCTATTTATTTCCTTATTGTCTTGTTTATTTTTTTTCTTGTAGCCAATGCAATTCTTTTTCCACGATTTGCTAGTGGCCGCAATAGCCTATTTTTTTCAAACTAGGCCACATTAACCATGGGCTACATATTTAATGTAGTTAACATGGGCCTCTTACGGGCCGTAGAAACAATGGGCCTTCTAAGGGCCGTAGAAACAATGGGCCTTCTACTGGGCGTAGAATCAATGGGCCTTATACGGGTCGTAGACACAATGAGCCTTCTACGGGCCGTATGATCGGTTGGCCAAACATGGGCCAATAACAGACCACATTATGGTCGTAAATGGGCTAGAGTTGAAATCGTCTGTTCATGGGCCGACCATAACGGGTCGTCGTTAATCGATCATATTTGATGATGCTATGAAAACGACCAACGTATTAACGGGCCACAAACGGGCCGACTGTAACCACGGGCTGAATTTGGCCCACAAGCAGAAAATGACAGTAACAGGCCGAAAGTAAACGAATGCCGGAAATGAGCCCAAGAGTAAATGGGCACTGACAATGCCAAAAGATAACATGGGCTAGAAACGGCCCAACGGAATAATGGGTCGTTAATGGGTATAAAGTTAAACACTGTTCATTACGGGCTAGTTTTACCACGGGTCGTTAACGGGCCGAGGGTTATTAAGGACCTCATATGGGCCAAAAGACGTCATGGGCCATACATGGGCCGGAAGTTAAAATGGGCTGGAATTATATTGGACGGTCCAGATGACGCTACTGGGCCTAATTCAGATAGGCCGTAAACAGGCCCTGGGTTAGTGGGTTGTAAACGGGCTATATGCGAACAGGCCGTTAACAGGCTTGCCGTGGGCCGGCCCGTCACCTTCTTGTTGGGGATCGTAGCAGAAAATCTAAAAATTACCTACGTATCACCAAGATCTATCTATGGAGTAATCTAGCAACGAGGGGAAGGTGAGTGCATCTACATACCCTTGTAGATCGCGATGCGGAAGCGTTGGAAGAACGCGGATGAAGGAGTCGTACTCGCTGCGATTCAGATCGCGGTTGATTCTGATCTAAGCGCCGAACAACGGCGCCTCCGCGTTCAACACACGTGCAACCCGGTGACGTCTCCCACGCCTTGATCCAGCAAGGAGAGAGGGAGAGGTTGGGGAAGACTCCAGCCAACAGCAGCACGACGGCGTGGTGGTGATGGAGGAGCGCGGGACTCCAGCAGGGCTTCGCCAAGCGCTGCGGGGGACGAGGAGGGAGAGAGGTAGGGCTGCGCCAAGCGACAGAGGTCAAAACGTGTTATGGGCAGCCCCAAACCTCACATATATATAGGGGGAAGGGGGGGGCTGCGCCCCCTTTAGGGTTTCCCACCCCTAGGGGTGCGGCCAGCCCTAGATCCCATCTAGGGGGGCGGCCAAGGGGGAGAGAGGGGGAGGCGCACCACTATGTGGGCCTTAGGCCCATCTGAGCCTAGGGTTTCCCCCTTTTTTCTTCTCCCATTGCCTTGGGCCTGGTTAGGGGGGCGCACCAGCCCACCTGGGGCTGGTCCCCTCCCACACTTGGCCCACGCAGCCTTCTGGGGCCGGTGGCCCCACCCGGTGGACCCCCGGGACCCTCCCGGTGGTCCCGGTACGCTACCGATAGCGCTAGAAACTTTTCCGTTGACCAAAACGGGACTTCCCATATATGAATCTTTACCTCCGGACCATTCCGGAACTCCTCGTGACGTCCGGGATCTCATCCGGGACTCCGAACAACATTCGGTAACCGCGTACATACTTTCCCTATAACCCTAGCGTCATCGAACCTTAAGTGTGTAGACCCTACAGGCTCGGGAACCATGTAGACATGACCGAGACAACTCTCCGGCCAATAACCAACAGCGGGATCTGGATACCCATGTTGGCTCCCACATGTTCCACGATGATCTCATCAGATGAACCACGATGTCAAGGATTCAATCAATCCCGTATACGATTCCCTTTGTCTATCGGTATAGCACTTGCTCGAGATTCGATCGTCGGTATACCGATACCTTGCTCAATCTCGTTACCGGCAAGTCTCTTTACTCGTTCCGTAACACATCATCCTGTGATCAACTCCTTGATCACATATTGTGCACATTATGATGATGTCCTACCGAGTGGGCCCAGAGATACCTCTCCGTCATACGGAGTGACAAATCCCAGTCTCGATTTGTGCCAACCCAACAGACACTTTCGGAGATACCTGCAGTGCACCTTTATAGCCACCCAGTTACGTTGTGACGTTTGGTACACCCAAAGCATTCCTACGGTATCCGGGAGTTGCACAATCTCATGGTCTAAGGAAAATATACTTGACATATAGAAAAGCTTTAGCATACGAACTACACGATCTGTGCTAGGCTTAGGATTGGGTCTTGTCCATCACATCATTCTCCTAATGATGTGATCCCGTTATCAACGACATCCAATGTCCATGGTCAGGAAACCGTAACCATCTATTGATCAACGAGCTAGTCATCTAGAGGCTTACTAGGGACATGGTGTTTGTCTATGTATCCACACATGTATCTGAGTTTCCTATCAATACAATTCTGGCATGGATAATAAACAATTATCATGAACAAGGAAATATAATAATAACCAATTTATTATTGCCTCTAGGGCATATTTCCAACACTTCTGACCAAGTCAAACGGGCCGGCCTTTTCACAGGAATGGGCCTTTGTTGGGCCGTGCCACGTGTCGACATATCATAGGCGCTTTTGGTCCAATGAGTGGATGACATCTGTCCCAACGGTGAGCCGACATGTGTTTCCTCCAGCCAATGATGATTTTACACGTGGAAAATCCCCATTGGTCGGGGCTGTTAACGGGTTATCAGATCCAAAACCGGACCCGAAAGCTTAACGGCGTTCCGTTACGGTGGATGCCACGTGTCGGTCACCCTTGACGAAAGCACTTCTGTGACGCGCGATTTATCGTCATGGAAGTGGATACTTCCGTGATGATAATTTTGGTAATGTCATGGAACACTTCTAAGACAACATAGGTATGACTATCTTCATTCTGTCATAAATTTGTCATGGATGTACATGCATGACAGAAAACGTGACCTACTGTGACAAACACGTATCATCACGGAAGTGTATTTTTTTGTAGTGTTACCTCACGTCTTGAATCTCGGGACGAGATTCTTGTTTAGTGGGGGTGAGTTGTCACAGCCCTTTACTGCTTGTAATTAGTTGCACTTGAGTGCATCATGCATCATGTTTAATTTCAAAAGAATTTGAAATGGGGATGCTCAAACCCTAGCACCAAATGAATTCAACTAGGTTCAAATAAAAATATTTTCAATGAACCCAAAATGTCCTTCATAAAAAGTTCATCATTTTTGAATTGGCTAAATACCTCTGCCAAAAATGGTGCACACATTTCTAGGACCATTCTGGATTTTTGAATTAAATCATAAAGTATTTGCATTTGGGCATTTAAATGCTATATAATATTTTAAATGTCCAAATATTCATGAACTAAAATGTTAACTGCTGGAAATATTCCAAACAGTAGCCCTCAGCAGTTTCATGAATTTTGAGATTGTTTTGGTATTTTTAATAAAGCCAAACAGTTACAGAAAAATAGAAAACAGAAAAAAAGGAAAAGTGGACTTACCTGGCAAACCTACCTAGCGCAGCCCACCTGGCGGCCCAGTTGGCCGGCCCAGCCCCCCAGCCATGCCAGGCAGCTGCTTCCTCTCGCCAGGCAGGCAAAGAGGAGCACGCGAGCGAGCCCGAGCGCACCACGCATCTCCTCGCCTCCCTGTTTCACCCACTCGCCATCGCGACGCCCTGGACGTTCTACACGTTGACGCCCCGACCCCCACGACACATCACTTCCCCCTCTCCGCTTCTACCTTGCCCTCTCCCACCTTAGCCGACGACGTTGCAGCCGCACCATCATCGTAACCACGGCCACCGCCCTCCCCTCGCCTCTCCGACGTGTCTACGAGCTCCACCGCCATCCGCTACGCCGTGCCGCCGAGCCACGCGATGCCGGGAGCCCTGCAACGCCGCCCACGCCATCTTCCCCAACTCCGGCCACCCGAGATCGCCGGCTTCACCCGCACGCCGTCCGGCCCTCCCCGAGCTCTCTGTTCGCCTTGTCGCACTCGTCGTGAGCCTCTGACGCTCCTCCTGCCCTCTATTCTCCTCCTAGCACGCCGTAGCTGACGCGCCTCTTTCACCCGACAGCGCCGCCGCCTGAGCTCACCGCCGACGTGTCTCCGGCCACCTAGCAGTCTGGCCGTCGTGCTCAGCTTCCTCCCCTTGTCATGTAGAGCACGTAGGTGCCCCACACGAGCTGCCCCGCCCGCCGTAGCGTCGACCCCGAGCTCACCCGAGCTCCGGCGACCGCCAAGGTCGACGCCGGCAACGATTCCAGCCACCCCAGCCGCTCCTACTTGCCCCGTTGGATTCACGAGTTCGCCAGCTCTGCATAGATGCCCTCCGCCGCTTGTTTGGTCATCGAAACAACGTTTCCGAGCCGCCCCGCCATCTCTATCGTTGTCGGTGACGAGCCGCCGGCGAGTTTGACTCGCTGACCAGAGGTTTGACCTCCCCTGGGTCGCTGACAAGTGGGCTCAGGCCCTGTTTAGTTAGGATTAGGATTAATTAGTGTTAATTAAATTAGTTAACTAGATGAGCCACTGACACGTGGGGCCCAGACCCTGTTAATCTCTAGTTTAGCTTTTAACTCACTTAGTTAGCTCTGTTAGACTGACGTGTGGATCCCACACATTAGGTTTGACCTGGACCAGCCCGTTGACCTGCTGACGTTTGCATGATGTCATGCTGACGCAGTAAAGCATTTTCTGGAATTAGTTTAATTCTAAAATAACTAGAAAATGTTTAAAACTTCTAAAATTCATATAAATTCAACCGTAGCTCCAAATGAAATAATTTCTATATGAAAAATTATCAGAAAAATATGAGGAATCTGTTTACGGCATTTGCATGCATGTTTGAACAATTTATACTCATTGAATTGTACAAATCAATAAAAGGGCATTTGTAATGCTTCTTTTGGAGTTTGAATTTGAATCTTTGATTCAAATGAACTTCAACCAACATGGTAGCCTTTGCATTAGGTCAATAAATAGCATATTGCCATGTCATGATCATGCATCATATTGTCGCATTGCATTGATTGTGTTCTTTCTCTGTTTGCCGGTTTTGTCCCCTCTCAGTGGGCGTAGCTCCGACGATGAGTTCGATGACACCGATGAAGAGTATTACTATCTTCAGAAGTGACAGGCAAGCAACCCCCATTGAACATTCCGATACAATCCCACTCTCTCCCTCTTGCTCTCTTTTACTGCATTAGGACAACAACGATTCAACTGCTATTTGCTGCGGTAGTTGAACCCCTTTCCTCTGCATGACCCGTCATTGCCACAGTTGAAACCCACTAGCATGAGTAGGAGTTGTTTGAGCCATGTTGTGCCTACTCATTCATGCTTGTTTGTCATGCCTGCTACTGCTTAGAGTTGAGTCAGGTCTGATTCATCGGGGATGAATTGGAATGGTGATGAACATGTCCTACTGTGTGTGAGCTAAATGTGTGAACACGATTTGGTAAAGGTAGCGATGAGAGGCCATGTAGGAGTACATGGTGGATTGTCTCATTGAAACCGTCTTTAGGAACTGAGTTCTGTGTTTGTGATCCATGAACAGCTACTACCACACATTGGGCTACGGACACTCCAAGCTCTCTCGACTTATTAATCAATCTGATCTTTGTCCAGGAGTTGCAACTAGTTTCTGGTGTTTGTAGGATATGGGTTGGCGGTCGTGCGTAGCGCTGACCCTAGGGGTAGGCTATGACGCGGTAGATACACCAGGGTGCGGTGTACCGAGTCGCCCGTTGGGTGTCTCGGGAATCCTGTACACATTGTTTGGGGCCGTGAGCGACACCCCGGTCGGATCTCCTTGCGGATGGAACCCGAATAGGCGATAAACCTGGACTAGAGACTTGTTAGGTTAGTCAGGTCATGGCCGACACCCTCGCTGGGCTTCCGCTTGAAGGTTCCCGAGTACATGTCGTGTAAACGACGATAAGTGGTGAGAGCGTGTGTGAAGAAGTACACCCCTGCAGGGTTATAAGTGATCTATTGGACTAGCCGTGTCCGCGGAAAAGGACTTCTGGGTTGCCTGTACAGTTCATAGACAAGTGAAAGTGGATACTCTAAAATGCGCAACATAAGCGTGAGTGTTATGGATGGCCTTCTCGTAGGGAGACGGGAGCGGATCCATAGTGGTGTATTGATTTGGTGAATATGTGGACTCCTGTGCGCCACCTCAAAGAGTTACTAGCAGTCATAGTATAGGTTAGCCACCGAGTCAAAGCTGGCTTGCTGCAGTTAAACCCCACAACCCCCTTTGTTGGTAATGATGCATATGTAGCTAGTTCTGATGTAAGTCTTGCCGAGTACCTTTGTACTCACATTTGCTTAATTTATGTTTTTGCAGAGGAGACTTCAGTCTCACTAGTAGTTTCGCGTGGACTTCGACGTTTAGCTTGTTACCTCAACTACGATCTTGTTGAAGGAAATATGCCCTAGAGGCAATAATAAAGATGTTATTTGTATTTCCTTATAAAATGATAAATGTCTTTTATTCATGCTAGAATTGTATTAACCGGAAACTTAGTACATGTGTGAATACATAGACAAAACAGTATGTCCCTAGTATGCCTCTACTAGACTAGCTCATTGATCAAAGATGGATATGTTTCCTAGCCATGGACATGAGTTGTCATTTGATCAACAGGATCACATCATTAGGAGAATGATGTGATGGACTAGACCCATCTGTTAGCTTAGCACTATGATCGTTTAGTTTTTACTGCTATTGCTTTCTTCATGACTTATACACGCTCCTGTGACTATGAGATTATGCAACTCCCGAATACCGTAGGAACACCTTGTGTCATATCAAACGTCACAACGTAACTGGGTGATTATAAAGATGCTCTACAGGTGTCTCCGAAAGTGTTCGTGGTGTTGGCATAGATCAAGACTAGGATTTGTCACTCCGAGTGTCGGAGAGGTATCTCTAGGCCCTCTCGGTAATACACATCATAATAAGCCTTGCCAGCAAATGACTAATGAGTTAGTCACGAGATGATGTATTACGGAACGAGTAAAGATACTTGCCGGTAACGAGATTGAACTAGGTATAGAGATACCGACGATCGAATCTCGGGCAAGTAACATACCGATGACAAAAGGAACAACGTATGTTGTTATGCGGTTTGACCGATAAAGATCTTCGTAGAATATGTAGGAGCCAATATGAGCATCCAGGTTCCGCTATTGGTTATTGACCGGAGATGAGTCTCGGTCATGTCTACATAGTTCTCGAACCCGTAGGGTCCGCACGCTTAACATTTGATGACGATCGGTATTATGAGTTTATGAGTTTTGATGTACCGAAGGTAGTTCGGAGTCCCGGATGAGTGAGATCACGGACATGACGAGGAGTCTCGGAATTTCCGAGACGTAAAGAATGATATATTGGACGACTATATTCGGACATCGGAAGTGTTCCGTAAAGTTTTGGAATTTACCGGAGTACCGGGGGGGTTACCGGAACCCCTGGGGAAGCTATGGGCCTTAATGGGCCGTAGGAGAAGGGAAGAAAGGCCAGGGCTGGGCCGCGCGCCCCCACCCCTTGGTCCGAATTGGACAAGGAAGGAGGGGGGCCGACGCCCCTTTCCTTCTCCTTCTCCCTCTCCTTCCTTTCCCCCTTCTCCCTTTTGTTAGTTCCTACTAGGAATAGGATTGCAATCCTATTCCTAGTAGGATTGCTCCTCCTAGGTGCGCCAATAGGGGCCGGCCGGCCTCCCCCCTTGCTCCTTTATATACAGGGGCAGGGGGCACCCAAAGTCACACAAGTTGAATTGTTTTAGCCGTGTGCGGTGCCCCCCTCCACAAAAACACACCTCGGTCATACCGTTGCAGTGCTTAGGCGAAGCCGTGCGTCGGTAGATACATCATATCCGTCACCACGCCGTCGTGCTGACGAAACTCTCCCGTGAAGCTCAACTGGATCAAGAGCTCGTGGGATGTCATCAAGCTGAACGTGTGCTGAACGCGGATGTGCCGTACGTTCGGTGCTTGATCGGTTGGATCGCGAAGAAGTTCGACTACATCAACCGCGTCACTTGACGCTTCCACTCCCGGTCTACAAGGGTACGTAGACACACTCTCCCGCTCGTTGCTATGCATCTGGTAGATAGATCTTGCGTGATCGTAGGAAAATTTTAAAATACTACGTTCCCCAACACGTGTACCCTTGGGAGGGTCTTGTAGATAGTCAGGCTTGATAGCCTTCTTCCTTTACAGATGTCTGTACTCAGACATGTTTATGCTTATGTTGCGTGTATGCTCTGTATGCTGTGTCATGACCCACTGCTTGTAATAAATGCTATGATGGCTCTTCTGGGCCTTTATCTATATGAGTTGTTGAGTTTTGTTGTGATGTAATAAATGCTATGATGGCTCTTCTGGGCCTTTATCTATATGAGTTGTTGAGTTTTGTTGTGATGCCATGTTGTACATCACATACTTGCATGTTATGCATACGTGTAATGTGTATTGCTATGTGTGGGATCCGACACCTAGTTGTTTACCCTTGGTAGCCTATCTTACAGGGAAATGCCTCCTAGTGCTTCCACTGAGCCTTGGTAGCTCGCTACTGCTCCGGAACACTTAGGTCAAGTCTTGTTAACAAACTCTTTCCGAATAACATGAAACCGGAGAATTTTCGAATAACACTAGGTTACCTTAACGGGGATATGCATGTCCCCAACAATAAGAATATCATATTTCTTCTTGACAGTAGGAAGAGGAAATTCAAAACCTCCAATAATAATCGTTGAAATTTTTCTGATAGAATTGATATTGTGTACTTGAGGTTGTTTCCTCGGAAAGTGTACCGTATGCTCATTACCACTAACATGAAAAGTGACATTGCCTTTGTTGAAATCAATAATAACCCCTGCAGTATTCAAAAAGGGTCTACCAAGTATAATCGACATACTATCGTCCTCGGTAATATCAAGGATAACAAAGTTCGTTAAAATAGTAGCATTTGCAACCACAACAGGCACATCCTCACAAATACCGACAGGTATAGCAGTTGATTTATCGGCCATTTGCAAGGATATTTCACTAGGTGTCAACTTATTCAAATCAATTCTACGATATAAAGAGAGAGGCATAACACTAACACCGGCTCTAAGATCACATAAAGCAGTTTTAACATAGTTTCTTTTAATGGAGCAAGGTATAGTTGGTACTCCCGGATCTCCTAGTTTCTTTGGTATTCCACCTTTAAAAGTGTAATTGGCAAGCATGGTGGAAAATTCAACTTCTGGTATCTTTCTTTTATTTGTAACTAGCGTTGTGACCCGCGCATTTGCGCGGCTAGAATTCCTTCGCATTGCTGTATCTTTCATATATTTAACTACAAACTCATGTGTTGGTAAGTCTTATTAAATAGATATTTGTTGTTATAAAATAAATTTATCCGAAAGAAACGATGTGTGGAAACTTCTTTAGCATCGTAGAATAAGCAGTTATTTTACAGCAGTGACTATTATTGAATTTTATTCATGGCTCTATGATTTGACTTTAGTGTTGATAATAACTTCATAGTGCGATAACAAAACATAGATGTCATTGAGTTATGTGACTAATCTCCTACTTCCTTTGTTCCCCTCCCCAGTCCTCGGTGTGTATATTCCCGTCAACGGATTGTCACAAAAAAATTCAAACACTATGGCTCGTCCATCGTTTTACGTTCATCTACCACATCATTTCCTAAAACTATAGTCGTTTATTTTTACTTTTTTATTGTAGTGTTGTGCTTCTAAATGCTTCCCAATCTACATATTTATCCTTTTGCATGGTCAGAATAAGCTAATTGTAAATGTACTGCTCAATTCCAAGATAACTTATTGTTTTTATTGTCCTCATGTTCTTATGCTCTGTTTGATAACACATTGAATATTTGTAGGAAATTGGCATTCCTATAAATCTTCTCTGCTTCTGTGTCAAGCATATCTTATATCGGATCCTTAGTAGCATGCATATACTCTCTGGTTATTCCTAGTTTAGGTAGCAAAAATGTTTATGTTGGTAGACCTAAACATTATTTCAATAGAATTTTGATATATTTGAATCATAGATGACATATAACATGCTACTGGAAGGAAATCAAATTGCTATACAAAATTACATTTTGCTTGATATTTATGGTTCATGCTAAATTTATATATAATCTAATTGCTAATTTTCACATAGTATTTATTTTGGGATCAACTATTATTAGATTCATATATAGTCATGGAAAAATTGAAGTGCTACTTTTTGTTATCTTTAAATTCAAATTACATTTATTAAATATATTTGCACACATTTAATATTTGTAGGAAATTGGCATTCCTATAAATCTTCTCTTCTTCTGTGTCAAGCATATCTTATACCGGATCCTTAGTAGCATGCATATACTCTCTGGCTATTCCTAGTTCAGGTAGCAAAAATGTTTATGTTGGTAGACCTAAACATTATCTCAATAGAATTTTGATATATTTGAAGCATAGATGACATATAACATGCTACTGGAAGGAAATCAAATTGCTATAAAAATTACATTTTGCTTGATATTTATGGTTCATGCTAAATTTATATATAATCTAATTGCTAATTTTCACATAGTACGTATTTTGGGATAAACTATTATTAGATTTATATATAGTCATGAAAAAATTGAAGTGCTACTTTTTGTTATCTTTAAATTCAAATTACATTTATTAAATATATTTGCATCCTTAAACTTATTGTTATGGAATTATCATATGAATATATTATTGAAATATATTTCTTTTAAATATTTTGCCACCAGTGGATAAACAGGAAGGATTTCAGACTTCTAGATATGCACTGGTCCAATTTTGTTGTCAGACCTGTCATGTGTATACTCATATAATACTCTTGTGCTTAGAGTGTCCTGCATATAACTTTAAGATATTTTCAGATTGGACACTTGATTTATACTTGGTATGTTAGTAAAGTTGAACCCGATTTACATGATCGAGGCATAATACACATTTTATATCAATCTATTTTACATATCTGAGGCGTCGTAATTAGGGCATATATAATTATTGAAGGTAGACCGGTAGATTGTTGAGTGTTGACACTTCGTATTCACACATATTTTACAATCCCTCCTAATATTTATTGTATCAACTTATTCCATAAATTGCTTTGCATAAAAGCATACAATTTCATAAAGGTCATATAGTTCATGTAATGCTAATTCTGGCATTCGTGCGTGGCCTCGATTGTTGATCCGATTGAAATGGGATTAAACTTTTTTACATCACATATGATTTAGCTAACTGATCATGTATGCATATATTAAATAAAAAATTCCTCATATGAACGACATTAATTATTTCTTAGAATCAAAGGAAATTGCAATGAAACGACTCATAATGATTAATTTTAAATTGTGCAATCCTTGGATTCACCATCATCTACTAATCAACGTCCAGCAAAGAAAGGAAGTAAGGAAATAAGTGAAATTAGGCCGATACAGTTGTATGGTCATTTTGGCTTTTTAGCCTCTAAAAAGGACTATGCAGCCTACGTGTTGTTTCCTTGCTTATATCAGCAATGATGTCATATGTACAGTTAGACGGAATGAAGTGCTAACTAATTGTTATTCGAGGTAGCTTTCTGGTTGTTTGCCAGATGTTTGTATCGGATGTGAACCGACTCACTCTTTTTATTAGTAAAGCAATATCCACACTTTGCTTCCCTTTTGATGCTAATAACATCAAGAGCAGGTGGCTTGTCCTATTGTTGTTTCTACTCCTCTTGGTGCACTTCGGGCATCTCCTTGTCTGAGAAGATCTTGCCCAAGGGACCTCCTCCATGGTGGCCACTGCAGGTCTTCGTCTTCCTTTTTCTATGATCCTTGCACAACATGTGTACGCAACTCTGTCTGTTGTCTCTGGTGGTGTAGAAAATTGATCCATACAAGTTAAAGCAAGAACACTTAGATGGCTATACAGGACGATATAGAATATCGTTGATTGCATCTTGCTCCAATAGACCATAATGGGTAGCATGCTCATGCAGCACTGGGCATCTGAGTCTCGCCTGTCAGCTTGGCGACGGGAGGACGGAAAGAGGCAGTGGTGCACGGCGGGATGTGCTTCACGTTAAATATCTTCCCTACGTGAGGAAAGAATCGAGCCGAGTAGCTGCGCACATGCAGCCGCCGAGCCCAGCGGACATGACCTCTGTTGCAAGTACAGGAATCTCACGTATAGGGGATGGTACATATGACTTGGTCTAGTGCTGGAAAAGCTTCATCTTCCTTTTGCTATGATCCTTGCATAACATGTGTAGGCAATTATGTCGGTTGTCTCCGACGGCATGGTACATCGATCCATACAGGGTAAATCCACGACACCGAGAGATGACCGATGATGCTGCAGTCTATCATTGATTGCATGGTATTCCAATCGACCATAATGGATGACATGCTCACACGGGATTGGACATCCGAGGCTCTTGCCCAAGGGACCTCCTCCATGGTGGCCACTGCAGGTCTTCGTCTTCCTTTTTCTATGATCCTTGCACAACATGTGTACGGAACTCTGTCTGTTGTCTCTGGTGGTGTAGAAAATCGATCCATACAGGTCAAAGCAAGAACACCTAGATGACTATACAAGATGATACAGAATATTGATGATTGCATCATAGTCCAATAGACCATAATGGGTAGCATGCTCATGCAGCACTGGGCATCTGAGTCTCGCCTGTCAGCTTGGCGACGGGAGGACGGAAAGAGGCAGCGGTGCACGGCGGGCTGTGCTTCACGTTAAATATCTTCCCTACGCGAGGAAAGAATTGAGCCAAGTAGCTGCGCACGTGCAGCCGCCGAGCCCAGCGGACATGACCTCTGTTGCAAGTACATGAATCTCACGTATAGGGGATGGTACATATGACTCGGTCTAGTGTTGGAAAATCTTCATCTTCCTTTTGCTATGATCCTTTTTTAGATGCTTTTGCTATGATCCTTGCATAACATGTGTAGGCAATTTTGTCGATTGTCTCCGACGACGTGGAACATCGATCCATACAGGGTAAATCCACGACACCGAGAGATGACCGATGATGTTGCAGCCTATCGTTGATTGCATGGTAGTCCAATCGACCATAATGGATGCCATGCTCACGTGGGATTGGACATCCGAGGCTTTCTACAAAAGAGAAAATATTTAGAGCAAGAGACTTGCTATATATTAGATCCATTGAGTCTATCTCTATTACGTTTCATCTTTGACTATCCGTCTATCACCAAATCACGCATATTATTACCTGGACGTGTAGTGCCTCATGGATTCTAGCAGATTTGTGTGCTCTTTGTGGATATGACAGGAGACAAAAAAAGGTGAAACTAATATTTGGTAGCCGTACGTGGTGTGGACTATTCTTCTTTTCTTTGCATCAAGATGCTTGCATCTATTTGTACATGTACCATACCAGCATATGCATAGACGTGACAACGTGCTGGTCCAATAAGTTGGTAAATAAATATTAGCATGTTACGTAAAAACTTTTAATCTCAGCCATTATTTTCTAAATCAAACGGTGCTAATAATATTAACATATGTGGATGCATGTGGTCGCTCGTTTGTCTCTTGTCTTAATTATATAATAGATAATATCTTTCATATACTTAGCATAAGGATTTGTTTAAGCACATCAGCAAACGCATACGCAAAAATATAGGTCTAATCATTTCAGCAAAGCGCTCAAAATCCTCATCATCCTTTTTCTTGGATGGTTTAGGAGGAAAAGGCATGGGTTTCTGAACCCATGGTTCTCTTTCTTTACTGTGCTTCCTAGCAACAAAGTCTCTCTTATCATAATGTTGATTCTTTGATTGTGGGTTATCAAGATCAATAGCAGGTTCAATTTCTACATCATTGTTATTGCCAGGTTGAGCATCATCATTAACATTATCACTAGGTTCATGTTCATTACCAGATTGTGTTTCAGCATCAGAAATAGAAATATCATTGGGATTCTCAGGTGTGTCAGCAGGTTCACTAGAAGCAGACAAAGTCCTATCATTTTTCTTTTTCTTCTTCTTGGAAGGACTAGGTGCATCTGCATTAGTTCTCTGAGAATCTTGCTCAATTCTGTTAGGGTGGCCCTCAGGATACAGAGGTTCCTGAGTCATTCTACCCCCTCTAGTCACAACTCTAACAACATTATCATTTTTCTTACTATTTAATTCATTGAGCAAATCATTTTGTGCTTTAAGTACTTATTCTACTTGAGTGGTAACCATAGAAGCATGTTTACTAATGAGTCTCGGTTCACCTTTAACTCTAGACATATAATCACTCAAGTGTTCAATCATATAAGCATTACGTTTCAATTGTCTACCAACATAAGCATTGAAATTTTCTTGTTTAACAATAAAATTGTCAAACTCATCTAAGCATTGGTTAGCAGACTTATAACGAGGAATATCACCTTCATCAAATCTATAGAGAGAATTTACCTTTACTACCTGTGTCGGGTTATCAAGACCATGTATTTCTTCAATAGGTGGTAAATTCTTAACATCTTCAGCTTTAATACATTTTTCTTTCATAGATTTCTTTGCCTCTTGCATATCTTCAGGACTGAGAAATAGAATATCCCTTTTCTTAGGAGTTGGCTTAGGAGTTGGTTCAGGTAGTGTCCAATTATTTTTCATTACTCAACATATTATTCTATAACAATTCAGCTTGATCAACAGTTCTTTCCCTGAAAACACAACCAGCACAACTATCCAGGTGGTCTCTGGAAGCATCGGCTAGTCCATTATAAAAGATATCAAGTATTTCATTTTTCTTGAGAGGATGATTAGGCAAAGCATTAAGTATTTGGAGTAGACCCCCCCATGCTTGTGGGAGACTCTCTTCTTCAATTTGCACAAAATTATATATTTCCCTTAAGGCAGCTTGTTTCTTATGTGTGGGAAAATATTTAGCAGAGAAGTAATAAATCATATCGTGGGTGAATAGGGTGGCTATATCATTCACATTAGTAAGATGTGCCACAATAGTTTCAGATTCATAGCCATGGAAAGGATCGAATTCAACCAAAGTAATTAACTCAGGAACGACAGATAAATCATAATCCTTATCAGAAATACAGATAGGTGAAGTAGCAAAAGCAGGGTCATATTTCATTCTAGTATTCAAAGACTTTTCTTTCAGCTTAGCTAGCAGTTTCTTAAGATCATATGTTTCTTTGCAAGCTAAAAGATCTCTAGCAGTTTCTTCATCCATAACATAACCCTCAGGCACAACAGGCAATTCATATCTAGGGAGAGAATCTTCATCATCACTTTCATCAATATTATCAGTTTCAATCATTTCATTCTTTCTAACCCTAGCAATTTGTTCATCTAGAAATTCACCTAGTGGCCCAGTATTATCAAGCATAGAAGTAGTTTCATCATAAGTATCATGCATAGCAGAAGTGGCATCATCAAGAACATGCGACATATCAGATTCAATAGCAGGTATAGGTGTCGCAAATTTACTCATAACAGAGGGTGAATCAAGTGCAGAGCTAGATGGAAGTTCCTTACCTCGCCTCGTAGTTGAGGGATAAATCTTGGTTTTTTCGTCTTTCAAGTTCTTCACAGTGATCAACAGATATAAATCCTAAGTGACTCAAAGAATATAGCTATGCTCCCCGGCAACGGCGCCAGAAAATAGTCTTGATAACCCACAAGTATAGGTGATCGCAACAGTTTTCGAGGGTAGAGTATTCAACCCAAATTTATTGATTGGACACAAGGGGAGCCAAAGAATACTCTCAAGTATTAGCAGTTGAGTTGTCAATTCAACCACACCTGGAAGACTTAATATCTGTAGCAAAGTATTTAGTAGCAAAGTAGTATGGAAGTTATGGTAACAGTGGCAAAAGTAACAATAGTAGTTTTGTAGTAATTGTAAAAGTGGCAGTGGAAAAGTAACTAAGCAAAGATCAATATGTGAAAAGCTCGTAGACATTGGATCAATGATGTATAATTACAGGGGTGGAGCCAGGATGAAAAACAAGAGGGGGCAAAGATATACATGATTTTTTTTCAAAAATATGTATACAAGCTAACGGCTAGATCATTTTAAAAACCGACCACACAAGCATACATATGGTGTGTAAGAACCAAAATTGCATATATGTCCTTATATGAACACACACATAATTATGACACAGTCATAGCCAAAGAAAAGTAAACTAACCGCTGAAGACACAATAGCTTGAGAAATATGAAAGCATCATTCATTTTTGTTGCTACATCCGTGATTTCTGGCATTAGAGCTGCATTAAAAAGAAACATGTTTTACAAAATAGAGAATATACCATTTTTAGATAAAGAAAAATCTTAAGCACGTTACATCCTTCCATTTCATCCCGCGACGTTTTTTCAGGCATACTGCCAGTTGTCGATTTTACAAAACATCTCAGCTTGCATGTCAATGCCATGTAGTTGAATGTTAAATAAATTGAAATACATGAAGGCAGAATATTACTATAGATTTTATTGTACTCCCACGTGCTCAAACTTATTCATACAAAATTATAACGCGAAGCTATATCCAATCAATCTAGTAATCAATTTGCTACCTTTTTAACATGGGGGATATTTGATACAATTTGCTACCGTTTTAACATGGAAATCAAAATAGATAATAAGAGAACTAAACCTAGGTCTCACCTATTACCTTGATATTGATCAGTGGAGCTTCTTCCTTAGGGATGGCAAGCCGGCCGGGCGGTGTGTGCAGTGCGCGGATGGCAGACGATCGCTATCGGCGGAGGGGCATTGTATAATCGTGTATCTAAAGGGCAGTAGAGCCGCAGGCGGCGGCCCGGGGGATCTCGTGAAGATTAGGTTTCTAGCGATTTGAGAACCGTCGAACCGCACATGAGGCCTGCTCGCCTGCTCGTCATTCTCGCTAGAGGGGTACCTGGGCCAATAAGCTATCTATTTATCATACATGAGATTTCAAAATACAACAGAAAATAAAGCACTGGGGGCAAATATCTTGGCCTGAGTGGGGACAACGCTGAATATCCTGGGCCTAACATAAGTGGCCCAGAAAAACGAGTGGGGGCATGATGCACATAGATTCTCCCCTGGATAATTATGTCGGATGCAATTCCTCATGTAATAGTTATAACATAGGGTGACACATAACTAGCTCTAGTTTATCAATGTAATGTAGGCATGTATTCTGAATATAGTCATACGTGCTTATGGAAAAGAACTTGCATGAAATCTTGTGTCCTACCCTCCCGTGGCAGCGGGGTCCTATTGGAAAATAAGGGATATTAAGGCCTCCTTTTAATAGAGTACCGGACCAAAGCATTAACACTTAGTGAATACATGAACTCCTCAAACTACGTTCATCACCGGGAGTGGTCCCGATTGTTGTCACTTCAGCGTTGCCGGATCATAACACATAGTAGGTGACTATTGACTTGCAAGATAGGATCAAGAACTCACATATATTCATGAAAACATAATAGGCTCAGATCTGAAATCATGGCACTCGGGCCCTAGTGACAAGCATTAAGCATGGCAAAGTCATAGCAACATCAATCTTAGAACATAATGAATACTAGGGATGAAACCCTAACAAAACTAACTCGATTACATGGTAAATCTCATCCAACCCATCACCGTCCAGTAAGCCTGCGATGGGATTACTCATGCACGATGGTGAGCATCATGGAATTGGTGATGCAGGAAGGTTGATGATGACGACACCGATGATCTCCACACTCAGGAGCCCCGAACGGACTCCACATCAGCCCTCCCGAGAGAGATTGGGGCTTAGTGGCGGCTCTGTATCATAAAACGGGATGAATCCTTCTCTCTGATTTTTTCTCCCCGAAAGTGAATATATGGAGTTGGAGTCGAGGTCGGTGGAGCATCAGGGGGCCCACGAGACAGGGGGTGCGCCCAGGGGGTGGGCGCGCCCCCCACCCTCGTGGACAGGGTGTGGGCCTCCTAGTCTTGATTCTTTCTCCAGTATTTTTATATATTCCAAAAATATTCTCCATTGATTTTCAGGTCATTCCGAGAACTTTTATTTCAGCACAAAAATAACATCATGGCAATTCTGCTAAAAACAACGTCAGTCCGGTTTAGTTCCATTCAAATCATGCAAGTTAGAGTCCAAAACAAGGGCAAAAGTGTTTGGAAAAGTAGATACGTTGGAGACGTATCAGGGCGGCACCGCATCTCCGACAACGGCAGGACGCCTTCCTGCCACACCTACGGGAGGCAAACAGGCTCGAAAGCCGACGGGGCGGCGGCGGCGCTCGCCGAGGCGCCCGCCAAGAGGAAGACGAAGACGACCGTGGCGGCGCCTCGTCCAAAGCCAACGCCTCGTGAGGCAACTCCGGCTATCCCTACGACGACTGTTTCTACGCGTGCGGTGACCGCAACCAGCAACAAAAAAATCAGCCGCTAAGTGCTCGATGAAATGCCAACAAGGTAAATATAAAACCTCGTGTCCCGTTGGTATTCGATAGTGATTCTTCGTGATCTATAGTGATTGTTTATAGTGTTTGGTTTGACAATGTAGAGCGGAGATTGTAGCGACCACGATCCGAATGGGCCGAAGTCTCTGTGCTCTGTGTCATCCCTGGATCGGTAAAGCTGACACACACAGTAGTTGAAGGATTTATAATAGAGTGGCAATCACACACTTATTACATCGAATGTCTCAAAAGAGAACGTATTACAAAAATATATGGCATACGGCCATCTAATACGGTAACAGCGGAAGGCTTGGAAGATAAAGTGAGTCCATCAACTCCAACGGCATAGCTGAGTGCATGAAAAACGACCTAGTGCACCTTACTCTTCCTCTAAAAGGTCTGCAACATGATATGTTGCAGCCCGAAACGGGTCAGCACATGGAATATGCTGGCAAGATAACACAGTAGAGCAAGTAACTGATAAATGCTAACACTACATGCATATATGGCTGGTAGAGGCTCTAAGGTTATAAGGTTTTGCATAAAGCCAAATTTACCCTACAACAAAGGAACGAATTTTATTTTTAACTATCATGGTAGTTGAAACATCATTGACAAGGTTCCTCCAACTCAATCGCAATTAAATCCATATTTATTAACCCAACAAATAGTTTTAGAGTGATGAGATCAATCCAATAATTCAAGTACCAGATACTCAAGATGTCCATAACTAGGGACACGACTAATCATGATTAGTTTGTACACTCTACAGAGGTTTGCGCACTTTTCCCCACAAGACTCGATCTCCTCCGTTGGATTTCTCGCACTGCATGGTGTTTGAGAAACGGATGACCGAGACACAGTCTTTCAGAAGCATTTACTCTTTACCCCGGGTGGACCGTTACACCTACTTTCCCCTACATCTACTAGTCCACCACTGAAAGAGCTCACATGACATACTCCACTATGCCAGAGCCCATAATGGCATTGTGGCTGCACACAGAAATTTGTAGCATGAATAGTCTTATGATCCCTTGGAGCCTGGGTGGCATTCCATAGGATAATCACACGGGTCCTCCGGGATTTCCAAGGACAACACTGGATTCTCCAGGTGCCCTGCAACCAATCCACCAGATGTGTATTAAAGTAGCCACCTTAAGTTGAACCATTAATTAACAATCTCACATCTGTCATGGATACTCTCAAACCCAATCTATGTCTACAAGCATAGCATGGCAACCTAAGCATAACGTACCCAGGGGTTTGATAATAAAACAGGTAATAGGTTCTACCTCAATCTACTTCCCAAACCCACTTGTTAAGAGATCCTACTCATGCAATGTGTGAGGGTTGGAACTAATGCATAAAAGCTGGGTAATAAAGGGTATGATCAATGTGTTACTTGCTTTGCTGACGATTCGCAAAACCTAGGGACTCGTAGTAGCACGCTTCGCACTCCGGGTATTCTATCGCAAACAAATAATAGCATACATAAGCAACCGAGCAAAGATGCACGGGTAAAACTCAAATAAGAATATCTAACCAGAAAGTTCAACTGAAGAACTCCGGTTTGCAAAAAGAATCAAATCAAACGGATCAACGAAACTCAAACCACGAAAGAAACAAGATCTGTTTACTAAATTGTACTAAAGTCAAATTTTTAAAGTACCAAAATCTTGTTCAAGTTGGTTAAACAGAAAGAGGGCTTCAAGACGAAGATCTAGGCGCTTGTTTCACCTGATTCCAACTAACGAGTGAACAGTTGTACTAAACCGAAGATCAGGGCAAAAATCGCGATCGAAAATAATCGCGGAAAAACCCTGAAAAAGAAAACGAGACGAACAGGCTAACCAACGAACGTTCACTGTCTGGAACTAAAAGACGAAAAGCGTTCGTTAAAATGAACGAACTGACGAACGCCAGCTAAATAACTAAAATCAAAAAAACCGAACCGATCTAATCTAAACAAATAAAGTAAAAACCGAACCGGTCTAGGGTATTACCTAAATGGGGAAAAACGGCGGCGGCGACTCTGGAGGTGGGGCGGTGGGATGGTGCGGCGGCGGCGATCGGCGGCGAGGCAAAGAGGCGGCGGGGTGGCGCGGCGGCGTGGCGGCGCGGCATGGCGGTGGCGGCTAGGGTTTCGGGGCGGGGCGGTTGGGCCTTGGGAGGCTTATAAAGCCCGCCCGGCAAGAGTCCGGGTTGGTTACGGCCCGATAGGTCGGTTTGACTCCTTTTTTATAGTCCCGACGCAGAAAAACAAACAGAAGAAATACTAAGCGGAGTCGAAAAATTCCGAAATAAATTTTCACCGTCCTCTAATAATATTTAGGACAAAGTGAACATTTTTACCGGACCTAAATGCAAGTTTGAAAAATGCACATTTTTCCTAACCGAATAAAATTGCAATAAAATCCAAATAAAATAAAATATTTAATTTTAATGTTTTTCCTCCAATATTTCATTTATTTTGGAGAAGTCATATTATCTCCACTCATATATTTTAATATGAAATATTTTTGGGGAGAAAAATAATTAAAACCAAAATGATCCTTGTTCTGATATTTGAGAAAATTCAAATATGAAAACGGTGAAATCCCCAACTCTCTCCGTGGGTCCTTGAGTTGCTTAGAATTTCGAAGATCACAACCCACAAATGCAAATAAAATATGATATGCAAGATGACCTATGTATAACATTCAAAATTGAAAATTTGGGAAGTTACAAACCTACCCCCCAGGTGTGGGTTGGCTAGAAAATAGGTGTGGGTGGTCCTTGCATAGATCATCCTCTCGTTCCCAGGTGGCTTGATCCTCGGTATGGTGGCTCCACTGAACTTTGCAAAACTTGATAACCTTGTTGTGGGTGACTCGGCTTGCAAACTCAAGGATCTTGACTGATTTCTCTTCGTAAGTTAGATCACTATCCAGCTGAATTGTTTCCAGGGGCACTGTATCTCTCAGCGGAATATCGGCCATTTCAGCATGGCACTTCTTTAGCTCGGAAACGTGAAACACATCATGAACTCCTGACAATCCTTCGAGTAACGCTAACTTGTAGAATACCTCTCCCATGCGTTCCAAAACACGGTATGGTCCCACAAATCTTGGGGCTAACTTTCCCTTAACTCCAAAACGCTTAACACCTCGCAGAGGTGACACTCTAAGGTACGCTCTGTCTCCGATTTCATAGACTACTTCCTTGCGTTTTGAGTCTGCATAACTCTTCTGTCTGGACTAAGCTACCTTCAGTCTATCTCGAATCAGCTTAACCTTCTCTTCTGACTCTTCAACCAGATCTGGTCCAAATAACTGACGGTCTCCGACTTCATCCCACATCAACGGCGTTTGGCATCTCCTTCCATACAATGCTTCGAATGGTGTCATCTTCAAACTGGCCTCGTAACTGTTGTTGTACGAAAATTCCGCGTAGGGCAAGTTGTCATCCCAACTAGATCCATAATCTAGCGCCGAAGCTCTCAACATGTCCTCCAGAATCTGATTGACTCTCTCGGTCTGTCCATTAATCTGCGGGTGAAAGGCTGTACTGAACTTTAGCCTGGTACCCAAAGTCTGGTGTAACTGATGCAAAAACTTTGAAGTAAACTGGGTTCCTCTATCTGATACGATGGTCCTCGGAATTCCATGCAGACATATGATCCTGGTCATGTATATCTTGGCCAACTTCGCACTTGTATAGGTGGTTTTCACGGGGATAAAGTGGGCTACTTTGGTCAAGCAATCCACTACTACCCAGATAGAGTCATATCCCGATCGGGTCCTGGGTAATCCGGTGATAAAGTCCATGCCAAGCTTGTCCGACTTCCATTCGGGTATCGGCATAGGCTGCAGTAATCCTGCTGGCTTCTGATGTTCTCCCTTCACTCTCTGACATACATCACATACGGCTACATACTCTACGACTACATACTCTGCAATGTCCTTCTTCATTCCTATCCACCAGAAACATTCCTTCAAGTCCAAATACATCTTAGTGTTTCCGGGGTGTATCGAGTATGGCGAATCATGTGCTTCCTGTAGTATCAACTTCCTGATCTCGGCGTTGTTGGGCACATAGACTCGGTCCTCAAATCACAAGGTGTCGTGTTCGTCCTCACTAAAACCCTTGGCTTTCCCTTCACTCATCTTCGCCTTTATTTCAGCAATTTCTTTGTCCTCCTTCTGAGCTTCTCGTATCTTTCCCAATAATGTTGACTGAACCTCCATGGCTACGACAAAACCTCTAGGAACTATCTCCAAACGAAGCTCCCTCAGATCTTCTGCTAACTCCTTTGGCAATCCTCTGTTTACTAGGGTATTGACATAACTCTTCTGGCTCAAAGCGTCTGCAACGACATTGTCCTTGCCTGGATGATAGTGCAGCTTCATGTCATAATCCTTTATGAGCTCCAACCACCTCCTCTGTCTGAGGTTCAGTTCCTTCTGGGTGAAAATGTACTTCAAAGTCTTGTGATCCGTGTACACATCACAACGGTTTCCGATAAGAAAATGTCTCCAGGTTTTGATCGCATGCACTACAGCTGCTAGCTCCAAATCATGCGTAGCATAATTCAACTCGTGCGGTCGGAGTTGAGGGGATGCATAAGAAACAACTCTTTCGTCCTGCATGAGTACTCCTCCAAGTCCTAAGTGAGAAGTGTCGCAATACACTTGGAAATCCTTGCGTATATCTGGCAAGATCAGCACTGGGGCTGACGTCAAACGTTTCTTCAACTCCTGAAAACTTTCTTCGCACTCTTCAGTCCAATGGAACTTTGTGTCCTTCTTCAACAATGCCGTCATAGGCTTTGCAATCTTGGAGAAATTCTCTATGAATCTCCGGTAATATCCCGCGAGTCCAAGAAAACTGCGGATTTCTCCCACTGAGGTGGGTGCCAACCACTCAGTGACTAACTGAACCTTGGTAGGGTCCACTTATATACTTTCTCCTAATTTAACATGTCCTAAGAATCCAACTTCCTTCAACCAAAACTCACATTTGCTGAACTTGGCATATAATTGGTGTTCCCTGAGCTTCTCAAGAACCAAACACAAATGTTCCTTGTGTTCCTCTTCGTTCTTTGAATAGACCAAAATATCATCGATGAATACGACAACAAACTTATCCAAGAATTTCATGAACACCTTATTCATCATGCTCATGAAATAGGCAGGGGCGTTAGTCAATGCAAATGACATAACTGTATACTCATATAGTCCATACCTCGTGGTGAAGGCTGTCTTGGGTATACCTTTTTCTCGGATCTTCAACTGGTGGTATCCTGATCATAGATCGATTTTGGAGAATACTTTAGCTCCTTGAAGTTGGTCGAACAAATCATTGATCATTGGTAGTGGGTACTTATTCTTAATCGTCACTTCATTCAGTGCCCGATAATCAATGACCATTCTTAAAGATCCATCCTTCTTTTCGACCAAGAGCACTGGGGATCCCCAGGGTGATGAACTTCGTCGAATGAATCCTTTCTCCAATAACTCCTTAATCTGTTTCTTGATCTCCTCCAGATCATTCGCTGGCATCCGGTATGGTCTCTTCGATATTGGTCCGGTGCCTGTCAATAGTTCTATCAAAAACTCAATGCCCCGATCTGGCGGCATGCCTGGTAGCTCCTTTGGAAATACATCCGGGAAATACTTCACTACAAGCACTTCCTCATAAACAACTCCCGAGAGAGAATTTACTTGTGTCCTCCTAGGCGCATGCCTAGATACATACTTGATCCTTTTTCCCTCTGGGGTGGTAAGTAGAATCGACTTACTGGCACAATCGATGTTCCCTCCATACATCGATAGCCAATCCATACCTAGTATCACATCCAATCCTTGTGATTCCAAAACTATCAGATCTGAGGGGAAAACATGGCTTCCAATGGCCAATGGCATCTGAAAACATCCTTGATTTGCCATATATTCCGCTCCTGGTGAGCTTACTAACATAGGTGTCTTAAGTACTTGGATGGGCAACTTATATCTATCCACGAATCCCCTTGAAATGTATGAATGCGATGCACCAGTATCAAAAAGAACTATTGCGGTAAATGACTTAACCAAAAACTTACCGACAACTGCATCAGGCTGCTCTTCAACCTCCTCCACGTTCACGTGGTTCACTTGTCCCCTGTTGAAAGGGTTGGGCTTCTTCCCAGAGCTTCCATTGTCGTTCCCATTCTTTGCTTCAGGGCACTCCGTGGTGTAGTGTCCATTCTTCCCGCACTTGAAACAGGTAATGTGACCTAGATCCCTCTTGGCGGGTGTAGCTGGAGTGGAGCGGTTCTGATTATTGCTTGTTCCATTCCCATTCCCATTCCCATTCCTGGGGCCATTGTGGTTATGAGAACTCCCTCCATTATGGGTGTGGCCTCCATGGTTATGGGTATATCCTCCCAAGTTCGGGGTGAAACGGGGCTTCTGTTGGTCTCCAGAATTGTTCTTTCCTTGTCCATACTTCATCTTGCGGCTCTCAATTTGCTGTTTCTTCCCTTCAATCATAAGGGCCTTATCTAGCAACTCCTGGTAGTTGTTGAATGTTGCCACCATCAACTGTATGCCCATCTCGTCATTCAGCCCTTCCATAAACTTCTCCTGCTTCGTGGCATCTGTGGCCACATCATCAGGGGCATAGCGAGATAGAGTACTAAACTCATCTACATACTGAGCCACAGTACGATTTCCTTGGTGTAAGTTATGAAACTCACGCTTCTTCATGCTCATAGCCCAAGTTGAGACATGGGTGGTGCGAAAAGCTTGCTGAAACTGATCCCAAGTGACATTGGCTATAGGGAAAGTGGTTGTATAATTCTCCCACCACGAGGCTGTTGGTCCATCCAATTGATGTGTGGCAAAATGCACCTTCTCAGCACCTGTGCAACCTACGGTGGTCAAATCCCTTCCAATCTTGCGTAGCCAGTCATCAGCAACTATTGGCTCGACGCTACTGGAAAACACCGGTGGCTGCAACCTTAGAAAATGGGCTAGGTTGTCCACTGGTGGTGGTGGTGGAGGGTTGTTGTTGTTGTTTTGATTATTCTGGTTCTGGACAAGAAGTTGCATCAAAGTGATCTGCTGCTGGATCAACTGGGTGAGCTCACGAGGAAACTCAAATACCGGCTCACATCTTGGAGGCATCTGATGGGTGCAGAGGGAAGAGATTAGAATATAATGACGTCTAGGGGGGGAAATAACTACCCATATGCTCATGAGACAAACACAATCATATCACACCAATAAATTTCAAACAAGGGCATACAAAAGGTCTAGAACTAACGTCACAAAAGTGCTCGGACTTCTACTATATGGGGAAAGACTACTATTCATATGGCGGTCATCTAGAAATTTTGATCGGTGGAAGATTCCATGATATCTGCTCCAGCATCGTCTTCGTAGTCATCATAACTGTCGTCAGGGTCTGAGTCGGTGTCGTTGATGATGATGTAGTCCTCAGAACGAATCTCCGTGGGTTCGTCATCTTCTCCTCCTGGTGCGGGGTCTCCCATGAATACTCCTAGCTTCCTTGTCAGGTCGTCGTTCTTCTCCACAAGTATTGCGATTTCCTCCTCATAACCATCACGTGAAGACTTGAGTTCCTCTTCTAGCTCCGTGTTTCTGGTTAACGCCTTCTTAAAATCTATCATGCCTGCACACATCTGGTGCTCCTGTCGACGAATGTGCTGGTTTAACTCTTGGATGAAAGCTGCAATAGACCTGTCCTTCCGGGTGCTGATCATATCCCATTGCTCATCTCGGCGCCCACATATCTGGTAGATAGTGTCCTTTAGGTCATGTTTGTAGACTTCTCCAATTTGTCCCATAGCAATGTGGGCGGCCATACTCTTACCTAGGCTCCAGGTTGGTGCATCAAATGAAAAATCTATGGGCTCAGTGACTGGCATGAATGTCCTCCCGGGAATTTGAACGTGAATAATCCATCGCTCCTCTTCTGGTAAAGTGGTGATGTAGGTCCCAGTGAAGCTTCGTATTCCGATGTTCAGGTACCTAGTGACTTCCTTCAAGTGTCGTCCAAAAGGTGTGTCTTCATCAGGCTGGGTAAACTTGTTCCTTGAGTCCACCATACTAAAGAGTAGAAAATGGAGAGGAGTCAGAAATGGGTAGAGAAGAGTGACCTCAAGCTTATCTTAGTGGTTGTGTCCTACATTCAGCGTGTGCTCTGATACCATCTTGTAGCGACCACGATCTGAATGGACCGAAGTCTCTATGCTATGTGTCATCCCTAGATCGGTAATGCTGACACACGGTATTTGAAGGATTTATAACAAAGTGGCAATCACACACTTATTACATCGAATGTCTCAAAAGAGAACTTATTACAAAAATATATGGCATAAGGCCATCTAATACGGTAACAGCGAAAGGCTTGGAAGATAAAGTGAGTCCATCAACTCCAACGGCATAGCTGAGTGCATGACAAACGACCTAGCGCACCTTACTCTTCTTCTGAAAAGTCTGTAAACATAGGAATGAATTTTATTTTTAACTATCATGGTAGTTGAAACATCATTGAGAAGGTTCCTCCAACTCAATCCCAATTAAAGCCATCTTTATTAACCCAACAAATTAGTTTTAGAGTGATGAGATCAATCCAATAATTCAAGTACCAGATACTCAAGATGTCCATAATCGGGGACACGGCTAATCATGATTAGTTTGTACACTCTGCAGAGGTTTGCGCACTTTTCCCAACAAGACTCGATCTCCTCCGTTGGATTTCTCGCACTGCATGGTGTTTGAGAAACGGATGACCGAGACACAGTCTTTCAGAAGCATTTACTCTTTGCCCCGGGTGGACCGGTACACCTACTTTCCCCTACATCTGCTAGTCCACCACTGAAAGAGCTCACGCAACATACTCAACTATGCCAGAGCCCATAATGGCATTGTGGCTGCACACGAAAGTTTCTAGCATGAATGGTCTTATGATCCCTTTGATCCTGGGTGACACTCCATAGGATAATCACATGGGTCCTCCAGGATTTCCTAGGACAACACTGGATTCTCCAGGTGCCCTGCAACCAATCCACCCAGATGTGTATTAAAGTAGCCACCTTAAGTTGAACCATTAATTAACAATCTCACATCTGTCATGGATACTCTCAAACCCAATCCACGTCTATGAGCATAGCATGGCAACTTAAGCATAACATAGAAGTAACTCCCAGGGGTTTGATAATAAAACATGTAATAGGTTCTACCTCAATCTACTTCCCAGACCCACATGTTAAGAGATCCTACTCATGCAATGTGTAAGGGTTGGAACTAATGCATAAAAACTGGGTAATAAAGGGTATGATCAATGTGTTACTTGCCTTGCTGACGATTCGCAAAACCTAGGGACTCGTAGTAGCACGCTTCGCACTCCGGGTATTCTATCGCAAACAAACAATAGCGTACATAAGCAACCAAGCAAAGATGCATGGGTAAAACTCAAATAAGAAGATCTAACCAGAAATTTCAACTGAAGAACTCCGGTTTGCAAAAAGAATCAAATCAAACGGAGCAACGAAACTCAAACCACAAAAGAAACAAGATCCGTTTACTAAATTGTACTAAAGTCAAATTTTTTAAGTATCAAAATCTTGTTCAAGTTGGTTAAACAGAAAGAGGGCTTCAAGACGAAAATCTAGGCGCTTGTTTCACCTGATTCCGACTAACGAGCTAAAAGTTATACTAAAACGAATATCAGGGCAGAAATCCCGATCGAAAATAATCGCGGAAAAACCCTGAAAAAGAAAACGAGACAAACAGGCTAACGAACGGACGTTCACTGTCTGTAACTAAAAGACGAAAAGCACTTGTTAAAACGAACGAACGGACAAACGTCCGCTAAATAACTAAAACCAAAAAAACGAACCGATCTAATCTAAAAAATAAATATAAAAACCGAACCGATCTAGGGTTTTACCTAAACCGGAAAAAAAGCGGCTCCGGCGGCGGGGCAGTGGGACGGCATGACGGCGGCGACCGGCGGTGCAGCGGCGACCGGTGACGCGACGGCGAGGCGGCGCGGCGGCAGGGCGGCGCGGCATGGCGGAGGCGGCTAGGGCGGCAGCGGCTAGGGTTTGGGGGCGGGCGGCTGGGCCTTGGGCGGCTTATAAAGCCCACCCGGCAAGAGTCCGGGTCGGTTATGGCCCGGTAGGTCGGTTTGACTTTTTTTATAGTCCTCATGCAGAAAAACAAACAGAAGAAATACTAAATGGAGTCGAAAAATTTGGAAATACATTTTTACCGTCCTCTAATAATATTTAGGACAAAGTGAACATTTTTCCCGGACCAAAATGCAAGTTTGAAAAACGCGCATTTTTCCTAACCGGATAAAATCCAAATAAAATAAAATACTTGATTTTAATATTTTTTTCTCCAATATTTCATTTATTTTAGAGAAGTCATATTATCTCCACTCATATATTTTAATATGAAATGTTTTCGGAGAGAAAAACAATTAAAACCAAAATGATCCTTGTTCCGATATTTGAGAAAATTCAAATATGAAAACGGTGAAATTCCCAACTCTCTCTGTGGGTCCTTCAGTTGCTTAGAATTTTGAGGATCACAACCCACAAATGCAAATAAAATATGATATGCAAGATGACCTATGTATAACATTCCAAATTGAAAATTTGGGATGTTACAGAGATGAACATGACTAAATTCTTCCCAATGTTGGAGAAATCTTGGCCTCTATTCGGAATGTTGGTGGTGGTCGAGGGCGTGGTGGTGATGGTGACCAAGGAGGTGGTGATGGTGGTCATTGTGGTGGTGGTGACGGTGGCCTAGAGGGTGGTAGTGGTGGTGATGGTGGCCAAGAGGATGTCCAGGTTGATTTCTTTGCCTAGGACGTCGTTTGAGTGGTGGTGGCCGAGAGGGTGGTGGTGCATGCTTGTACGTCTCCAAATATCTATATTTTTTTATCGATCCATTCTATTATAGTTATGATACTTTTTCATCAATATATTACCTCTAAATTTATTGTCATGGTTCATTTTAGACTTTAGTACACTCTAGCCCATTGCATAGAAATTGCAAGGAGGATGTTCATAAGAGAACAATAGTTGTTCGATGTAATTAACAAAAGGGCCATACTCCTATTGTGAACAAGATGTAAGTTACGAATACTGGTGATAGAATTGAACATCTATAACATTGATGCTAAATATCGCAAGACTAATAGAATACAACATGTGTGTGGCACTGCATTTAGTCACATTGGAGAAACCCGCGTGGAGAAATTCCATAGTAATGGATTTTGGAGTTATATGATTACGATTCATCTAACACTTCTAAATTTCGCCCGAATAGTGAAGTAAACTAAAATACCATTCACATGCCATAAAGAACGAGCAACAAAATAATTGGATCATGCATATTGATGTGTGTAGTCCAATAAGTGTTGTTGCAAGCAGTGGATTTATCTATTTTCAAGGATGGCTCAAGTAGATATTTATATTTACTAATTGAGACATAAATCTCGATCTATTGAAATGGTTTAAAAGATTTTCAGAATGAAGTAGAAATTATTGTAACAAGAAAATTATGTTTCTACAATTCGATTGCAGAAAAGAATATTTGAGTTACCAATTTAGCGAATGTCTAATGAGCTGTAATTTTTTTTGCTAGCATGCAACTACTAGAAACACTACTAAGAGTAAGAGTGCTTTAAGTAGATGTAATCAAACTATGTATGACATGGTGAGATCATAGATGACATTGATTATTTTGCCAATATACTTTTTAATGTGATGTTTTAGAGACTATGGCTTTTACACTGAAAAGAGTGCTTCAAATTTGTTGAAATAAGTGCTACTTTGTATGTGATATGTCTCCAATGTATTTATAATTTTTGCTTGTTCCATGCTGTTATATTATCAATCTTGGATGGTTTTAATCATTTTATAGCAACTTTTTATCATTTTTTGGGACTAACCTATTGACATAGTGCCAAGTGCCAGTTGATGTTTTTGCTTGTTTTTTACTTTGTAAAAAATCCCTATTAAACGGAGTCCAAATGCACCTAATTTTTTTGGTGATTTTTGCTAGAACAGAAGACAACTTATGGGCCAAGGAAGGACAAGAGGGGAGTCCTGCGGGGACCACAAGACACCAGGGTGTGCCTAGAAGCCCAAGCACGCTCTAATGGGTTGTGGGGCCCACCGAGGTCTCCCGCACTACCCCTCATCTCTATAAATACCCAAATATTCCAAAACCCTAGGGCAGTCGATGAAAAATTATTTCAGTCGACGCAAGTTCCAGAGCCACGGGATCCAATCTAGAGCCCTTTTCTCGCACTTCGCCAGAGGGGAACACGATCACGAAGGGGTTCATCATCCTCATTGGTGCTCTGATTATGATACGTGAGTAGTTCACCTCAGACCTACGGGTCTGTAGGCAGTAGCTAGATGGCTTCTTCTCTCTTTTTGATTCTCAATACAATGGTATCTTGGAGATCTATTTGATGTACTGACTTTGTGCAGTGTGTTTGTTGGGATCCGATGAATTGTGAGTTTATGATCAGATTTGTTTTGTCTTAATATCCATACTTGATTATTATAGCCTCGTATTTCTTCTCCGATATTTGGTTTTGTATGGCCAACTTGATCTATTTATCTTGCAATGGTAAGAGGTGCTTTGTGATGGCTTCGATCTTACGGTGTCCTCATCCATTAGCAGAAGGGGTAGCGAGGCACGTATGTATTGTTGCTATTAAGGATAAAAAGATGGGGTTTATTCCTACATGAATAGATCTTGTCTACATCATGTTACCATTCTTATTGCATTACTCCATTTCTCCATGAACTTAATACACTAGATGCATACTGGATAGCGGTCGATCTGTGGAGTAATAGTAGTAGATGCACGCAGGAGTCGGTCTACTAATATTGGACGTGATGCCTATATACATCATCATTGTCTTGGATATCATCATGATTATTCACTTTTCTATCAATTGCCCAACAATAATTTGTTTACCCACCGTATGCTATTTCTCGAGAGAAGCCAGTAGTGAAATCTACGGCCCCCGGGTCTATTCTCCTATCATATACTTTCATATCTACATTGCTATTTGCCTTTTCCTTTATTTGCATCTTTTATTTCCAGATCTATATTATCAAAAACCCCAAAATACTTTGCTTGATTTTATTTGCAGTTGTTCCATTTGGTTTTACGTATCTACCTATTTACCAATCTATTACACAAGAGGGATTGACAACCCCTCTTACACGTCGGGTTGAAAGTATTTGTTCTTTGTGCGCAGATACCGTTTGCATAGTTGTGACGCCCCCGATTTGACCGTACACTAATCATGCACGCAAATTTGTACGACCAAGATCAGGGACTCACGGGAAGATATCACAACACAACTCTAGACACAAATTAAAATAATACAAGCTTCATATTACAAGCCAGGGGCCTCGAGGGCTCGAATACAAAAGCTCGAAAGCAACAGAGTTAACGGAAGCAACAATATCTGAGTACAGACATAAGTTAAACAAGTTTTGCCTTAAAAAGGCTAGCACAAACATCAACAATCGAAGAGGCAAGGCCTCCTGCCTGGGACCTCCTAACTACTCCTGGTCGTCAGCTGTCTCCACGTAGTAGTAGGCTCTATCGGGGTAGTAGAAGTAGTCGACTGGGGTGGCATCTGGCTCCTGGGATCCGCCATCTGGTTGCAACAACCAGAAAGAAGGAAGAAGGGGGAAAATGGGGAGCAAAGCAACCATGAGTACTCAGCCAAAGTACTCGCAAGCATCAGATCTATACTAAGTATGCATCAGTATCAAAGGAAAAGCTGTATATGTGGATTGAACTGTAGAATGCCAGAAGAGGAGGGGAAAAAGCCTAGCCTATCAAAGACTAGCATCTTCAAGTATCTTCTGGAAATCACCACCTTGCAGCAGTAGAAGGAAATACAGAATAGCAGTTTATAATTTACAAGCATGTTGTAGTATTAACGGCCTAGAGATCCTTCCTCGACTCCCTGCGAGAAAGTAATCTCGCAGCCACATATCCATCACATATCTCAAGTATCCATTTCTAGTTATAATAGATCAGGATATAAGACTGAACGTCCGTTACCGTGGACACGGCTATTCGAATAGATAACTTCCCTGCAGGGGTGCACCACGTTACCATCACGCTCGATCATCTCTGGCCGGACACACTTTTCGGAGTCAATGCCCGACCTCGGGAGATCAACACGTCGCATCCCTACCTAGGCTCAGCAGAGAGGTCCCCGCCGGTCTACATCCTAAGCACTCCGGGGTCATGGGCCATCGCCCATTGCACTCCGGAATGTTGCGCGCAGGGCGATCCAGGCCACCTCCACTGGGGCGCTGACCAGGCCGTGCCGCAATGCTGAACTGGACGTCTGACAAAGCTTCGGCTGATACCACGACGCTGAGGCCCATAACTATTCTCGCGTGGCGGTTAGTGCGTAAAGGCCAGAGGCCAACTCAGAACAAATACCCAAACCTGTTAGTGCATTATTGACAGAAGTGACGGCTGTCGGGACAAGTCCGGAGCTATCACCCCTCCTGGGTGATACCGCTAAACAGCCAGCCGCCACTGTAAGAACTCCCGCGGATGCTCACCGAGACCGCCCGCCTTTCACAAAGGTCTCAAGTAAAGTCCATGTAACTGTGTGTCCAAAACATCAAGGTGGAAAACCCGAGGAATCACCCCCGACGAATTCCACTCGATATGTCCATCAAGGTGAACTATGAGGAATCACCCCCGAGGTTCACACTTGAGGGGTTGCACGACAGAGTCGTACCGGGAATGGAGAAAGAGGAATCACCCTCGATGACCACGACCGAATAGCTACACTACAGAGTTATCATCATGAGTGCGTTACGAGGTTTCACCCTCGGCACCCGATAGTGCCTCTACAGAGTCGAGCAACAAAGGGGGTGTGATGTGATGTGAAGTGTCGGGCTCCGGTCTTCGATCACGTTGCTCGAGTCGTCGATGATGAAGCAGGGGCAACAAGGATAGTCGGGCTCCGGTCTTCGATCACGTTGCTCGAGTCGTCGTTGATGAATCAGGGGCAATAAGGACAGGGTGGGGGTCACTAATGGTTCACTATCCAACCTATACTAAGCAGTTTAGCATAGTATGTAGGTAATAATAGCAGGTACAAAAGCAGGCTATGCATCAGAATAGGATCAAACAATAACAGTAGCAAAATCTAATGCAAGCATAAGGAAGAATGGAATGGGCGAAATCGGGATGATCAAAAAGGGGGGCTTGCCTAGAAGCTCTGTTGAAACGGAAGTAGGGTCGCCGTCGACGTAGTCGATCACCAGGGCATCAACAGGAGTCTCGGGGTCTACCAGAGAGAAGAGGGGGGGACAATAAATACATAGCACACAGATGCAATACAGATGCACGACATGATAATAAGCGGTGCTAGGGGTGTTCTAACGCAGTACTACACGATACCGAGGAAGGGGGAGAACACCCGGGAAAGCATTCCCGGTGTTAGGCATTTTCGGACAGGCGAACCCGAGGAGGAATGTTGCATGTTTGGTATGCTAGGGATGTGTGGCGGACGAACGGATCGCGTATTCGGATTCGTCTCGAAATTCTGAGCGACTTTCATATATAAATATTTTTCATCCGAGTTACGGATTATTTTATATGATTTTTCAAAGTTTTATTAATATTCTGTAATTATATTAAATTCGAAAAGGCTTATTGCGTCAGCATGATGTCATGCTGATGTCAGCAGGGTCAACAGTCAACTTTGACTGGTTGACTGGTCAAAAGGGGCAATGGGGCCCACTGTCATAGACTAGTTTAATTAAGCAAGTTTAATTAGTCTAGTGTGTACTTAGGTTAATTAAACTTAATTAATTAGGTTTAATTATCAGATTAATTAAGTTAATTATTAATTAATTAATGTTTTATTTATTATTTTAAAACTCATTTTTTTAATATTATATCTAAACTCCTTTTTTTAACAGGGCGCTGGGGCCCGCCCGCCAGTGGCACAGGAGGCACACGAGGGCTAACGGGTGCGGGCGAAAGGGCGCCGGGGCGCGACCGAACCCGACTGGGCGGATCCGGGCGACGGCCGCAGCCCCCGTCAGGGCACTGCCCCTGGGCGCCGGCCGGGACGGCCATGAGAGCGGGAGGGGGGACAGCGCGGCCGGCCGGACCGGTGAGGAGGAGAAGCAGGAAAAGGTGGCGCCGCCGGGGCGCACGAGGGGGCTTGCGGGAGGCGGGCGGCTTCAGGCTGCGGACACCGGCGGAAGCCGACGGCGGGCGGAGGCGGGGTGCAGCCGCGGAGGGGCCAGGGGGCGCGGCCACGGGCGGGCGGCGTAGCCGCGCGCGACTGCAGCGGGGCGAGGGGCGGCTGCGGAGGCGGGCGCGAGGAGCGGTGGAGCGTGGCCTGGCCAACGCAACGAGGGCGGGAGGCCCGGGGGCGCGCGGTTGTGGGGGGGAACTGGTGTGCACGGTGACGACGGACGCGACGCAGGCAATCGAGGTGCGCAGGAGCAGTGGCAGTGGCGGGGCGAGGCCACGGGCGCGACACGGTGCGACCCGGGACGGAGGGAAGTGGAGGAGGGGCGAGCGGCGCGGGCAGCAGCGAGCTGCAAGCGACGCGGCGAGCGCGGCTGGGCTCGACGGAGTGACTACAGAGGCGCGGGGAAGGCCTATGGCGCCGAAGAGGCCAGGGGAGAGAGAGAGAGAGGAGATGCGTGTGATCACCGGGGAGGCACACGGGGGCCCGGCGATGGCTTAGGAGCTGTAGAGCTCGTCGTAGACGGAGAAGACGCCGGGGTCGGAGGAGAACGGCGGCGGTCAGAGGAGGGAGACAGAGCCGTTGTGGTCGCGGCAGTGCTCAAGCTCCAAGGCAGCAGTGCTCGAGCTCCAAGGTGTAGTCGAGGTAGTTGTACGAGTCAGCGCGGATGGGCTCGTCGGAGAGACGCGGTGGCCGCGCTAAATCACGGCCATGGCGACGACGGTGCTCGGATGCGCGTTGGGGACAATGGGATCTGGGTGAGGGGGAGAAGAGGAGTGGCGCGCTAGGGTTGTCCATCGCTCTCGGGGCGGGACTTGCCTGATTTATAGGCGGGGGGAGTCGGCGGATGGCCGCCACGACGATGGCCGCGGCTGTGGCGGGCATCGGTGGTAGCCACGGCTGCAGTGAATAGGGGGAAGGGGAAAACAGGGGTGTGCTGGGCCGGCCTAGTGGCTAGTTGGGCCAAAGCCTAGGGGAGGGGTGAGGCCTTTTAGGTTTTATTATTTTTTTTGTTTTATGTTTTGATTTTTGTTTTCTTTTATTGCTTTAACTTAGTTTTAGCTTTTATAAAATATAACACTAGCCCCTAAATTAGTAATATCAATTATGTCATTGCCACAATTATTTTGGCACTAAAATAATTTAGATTATATTTGTCCATTATTTAAAAAGCATTTAGACAAATGTTTTAGCCACTGTTATATATTTACAAAAAGGGCATTTAAATACTTTCAAAAGTGTTGGGTCAGCACCATAATTGGTTATGGAATATTTGCCACACTTTGAACATTTTAGTTTTGTTCTTTGAAAACTTTATTTGTTTGGCTTTATTTTAATTTGAATTCGAACCGGTTTGAACCAAAGTGACTTCTAGTAACAGTAAAAACATTGATGTGGCATCATTAGCAGAGTATTACTGTAGCTTAATTGTCCGGGCGTTACAATAGTGTTGCTTGAGTCTCATATTGGTTCGATAACCTTGGTTTCACATCTGAGGGAAATACCTACCGTTTCCGTGCTGCATCATCCATTCCTCTTTGGGGAAATGCCGATGTAGTTCTAGCCGCATCAAAAGAAATTTTCGGCGCTGTTGCGGGGAAGACATCATCAACATCTATCAGGTTCCTAATCACAAATATCATCTCCTTGTAATTTAAATTATTTTCAATTTGCCCATCGTTTCATCTCCCCCACTTCACAAAAAAATGTCGTTTTATTCGACTTCTTTTTCGTTTGCCTTTTTCTCGTCAGATCTCCTATTTGCTTGAACTTATCATCATGAGTGACTTTGGTATGGCGGAAACAGATGATGGTCGGACTCCTTAAATTAGACGATCCGGCAATCTGGATGCTAAATCTTTTGTATTGGGACAAGGGAACATTATAGGAAAATAAACTATTCAAGAATTCTTCAATTGTGTTGGAACTTCGACTTGTGATGATGCTCCTATACTTAAAAGAACTAAAACCTATGTGGAAGCTATTTCAGCGTTAGTCCTGAAACTTGAAAATAGATTTATCCGTACTCATCCTACCTTGCGAAGATTGTTTTATGAGCTACCCATTATAAAGGATCCGAATGCTAAAAAGTTAGCCACCCGTGTTCTTATGAATGAATTTGATCACATAGTACGGGAGGCTAGGGATTGTTTTTGATTTTTATGGTATGAGCCGTGAAAAAACGGTAATAGATGAGATCCTTTATAATAGTGACTATATGTTAAGGCATTTGCTTGGAAATAATCAATTTTTTTATGAGAATCCTAAAAAGGAAATCCCCGTTTTAGATATGACCCAACAAGTTTTTAATGATGTTAATCAACAATATTCTTGGATCGTAGCCGGGAATCAAAGTGGATATAAAGATGGACAACTTGGGAATGATACAATCTCTATGGACAATGTGTTTCAATTTATACTTTAGAAACCTCCTAACAAAACCACAACTATGGAGGATAAGAAGAAAAATGAAAATACTTGAATCTTTGCATTATGCCTAGCTAGGGGCGTAAAACGACGGTGCTTGTTGGGAGGCAACCCAATGAATAAAATTTATTTTTGCCTTTTTCTTTAGGTTCTTTGTGTCTTTTCGCAATTATTCTACTGTTATGATTGTGTTTTTATGTTTATTGATCCTTGCTGGAAATGTTATCCTAGTATCGAGTACCGAGGATATTCCACGGAGTTGGGGAACATATCTTCCCATGGAACAAAGAATCTCTTCTATCCAGGCATTGGATTTCTCGAATATAGGCATGCTTTCTGGTTCCAAAACAGTGTTGTGGATCATATCTGTTTTTGCTAACGGATGTTGTCATCTTGCAAAGAGTTTCTGACTTATTTTGACTATCTTCTCAGTCTAGAGTATCCAAGTTGTACCAAAGGTTTAACGGTCGCTTGTCGTGACTGATAGAAAAATGCACCATCTTCTGATGATAAAATTTGCAGTCTTGACTGGCGGTGATCTTGGCAAAGAATCCCATCCACACAGGCTATTCTTTTAATTGCTTCCCCTATGCGAGAGATAACAATCCTCAACGTATATGTTTTCACACTGATTCTTCATTGTGTGAGTATCTCCTTGGGAATAACAGTCGGTGCGATGCTCCATCGCGGGTGTTGAGGTCAATATATTGAGTCGTCCATGAGTCTGACCGGACAGACTCGGTTATTCAATGATGACAGTTCTGAGCATGCTGTGGACTGAGTTGGTTGCCTTGCTATGAGGTCCCTACCACAATGGAGTATACCTCTTAGGTGGATCTTTCCTTGGGTTCGCCGTGGAATAAGATGTTCTTGGGCATCCACATTTTTCACATAATAACCGGCATACTTGTATTGTTGGTCTTGCTCTTTCATTATTACTTTCTTCATCTGGATCCTCAACTGAAAGAGCGGGGCCTTACATAGATCCTTAATTATTTTCGCGGCCCTGAATACGGTTACGTACAATATCTGGCAATCATACCTTGGTCTAGTTCATGTTTTGAGCCTTGGTATATTTATCTGGCTCACGTGTGGTTATACAGATCTCAATATTGTTGGGGATTGTGAGGGTTAATAACATCATATTGTTGGACGTGCAGGACTAACCTTATCAATCATTGCCAAGATTATTATCTCAGTGTTGTCTTTCCTTCGAGACTTGTTGATTATGGCATCAACCACTAGTTTTTGTTTCTTGAATAACCGGTGAGGTGGTCGGATGTGTACCGTGAATTCTTCCTTGTGCGAGAGACTTGGCAGCATATTGAATGAACTAATATCTGGTTTTCGAGGCATACCTCTGACCGATTTTTATTTCAGACCAATTGTTGCAGATCTGCCACTTGGAAAACACTGCCATATGCTGACAATTCCAAATTTATTGCCTTGTATTAGTGCCATACAGAAGAATACTGGGCAGCTTGCGTTCGGAAACCACCGGGGTGTCCTACTGAGGAAGACTGAGTGGCTTATGCTCGAAGCCTTTGGTGGATATCTTCTTGAGGAAAAACGGGGTACCATACCTCATAAGCTTCCCCCTCTAAAGACCTTGCTAGGGAAGACTCGGTACCTTATGGCAAAAGCTTTTGCAGTATGGGAATCCATTCGATGCAGACTGGGAACCTTATCTTTGTACACTTTGTCAATAAACTTTTGAGATGGATGGAGATGTATATATATATATATATATATATATATATATATATATATATATATATATATATATATCTTTGTCACTCCGGCAGCTGATTATTTGTATGGCAAGAAGTTTCTGACTGTCCTTACTGAATTCACCGTGCATTTGGACTGACTTCTGGGTGTCGCAATGTTTTAAATTTGGCTTATGGCAGATTCAATCATCGCGTACGAATCATACCTTTGACTGGGAATGCACTGTTGATCCATCTTTGTTCTCTTGATGATTTAATCATTGCTGCGATAAAGTGTATCTCTGACAGGTACTTGTTGCTGAAAGTCAGAGCAGAATATACTTGTATTCAGACCGGATGTAATACAATGTTGTCGGCGGAAAATCTGAATTCATTGGTGTATATATGTACTGCTCACGGCTTCTTCTGATCCGGTGTCGGTCGAGGAGTAATTTCCATAAGGGGGTAACACCGAGGATTTAAAACAAAGAAGCTCGGGAAAACGATTTATTGCAACAAATCATACAGCAAACAAGCTACAAAGCTGCTCCACACAGGCATACATAAGCACGATGCTACACAGATGCACAAACACTACATGAAGGATTACATCCTACGCTTGAGCAAACGCTCGCGAACTGACGAGGAATCTAAGGGAGTAGCGAGTGGAACCGCTGACTCTGAAACTCCGGATGGACGAGGCGGATGAGTTGGATATGCTGGCGGAGACTAAGGTAAAGCAACACCAAGTAATCTCCTGGCCCGAATGGGGTCTCGGACTAACTCGGAAATAAGAAGACACTCGGCCGTCATGTAACGAGACATGGCGAGGATAGGTGGGTCATCTTGAGGGTTGACAGAGGGAAATTGGATTCGCCTAGGATTCTCGATGATGGTGGGATGATATTTATAAGCACGGTTCTCTTGCACCATGCTCTCTTGATGACGAAGACCGGTGACTCCTGCCATTGCGGCAAGCTGAACGGCACGCTCAGGAGTAGCGTCGTAACCACCGTGGAAATTGTAGGTGTGCTTACCGACAGGAATCGGGGCTGACAGATGAACATGAGCAACATATTCCCGAATTCTTCCTTCAGCAGAAAGCTGGAATACTTGATAATGAGGTGGATCTCCCAGGGGATAAATACTACGCCACATGTTGCCAAGCAGGACGACAAAGCTGAGAGGTGCAGGAGTGGGACTGAACTCAATGGGAACAGCACTGGGAGCTAAGGAAAGGGCTCTGAACTCATGGAAGTTGACCGCCATCTACGCATGAAAACATGGGTTAATGGTAACCGAAATTAGACTACATGCAGCAAACAAATGCAACAACCAAATGCAGCAATCAAGGACAACAACCAGACCCTATACTACCGTTTTCTAACGTTCCAGCGGAATAGGACGCTCTACAGCCAGACCTGCTCTGATACCAAGCCTGTGGCACTGTGGGGACCCCGACTCATAAGTCATGATCACCGAATGCACGTGTACAATGATCCCAGATATCAATGCTCACTGAACACACAGAAGCTGAATAACCAGAGTCTTACATCCATACATATCGTATTACACAAATTGTGACCTTTAAGGTCAAGTCTTCAGTGTAAATCATCGCAGCGGAAATCTTCAATAACAACTTGGACCCATGCCATCTGCCTTAACCCTACAGGCATTCTGACTGGGAAGCGTCCTAGCTCGCATGTTTGTCACCAAGAAATCTTCATCATATCCTATTCTTTCATTCCTAGCCAATAAAATAACCAATGGCAAGCCAATGAGTACTTTGAATGTACTCGCGAGCAACCCAAGTGTGATGACAGAATAATTTATGCAAGGCTCTACTGCTAAATTGGCAGTTTTGCGGAAAGCTAGTTTTTCATATGCAAGTATGATCAACATATAACAAGGGCATGCATGCGTCTGCAACAAGTATCAGGAGGTTACAGACATCAACATCGTGAAAGAGTCATGAACAACTCTTGCTCACGCTCACCGTGACTTTCTCACAATAACATCAACAGATTTACCCAAACTGTGTTGTTTTCCAGAAACTTATGGACATAGTCTAAGTAGCACCACCCAACTATCCTTGACCGTGGACACGGCTATTCGAATAGTTTTACACTCTGCAGAGGTTGCACACTTTACCCACAAGATCCGGGGAACTTCCGTGTCATCCACGACCCGCGGTACCTCAAGTACTCAGGGTAAGCACCCCGATCACTATCTTTCCCTAGACGACACTAACATAGAGTCCACTCGATTGGTAACAGCCCCGTGCCAAACATTTCACATCTTAAAAAAGTTTGGAGCCTTGCTCCCATATCCATCTCATACCACTGACACGGGGTACCAACGGTGTGTTCGGTGCCCTGTGAAAACAGTCATGGCCGCCTATCCAAGCATGACCCCGTCCCGAGAGTGACCTCACGTCACCCCCGTCACTAGTAACGCGGGCACCATGCTAGTATCGACCTAGGTAATCAATAATGCCCTTTCCCATATAAGGGTAGAGTGGTTGTGCATGTTTGGTTGGGACGGTAATCACACATAAATCTAATCCATCTCTGTAAACAAGACTTTCATCAAGCCTCGGTACACTACTTCTTCACCAAGTAGTGCCCTAGTTTCTCATCATCTCATAGGGGCATTAGTGGCACCCACTGGGTTATTTGCAAGTATGTCTAACCACACTTGTTTTTCTCAATGCATAACCCTGACCCATTTTGCGTAGCCAACTACTATAGCACACATCTATCTACTCCCACCCACATAACCCTCATAGGAAGGTAGGGTCATGCTTGATGAAAGTTTCAATGGTAAATTAACAAAGGTACCAACCAAAGTGGTCACCACCTTAACATGATTCCGATGCATTGATAATAAGGTGCTATGAGACATGCTTAAAAAGGTTTCTCGAACATGGTCAAAGGGCTGCTTGCCTTGTCCTTCCGAGTCTTCAAACCTTCTGGTCCATTTCCGAGTACTCCGTTTATTTCGTCAACTAACGATGGAAACAATCATAATAAGCAACACAACAAGGCAAAAATAAAAGTGCTCTAAAAATAGGAGTTGGACTTTTCTAGGATACCTCTGGTCATATGAGAAATGACCAAGGTGATTTCATAGATATTGGATCAATGGATAGTTTGGAACATTTCAATAGGATGGAATCAAGGGGTTTATGGATTTGAAAGAAGTGTACAGATATATATTTTGGAAAAATGAGCAAAGGCACCCATTTAACAAATCATGATTTTAGAAGCATCTAGGAGTTGGTTTCACTAGATTTGGAGTTCAAATGAATTTCCCAGGATTTTGCAAAGTTGATAAATATGAAGAAATAGGCCATTATATTTTGGGGTACAGAAAGTATTAGGAAAAATGTTCCAAAACTAAGTTTTGATATTACAAGCATCTAGGAATTTGAACCATTGCATTTGGATCAACTTTGAGCTCTCTGTGGTTTTCTAAAGTTCATCACAGAAATGGAAAAAAAATGACATTGATAAATATTTGTGAATAAAAAGTCTCTGGAAAAATGTGCATGTTGCACCATGTGATAGAGCATGATTTTAGAAAATCCTAGAATTTGAATCATCAATTTTGGAGTTCATTTGTGTCGGGGGAAACTGTCCGCCACGAACACCTATGGGACCGGAGCCCCTTGTCTGTGCGGTACGAGGGCGGAGGGAGCACAAAGAGCAGATCGAGGCAGACGCGCGGGCAGTTTTACCCAGGTTCGGGCCGCACGGATGCGTAAAACCCTACTCCTGCTTGGTTGTGTATTGAGTTGAGCGCTCGGGAGCTTGAAGAAGCAGCTACACCGTGCGTGAGAGTAATCTAGGTTTCGAACCCCCTCCACGTTGTGCATGGGCCTCCTTTTATAGTGCAAGGGGTCACCGACAGGTGTCAACGCAGGAGAAAGGGGTAAAAATGTAAAAGAGGTGGTAGTTGTAACAGTGCGGGAACAGTGGAGCTACAGTACCGAACAGTGGTCTATACCTACTTTAACAGTGGGGGACAAGGGCATTTAATGCCCGTCGCCGTCGACCCCAAAAGCTCCCGCCTTAGCGTCTCCGTCCGCCACGGCGACGGATTTATCGCCGTGGTGTGCCACCGTGTACCCCAGGCTGCACAGCCATCCGCCACGCGTCCCTGGTTAGGCCCCCAGGGCGACGCGTGGGCCGATGAGCTGGAGCGCGGGCACACAGCGTAGCCTTCCCGGCAAGTGCCTTGCCGGGGCCTTGATCTTGCCGGGCCCGGGAACTTGCCGCTCCCCGGGCCCCTTGCCGGGGCGCGCATAGCGCCGAGGCAATATCTTCTAATCTTCCTGGCAAGCTCCTCTTGCCAGGGTCTTGTGTTATTGGAACAGTCTTGAGCCTGGTACGGCCTTCCCGGCAAGCTCCTCTTGCCGGGGTCTCGATCTTCTGTCTTGTATACTTTGTTTTTGAATGGTTTAATAGGAGGCAGGAAGGTCTCCGGCGAGCACGCAGTAAACCTTGCCGCGGGAAGCTGCAACTGCCCGTGCACAAGTTGGGGTACTGGGGTCCCCCTACCTCAGTACACCGACAGGAGCCCCCGGGCCTGGGCCACACACGGTGCCGAGCGCTGTTGGGCCAGGCCCAAAACAGTGCACGGGCACCCGCGGCCCGCGGCGCGCCGAATCCACTTCCATATCCGCCGCACCCCACGGTAACGGCACGCGTAGATTGCGGCGCCGTGGGATGGGACGTGCCCACGATCTCTTAATGGAAAGGGGGAAACGCCCCCCACTCCCCCATAAAAGCAGAGGCAGCGGGCGCGGTTCCCCTCCCTGTGCTCTCATTACGTCGTCTTCTTCCTGCTAAAGATTCCTTCTTGCGCTCCGCCTCCACAGCTCCGCCGCCGCCTAGCTCTTCGCCCCCTTCCTTCCGCCGCGTCCGCCATGGCCCCAAAGGCCGACAAGGGGAAAGCGGAGAAGTCCAAGAAGGAGAAATCCGAGCAAGCAGCCAAGCTCATTGCTTACCGGAAGCGGAACGTCGTCTTCTCGCCGAGGCTCGGCGTGCAAGAACTCTGGAACAAGTACTACTTGTTCTGGTCCAAGGGCACCGATGCGCATCCCCGCACCCGAGCATACCCGGCCGCCGCCAAAGACAACTATCCCGGCGGGTATTATTTCTTTGCTGCCTTTTTCCACTGTGGCCTCTGCCCTCCTTTTTCGAACTTCTTCTGTGATATCATGAACACGTATGGCTTCCATCTGCTTGATTTCACCCCCAACGCCATCCTCACCATGGCTGTTTTCGCACATATGTGCGAAAACTTCATAGGAGTCCACCCCAACGTAGCCCTCTTTAGACACTTTTTCACCCCTAGAGCCGAGGCCGATGCCCCTCTCTCCGGATGTATTTCTTGGGTCTTCCGTCTCGGGAAGAAGGGGTCGTACTTGCCGGGGGAGCTCCGCGGCAAGTGGGAGGAATGGCGAGCGGAGTGGTGTTGGATTGTAGAGGACCAGCCGCAAGCCTTCACTGCGCCGCGCACAACGCCTATCGCGCGCGGCAGAGATTGGAGCGATCTAGACTCCGACGACGTCAAGCTCGACATCGCTCTTGTCCGGATCCTCCGTCTTCGGCTGGCCCGGCTGTCAGTTGCCGAGGTGGGCGCAGATTTCCTCCGCCGGCGCATCGCCCCCCTCCAAGACCGGAAGAGGCCGGCCTGGTTGTACGGCGGCCCGGCAGACATCATGAGGCTGCGCCCCGGGCTTAATTTTAACTTCACCACTCTGGAGCTGCGCGGGATGGTACGAGAGCTCTTCAAGTACGACCCGGCGCACCCCGAGTGGTTCAGGACTCCCCGGGAAGTGGTGCCGCTCTGCAACAACGCCGCGAGGGATCGAATCCTTGCCATGATGCCGATGTGCGACTCGCATGGCTTGGACCGCTCGTGGATCGCCCCGAAGCCAATCGACGTCCTCAACTTCTACGACAACCTCGTCGAGGTGGCGAGCAACAAGGAGGACCTCAAGCTGCATACGCGGGACACCACCGAGCAGGAAATCGCTTACATAGCTTCTCGGGCTGAGGAGGCCGCCGCAGCCGCGGCGGCAGGAGTCTTCGGGTTCTCGCCGGAGGAGGCGGAGGCCGAAGAGGCGTCCACCCAGGCGGAAGAGACGGAGATCCGCCGATTGCTGAACCTCCCACCCGACGCGCTCACCGGGGTCCCCTCGTTGAGGCACTCCGGGATCCATGGGATCGCGACGGAGGCCGCGGCAAGGGAGGGAACCGCCGGAGGAAGCAGAGGCGCCGCGAGGGGCGGAGGCGCCAAGGGGAAGAGGGCCGCAGCGCTGGATGCTGGGCCCAGCGAGCCGGCCGAGGCAGAGGAGGAGGAGGAGGAGGAGGCCGAAGACTCCGGCGGATCTACGGAGTTATACGCCGACGACCTCTCCTCGTCGGAGAGCTCCCCGCCCCCGGCAAGCCCGAAGGAGTCCCCGGCAAAGCGTCTCCGCAAGGCGGCGACGGGGGAAAGGGCACAGGCCCCCCGGCAACAGCCACCTCGGCGGGCGGCTCCCCGGGGGAGTCAAGCCGCGCCAAGGCCGTCCGGCGCACCAGCCGCAGCAGAGGCGGCCCGTGCGCGGACCACGACGGAGGCGCCCCGCAGGCCGGCAGCGAGCCGGCAGGGGTCTTCTCGGGGCGGAGCAGCGGCTCCGCCCGCCCCCCGGGCGCCGGCAGCCACAGGGGCTGGGTCTTCGCAGCCCCCAGCCCCGGTGAGCACCAAGCGCGCGAGGGAGTCTTCGCCTCCCGCTCCTCGCGTCGACGCGCCCACGGTGGAGTATGATTTCTCCGCCCTGAGCGAGGACGACGAGGAAGACCAGGAGTAAGGATCCGTGATTCTTCATCTTCTTAATTCTTGTCTTGAGCTTCTGTTGATGCTAACTCTGTCTTCTGTTCTGGTTTCAGGACCCTGGCCCATCGCGCCGCGAAGAAGGCCAAGGCGCCCGAGGCCGAAGTCGCGGAGGACTCGGCAGCGGCGGCAACAGAGGGCGCGCCGGAGCCGAACCTGCCGGACTCTGGTACTGCTCCGATGAGCAGCCCCCAGCGCAGCCCGCAGCGCAGCCCCCAGCGTAAGTCTGGGGTTCTTTCTTTTTGCTCGTCGGGGTACGCCTGAGGCTTTTGACTTTATCTTCATATTTTGACATTTCTTGTCTTGTTCCGTGCAGAGGAGGAGCCGCAGCGGGAAGAGCGCCCGGAGACCACCGCCGAGGAGCTGCAGGCACCGCCATCCCCGCCAAGGCAGGACTCTCCGGCAAGGGAGAGTGCTCCGTCAAGGGCGGGTACCCCGCCAAGGCAGAGTACCCCGCCAAGGACGAGCAGCCCGGCAAGGGCGGCCACCCCGCCGAGGCCAAGTTCCCCGGCGAGGGCGACTACTCCGACGAGGCCGAGCTCCCCGGCGAGGGAGCCCGCCGCTGAGGACGTCCGCCAAGGTAACCTTTGTAACTTGTCTTCTTGGCTTATCTCTTTTTTGGATATTTGCTTGAGTCTTGAATTCCTTGGTCTTCTTCTTCTTTCTAGATCTTCCTCCTCCTGTGCCTATGGAGACGGAGGTAATTATCCTCGAGGAGGAGGACGCGCAGGGCGGCGGCGGCGACGCTCCAGTCGTCGAGGAGGTGGGCGAGGCCGCCGAGCCGGCCGCGCAAGAGACAGCTCCGGCTGCGGATGCAGCGGCCGGGGAGGGGGACGGTGGCCGCACCGCCGACCCGGAGGTGGCGGGAGCATCGGATGCTGCGCCGGCCACCGGTCCCTCCGCCGGCGAGGAGCAAAGGTTCTATCTCGAGGCCCCCAATGGCGTCTTCATCCAGATGCCATGGGGGTCTTCGTCGCGAGCTCCTGCGGAGGGCGAGGCGTTCGACGGAGAGGTCCTCGCCTCCGCAGGCCTGAAGATCGTCCAGGCGCCCAGTGGAGGTGAGGGGCCCGAGGAGGAGCGATTGCTTCATCAACTCCTGGCCCTTTACCGGGCCAGGCAAGCAAAGCTCGCTTCCCGGGAGGCTCTTGCCGCCAAGGCCGCGGCGGAGATGGAGAAGCGTGCGGCGGAGCTCAGCGCCGCCAACCAGGCTGCTCTCCGCCAGGTGGCGGAGGAGCGAGAGCGTCTCGCCGGCGAGTACCAAGAGTGGGTACTTGAGAGGGCCGAAGCCGATGAACAGCAGCGCCTCGCCGGGGTGGAGATGTCCCGGCGAGAGGGAGAGCTCGCGCAGCGGAAGGTGGATCTGGATTCTCATGAAGAAGACCTTGCCGCTCGCGAGGCTGCCCTTGGCGGGGAGCTGAAAGAGGCGAAGGCCGCCACGGCTGCCGCGGAGGACGCCAAGAAAGAGCTCGCCGCCAAGGTTGAACAACTGGAGAAGGCGATGAAGGTGAGCGCCGAGAAGGTTGCCGCGCTCATCCTGGAGCGCGAGAAGGATGCTCACACCAACTCAGAGCTCCAGGTGAGTTTGTCCCAGAGGGGTGACGAGCTGAAGGCCGCCAAGGATTCCATTGAAGACTTGGAGCTGAAGGTCACCACCCTGAAGGAATCGCTTGATGCTGCCCGGGCCCAGGAGACCAAGCTGAAGGATGAGCTCCGCAAGGAGCGAACCTTGATGGAGAGCGTCAACAAGGCCTCCGAGCTCTTCCGGCAGACTATTGAGGTGTGGACCGAAGAGCTGGTTTCTTCTGCGTCCAACATTGACCAGGAGTTGCTTGCTTTGAAGGTTGAACATCTTATCTACTCGCCGGATCCAGATCTCCCGCACAGCGCCAAGCTCAGCCTCTTCTTCAGAGGCGTCGCTCCAGCCCTTGCAGGTCTCCGGAACCGCATCCCCGCGCAGCTGGCCGAGGAGTCGCGCCGTCTCTGCGCGGGAACTCTGGAGCGGGTCTTGACGAAGATCGTGTACCGCAACCCGGGGATTAATCTCACGAACGTTCTTCGCACCCTACCGGCAGATGCGGACACGGAGGCCCTGAAGGAGCAGGTCGGCCACATCATCGCCAAGGTGGCAAAGCTTGGCAGGAAGGAAGGCGACCGCGTAGACTAGGGCCCCATTTATCTTTATCTTTTCGTTGCTGCATATTATGATATGAACTCATTAGTCCATTGCGACAAGTTATCCTTGTAAGATATTTGCTTTACTTCAATCAATCAGTGCAATGTTATCTTCCTTGTTCCAATCTTTGACTTTGCATGTTTTTCACCCTACGCTCCCGGGGAGCTTGCCGGCAATGGGCCCTTGTCGCGAGCGCTGAGTGCTGGACTCTGAGCAGCCTGCTGGCCAAGGTCCTCGCCGGCAAGCAACCTTGCCGCAGCAGGTCGCAACGCACTTAGCTTGCTGAGTGTACTCGGAAACGAGGCAAGGGCGCGACACTTGTCGCAGCTCACTTAAATCGTTGAGTGGACTCGAAAACAAGATAAGGGTGCGGCAAGCTACGGGTAGGTTCCTCCGCGCACAGGTTTTCCATACAAAGTGTGATCGTTCAAGGAAGACAACCAAAATTTAAAATTTGACCTGGTCAAATTCTAACAACTTATCTTTCATATGCTGCTTGCTCATGTTGCTTGCTTTTCGGTAAGGCTCTTCTTACTTGAACAGCACTTAGTCCCTCCTCCACCTCCTTCCCCCCCGGCAAACTTGTGCGCGAGGAACGTTCCTTCTGCTTAAGAGAAAAAGGAAAAGGAGAGGGAAACAAGCATACTGCCTTTCGACGTAATGGTGCTTACCGTATGTCTGAGTGTTGCATCAAATGCCAAACAAAACATGCAAATAGCAAAGAGAAGCATGCAAAAGGCAATCGATGCGAAAACACGAAATCTTTACTGATGCACGGGGTCTGCGCCCGGCTTTGTACAAAGGGTTACATGCAACAGCGGCAAGGCTTGTACAAAAGGTGGTTGCCGGAGCGGATCACGGCAACCGCGCCTTAGGGGTGAAACTTGCGAAGATGCTCTATGTTCCAGGAGTTGCTCACCGGTAAGCCTTCTTCGGTCTCGAGGCGGACAGCGCCGGGCCTCGTAACTTGTCTCACCCGATAAGGGCCTTCCCACTTCGGCGTCAACTTGTTGGAATTCTTGGCGGACTGAACACGCCGAAGAACAAGGTCGCCTTCCTCAAGACTCCTGGCCTTGACTTTGCGGCTATGGTAGCGACGCAAAGCTTGCTGGTATCGAGCAGCTCGTACAGCAGCCTGGAGACGTCCCTCCTCAAGGAGCAATGCGTCATCTTGCCGCAGTTGCTCTTGCTCGAGCTCATCATAAGCGAGCACTCGAGGAGATCCGTATACGAGTTCCGTGGGGAGAACTGCTTCTGCTCCATAGACTAGAGCAAAAGGTGTCTGTCCGGTGGCTCGACTTGGTGTCGTTCTGATTGACCAAAGAGCCGCCGGGAGCTCCTCTATCCAATTCCTTCCGCACTTGCGCAGCCTGTCAAAGGTCCTTGTCTTGAGTCCGCGCAGCACTTCAGCATTTGCCCTCTCCGCTTGGCCGTTGCTCCTCGGGTGGGCAACAGAAGCGAAACAGACCTTGGCGCCAAGGTCTTGGACGTACTGCATGAAGGTGCGACTAGTGAATTGCGTACCGTTGTCGGTGATGATCCTGTTAGGGATCCCGAAACGGCAAACAATCGACCTGAAGAACCTGACTGCTGACTGTGCTGTCACCTTTCTCACTGGCTCCACTTCTGGCCACTTTGTGAACTTGTCGATTGCAACGTACAAGTACTCAAAGCCCCCGACAGCGCGAGGGAAAGGGCCGAGGATATCGAGCCCCCAGACCGAGAAGGGCCATGACAAAGGGATTGTTTGGAGAGCTTGAGCTGGCTGATGAATTTGCTTTGCATGGAACTGGCACGCTTCACACTTGGTTACTAGTGCAGTCGCATCTTGGAGGGCTTCTTGCCAAAAGAACCCTTGCCGGAAAGCTTTCCCGGCAAGTGCCCTTGCGCCAATGTGGTGGCCGCATATGCCTCCGTGTATTTCTGCCAACAGCTTCTGTCCATCTTCTCTGGAGATGCATTTCAACCTGACACCGTTGAGTCTTCTTCTGTACAGCTCGTTATCCACAAACTGATACATACTTGACTGCCTGGTTATCTTCTCTATCTCTTGAGGGTCGTCGGGAAGTTCTCCAGTTTGCAGAAAACGGACGATCTGCTGCGCCCACGCCGGAGCTCGAGGCTCGACGGCAAGGACTAAAGGCTCGAGGGCCGCTGCGGGAACCTCAGCTTCTATGGCAAAGACCTCTGGTCCCGTCGGAGCTGATGGTCCCCCGGCAAGCTCGCCGGAGCGAGGCTTGTCGGGAACACTTGCTTCAACTGTACAAGCCCGAGGGCTCGCAGGAGCAAACTGTTCCTCAGCGTTGTTGTTGATCTTGGGAACTTTGGCGGCGGGTTCAGGAAGATCCGCCGGCAAGTAGTCGCCGGAGACCAACTTTCTCTTCTTGGACTGCCCAATTGATGTTGTAACTGATGGTTGAGTCAGCCTGAGCAGGAAGGTCCCTGGTTCCACAGGTAACTTCATCACGGCGCACTTTGAAAGGCCATCTGCAATCTCATTTTGGGCTCTTGGGACGTGCTCCATCTGCAAACCTTCAAAGTGCTCTTCAAGCTTTCTCACTTCATCGACATATGCTTCCATCAAAGGACTCTGATAGCTCTTGTTAACTTGTCGGACCACCAACTGAGAATCTCCCCGAACAATCAGCTTCCTGATCCCAAGTTCGGCCGCAATCCTGAGGCCGGCAAGCAAGCCTTCATATTCTGCAGTGTTGTTTGTCGCTTGCTCCCTGGGAAAGTGCATCTGGATAACGTATTTGAGGTGCTCTCCGGTGGGCGCAATGAGTACCACGCCGGCACCGGCGCCTTGCAGCGAGAAGGCACCGTCAAAATACATTACCCATTCACTTGTCGCTTCTTGCACGGGTACACTTGTTTCCTGAACTTCATCTTCTGGTGTTGGGGTCCACTCAGCAATGAATTCTGCCAAGGCTCGGCTCTGTATGGTTGAAGTACTTTCAAACTTGAGTCCGAAGCTTGACAGCTCCAGCGCCCACTCGACAATCCTGCCTGTTGCCTCTGGATTGTGTAATATCCTCTTCAACGGAAAGCGAGTGACCACTGTTATCTCATGGGCTTGGAAGTAGTGGCGCAGCTTCCTCGAGGCCATGAGGAGGCCGAAAAGTAATTTTTGCACACCAGAGTACCTTGATCTTGCTCCCTGGAGAAGGGAACTTACAAAATACACTGGGCGCTGCACCATCTTCTTCCGCACCTCTCCTTGTTCCTGCGCAGAGTCTTCCTTGTCGGGGCCAGAGCTTGTCGGGACAGCCCCCCGCTTGTCGCTAGATTCGCTTGCCGGTGATGCTGACTCCTCGTCGGACTCCCTCTCCGCTACTAACGCAGCACTAACCACCTGGTTGGTTGCCGCTAAGTATAGCAACAACTTTTCCTGTGGTTTAGGTGCGACAAGTGTAGGAGTGGAGGACAGGTACCGTTTCAAATCCTGCAACGCCGCCTCCGCTTCCGGAGTCCACTTCATGGGACCTGCCTTCTTCAAGATTTTGAAGAAAGGTAGGGCGCGTTCTGCGGATTTTGAAATGAACCTACTGAGGGCAGCAACGCAACCTGCAAGCCTTCTGACATCCTTGACGCGCTTCGGGGCTTCTATCTGCTCGATGGCTTTGATCTTGTCGGGGTTGGCTTCAATCCCCCTCTGTGATACAAAGAACCCGAGAAGCTTGCCGGAGGGAACTCCAAAGACGCACTTCTCGGGGTTCAGCTTGAGTTGTATCCTGCGCAGGTTCTGAAACGTTTCTTCCAAGTCTTGAATCAGTGTTTCTTTGCTCTTGCTCTTCACCACGATGTCATCCATGTAGGCTTCTACATTCCTGTGGATCTGTGGCTCAAAAGCAGTGTACACTACCCTTGCAAAAGTTGAGCCTGCATTCTTCAGTCCAAATGGCATGCGGATAAAGCAATAGGTGCCACATGGAGTGATAAATGCAGTCTTTGGCGCGCCAGGTAGGGGGCGTCGAGGTTGTGCGAACCTGATCCGGCGTTCGCGCGGGCGCATTCTTCATCAACCTCTCCAGCTTCATCAACAACTTCATCAGCGACAACTCCATGGCCCCGAAGAAGAAGCCTTCGGAGGTCGGAGGCCCGTCTGCCTCTCACCCGCCGCCACCAGAGCCAACGGTGGGCGGGGGAGACGCCGTCGGAAGGGTGGTTGCCGGCGAGGACACTCACGGTGCCACCAGATCCAAGAACAAGACGGACGACCGAACCTCGGTCTCCGTGGACGCGCCACGTCCATCGCAACATACGACGACCCCGCAGCGCCATACCACGGGGGGTGGTATCCGCTTGCTGGGACAAGGCCATACTGGAGGTTCGCGGGACGCCCCGGACCCCCGTCCGGGCACGAGCAAAGCGAAGGCGCCGGCGCGGGACCCCGCTCCTTCTAACGTCGTTAGAAGTCCGAGCGTATCCCGCTCCTCGCACCGCTCGCCCGCGTTCCCCACTACCCCGGCAGAAGCGCTCGCAAGGGCGCAACTGCTCCTCGATTTTCCTCCAGCGGCCGACAAGGCCGAGGAATGGAGGGCCACTATCCGGAGCCTGATAGACTTCGCCAACAACGACTCTCCGCAGCAGCCGTCGGCCTCACGGCCGCGGCAGGCTGAGAAGACGAAGGCTATCGGCGACAAGACTGCCGGGGGTGCGACAAGCGTGCACTCCCCGCCGCAGAAGCAGAAGACGCCGCCCCGCCGGAACAACCCCGACGACGGCTCTACAGCCTCGTCGGACCCGCGGGCCCGTCGGGACCAGCGCCAGGTCCTCGACGACCGGCGAGATGAAGACGCTCGGACCACGATCGAGCGCCGCCGAGAAGCTCGGCGACAATCCGACAAGAGAGCTGGGAACACTGTCGACGCACCCGCGCCCGGTGAACCAGGCGACTTGCCGTACGCGGCAGGCTGCCCTGCGTTCCCCCGCGAGCTGCGGCGCGTCCAGTGGCCCAGCATGAAGAACTTTAAGCCCGACGTACCGGAGAAGTACGACGGCAAGACGCACCCCTCGGAGTTTCTCAGCGTCTACACTATCGCAGTGCAAGCTGCCGGGGGGCGCGACGAGAAGATCCTAGCCAACTACTTCCCGCTCGTGCTGAAACCGAACGTCCGTTCGTGGCTCATGCACTTGCCGGAAGGCTCTATCTCTTCATGGGCCGACCTCTGCCATCAGTTTGTTGGCGCCTTCACCGGCGGCCACAAACCCCACGGCCAGGAGAGCGATCTCCACATTTTGGCCCAGAAGGAAGGCGAACCCCTGCGTAAGTATATCCAACGCTTCAGCCGGGTGCAACACAACATCCCAGACGTTCACCCTGCCGCGGTTATCAGCGCGTTCCATCAGAACGTGCGTAACCGCCGCATGCGTGAGGAGATGGCGATGACCAAGATCAGAGACGTCAGCGAGCTTTACGCTCTTGCCGACAAGTGCGCCCGTGCGGAAGAGGGGAGGAAACTCCCCGGGGAGGATGCTGGCGCAGGGGGAAGCGACAGCGACGACGCCGCCCCGGCAAAGAAGAGCCGGCGGCGGAACAACAGGAAGAAGGGCAAGAAGGAAGTGCTTGCCGTCGAGAAGTCCGGCAAGGAGGCCCCCGCCAAGCAAGCGCAGGCTGGCGGCTCCGGCAAGGAGTCCGCCCCTGCGGCGGCGGCCGACAAGCCGGGTAGCTCCGACAAGCAGTACTGTAAGATTCACCGCACCAAGGGTCACGATCTCTCCAACTGCAAGCGCGTCGAGTACCTCGTCGAGCAGCAAAAAGCTGAGTACGAGAGGCGCGACAAGGAGAAGGCCCAAGGTGGCGGGGAAGAGCCCAGCAAGAAGCGGTCGTTCAATGGCCGGGGAGGACGCCGCGGCAAGGCCAAGCAGCGGCAAGGAGATCGACCTCCCCGGGGCCGCGACAACGACGAAGACGACGATGAAGACATGGAGGACGACGAGAACAGCGAGCAGGAGTTCCAGAAGGCCACGGAGGTCCTGTGCGTCGACGGTGGCGCCTCCCTGCACACCTCCCACCGCCAGCTGAAACAGTGGGTGCGTGAGGTCAATGCAGCGGAGCCGCCCGTGGAGTCGCGCAGGCTCCTCAAATGGTCCAGCACGCCCATCGTTTTTGACCTTGAGGATCACCCTGACCGCACCACGGCGGTCGGGTGCTTGCCGATGCTGGTTTCCCCCACCATCCGCAACCTCAAGGTCACCAAAATGTTGGTTGACGGCGGGGCCGGGCTGAACTTGATCTCCTCTGCTGTGATCAAGAAGCTCCAGATTCAAGACGGCGAGCTCGAAGAGACCGGTTCATTCCAAGGAATCAACCCGGGAAGGAGCAAGCCCAAGGGAAAGATTACTCTGCCGGTGACCTTTGGCGGGGAGCTCAACTTCAGGACTGAGCGCATCACCTTTGACGTCGCTGATATTCCATTGCCCTACAATGGAATACTCGGCCGTCCCGCCCTCGCCAAGTTCATGGCAGCTTCCCACTATGCCTACAACGTACTAAAGATGCCGGGGCCGATAAGCGTCATCACTGTCCACAGCGACAAGAAAGATGCGCTTATTTGCGCCGACAAGATTTACCGAGATGCGGCAGCTGCGGCCGAGAAGGATACTCTTGCCGCTGAAGCTCCCGGGGGGAAGAAGACGAAGACCAAGTCCGGCAAGTGCTCTGGGACCCACTCCGGCAACCGCACCTCTTCGGAGTGCTGCGCTGCCGTCGAGGACGTTCCATCGAGCTCCACCGGCAAGAGCAAGAAAGGAATGGCTGCTCCTCCGGCAACCAAGAAGGTATCCGCAAAGGAGGATGGCACTGGTGGTACCTTCACCATCAGTGCCACCCTTGACAGCAAATAGGAAAGCGCGCTCGTCGCCTTCCTGCGGGCGAATGTCGATGTGTTTGCTTGGCAACCATCTGACATCCCCGGTGTTCCCAGGAAGGTGATTGAGCACAAGCTTGCTGTCTGTCCTCATGCGCGGCCCATCAAGCAAAAAGTAAGGAAGCAAGCCGTGGAGCGCCAAGAGTTTATCAATGAAGAGATCAAGAAGCTAGAGGCAGCAGGCCTAGTTAGAGGTGTGATCCATCCGACGTGGTTGGCAAACCCAGTCGTCGTGCGCAAAGCCAACGGGAAGTGGAGGCTGTGTATAGACTTCACTGATGTCAATAAAGCATGTCCCAAGGATCCCTTCCCTTTGCCGCGCATTGACCAGATCGTTGACTCCACTGCCGGATGTGAGCTACTCTGTTTTCTTGATGCATACTCAGGCTATCACCAGATTTTCATGGCTAAGGAAGATGAAGAGAAGACTGCATTTATCACTCCATGTGGCACATATTGCTTTATCCGCATGCCATTTGGACTGAAAAATGCAGGCTCCACTTTTGCAAGGGTAGTGTACACTGCTTTTGAGCCACAGATCCACAGGAATGTAGAAGCCTACATGGATGACATCGTGGTGAAGAGCAAGAGCAAAGAAACACTGATTCAAGACTTAGAAGAAACGTTTCAGAACCTGCGCAGGATACAGCTCAAGCTGAACCCCGAGAAGTGCGTCTTTGGAGTTCCCTCCGGCAAGCTTCTCGGGTTCTTTGTATCACAAAGGGGGATTGAAGCCAATCCCGACAAGATCAAAGCCATCGAGCAGATAGAAGCCCCGAAGCGCGTCAAGGATGTCAGAAGGCTGGCGGTGGGAGGTGTGCAGGGAGGCGCCACCGTCGACGCACAGGACTTCCGTGGCCTTCTGGAACTCCTGCTCGCTGTTCTCGTCGTCCTCCATGTCTTCATCGTCGTCTTCGTCGTTGTCGCGGCCCCGGGGAGGTCGATCTCCTTGCCGCTGCTTGGCCTTGCCGCGGCGTCCTCCCCGGCCATTGAATGGCCGCTTCTTGCTGGGCTCTTCCCCGCCACCTTGGGCCTTCTCCTTGTCGCGCCTCTCGTACTCAGCCTTTTGCTGCTCGACGAGGTACTCGACGCGCTTACAGTTGGAGAGGTCGTGACCCTTGGTGCGGTGAATCTTACAGTATTGCTTGTCGGAGCTACCCGGCTTGTCGGCCGCCGCCGCAGGGGCAGGCTCCTTGCCGGAGCCGCCAGCCTGCGCTTGCTTGGCGGGGGCCTCCTTGCCGGACTTCTCGACGGCAAGCACTTCCTTCTTGCCCTTCTTCCTGTTGTTCCGCCGCCGGCTCTTCTTTGCCGGGGCGGCGTCGTCGCTGTCGCTTCCCCCTGCGCCAGCATCCTCCCCGGGGAGTTTCCTCCCCTCTTCTGCACGGGCGCACTTGTCGGCAAGAGCGTAGAGCTCGCTGACGTCCCTGATCTTGGTCATCGCCATCTCCTCACGCATGCGGCGGTTACGCACGTTCTGTTGGAACGCGCTGATAACCGCAGCAGGGTGAACGTCGGGGATGTTGTGCTGTACCCGGCTGAAACGTTGGATATACTTGCGCAGGGGTTCGCCTTCCTTCTGGGCCAAAATGTGGAGATCGCTCTCCTGGCCATGGGGTTTGTGGCCGCCGGTGAAGGCGCCAACAAACTGATGGCAGAGGTCGGCCCAAGAAGAGATAGAGCCTTCCGGCAAGTGCATGAGCCACGAACGGACGTTCGGCTTCAGCACGAGCGGGAAGTAGTTGGCTAGGATCTTCTCGTCGCGCCCCCCGGCAGCTTGCACTGCTATGGTGTAGACGCTGAGAAACTCCGAGGGGTGCGTCTTGCCGTCGTACTTCTCCGGTACGTCGGGCTTAAAGTTCTTCATGCTGGGCCACTGGACGCGCCGCAGCTCGCGGGTGAACGCAGGGCAGCCTGCCGCGTATGGCAAGTCGCCTGGTTCACCGGGCGCGGGTGCGTCGACAGTGTTCCCAGCTCTCTTGTCGGATTGTCGCCGAGCTTCTCGGCGGCGCTCGATCGTGGTCCGAGCGTCTTCATCTCGCCGGTCGTCGAGGACCTGGCGCTGGTCCCGACGGGCCCGCGGGTCCGACGAGGCTGTGGAGCCGTCGTCGGGGTTGTTCCGGCGGGGCGGCGTCTTCTGCTTCTGCGGCGGGGAGTGCACGCTTGTCGCACCCCCGGCAGTCTTGTCGCCGATAGCCTTCGTCTTCTCAGCCTGTCGCGGCCGTGAGGCCGACGGCTGCTGCGGAGAGTCGTTGTTAGCGAAGTCTATCAGGCTCCGGATAGTGGCCCTCCATTCTTCGGCCTTGTCGGCCGCCGGAGGAAAATCAAGAAGCAGCTGCGCCCTTGCGAGCGCTTCTGCCGGAGTAGTGGGGAACGCGGGCGAGCGGTGCGAGGAGCGGGATACGCTCGGACTTCTAACGACGTTAGAAGGAGCGGGGTCCCGCGCCGGCGCCTTCGCTTTGCTTGTGCCCGGACGGGGGTCCGGGGCGTCCCGCGAACCTCCAGTTTGGCCTTGTCCCAGCAAGCGGATACCACCTCCCGTGGTATGGCGCTGCGGGGTCGTCGTGTGCTGTGATGGACGTGGCGCGTCCACGGAGACCGAGGTCCGGTCATCCGTCTTGTTCTTGGATCTGGTGGCACCGTGAGTGTCCTCGCCGGCAACCACCCTTCCGACGGCGTCTCCCCCGCCCACCGTTGGCTCTGGTGGCGGCGGGTGCGACGCAGACGGGCCTCCGACCTCCGAAGGCTTCTTCTTCGGGGCCATGGAGTTGTCGCTGATGAAGTTGTTGATGAAACTGGAGAGGTTGATGAAGAATGCGCCCGCGCGAACGCCGGATCAGGTTCGCACAACCTCGACGCCCCCTACCTGGCGCGCCAAAGATGTCGGGGGAAACTGTCCGCCACGAACACCTATGGGACCGGAGCCCCTTGTCTGTGCGGTACGAGGGCGGAGGGAGCACAAAGAGCAGATCGAGGCAGACGCGCGGGCAGTTTTACCCAGGTTCGGGCCGCACGGATGCGTAAAACCCTACTCCTGCTTGGTTGTGTATTGAGTTGAGCGCTCGGGAGCTTGAAGAAGCAGCTACACCGTGCGTGAGAGTAATCTAGGTTTCGAACCCCCTCCACGTTGTGCATGGGCCTCCTTTTATAGTGCAAGGGGTCACCGACAGGTGTCAACGCAGGAGAAAGGGGTAAAAATGTAAAAGAGGTGGTAGTTGTAACAGTGCGGGAACAGTGGAGCTACAGTACCGAACAGTGGTCTATACCTACTTTAACAGTGGGGGACAAGGGCATTTAATGCCCGTCACCGTCGACCCCAAAAGCTCCCGCCTTAGCGTCTCCGTCCGCCACGGCGATGGATTTATCGCCGTGGTGTGCCACCGTGTACCCCAGGCTGCACAGCCATCCGCCACGCGTCCCTGGTTAGGCCCCAGGGCGACGCGTGGGCCGATGAGCTGGAGCGCGGGCACACAGCGTAGCCTTCCCGGCAAGCGCCTTGCCGGGGCCTTGATCTTGCCGGGCCCGGGAACCTGCCGCTCCCCGGGCCCCTTGCCGGGGCGCGCATAGCGCCGAGGCAATATCTTCTAATCTTCCTGGCAAGCTCCTCTTGCCAGGGTCTTGTGTTATTGGAACAGTCTTGAGCCTGGTACGGCCTTCCCGGCAAGCTCCTCTTGCCGGGGTCTCGATCTTCTGTCTTGTATACTTTGTTTTTGAATGGTTTAATAGGAGGCAGGAAGGTCTCCGGCGAGCACGCAGTAAACCTTGCCGCGGGAAGCTGCAACTGCCCGTGCACAAGTTGGGGTACTGGGGTCCCCCTACCTCAGTACACCGACAATTTGAATTATTATGGATTTTAGAAACTTACTGAAAAAGAAAAAGAAAAGGAATCTACCTAGATGGGCCGGATTAACCCTGCGCTGGTGTGCATGGAGCGTTGCGTAGCGCCGGAGCGCTGCTGGGCCGGCCCAGTGGCTCAGCCACGCGGGCAGAGGGCGACGTCGAAGGCGCCATCTCCGGAGTACGCCTTCGCCTGGGGGACGCGGCTCCAGCCTGGCCCGTCTCCACTCAAACCACGCGGCTGGCCGGCGGGGTCACTGACCTGCGGGCCCCACCCGCAGAGTCATCACCTTCCTCCCGCGCCCGCGACAGAGAGGCTCGATGCCTCGGCTGCACGTCAGCCGGCGCTTGCCCACGGCGGTATAGGCCACCCCCGGCCAAGATCCAGGCACCGGAGGGGTCGCCGGGAAGCGAACCGTCAGGAGAAGCCCTCGGGGACGGCGGGGGATGGCCGAAGCACCTCCTACACCGGCCGCGGCGGATGGCCTCGTCGGGCGGTGGTGGTATGGGCACCACGGGGCACGGGAAGAGGCGGCGAAGGGAGGGGAAGCTTCGTAATCCAATGGCAATTCTCCTGGAGGTTGAAGGGGAGGTGGAGGGGCCCTGGTTCACCGGAGCCATGCGGAGAACGACGGCGACCTAGGTGGCGAGGGAGAGGCAAGGAGAGCCAGAGGGAGAGGTAGAGCATGTCCAGGAGGTTGCTGGGGTAGTGGGAGAGCGAGAAGAGTCAAGAGAGAGCCTAAGGGGGCTCTATATAGTGCGCGTGTCGGTGCATCGTGGGCGCGGTCCATGGCGCGCTCGGGCGAGCTCGCAGAGGTGAGAGGAGAGAGGGTCAGATGGGGGGTGACGTGCCGTGTCCCAGACGTCGAGGCGACCTCAGGGGACATGCTGGGGAGGCCCGAGGTTGTCGGGGCATCGGGATGGGGGGGCTACAGTGCGCCAGAGCACTGTAGCGCGCTCCAGAGCACGCATATGGCTGCCACTGGCATCGCTTTGGCGCCCAGGGTGTGGCCAATAGTGTCTAGGGGGTCAGATGAGGAGTAAACAAAGGGGTGGTTGCCTTGGATGCCCTGGTGAGCTTCTAGAAGGAGAGAGTGCTAAGAGACAAGGGTGAAAATGGAGGTCCAGAGATGTAAAATGGAGTTTTACCCCCCTCAATCATTGAGCTGTGGAGGAGAAGGAGTTCCTAGAGGTAGAGGGTGACTAGGAGCAGTTGTGGTAAAAACTTGAGGCAAGGGGGAGTAGTGGAAGGGGTCAAAATAGTGGTTTTGGTAAAATGGTAGAAGGTGTTTGATGTGGTTTTGGGCAAGCAAATGACATCCAATTGGCATGAGACTTAACAGGATGAAGTGGCACATACATTTAGGCCCTTTCACCAAATTTGAGCTCATTTGGGCAAAGTTGCCAATGCAACTTTTGTAAACCCTAGAAATCAACAGAAATGGATTTTCCAAGATTCAGTTAAGCAAATCATCCCTCCTTGATGCACCACTTGGTGTAGTGTCATCATTTGGGGTTGTGAGCATGTCCACAAAATTTGAGGCCCCAAGTAAAAAGTTGGCAATGTAGAGTTGTTCAAATTTGGATCTGGTCAGAAAGGGTTTTGGGGCACTTAGATCAAGTTATCCTTCTCCAAAACTTGTGCCATTTGGCATAGATGCATATTTACATCATTTGAGAATGCGCACCAAGTTTGAGAGCATTTTGACAAGTTTGGCAATGTAAAGTTGCTCAAACTTCAAAATGGACAGAAATGGTTTTGAGGGTATTAGATGATGTTTTCTTGATCTTCAAGGCATGAGGCTTTGCAAGATCATCAAATATGTCATATGTGACATGATAGAATTTCCCTGGAATTTTTGGGGGATATATCCTTTGTAAATATTTCAAAAGCTTGAAATATCTAGAAAGGGTTTTGGAAGGATTTGTCCAATATTTTGAACATGACCATGTGTTGAAACTCTTATATATGGACAATATATGTCCTATGAGTTTCCCTGAATTTTGGCAAATATTTTTGAAATAGTTAAATAATTTTTACCTATTAAAGACCATTTCTGGCCTAAAGAAAAAGCATTTAAATAAAATATAAAAATAACTTTTAAAATTAAAATTTTGTGGTTTATGGGAGTCCTATACCTAATAGGATTCAAATATACTTTTTGAAAGATTTTTCACACCCTAAATAAGGTACTTGCAGTACAAACCTCAATTCAGGGTTTTTTGGAAAACTAATTTAGAAAATACTATTTGGCCAAAATATTTTTATAAGAAAATACTATACTGATCTATACACATGGCATGATCATTGGAAAAGGTTTTGGATCAAGGAGATGAAGTATAAGAGTTGGAGGATTTATTTGATTTCTAGAGCACTAGGAAACAGCAGACAAAAATCAAATCAAGCAATGTCCAAAACACTCAAAGGTTTTTGCCAAACCACTTTTTAGCATGACTATTAGCTTAAGTGTAGTGGCATGAAAATTAGGGTGTGACAGGCACCCCGGCTCAGAGAAAACCGGAACGCCCCGTATTCCAGCCCAGAGATCGAGGTGAAGTCTTCTGGAATACGGCACTGCTTAGTATAGAATAAACCAGCTCTCTAATACAACACGAATATGATTACAAGGGTTCCGATATTACAATGAATCACATTGGTACGGCAACACTACGCCAACCACGGTTGCTCTATACAAGCAGCATAACAACTTAAAGCAGTGGAATAACTAATGTCAGTGGAACAACGAACGACGATGATGGACTCCAATCCGCAGGGACTCTGGCTGGAACGTTTATCCTAGCTCGCGAACACGGGAACAACACCAAACAAGCAAGCAATCCAGGCACGACCTGCAAGCTGGCATGACACGCCAGGTCAGTACATTGAATGTACTTGCAAGCTCACAATAGCCAGAAGCATTCAAGACAAACAACAGAATGGCAATTACAGGTTAATCAGAAATTATCATGAGATCATGGCATGAACAACATGAACATGATACAGCTAGACAATATGAGCATGGCATGAACATATAAATCTGATGATACTAGCATGCAACATGATGACACTACATGCACCATTTATTCTGTTCGGGTTACCTCGTAACCATCACATGCATCACTTACCAACCTCGGACATTATACGATCATCTCAGGATCAAATCAAGCTTGGTATAAACAATATTGTAGTAATCATCAAATGACCACAAGGAGCTTGATCTTTACCCACGATTTTTGCACAACATCACGAATATCCAACAACACAGTATCCTCGATACCACGGTGATCATTTCGACGATCACAACCATGACCAACACTTGGTCTCAAACGGTGATCTTTCCGGTGATCAAAACCAACTTATCTCAGCATCGAACCGGGGTTGTTATTAAGCACATTATTATTATCATTGTTGACTCGTAGTGTGACCAACTACGAACTGGGCCCTTATCTGTGGGCGTGGCTATCGATAGATTTAATATACACTCTGCAGAGGTAGCGCACTATACCCACACTATGGAACCCATGGCCTCGCACTCCCATTCGGGTGGACCAACGGCGTTTCAACAAAACTGATCTACTGCCATGACACTCTCCTGGCCACTCCGACTCACTCCCCACTGGGCTAGTCCTGGGTGGCCCTGTGTCTACCAAAGACACAACGACCACCGTCGTGGCCAAACATAAACGGTCCCAAACGGGGACTCGAATCCATAACAACAACAACGGGCACACAAGGTTATGTCTGCTTACCGGGCCAGGGTAGCGCATGCCCATAACCTTCCCTCGTTGGAGGCACCAGCGAGAGGCACGACAATAGACCCAGTTAGGACCTTCCCATAAAGGTAAGCGTGGTTGCACTATTCAGTTCGATATGGTGGCACCATGACTCAGCCAACAGTTGTTCAAGTTCAATTTAATCCGGTTAAACTTGAATGCAAATATGTTGAGCCATGATAAAATACATGATGCAATTACAATGCTTGAGCATGAATATCAACATAATCATGAGAGAACCACATAACTATCCACCATATCAACAATGAATCATAAGCATGGCATACTGCTAGCATGAACATCATAAGTACACACTTTTCCGAAACATAGCATGACCACTAGCATCAACAATAAATATCATGCAGAACATATCAACAATGCCATCATGCAAGCATTTAACTAACTGGATGCAAAGTAACATGCATAACAACGGTACTCGGGACAGACGGCAGTCATTCACCGAAGACCATCACCAACATCAACATGTACTACTAGCAAGCACAAACATATGAAAGGAATACTAGCAACTAGCAGGGCATGATAACCAGGTGCATAACAACATAACAACAAAGTAAACATTAACCCCGAAGCATTACCAAAACAATGATAACCATATTTTAAACACACAAACACTTAATAAATATTCAAGTTGGAAACCATGGCTACTGCATGACTATCATGCAAGTGGGTATTGTGGCTTGCCTGAGGGTGACGGAGACTCTGGGAAGAAGTGTGGTGAAGTCGCGGAACAAAACACAGAAACGGTTCTCCTTCAGAGGGGGCTAGATAAGAGCAAGGGTATAATTGTCATTTCCACAGTTTGAACACTAGGTGAAAATGGTACCAACAGAAAGAGCTCGTCGATACGAAGAAGTGGTCTTTGGAATCACCTGATTCAGAGTTACGGTTGAAAAGTTGTGAGGTGTTGAAGGAGAGGGACCAATCTGTGAATAGTTCTTTAGCAAACAGGTCCCTAAGTGGATAAGACAGAAACAGATTTGAGAAAATACGCTTTCTGGAAAGGAAAGCGCATTCTGAACCAAAGTAGACCAAGAATACGTTTTCTAAACAAGAAAGCGTACCCAGGGAAATTCGTCTCCACTTATCCACGTGGACCCGTGGCTGGAGCCACTTCCAGGTGGGGCCCAGGCGCAGGGGGAGGGGCACGGGCGGTCGTCTTCTTCCTTGCTCGCTTGGCCCCGAGCGAGACAGAGGACGAGGTGAGGCAGGGCAAAGCCGGTGACGGGGCGGGCCGCTCCGGCCACCTGTGGCCAGAGCGCGGCCACCGGCGGGTGCGGGACGGTGTGGCGCGCCCGTCCAGGGAGGAGACGGCCACCGAGGAGGAGTGGGGAGACGGGGATGGGAGGAGGCAGAAGCGGGCGGCCGGCGATGGGGCTCACGGCTCCGGCCGTCTCCAGATGAGAGAATGGCACCGGCGGGTGCGGGGCTGTGCACCGGTCCCGTTCAGAGGCAAAGGGACCACCGGGGAGGAGTGGGATGGGGGGGAGTCCGTGGCGACGGGAGGTTACAGAAGCGGCGGCCGGACGAGGGACTCGCGGCCAGGAGGCTCTCCGGCGAGGGGAAGACGGGCGGGGCGGCTCGGTGGGATGAGGGGAACACAATGGACGTGGTGGGAGGAACAGAGGAGCCTCGGGTTGGCCGGAATCATGCCAAGACCGAGGCGGCCATGGTGATCTCCGGCGAAAAGAAGAGGGGGGCGAGAGCTCTGGTGGTCGAGGAGGAGTGGGGAGAGGCTGGTGAGCTGTGGAGGACCTCGAGGCACGCTTATATAGTCGAGGGGAGGGCTCTAGACGATCACTAGCGAGCTGGAGATGTGCTCTAATGGAGGTCAGACGCTGGGCATCGCAGGGACACTATTGTGATGACGCAATGCTGGCGAACCACGACGAGGCATCGATGCAGTCGAGCACGGGAGAGCTCCTGGACAAGGAGGGAGGTCGAGACGAGGAGGGAGGCGACAGGAACAGTGGCCGGATCGATCCAGAGCGCGCGCTGTGCATGACGCAAGCGTGATCACCACACGCACTGGTGCAAGCGGCGTGCTTTGGCGTGGCCAACCGTGTCCGGTAGGATTAACTAAGTGTCCTGAGTCTAAATAAGGAAATAAATCGGTCCAGGGGCAAAGAAGTGATTTGCACTTATCTCCAAAGTAAATCAACAGGAAGGTGCTTGTAACTTCCTGTGGTTAAACCAGCTTGGTAACTTAGTAACTAAGTTGTCTGGCGATGATCTTACTCTAAGATGATGTAGTTCACCAAACATCAGACTAACAAGAGGAGTTTAGATGAGGGTTGTTGTAGAAAGTGCAAAACTAGACACATTACGGGATTAAGATGTTACACTCACATACTTAAGTTTCATGAGCTGAAATTTGGTGGAGTGGGGTTAAGTGGCCATATGAAGCTGCTGTAAAAATCTCATGCCATTTGGAGTTACCAAAGTGGCACTTCCTTCACAAAGCTCCATTCTGGCCAGTAACTAGGAAAATTTACTGAGGGTAAATGGATAAGTGGATTGAGCCCAAACTTGGGGGTGGAGTAGAGATAGATGTAAGAATGCCCTGGTAAATTTTCAGCTCAAATGAAGCAAGGTAAAATAGTGTTGCTTCACAAAGTGAAAATCTTACTAGAAACCAAGATTTGGAGCTGAGCTCACATAGATGATCTCCATGAGCTCAAATTTGGTAGAGATTCATGGTTTGGTCAAATGAAGGATGTGACAAAGTTTCAACTCCGTTGGAAATGCCTAGAATGTACTTCCTTCACAAAGTTCCTTTTTGGACAGAAACTTTGGTAAATCATTGGAAAATAATTACTAGGCAAATGAGTTTGAAATTTGGCACAGAGCAATGATATGGACATGAAAAGATGTCCACAAAGTTTGGGAGCAATTGGGCAAAGATAAATAGCACTTGCTTCACAAAGTGCCATTTAGGGCAGAATAGGAAAATGATTATTGGAGGATTATTTTTTAACATGGCAATGAAATGTTTTGCAACATTTGAGCAAGATATGACCCAAATAATGTATGAGAATTATTTGGGTATTTTTAGAATGACAGAGAAATAGGTTGCTTCACAACCTAGGGCGAAAAGAATTATTCCTTTAATAGAAACGGAATATTCCCTAGAAAAAGAATATTGGATTAGGTCAAGGATGGAAATGGCAAGGTCTTGGGATGATGAGAAGGATGGGAAGCCACTATAAAACCTAGGAAGACATGATCTTCCCAAGTTTCAGAACCACATAGCCACTGAAAAGCAAATAAAATCAAGAAATCCAAGAAAATCAAAAGAAAAAGAAAAGATCAAAATCCAGGCTGTTACAATGCTCTATATGAAACTTGCTTGTTTTCGCATGTAGATGCATCATATCATGTTGTATACATGTTTGGAGTGTGTTTGCTTGATGTTTGAATGCAATTTGGATCAATGACATGTGTGACTTGTTTTGCTCATATCTTCTAGGTCGTAGCTCCGAATTAAATGAACTTTATATGTAACTTGACTAGAATTTCATGTAGATCATCATGGTGCATGTTAACTTGCTGTCTAACAACTTTAACATAAGGTTTGTTCAGATCTGGACCAATTTCTAAATTTGCATATGAGGACTTACCGGAATAGTTATATGTTGTTTCCGCCTCATTTAAACTTGCTTGGTTGTGTTGTTCTTGTATGCAACATCTCTTGCCGTGTTTAGCATCATGTAACCTTGTCATGCATCATACTTGGATGAGCATCTTGTCTTGTTTATGTGTGGTGTGTTTACCATGTTGTTTAGTTTTCCCGTTAGTTCCTGTTTCGTTGCGATCGTGAGGATCCGTTCGACTACGCTTCGTTCATCCTCATGGCTTCTTCTTCTTCATGGACTCGTTCTTCTTCCTTGCGGGATCTCAGGCAAGATGACCGTCACCTTGGATCTCATTACTATCATTGCTATGCTAGTTGTCTCGATGCTATCGCTATATGTCGTGCTACCTATCTATTTGTTGTCAGCCTCTCATTGTTGCCATGAAACACCCTCTTACCTTGACACCATCCCAGCAGACCGTTGTATGGCTATGTTACTGCTTGCTCAGCCCCTCTTATAGTGTTGCTAGTTGCAGGCGAAGATGAAGATTGCTCCATGTCGGAACTTGGATATTCTGGGAATATTGCAATATATCTTACTATAATTAACACACCTATATACTTGGCAATGGGTGGAAGGCTTCGCCTTTTGCTCGGTGTTTTGTTCCACTCATGCCGCCTTAATAACCGATAAACTGGTGTTATGTTCCTTGATTTTGCGTTCCTAACGCGGTTGGGTATATGGGGACCCCTTGACAGTTCGCTTTGAATAAAACTCCTCCAGCAAGGCCCAACATTGGTTTTAATTTGCCAACATAATAAAACTATTAATTAATTAATTAATTTTGCATAGGGGGTCGCGTCCCCGGGGATTCTTTTCTACATACAGGGGGGCTAGTGCTGATGGTGTTGGTCCCAAACGGGCAGACTACGGGGCCGCCTCGAGGAAACTCAAGGTATCTGGTATACCTGTAGGCTGACCTATCCGGACGTGGCCTGAGACGAGATACGCGCAGCTACTATCAGGGTGTCGGCACGCCAGGAGGTCTTGCTGGACTAGTTTTACCATTGTCAAAATGTCTTGTGCATCGGGATTCCAAGTCTGATCGGGTTGTCCCTAAGATAAGGGGTTTTTACCTCTGCTGATCGTGAGAGCTTGTGATGGGCTAAGTTGGGACACCCCTACAGGTTTATGATCTTTCGAAAGTCGTGCCCGCGGTTATGTGGTAGGTTGGAATTTGTTAATGTCCAGTTGTAGAAAACTTGACAGAGGATCCGAAATAAAATACACAACCGCGTGAGTAACTGTGATCTTCTCTTTCCAATTTGAGAAGAGAACGCGGTGGGGTTATGTTTGACTCGTAGGTAGTTCTGGATCTTTTAGCGATCATTACAAGTTTGCGATCGTTTGCGTAGATGCTCATCTTATTCTTGTACTCGTAAGTTAGCCATCATACAATTCTTAGCTGCTAGTGCAACCTCGCCACTTACCCTCTCCTTACCCATTAAGCTTTGCTAGTCTTGGTGCCCATGGTTATGGGATTGCTGAGTCCTCGTGGCTCACAGATACTATAACAATAGTTGCAGGTGCAGGTTTCCGATTACTTGACGTGAGAGTGATGTTTACTTGTGTTGGAGTTCTTTCTTCTTCATCTTCGTCAGTCTTGGGATAGGTTCCTGGTCGGCAGCCTGGGATAGCAGGATGGATGTCGTGTGTTTTTCATGTGTTTTCATCTGTAGTCAAATGTCTTGCATATGATGTTGATGTATTCATGTGGCTATTGTATGACTTGTATGTATCCCCATCTATGTATGTAATGGTACGATGTAATGATATCCATCTTGCTAAGGGCCCAAAATGCGGTTGTGCCCCAATCACGAGTTCACCATGTGATCGGAATATAATTGCATCTTGGGTGTGACAAGTTGGTAATAGAGCCTCAACCGACCATAGGAGCCCCCTTGATTGATAGTAGTTGGCCGTTGTGGAGTCTAGAAGAAAAACTTTTTCGGAGTCTAGTTATATCGGAGAGTAGGAATTCTTTTTACTCCTCAGCCCCTTCGCCGCTGTGGTGAGGAATCTTGACGTAGGTGTTTTGAATTACTCCTCTTCCCCTTCAATTTTTGTTTAGGATCACGCAGTTAGTTTTTGTTCGTTGCGATGTCAGCTCTTTTCATTCGGTGCATCTCTCGTCAACTCGATTAGACCCTCCTCGTCTTTTGCTAGTTCAATCCTCGGTTCTTTCTCAACCGTCGTTGTTTCCCCTTATGAAGTTGTCTTTCTTTTTCCCACCCACCCATCCTTTTTCTACTCGGAGCCGAAGTCCTTAATCTAGTATCCATTTCATCTCGTGTGAAGCCTTTGCATTCTTTCCTCAATTATTTCAACTGGTAAATTCTCATCTAGTTCGTCCTTCTTCATCTCTTTTTTTCTTTTTCCGGTGGATTCATTTCAAGTTTTGATGTTTGTCATATCCTTTTTCCTCCGCTCAAATGTTTTCCCCTTGCTCATTCGCTTCTCACCATTTAATTATTCTGGAGTGCCGAAGAAATCTCAGGAGATTCGTCTGTGTTCCAATTTATCCGAGGTTGCCACCTCATACGAGTCTTTTAATCGTTCTGGTCCATCATTTCTCATTCGAATAATCCTTTCCAATGATGTTTCTCTTCGGTGGACTCATAACCCACAAGCTTATTCCCAGGGTCTTACCTTGTAATGCCCCGGATGTAATACTTTCCCTTTTGGGCTTATAATAAATCTCCGGCTTCATCTATTTCCATTTCGGGTTCTTTGTCTTTCGGGTTTTCGTCGTTTTGTTGTGTGAGTGTGTGGCATTCATTCATATCATGTAGACATGTGCATTGCTTTTTGTTTGTGTTGTGGGTTGTATCCGGTTCGTGGCGTTTCTTCCCGTTGTCCGTTTCGTGTCCCGGAGCTCCCTCACGTGTCCGTGACGTCCCGTAGGCCTTCTTTGTTGTTCGGGCGTTTTTCGTTACCGGTGTGCCGCGAGGTTGTGTTGTGTGTTGTTGTTTTGTTGTGTGCTACCCGCCTCTCAAATCTCGTCTTGTTTGGACTCCGTTGACTTTTCCCTCCGTTGTCCGTGTGGGTCCGATGTGCCTTCACTTCGTGTTCCGGAAACACCCCTGTTGCATTCTTTTATCTCCGTCTGGTCCTTTTTAAATCTTCCCGCGATCGGATCCGTTGGATCACGATCGTAGGGCTCCTAAACATCCCTTGTCTCCAAACCCTAGTCTAAAACTGCTATATATAGACCCTAGGTCTATTTGGCATGTCCCCTTCTTCTTCCTCCCCTCTCCTTTCTTTTTTTTTCCTTCTTCCTCAGATCCAAGAAATCCTCCCGGATCCCGAGGGAATCCAGGTTTCCTTCGACCAGCCAGCCGACCGGATCCATCGTTCGCGCTGGTCAACGCATCCCGCGCCGGCCCCCTCGTCAGATCCAGCGCCTGGAGCGCCAGGTCGGACCAGATCGACCCGCCGCTGCCTCCGCGCGCCGGGGTCGCCAGATCGTACCGCTGCACCGCGTCGGCCCAGCGGCCGGTCCCCACTTCACCGGCCTCCGCGCACGGGCCGGCTTCGCCTTCGCCTCCTCAGGCCCAGCGGCCACCGGGGCACTTCGCGCCGAGCCGAGCGCAGCTCCTCCCCGTGGGCCTCGCCAGCTGGCCCATCCGCGGGCGCCGCGCCGCCGCCAAATCCCTCCGTTCCCACCGGGCCGCCTCGGCAGTTCCCCCGCGCGGCCCACTCGCCGCAGCAGGCCACCGCCCAGGCCGCGCCTCGGCCGCCGGGCCCGTACCAGCACCGCCAGGCCGGACCGCCTCGTCCTCCGATCTGGGCTGCCGCGTCACTGTTCATCCGCCGCCGGGCCCATCTACTGTTCCTCAGATCTGATCTGAGAGGTCCTTTTCAAACCCTAAGTCCTTTTTATTCCTGATCTGAGATGTGATCTTTGACCTGCTATAACTTTTTACCTGTTGCTCCGTTTTGAGCGTGTGATATGTCCAGATGTTCGTGGAGATGCCCTCTACGTTTTACCTGTTGTAGTCATGCATGTTAGAGATCATCTAGGGCTTTGTTTTGCTGTTGCAAGAGTGTATGATGATATAAACTGCTGTTATGTGTTATTTTTGTGTCACCTTTGACATGTGATATCTTTTAGCTCGTTTGTCCAAACGAAGCAAATGACATGTCCACGTGTTCGTCTCGTCACGAACTACGTGTTGAGTGTGATAGGTTGCATGGTAGATGTATTGTTTCCTTGTTATCATCGTTGCAAGATGCCATGTTCAAATGTTGTGTTTTTACTTGTTATGAAATGCCATGTTGTTGAGCTCGTTGTAATCGGTGTGTTCACCACATTGATGCATGCTTGTGTGTTTCGGGATCACCGTCACATGTATTTTGATGAGGTGCTTACCCTTTGCCATGTTTAGTTTCGAGGTGTCTTAAACATGCTCTTTTTGATGCTATGATGATGTTGCTGTTTTAGGACTTAGTGAAATTTCACTAAGTCTGAAATCTGTAACGTTCCGATGCCATGTTCGTGTGATGTTGTAGGACAAAGCATGATAGTTTTGGGGTGGATTTTGATTGTTCCTTGAAGTATATATTGTTGTCTTTCCATCCATGTCCTCACATGTCCATTTGAGGTGCTGTAGCATGCTTATCTTTTGCTCCAAACTTTCAATAAAATTCTGCTGCCAGAATTTTATTTCAAAGTTCAATATGTCCAAGATCATTGCTAGTGATCCGTGACTCCGTTTGGGGTGCACTTTGGACCTAGTTGCTGTACATTATATCTAGTTTATGTTCAAGTCCTTTGCCATGCTTTTTTGGGTGCTGTAGATTAATTATTTTGTGCTCCCAAGATGCTATGTTGCTGTAATTTGCAGTTTTCGCTCAAATCTTGTTTCGGGCATAACTTTTAGCCCGTAACTCCGATTTCAGCGAACTTTATATCAAACTTGGGTGTTTTTCTGTGTAGATTAATAATATCAGGTTGTTATCTTGTTTTGAGGTGTTTTGCTTGAGTGATGTTTTCCGTGCTCCATGTGCTTCACTAGTGCATCCATCATGCATACATGTTTTTCGAGTGCGCATTGCATTGTGTTGATTGGTGCTGGTGTGTTTGTCTTGTTTAGACCCGGAAGTTGAGCACGAGTTTTCCAACGAGGTTGAGCACGAGGTTTCCAACGAGTTTGAGCAAGAGGACCCTTCTTTCGATCCGAACTTCTTCTCTTCAGGCAAGATGACCGAACCCCGATAACATTACTATCTTTGTCTATTGCTAGTAGTCTCGATCTATAGTTTTGCCTCGATGCCCATGTTCTTCTTGTCAGCCTCCTACTTGTAACCAATTGCCATGTTTAACCACCCTACCTATGCAAACCGTTGCTTGGCTAAGTACGCTTCGCTCAGCCCTTCTTATAGCGTTGCTAGTTGCAGGTGAAGTGAAGATGCTTGCTTTATGTTGAAGTTTGGTTGGGTTATATCACACTATATAAATGCTTAAACTGAAATCACATATATATTGGCAAGGGTGGAAGGCTAAGCCTTTTGCTTGGTGTTTTGTTCCACTCATGCCGTTAGGATCCGTATAAGCCGGTTTTATGTTCCTTGATTATGCGTTCCTAACACGGTTGGGGTGTATGGGACCCCCTCGATAAACCGCTATGTGCTAAGTCTTTTCCAGCAAATCCCAACATTGGTACTATTTGCCTAATAACAAACTAAACTTGCATAAGGGAGTAATTAACCCTCTTTCTTAATCAACAACCCCGGGCCAGTGCTCCACATGAGTGTTGGTCCGAAACGGGGGTTCTGCGGGGCCGCCTTGGGGCAACCCGAGGTATTTGGTATCCACCCGTAGAATCGCCCATCCGGTCGTGTCCTGAGACCTAGATACGCGCGGCTACTATCAGGGTGACGACACGCCGGGAGGATTTGCTGGATTAGCCTTACCTTAGTTCGGTTTAACTTGAGCACGGGATTCCGAGGATACTCGGGTCTTCCCACTTTGGAGTTGCGACTCCGCGGATCGTGGGCTTGTAATGGGTCAAGTTGGAACACCCCTGCAGGGTTTGAACTTTCGAAAGCCGTGCCCGCGGTTATGTGGCAGATGGGAGCTTGTTAATTCCGGTTGTAGATAACTTGACACAATGATACTAATACACTACCAGCGTGTGTTCCGTGACTGTCAATTTCCGAATAGGGATTCGGGAGTTGAACACGGAGGGGTTATGTTTGTGAACTTGTAGCTAGGATCACTTAGTGATCACTTCTCGCTTTGCCTTCTCTTCTCGCTCTCTCTTGCGTAAGTTAGTGCTAGTTGCTGCTGCAGACTCTTTGTTGATCCTTCACCTCATTTCTTTCTTCAGCCTTTCCTCACCTAAAGGCTTTGATAGTTCTGTTACCCGGGAACGGGATTGCTGAGTCCTCTGTGGCTCACAGTTACTTCACACACCAGATGCAGGTCCAGCAGTGAGCTATCCAGGTGATGGCACCGAGCTGGATTGGGAGTACGACGAGGAGCGTAGTCGTTACTACGTGCGCTACCCGGACGATCAGTAGTGGAGACTCTTACTAGGATTCGATCCGCCTGTGGTTGTTTATTTATCTGAGTTTGGTACTTTGACATTTGGATTTTGCCCTTAGAGGGTTGTAGTGATCTTTGTATGATGTTTGAGACTTGTACTGTTATTCTGTGACGTGGCGATTGTAAGCCGACTATTTTTAAGTTTACCATCCCTCTTTTACATGAGTTGTGCAAAGATTACCAAACTTGAGATCATTCTAGGATGGACTTATGCCTTTAAGTCGGGCCTCGACCCGTAGGAGGTATAACTCCATCCTGGGCATTACATACCTGACTCTTCTAATATTTCCCGGAGTATTCCCAAATTCTTTTCAAGTGTGACGTAAGAACGAATTCCATCAGTCATATGCCTTCTCCAAGATCGCTTTCAAATTCTTTTCAACATTGGTTCAACCTTCCTTTTTTCACTCTTCCGGAGTATCGCACAAATACTTAGTGGTATTTTTCATCATCATTAGAAGACCGAAGTAGAGTTCTTCTAAATTTTGTCTGTTCTCTTGAAGATTCGTGATGCTAGCTTGATGCTATCCTCTTACTTTGTTTCGATTGTCAAGAATTATTTTCTTATCCATCCGGAGTATTTCATGAATTCTTTCCATTGTGATCCTCCGAAGGCCATCATTTTAGAAGATTTCTTCATGCTCAGTTTTCAACTTCGTCCTCCAAATATTCTAAATTGATGCTTCTTCGTTCGTCTCCATATTCTTCCGGTGATTCGTTCCAGTATTTTTTAATTAGTTTGCGATCTCTTTGTTCTCTTCTATCTAATTTCCTCAAGCTCTTTAACTGTTTTCTAATTCTTTCGGCGATTCATTCTCTTTTCTTCGCCCAATTTATAATTATTTCCGGTGGTTTGTACTCTTTCATCGCTCGGTGTCAATTCTTACGGTGGATCGTTCAAGAATTATTTTCCTTTGTTATCACATCAATTTATTCGTTCTTTCCAATCCTACCGGTGTTTCATGAAGACTTTCTCGAGTTTTGCGCTATATCCCTCTTTAATCAATTCAACGCGAATAAGTAGTATGCAAATCCATTGCTTCTCATCAATTTAATTGATGGAGGATAAGCTTAACATAATTCTTATTCTTTCATCAAGTTGTGTAATCCCTTCCTTCCGAATTTGTTCATGATGAATAAATTCTAGTCCCAAGTTTTCCATCTTTTCCTTTCCGGAGTTCAAAGTTTTCTTGGCTATCTCGTCGAAACCTCCATCTAAATCATCCCAAGGCCTTGTTCTTATTCTTTTCATCCGTCGTCATCCTTTTGTTACCGGAGTTATTCATGGTGGTTCTTCCTGATTTAATTCATTCTTCAAATGTTCAGCATAATTCTTGTGGAGATGCTCAAGTATTCTTCTTCTTGTGTCTCGAAGTGCAATTAATTCTCCGTATTCTTTTGCAGTGGAGTTTTGCATTTCTTCCTTCATCTCATCTATTCAATATTTTGGTTGCGGCATAATTCACCTCAAGTTTTGGAATGATTTCCATTAGTCCACAGCAAGCTTATTCTTTCGTTGTTGATTTTACAACAACTCCATGCAATCCTTAATTCTAAGGATGCTTTCAAATACATTCGTGGTGGAACTTGTTGTTCTCTTATCCGTTCTTTCATTTCACTCTTTCAATTCTTCCGGAGGCATCCTTTTGTTCATATCGTCAAGTATTATTCCATCTTCTCGAGGTTATGTTCTATCCCCTCCATTTTCAGTCAGAGTGTTGCCCGAATTCCTTCGTTTGAATTCCTTTTCTATCTATTTTTACCTGGAGTGGTTTCGAATTCATTCTTCTTCCTTCAACACTAGTTTCATTCCTTTCAACTTACAAGGTTCTCGTTTATTCCCCGTTCCTCTGTTGTAACAGAGCTTCTCAAACTCACTCACCTCCGTTGTATTCTTCCTTGCAAGTGGCTCAACTTCTCAAGATTCTTTTGTTTCATTCTTTTCCCTTTCGTCTCGTTCCTAATATCTCGGGACGAGATCTCTTGTTAGTACGGGAGTGTTGTGACGCCCCAAGGCCGATGCGCCAGGTGTCTTCCAATTATTCACTACCATTGCCATGTCATCTACTTGCGTGTTGCATTTTGCCATGTCATCATATGCATTTCATCTGCATAGTTTTCAAAACTTGCATCCGTTCATAGTTGTCGAGCCCCCCTCGTCCTTTCTGTTGTCCGTTCTGAGCACAGACACACTTGCACGCACCCGCAGCACCTCCGAAACCTCCTTTTGTAAGTGGCCGGAAAATGTTCTCGGAATTGGATGAAACTTGGTGTGCGGTCTTATTATAGTGTAGGTAGATCGCCTGTCAAATTTCATCGCATTCGAAGTCTGTTTGATGCCCCAATGGTTAACCGTGTTAACCGCTAGAAACCCCCTTCTCTTTGCAGCCCAGCACCCCTCCACAATAGCCCACTAGCCCATATAACCCCCTCCACGCGTGTCCCAATACTGCACCGCATTTGGACTATCCTAGCTCCCTCTACCTATAAATATGTGCCTCCCCTTCCAAATCATGGGTCCAAACCCTAAAAATCCTCCCTCTCGCCCGCCGGACATGTCTGCCCGCCGCCCCGGACCAATCAGGGCACGCCACCTGTCCTCCCTGCGCCCACTTCGTCGCCGGCCTGCGGAGCCCGTCTCAGGCCCGCATCACCGTCGTCGCCTCGCCCGCGCCAGCCCGCATCGCCGCCACCGTGCTTGCCCAGCCCCGTTGTGCGCTCGAGCGCCGCCGCCCTCTACGCCAGCCGGCCTGCCGCCTCCGCCCCGGCGCCACCTCGCCCCGCACCTCGCTCCGACCGAGCGCTCGCGTCCCGGCCGCTCTCCCCCGTCGGATCCGTGCCGCCGTGCACGGATCTCGCCAGAGCCGCCGCTCTCCACCGCCGGATCCACGCCGCTGTGCATGGATCTCGATGGAGCCGCCACTCCCCGCACCGGGTCGAGAGGAGACCGATTCGGTCTCGCCCGCGTTGACCCTCCGTGTGGGCCTCGCGCATAGGCCGCGGCCCAGCCTCGCCAAGGCCCATCTCTGGTGCTCCCCACGGCCCAGATCCGCAAGGCCCAGCCCCGGCCTGCCTCCTCCACCCACTTGGCCGAGTCCACATGGTGAGCAGTGTCACAGCCTCAAAATTGGGTTATCAATTTTGTGCTGTGATTTCTTCATAGCAACCCTCTTTAAAATGTTCTCATGAGGATTTCTAGATGACCCTGAGAATTCTGGTCATTTTTTCAACCTTTCAAAACCTTGCTCATGTCTTTGCCAGTGGGCAAGACCTCTTTTGCATCACCTCAAATTTCTCTCAACCCTAATTCCAAGCTTTTGGAATTTCTAGGTGGCCTTTGTGATTACAAAGGAGCCATCATTTTCTTTGATCTGTTGATCACTCTATCCTTTCCCAGAGACCACCTTGTCTTCATAATCCTTGGATATGCAAAAATATTGCCAAGTCCTATGCAATATTTTTGAATGGTGATTTATTCCTTTTATCATCTGTCTGAGGAATAAACTCCAGAGGCATAGTTTTGCATCTCAAAAATCCATGAGGATTGGTGGAGATGATACTCATGCCTAATCCAAGCTCTAGCAAAAATATTGGCCACATTAAAATAAGGAAAATTGCATTTTTTTTCCTATTTTTTAGCCAATATTGCATTTTTGCCACTTTCCAAAGGAACTATTATTTTTATAGCAGAGAAAATTCTCCCATAAATTGTGGAGTTTGCCCTTGCTATATAATCATTAGTTCCATCATTAAATCATGTCCCACAGTTCAAAATTTTGGCACATGACCCAATGCAAGTTTCTGCCTTCTCTGAAACTTTGCAAAGGAAGTGCCTTATTCTTAATTCCTATTGAGCTGTAATTTGGCAGGGTGATTAACATTGATGACTCACCCATGGATACCAAATATGATCTCAATCCTATAATCCTAGCCCCTTGGGCAATATTTCAAAGTTTCTGACCAGAATACAAGTTTGTGAAGGAAGTACCTTGATAAATTTTCAAATGGGATGAAACTCTTCCATCCTCTCAAGCACTCCAAATCATTGGCCTCTACCCAAGTTTAGCTCATTTTATTGAGTTATGTGAGCATGGAAGCAATTCTTGCTTTCTGTCAAATTTTTCAGCTTGTGAAGCAAGTGCATTTTTTCTTGCTCCATTTTAGCTGAAACTATTCCCAAGCCCTCTCCTAGTCATATAAATCATCTTCCCAAGATATTGGCTCAATCCATGTAGCCAATGTTTTCCTATATTTTTCCTAAGCTTTGGATCAGAAATGATATTTGTGAAGCAAGTGCTAATTTGCCAAGTCCATTGGGTGTGATCTTTTTACAGCATCACTATATGACCAAATCATCAAGCCTTGCCAAATTTCAGCACATTCCATCACTCCTAGTGAGTGCTTCATCATCATTTGTTTTCTGGACAGATTTTAGCAGTTGTGAAGCAACTATGCTAAATACTTGTCCTAATGGCCTCAAAGCTCCCAGGATCCAAGTTCTTATTACCCTAAGCCTCCCAGACATCTTGGTTACTTTTGTACTCCTCTAGTTTCACCTCCAGAATGCTGCCAAGTTTGCAACAGCAAACTTGTGGAGCTTGTTCTACTCATTCTACTTTGTCTCTGCCTACTTCTTTACCATGGTAAACCTCTACCTTCGAGGGACTATGCAGTGGACATGTTTTACTCCAGTAAGAACTCTGGAGCACGCCTTGTCCGTGGTGACCACGTGGAGCGCCAGGCAAAACGGTGGTCTAGCCACTGTTGTCGGCGGCATCGCTGCTCCGACCAGCCCTGGCTTCGCCACTGTTGCCGAACAGCATCCCCTCGCCGTCTTCTTTCCCCTGGACTTCCTGCCTCGCTCGTTTTCTTCTCTGGCGAGCAGTGCCACTGGTTGGACAGTGCGTCACTGTACGTCATCGCGTTCCCCGCCTCTGTCTTCTTCCTCTGCTCGCCTTACAGCTCGTGCTCGACTCCGTGAAGCTCTTGCGCTCTCCTCGTCACCTTTCCGCCGCCCCTAGTGAGCTTTGGCCGCGCCTGCCGACACCGTGCGCGTCACCGGCGCACGGACACGTCGCGAGTCGCGTGTCCTATCGTCCCCTCCCCCTCGAGCCTTCCCCGTGCCTATTTCAGCCCTCCTCGAGCTTCGCCGCAGTCCGCAAGCCTCCCCGACCACCCAAACAAGCTTGAGGAGCTTCTCTTCCTCCCCCTCCTCGCCATGGCCGTCGTCTCTGTCCATCTTGAGTCCAGCGATGCTGCGCCTCCCCTCGCCGTTCCTCCACCACCAGAGCATCCCTCTAGGTCCGGCGAGTCCTCCCGTAGCCTCGCCCGCCCATTTCCCCCACCAGAGTCCCTACCTCTCCGACGGCCGAAGTCCCGTCCGCCGCGGCCAACTCCCCGACCGGCCCGGCGATCCCCGGAGACTCTGCTACCCCATGATGGAGTCACCTTACTCCCCTGAGCACGCTGGTGGTCCGGACGCCACGAATGGAGGCCCGTACCGCCGGCAATCATCGTCGGCGCCATGCCTCTCCCTCTGGATCACGTGCAAGCACGGGCGAGAGGAAGACGACAACGACCCAGCCCCGCGGGCCCCACCTATCGGCCGCATAGGCGTTGACCCGGTTGCCAGCGCGGTTAAGTGACGGGCCCCACTGCCCGTGGGACCCGCCTGTCAACGAGCCAAGCGCCCGGGCCCCCACTGCCACTCTGGATAAGTGGAAGCGTACTTCCAGAAGTACGCTTTCGCATGGGGTAAGTGTCTTTCCTCTCTGTTTCAGCCCAGAATGTGTTTTCTTAAACAAAAAGCGTATTTCTAACTTTTCGCTTCTGCCTTATCCACTCAGGGACTTGTTTGTGATGATATTTTTGCAGAAAAGTCCCTGAACTTCAAACCTTCGTATCTTTTTACCCGCAACTCCGATTGAGGTGATTCCAGCGCTCACGTTCTCTGTTCGTCGAGCTCTTTCCGATGGTATCATTTTCATAATATTTTGGCATTGTGAAAAATGATCATTTTGTCGTAAACAGCCCCCTCCGAGAGAGTACTGTTTCCGGCAATTCTTTCCACGAGCGTTCCGCACTTTTCTTCAGAGTATTTGTTGACCCCCAGGCAGGCCAACCTCTTATCATAAGCTCCGGACTCGCACGTTGACTTTGCTTGTACCTTGTGCATGTGTAGTTGCATTCGTTGGCTTATTGTTTTCAGCTGTCATCTTTCCTTTATGTATTTTCATGCATGCTTGTGTTGTCATGATATCTCTTGCCATGCTAGTTAGGATGTTGTTATTAAGCATGCCATGCTACTACTCTACTTGTTTTTCATGCCCTCGTTATAAAATGCTATGATGCTTTTAATGCACCGTTAGTATGCTAGTACTTAGTATTGTCACATTCTTTATGCTATACTTGTGCACCTGAGAAGTTCGATATTTTTGTATATCGTTTTGTATGTTGCATGCTCATTGTTGCATTCTTGTAAATATGTTCATGATAATGGAGAGTTAATAATAATGAATTAATCATAACAAACTCCTCCGTCATCGATGGGATCGATTCATGGTGCCACCAAATCGAACTTTTTTAGTGCAGCCACATTTGCCTTTGTGGGAAGGTCTTAATACGAACTATTGTTGTGCCTCACGCCGGTGCCTCCAACGAGGGAAGGTCATGGACACGTACTACCCTGATTAGGTAGGCGGACATAAGCCTTGTGTGCCCGTAGTTGTTTTTGTTATGGTACCGGGTCCCCGTTTGGGACAGTTTGGCCACGACGGTGGTCGGTGTGTCTTTGGTAGACACAGGGCCACCCAGGACCAGCCCAGTAGGGCAAGAGTCGGAGTGGCCGGGAGAGTGTCATGACAGTAGGTCGGTTTTGTCGGAACGCCGTTGGTCCACCCCGAATGGGATGACGAGGCCATGGGTTCCGTGGTGTGGGTACAGTACACTACCTCTGCAGAGTGTTTATAAAGTCTATCGATAGCACACAGTTCATAGTAAGTCACACTATCGGGTCTTGATCGAAATGGAGGATAAACCAAAGTTGATAAAAATGTATTAAAATAGTAACCAGAATAAATCAGTCGTGCGAAGTCACGGTGATGTGGTCGGTGAATATGGGAGACCAAGTGTTGGTTGTGGTTGCGATCACCAAATAGATCGCGGTTATGTGGTAAGATAACCCGTTGGTATTATAATTCGATGGAATCGGTATACAAATTTGATTATTTGGTATGTTTAATAGTTTGCATTTCTTTAAGTCATGGTAGCACTAGATTTTGTTGCATAAAGTAATACGTTATGTCTGCATTTGATTATGTATGGACAGTAGTTTATTTTCAGCTTAGTCTCATGATGTCATGCCATGCTTTGTTTGATTTATTAAGTTATGCCTTGCTTTAGATGGCTTATTAGGTTGCTATCACCATGTTGTGATCATATTGTTCATGCCATGTCATTACTGGATTAGTAGATGGTATGTAGTAGTTCGTGCTCCTTTTAACCTAAATTCATGTCATGTTTTGATATGAGGTAGTTTGTTGCATGTGCTTGGTTCTTGCCTTGTCTTCTGCCTGTTTCGATGCTATGATTTTGGTTGTCTTGCAAGTACATTCAATGTACTGACCTGGCGTGTCATGCCAGTTTTGTAGGTCACACTTGTTTGGATCGCTTGCTTCGTCGCGCTAGGCCGTAATCTTGCCAATCCTGTGAGTTGTGGAGCCCAGCCAGAGTTGTTATGCCGCTAAGCCAAGACTTCCGCCGCCAATTAAACAGACTTCCGCTGCCATGTAAATAGCCTTAGGGTTATGCCAGATAATTATATTCATCAATGATGTAATCATATACCTTGATATTTGATGAATATTAGTGTACCTGGAATGTTGTATCTTGGACCTGTCGTGCGTCAAGTGTATTCCTGGGCTGACGTGCGAAGGCCCCCTATTCCATGCGGATCGGGGTGCCACAGGACAATGGTATCAGAGCAGCCAGGCTGGCATAGATTATCCTAGCCTTAGATCACCACCACCATCAACCCTTAATGACCCTAAGGGATGTGACCCGTCCCCAGCATCCGGCAGGGCCACTGTTAATCAACAGGTGGCGTAGTCGAGACCGACACGTCCTCACCCCGCTGTCCCCGCCTAGTTATCCGTGGAGCGAATAGCGCCCTTATCTTTTTCGCTCGGGCGCACCGCTTACCCTTCAGCGTAAGGTGCCGCACCCTGCGGCCATGCCCCGCATAGCTGCCTATAAAACCCCTTTCTGCTAGCCGGACTACTCACTCCTCAGTCCGCCATGTCTCTGCAGAGAAGCCTCGCTAGTAACACTCCAGTCATGACTAGAGCCCTAAAAGCTTCCAAGTTTTACACCCGCACCTTTGTTGTCAATCACCCTGGCTTTCCACCCCTACTCATTGAGATGCTCAGCAAAGCCTTGCGCTGTAACGCCAGCCCCGAATACCTGGTGTTTCAATCATCACCCGTCCCTCACCTTCATCCCTATGATGCTAGAGTGCACATCTGCCCAGGTCCCGCCCCAGATGGTCAGTCCTTGGTTCTCTATGGTAGGGCCATGCCCACTACTGATTTGGCTATTCAGGCCGCTGCTGTGGAAGCCATCCTTCACCTCCAAACCAAGTTCCCGCAAGTGGCAGAGAAGCGGGAGTTCTGCTTTTTCCCTATTGTGTAAAAAGCAGTAATGCAACCTTCTCCTGTTATCCAAGGGGATGATCCCACAATCGCTCGCCTGGTGCAGTATATCACTGCTGAGGGGATGATGATTTCCAAGATTCATGCCGAATTTAGAACCCTAGACAATGATGCGGTATGAGTTGTCAAGGAAGCTTACCGTGAAGCTCGTAGGTTCGCATCTCAAGTTGTTCATCCTATGCCATCCGAACTAGTATTACCTTCTCGGCATGTGATTTGGCCTAGACCAACCCCCATCTCCTTCGACCAAGCCCTTTACCGGATACACCAACAACATTTACTGGGATCAACCTCAACCACACCCGCAGTAGCCTAATCCCCACCCATAGTGCTGTCAGACGATGAAGATGGAGATTGGCTCAGTCTTCGTCCTCCCAGAGAGCCCCGGCAAGACCAGACTTCTGCATGACTTTAGTCACGTAGTCCGGTGTTTCTGCAAGTAGGTCGGTCAGTCTGTTCATCCTCAAGAGAAGGATAGCCTTTTGTATTCCGGAGAGAATAGTCTCGTGTAGAGCGTAGCGCGTTCGTGCTTTGTTGGATGCTTGTAATAGTGTAATCCGTATGATATGTATGTTTGTGTGCTTATTGAGTTTTTTTTTGCTTGTCGCTCTGTCAAGCAGAAATGTTTGACAGGGTTGGCGGTATGTTGCTAAACAGATTTTTATTAGCAGATCACATACACTAAAATAACACTGACTCGTCCTGAGTCTAAAATAATAAAATGCGCGCTAGTGTAGGTATATGTGAACCCAGATTACATATACCCGCTAGCATTAAAATACTTTAGGATATTTTGCCTGGTGTGTTTTTCATTACATGTTTATTGCATCTATCTGAGAGTTTGGATTATACTGCATGTCACACGCACACTTGGTTCACCCACGGGTACCTTTTGGCAGTACTTGTGGGCATGCAAAGTCACCTATTTTCTCTCTACCGATGCACTCCTCATGTGCCCGGCTTCCCAAAATCAGAGCCTCACAGAGGCCTTTCCATCTAACAAATTCTCGTCTCTAATTCTCGTTTCCGATTTCATTTCTGGAGAAACACTGCCAACTTTATTTCCCTCACACCAGTACACTAATTGCAATACAGTTTTCCACTCTGATTCTACCTCTACCCCTACTTTTCGTGGAAGCATCCGCGAAAGCTTTTCCTGCACCACAGTATGCATCTTGAGCTGGCGCAGCCACCTCACAAGCATCTGGACCCCGTCACCCTCACCTTTGCCTTGCATAACGCGGGCAAGTCACCCCCGCTCCACCACAGCACACACTTACTCCGCCGGCGCAAAGCGACAAAGAACCAAGCGTGGCGGAGCACCACCCAGTGCACCATCTACTCCTGCACCTCGATCCATCACCCCGAGCTGCGCATTGCCTCGAGCCCGCTCATTCCTAATGAGTATCATCAGGAGGAACGATGAGCCGATCAGCGTGCCCAGCAGAGCAGCGAGGAACCACCACAGCGCCACCAAGAACACAGCCTCGCCGAAGGAGCTTGGCTCGATCTCGTCCAAGCCGAAGAGGTAGTAGAGCGATATTGCATTGGTATGTTGGAGAAGAAGCTGCGCTGCCGTTTTTATAGCCCAACTCCGGTGTACGGTGAGCGATGCCCAGGGAAACCGCTCGTCGCCTGATCACCGGCGTCCAGGAGGCGAATCCGCGAGCAGTGCCGACAAGGTGCTGGCCCGCGACGTGAGTGCTCGTTGCACCGTCGCCGTGCATGCCGTGCACTACGGCACTAGGGTTCTCATTGCCCTAGAAGCTAGATGCGCGCTGCGCTAAGCCGCACGCGGAGCTGCGACGGAGACGAAGCAGCCAGCCAGAGGTAGAAGAAGGAGGCTGCCAGTGGGCCCTGGACCCACATGTCAGTGGGTGGAACCACTGTTCATTAGGGTGCATCCAGCATTTTCCGTGAGGCGGATCTCGAGTGCCCCTATCCGCGGAGGTAACCCTGTTTTGCCCATGACTCTCTTTGGGTGTACCGATTATCGGTACCCCAACTCGTCTGTATCTAGCCAAAGGGTTAAATTTAACCCAGGGGTTTTTCCCCGGGATGGCTATCTTTTATGGTTGCAGTAACCCTAGAAATCTCGAGGACGAGATTCTTTTTAAGGAGGGAAGAGTTGTCACAACCTCAAAATTGGGTTATCAATTTTGTGCTGTGATTTCTTCATAGCATCCCTCTTTAAAATGTTCTCATGAGGATTTCTAGATGACCCTAAGAATTCTGGTCATTTTTTCAACCTTTCAAAACCTTGCGCATGCCTTTTCCAGTGGGCAAGACCTCTTTTGCAACACCTCAAATTTCTCTCAACCCTAATTCCAAGCTTTTGGAATTTCTAGGTGGCCTTTGTGACTACAAAGGAGCCATCATTTTCTTTGATCTGTTGATCACTCTATCCTTTCCCAGAGACCACCTTGTCTTCATAATCCTTGGATATGCAAAAATATTGCCAAGTCCTATGCAATATTTTTGAATGGTGATTTATTCCTTTTATCATCTGTCTGAGGAATAAAATCCAGAGGCATATTTTTGCATATCAAAAATCCATGAGGATTGGTGGAGATGATACTCATGCCTAATCCAAGCTCTAGCAAAAATATTGGCCACATTAAAATAAGGAAAATTGCATTTTCCTATTTTTTAGCCAATATTGCATTTTTTGCCACTTTCCAAAGGAACTATTATTTTTATAGCAGAGAAAATTCTCCCATAAATTGTGGAGTTTGCCCTTGCTATATAATCATTAGTTCCATCATTAAATCATGTCCCACAGTTCAAAATTTTGGCACATGATCCAATGCAAGTTTTTGCCTTCTCTGAAACTTTGCAAAGGAAGTGCTGTATTCTTAATTCCTATTGAGCTGTAATTTGGCAGGGTGATTAACATTGATGACTCACCCATGGATACCAAATATGAGCTCAATCCTCTCATCCTAGCCCCTTGGGCAATTTTTCAAAGTTTCTGACCAGAATACAAGTTTGTGAAGGAAGTACTCATAAATTTTTCAAATGGGATGAAACTCTTCCATCCTCTCAAGCACTCCAAATCATTGGCCTCTACCCAAGTTTAGCACATTTTACTGAGTTATGTGAGCACAGAAGCAATTCTTGCTTTCGGTCAAATTTTTGAACTTGTGAAGCAAGTGCATTTTTTCTTGCTCCATTTTAGCTGAAAATATTCCCAAGCCCTCTCCTAGTCATATAAACCATCTTCCCAAGATATTGGCTCAATCCATGTAGCCAATGTTTTCCTATATTTTTCCTAAGCTTTGGATCAGAAATGATGTTTGTGAAGCAAGTGCTAATTTGGCAAGTCCATTGGGTGTGATCGTTTTACAACACCACTGTATGACCAAATCATCAAGCCTTGCCAAATTTCAGCACATTCCATCAATCCTAGTGAGTGCTTCATCATCATTTCTTTTCTGGACAGATTTTAGTAGTTGTGAAGCAACTATGCTAAATACTTGTCCTAATGGCCTCAAAGCTCCCAGGATCCAAGTTCGTATTACCCTAAGCCTCCCAGACATCTTGGTTACTTTTCTACTCCTCTAGTTTCACCTCCAGAATGCTGCCAAGTTTGCAACAGCAAACTTGTGGAGCTTGTTCTACTCATTCTACTTTGTCTCTGCCTACTTCTTTACCATGGTAAACCTCTACCTTCGAGAGACTACGCAGTGGACATGTTTTTACTCCAGTAAGAACTCTGGAGCATGCCTTGTCCGTGGTGACCACGCGGAGCGCCAGCTAAAACGGTGGTCTAGCCACTGTTGTCGGCGGCATCGCTGCTCCGACCAGCCCTGGCTTCGCCACTGTTGCCGAACAGCATCCCCTCGCCATCTTCTTTCCCCTGGACTTCCTGCCTCGCTCGTTTTCTTATCCGGCGAGGAGTGCCACTGGTCGAACAGTGCGTCATTGTACGTCGTCGCGTTCCCCGCCTCTGTCTTCTTCCTCTGCTCGCCTTAGAGCTCGTGCTCGACTCCATGAAGCTCTCGCGCTCTCCTCGTCGCCTTCCTGCCGCCCCCAGTGAGCTTTGGCCGCGCATGCCGACACCGTGCGCGTCACCGGCACACAAAGACATCGCGAGCCGCGTTTCCTCTCCTCCCCTCCCCCTCGAGCCTGTCCCGCGCCTATTTAAGCCCTCCTCTAGCTTTGCCATAGTCCGGAAGACCTCCCCGACCACCCAAACAAGCTCGAGGAGCTTCTCTTCCTCCCCCTCGTCGCCATGGCCGCCGTCTCTGTCCATCTTGAGTTCGGCGATGCCGCGCCTCCCCTCGCCGTTCCTCCACCACTAGAGCATCCCTCTAGGTCCGGCGAGTCCTCCCATAGCCTCGCCCGCCCATTTCCCCCACCAGAGCCCCTACCTCACCGACGGCCGAAGTCCCGTCCGCCGCGGCTGAAGTCCCGTCTAGCCCGACGATCCCCGGAGACTCTGCTACCCCATGATGGAGTCACCTTACTCCCCTGAGCACGCTTGAGGTCCGGACGCCACGAATGGTGACCCGTACCGCCGGCAATCACCATCGGCGCCGCGCCTCTCCCTCTGGATCACGTGCAAGCACGGGCGAGAGGAAGACGACGACGACCCAGCCCCGCGGGCCCCACCTGTTGGCCGAATGAGCGTTGACCCGGTTGCCAGCGTGGTTAAGTGACGGGCCCCACTGCCCGTGGGACCCGCCTGTCAACGACCCAAGCGCGCGGGCCCCCACTGCCACTCTGGATAAGTGGAAGCGTACTTCCAGAAGTACGTTTTCGCATGGGGTAAGCGTCTTTCCTCTCTGTTTCAGCCCAGAATGCGTTTTCTTAAACAGAAAGCGTATTTCTAACTTTTCACTTCTGCCTTATCCACTCAGGGACTTGTTTGTGATGATATTTTTGCAGAAAAGTCCCTGAACTTCAAACCTTCGTATATTTTACTCCGATTGAGGTGATTCCAGCGCTCACGTTCTCTGTTCGTCGAGCTCTTTCCGATGGTATCATTTTCATAATATTTTGGCATTGTGAAAAATGATCATTTTGCCGTAAACAGCCCCCTCCGAGAGAGTACTGTTTCCAGCGATTCTTTCCGCGAGCATTCCGCACTTTTCTCCGGAGTATTTGTCGACCCCCAGGCAAGCCAACCTCTTATCATAAGCTCCGGACTCCCACGTTGACTTTGCTTGTACCTTGTGCATGTGTAGTTGGAGTCGTTGGCTTATTGTTTTCAGCTGCCATCTTTCCTTTATGTATTTTCATGCATGCTTGTGTTGTCATGATATCTCTTGCCATGCTAGTTAGGATGTTGTTATTAACCATTACATGCTACTACTCTACTTGTTTTTCATGCCCTTGTTATAAAATGCTATGATGCTTTTAATGCACCGTTAGTATGCTAGTACTTAGTATTGTCACATTCTTTATGCTATACTTGTGCACCTGAGAAGTTCGATATTTTTGTATATGGTTTTGTATGTTGCATGCTCATTGTTGCATTCTTGTAAATATGTTCATGATAATGGAGAGTTAATAATAATGAATTAATCATAACAAACTCCTCCGTCATCGATGGGATCGATTCATGGTGCCACCAAATCGAACTTTTTCAGTGCAACCACATTTGCCTTTGTGGGAAGGTCTTAATACGAACTATTGTCGTGCCTCTCGCCGGTGCCTCCTACGAGGGAAGGTTATGGACACGTACTACCCTGATCAGGTAGGCGGACATAAGCCTTGTGTGCCCGTAGTTGTTTTTGTTATGGTACCGGGTCCCCGTTTGGGATAGTTTGGCCACGACGGTGGTCGGTATGTCTTTGGTAGACACAGGGCCACCCAGGACCAGCCCAGTAGGGCAAGAGCCGAAGTGGCTGGAAGAGTGTCATGACAGTAGGTCGGTTTCGTCGAAACGCCGTTGGTCCACCCGAATGGGATGACGAGGCCATGGGGTCCGTGGTGTGGGTACAGTGCACTACCTTTGCAGAGTGTTTATAAAGTCTATCGATTGCACACAGTTCGTAGTAGGTCACACTATCGGGTCTTGATCGAAATGGAGGATAAACCAAAGTTAATAAAAATGTATTAAAATAGTAACCAGAATAAATCAGTCGTGCGAAGTCACGGTGATGTTGTCGGTGAATATGGTAGACCAAGTGTTGGTTGTGGTTGCGATCACCGAATAGATCACGGTTATGTGGTAAGATAACCCGTTGGTATTATAATTCGATGGAATCGGTATACAAATTTGATTATTTGGTATGTTTAATAGTTTGCATTTCTTTAAGTCATGGTAGCACTAGATTTTGTTGCATAAAGTAATACGTTATGTCTGCATTTGATTATGTATGGACAGTAGTTCATTTTCAGCTTAGTCTCATGATGTCATGCCATGCTTTGTTTGATTTATTAAGTTATGCCTTGCTTTAGATGGCTTATTAGGTTGCTATCACCATGTTGTGATCATATTGTTCATGCCATGTCATTACTGGATTAGTAGATGCTATGTAGTAGTTCGTGCTCCTTTTAACCTAAATTCATGTCATGTTTTGATATGAGGTAGTTTGTTGCATGTGCTTGGTTCTTGCCTTGTCTTCTGCATGTTTGGATGCTATGTTTTTGGTTGTCTTGCAAGTACATTCCATGTACTGACCTGGCGTGCCATGCAACTTTTGTAGGTCACACTTGTTTGGATCGTTTGCTTCGTCGCGCTAGGCCGTAATCTTGCCAGTCCTGTGAGTTGTGGAGCCCAGCCAGAGTTGTTATGCCGCCAAGCCAAGACTTCCGCCACCAATTAAATAGACTTCCGCTGCCATGTAAATAGCCTTAGGGCTATGCCAGATAATTATATTCATCAATGATGTAATCATATACCTTGATATTTGATAAATATTATTGTACCTGGAATGCTGTATCTTGGACCTGTCGTGCGTCAGGTGTATTCCTGGGCTGATGTGCGAAGGCCCACTGTTCCATGCGGATCGGGGTGCCACAAGCAGCACACTATTCCTCGCCCTGAGCAAGTTTTAGTTAACCTGTGCCCATGTGATTTTGGCTAGGTCCCTGAAAACTATTAATATGTGTGCATCTTTGACTGCTCATATTTTGGTGCATGTTGCTCCGTTTTGCATGTATAATATGTTAAAATGTTCGTCTCTGTGTGCTCTAGATGATGGTGTAGTTTGCATGCATGTTACTTTTCATCTTGATGCCTTAATCTCTGTTGCAAAAGTGCTAAGTGTTGTTAACTGCTGAAACTTGCTATAACTTGTTGATTTGTCTTTTTCATATCTTTTTGTGTGTTTTTTTGTTTGGGCATGGTGTCAACATGTTTTAGGTGCATAATCATGTCTTCTTTGCTGTGGTGCAATCCACTTTTCTTGATATGCCTCGTGGGGAGTGCAACAAGCTTGCAAAGTGACCTACTCATTTTGTTGTTTTGTGAGACTTGTTAAAAACTGCTAAGTCTGAAACTGTTATATTGTGATGCCATGTTTGCTTGATGCTACAGTCATATACATGCGTGTTTTGGAATGTCCACTGGGCATGTCTTGAAGTCCATGCTATGTTCTATCCATTCATGCCCTTGTTTGCAATTATAGGTTGTTGTAGCTTGTCTCTTTCTTACTCTCAAATTGCTATATAAAGTTTCTGTCAGCCTGTTATCAGTAAGTTCGGTTTTGCCATGTGAATAGCTAGTGTTCTATGCATCCTATGACCATGTTCTTGCCATGAGTAGCTGCATAACCATGTCTTCTTGTTGTTGGTTATATTCACATGCCATGATATGCTTTGAGCTGAGTTGCACAAGCTTGCAAACATGCCTACTTGTCGTTGTTGCTGACATGTTCAGTTTATTTCACTAAATCTGTGAAACTGTTATCATTTGCAATCTTGCCATGACATTTTAAGCATGTTCTAGTGGTGTTTGGCAGTAGCTCAGTGATCATGTTTGTAGTGCTTGATATGTACATGCTTGCCATGCCCTTTGATGCCATGAAATGTTCTTGTAGCATGTTGTTTCGATGATTGCAAAGTGCCCAGTTGTTGTTTTGGGATAGATTGTTGTTATATCTTGTTTCGTGTGTATGTGTTGAACCGTTGCTCTGTTTTGGGTATGCTCGATATGAAACTTGCTTGTTTTCGCATGTAGGTGCATCATATCATGTTGTATACATATTTGGAGTGTGTTTGCTTGATGTTTGAATGCATTTTGCATCAATGCCATGTGTGACTTGTTTTGCTCGTATCTTCTAGGCCGTAGCTCCGAATTAAATGAACTTTATATGTAACTTGACTAGAATTTCGTGTAGATCATCATGGTGCATGTTTAATTGTTGTCTAACAACTTTCACATAAGGTTTGTTCACATATGGACCAATTTCAAAATTTGCATATGAGGACTTACCGGAATTGTTATATGTTGTTTCCGGCCTCATTTAAACTTGCTTGGTTGTGTTGTTCTTGTATGCATCATCTCTTGCCATGTTTAGCATCATGTAGCCTTGTCATGCATCATACTTGGATAAGCATCTGGTCTTGTTTATGTGTGGTGTGTTTACCATGTTGTTTACTTTTCCCGTTAGTTCCTGTTTCATTGCGATCGTGAGGATTCGTTCGACTACGCTTGGTTCATCCTCGTGGCTTCTTCTTCTTCATGGACTCGTTCTTCTTCCTTGCGGGATCTCAAGCAAGATTACCATCACCTTGGATCTCATTACTATCATTGCTATTCTAGTTGTCTCGATGCTATTGATATATGTCGCGCAACCTATCTATTTGTTGTCAGCCTCTCATTGTTGCCATGAAACACCCTCTTACCTTGACACCATCCCAGCAAACCATTGTATCGCTATGTTACTGCTTGCTTAGCCCCTCTTATAGCGTTGCTAGTTGCAGGCGAAGATGAAGATTGCTCCATGTCGGAACTTGGATATTTTGGGAATATCACAATATATATTACTATAATTAACACACATATATACTTGGCATTGGGTGGAAGGCTTGGCCTTTTGCTCGGTGCTTTGTTCCACTCATGCCGCCTTAAGAACCGATAAACCGGTGTTATGTTCCTTGATTTTCCATTCCTAACGCGGTTGGGTATATGGGGACCCCTTGACGGTTCACTTTGAATAAAACTCCTCCAGCAAGGCCCAACATTGGTTTTAATTTGCCAACATAATAAAACTATTAATTAATTAATTAATTTTGCATAGGGGGTCACGTCCCCGGGGATTCTTGTCTACATACAGGGGGGCTAGTGCTGATGGTGTTGGTCCCAAACGGGCAGACTGTGGGGCTGCCTCGGGGAAACTTGAGGTATCTGGTATACCTGTAGGCTGACCTATACGGACGTGGCCTGAGACGAGATACACGTGGCTACTATCAGGTTGTCAGCATGCCGAGAGGTCTTGTTGGACTTGTTTTACCATTGTCGAAATGTCTTGTGCATCGGGATTTCGAGTCTGATCGGGTTGTCCCTAAGATAAGAGGTTTTTACCTCTGCTGATCGTGAGATCTTGTGATGGGCTAAGTTGGGACACCCCTGCAGGTTTATGATCTATCAAAACCCGTGCCTGCGGTTATGTGGCAGATTGGAATTTGTTAATGTCCGGTTGTAAAAAACTTGACAGAGGATCCGAAATAAAATACACAACCGCGTTGTAACCGTGATCGTCTCTTTTCAATTTGAGAAGAGAACACGGTGGGGTTATGTTTGACTCGTAGGTACTTTAGGATCTTTTTGAGATCATTACTAGTTTATGACCGTTTGCGTAGATGCTCATCTTATTCTTGTACTCGTAAGTCAGCCACCATACAATGCTTAGCCGCTGCTGCAACTTCACCACTTACCCTCTCCTTACCCACTAAGCTTTGCTAGTCTTGATACCCATGGTTATGGGATTGTTGAGTCCTCGTGGCTCACAGATACTACAACAACAGTTGCAGGTGCAGGTTTCCGATGTCTTGACGTGAGAGCGATGTTTACTTGTCTTGGAGTAATTTCTTCTTCTTCTTCGTCAGTCTTGGGATTGGTTCCTGGTCGGCAGTCTGGGATAACAGGATGGATGTCGTGTGTTTTTCATGTGTTTTCATCCGTAGTCGGATGTCTTGTATATGATGTTGATGTATTTGTGTGGCATTGTACGACTTGTTTGTATCCCCATCTATGTATGTAATGGTACGATGTAATGATATCCATCTTGCTAAGCGCCCGAAATGCGGTTGTGCCCCAATCACGAGTTCACCACGTGATCGGAATAGAATCGCATCTTGGGCGTGACAAGTTGGTATCAGAGCCTCGACCGACCATAGGAGCCCCCTTGATCTATCGTAGTTGGTCGTTGTCGAGTCTAGAAGAAAAACTTTTTTGGAGTCTAGTTATATCAGAGAGCAGGAATTCTTTTTACTCCTCGGCCCCTTCGTCGCTCTGGTGAGGAATCTTGACGTAGGTGTTTTGAATTACTCATCTTCCCCTTCAATTTTTTTAGGATCATGCAGTTAGTGTTTGTTCGTTGAGATGTCACCTCTTTTCATCCGGTGCATCTCTCGTCAAGTCGATCTGACCCTCCTCGTCTTTTGCTAGTTCAATCCTCAATTCTTTCTCAACCGACATTGTTTCCCCTTCCGAAGTTGTCTTTCTTTTTCCCACCCGCCCACCCTTTTTCTTCTCGGAGCCGGAGTCCTTAATCGAGTATCCATTTCATCTCGTGTGAAGCCTTTGCATTCTTTTTTCAATTATTTCAACTGGTAAATTCTCGTCTAGTTCGTCCTTCTTCATCTCTTTTTTTCTTTTCCAGTGGATTCAATTCAAGTTTCGGTTTTTGTCATATACTTTTCCCTCCGCTCAAATGTTTTCCCCTTGCTCGTTCGCTTCTCGCCATTTAATTATTGCGGAGTGCCGAAGAAATGTCAGGAGATTCGTCTGTGTTCCAATTTATCCGAGGTTGTCACATCATTTGACTTTTATTCGTTCTGGTGCCTCATTTCTCATTCGAATAATCCTTTCCAACGATGTTTCTCTTCGGTGGACTCATAACCCACATGCTTATTCCCAGAATCTTACCTGACTCTTCTAATATTTCCAGGAGTATTCCCAATTTCTTTTCAAGTGTGACGTAAGAACGAATTCCATCACTCATATGCCTTCTCCAAGATCGCTTTCAAATTATTTTCAACATTGGTTCAACCTTCCTCTTTTCACTCTTCCAGAGTATCTCACAAATACTTAGTGGTATTTCTCGTAGTCATTAGCAGACCGAAGTAGAGTTCTTCTAAATTTTGTCCGTTCTCTTGAAGATTCGTGATGCTAGCTCGATGCTATCCTCTTACTTTGTTCTGATCGTCAATAATTCTTTTCTTATCCATCCAGAGTATTTCATGAATTCTTTCCATTGCGATCCTCCCTAGGCATCATTTTAGAAGATTTATTCGTGCTTAGTTTTCAACGTCGTCCTCCAAATATTCTAAATTGATGCTTCTTCGTTCGTGTCCATATTCTTCCGGTGATTCGTTCAAGTATTTTTTAATTAGTTCGTGATCTCATCGTTCTCTTCTATCTAATTTCCTCAAACTCTTTAATTGTTTCTTAATTCTTTCGGCGATTCATTCTCTTTTCTTCGCCCAATTTCTAATTCTTTCTAGTGGTTGTCCTCTTTCATCGCTCAGTTTCAATTCTTACGATGGTTCGTTCAAGAATTATTTTCCCTTGTTATCACATCAATTCATTCGTTCTTTCCAATCCTACCGGTGTTTCATGAAGACTTTCTCGATTTTTGTGCTATATCCCTCTTTAATCATTTCAACGCGAATAAGTAGTATGCAAATCCATTGCTTCTCATCAATTTATTTGATGGAGGATAAGCTTAACATAATTATTATTCTTTCATCAAGTTGTGTAATCCCTTCCTTTGGAATTTGTTCATGATGAATAAATTCTAGTCCCAAGTTTTCCATCTTTTCCTTTCCGGAGTTCAAAGTTTTCTCGGCTATCTCATCGGAACCTCCATCTAAATCATCACAAGGCCTTATTCTTATTATTTTCATCCTTCATCATCCTTTTGTTATCGAAGTTATTCATGGTGGTTCTTCATGATTTAATTCATTCTTCAAATGTTCATCATGATTCTTGGGGAGATGCTCAAGTATTCTTCTTCTTGTGTCTCGAAGTGTAATTAATTATCCATATTCTTTTGAAGTGGAGTTTTGCATTTCTTCCTTCATCTCATCTAATCAATATTTTGGTTGCGGCATAATTCACCTCAAGTTTCGGGATGATTTCCGTAAGTCCACAACAAGCTTATTCTTTCGTTGTTGACTTTACAACAACTCCATGCAATCCTTCCTTCTAAGGATGCTTTCAAATTCATTCATGGTGGAACTTGTTGTTCTCTTATCCGTTCTTTCATTTCACTCTTCAATTCTCCCGGAGGCATCGTTTTGTTCATATCGTCAAGTATTATTCCATCTTATCGAGGTTATGTTCTATCCCCTCCATTTTCAGCCGTAGTGCTGCCCAAATTCCATCCTTAGAATTCCTTTTCTATCTCTTTTTACCCGGAGTGGTTTCAAATTCATTCTTCTTCCTTCAGCTCTAGTTTCATTCCTTTCAACTTACAAGGTTCTCGTCTATTCCTCGTTCCTCTGTTGTTACAGAGCTCTCAAACCCACTCATCTCCGTTGTATTCTTCCTTTCAAGTGGCTCAACTTCTCAAGATTTTTTTGTTTCACTCTTTTCCCTTCCACCTCGTTCCTAAGATCTCGGGACAAGATCTCTTGTTAGTAGGGGGGTGTTGTGACGCCCCGAGACCGATCCGCCAGGTGTCTTCCAATTATTCGCTGCCATTGCCATGTCATCTGCTTGCGTGTTGCATTTTTCCATGTCATCATGTGCATTTCATCTCCATAGTTTTCAAAACTTGCATCCGCTTGTAGTTGTCAAGCCCCCCTTGTCCTTTCTGTTGTCCGTTCTTAACCCAGACACACTTGCCCGCGCCCGCGGCACCTTCGAAACCTCCTTTTGTAATTGGCCGGAAAATGTTCTCGGAATGGGATGAAAATTGGTGTGCGGTCTTATTATATGTAGGTAGACCGGCTGTCAAATTTCGTCGCATTCGGAGTCCGTTTCATGCCCCAACGGTTAACCGTGTTAACCACTGGAAACCGCCTCCTCTTTGCAGCCCAGCGCCCCTCCACAATAGCCCACTAGCCCATCTAAACCCCCTCCATGTTCTTCATCGTTGGATCACGATCGCGTGGTCGAAAATTGCACCTCATTTGGTCTCTCCTAGCTCCCTCTACCTATAAATATGTGCCTCCCCTTCCAAATCACGGGTCCAAACCCTAAAAATCCTCCCTCTCGCCCGCCGGACATGTTTGCCCGCCACCGGACACGTCCGCGCCGTTGCCCCGAGCCAACCAGGGCGCGCCACCTGTCCTCCCCGCGCCCACTTTGCCGCCAGCCCGCGGAGCCCGTCTCGGGCCCGCGCAGGCCCACATCACCGCCGTCGTCTGGCCCGTGCCAGCCCGCACCGCCGCCGCATGGCCTGCGCCGGCCCGTATCGCCGCCGCCGCGCTTGCCCAGCCCTGTTGTGCGCCCGAGCACCGCCGCCCTCTGCGTCGGTCGGCCTGCCACCTCCACCCTGGCGCCACCTCGCTCTGCCCGAGCGCCCGTGTTCTGGCCTCTCTCCCCCACCGGATCCGCGCCGCCGCGCACGGATCTCGCCGGAGCCGCCGCTCTCCCCCGCCGGATCCGCGCCACCGCGCATGGATCTCGCCGGAGCCGCCGCTCCCCGCGCCGGATCGTGAGGAGACCGATTCGGTCTCGCCCGCGTTGACCCTCCGTGTGGGCCCATCGCATAGGCCGCAGCCCAGCCTCGCCAAGGCCCATCTCTGGTGCTCCCCACGGCCCATATCCGCAAGGCCCAGTCCCGACCTGCCTCCTCCACCCACTAGGCCGAGCCGACATGGTGAGCAGCACACTATTCCTCGCCCTGAGCAACTTTTAGTTAACCTGCGCCCATGTGATTTTGGCTAGGTCCCTGAAAACTATTAATATGTGTGCATGTTTGACTGCTCATATTTTTGTGCATGTTGCTCCGTTTTGCGTGTATAATATGTCAAAATGTTCGTCTCTCTGTGCTCTAGACGACGTGTAGTTTGCACGCATGTTACTTTTCATCTTGATGCCTTAATCTTTGTTGCAAAAGTGATAAGTGTTGTTAACTGCTAAAACTTGTTATAACTTGTTGATTTGTCTTTTTCATATCTTTTTGTGTGATTTTTGTTTGAGCATCATGTCAACATGTTTTAGGAGCATAATCATGTCTTCTTTGCTGTGGTGCAATCCACTTTTCATGATATGCCTTGTGGGGAGTGCAACAAGCTTGCAAAGTGACCTACTCGTTGTTGTTGTTTTGTGAGACTTGTTAAAAACTGCTTAGTCTGAAACTGTTTTATTGTGATGCCATGTTTGCTTGATGCTACAGTCATATCCATGCATGTTTTGGAATATCCAGTGGGCATGTCTTGAAGTCCATGTTATGCTCTATCCATTCATGCCCTTGTTTGCAATTATAGATTGTTGTAGCTTGTCTCTTTCTTGCTCTCAAATTGCTATATAATGTTTTTGTCAGCCTGTTATCAGTAAGTTAAGTTTTGCCATGTGAATAGCTAGTGTTCTATGCATCCTATGACCATGTTCTTGGCATGAGTAGCTGCATAAACATGTCTTCTTGATGTTGGTTATATTCACATGCCATGATATGCTTTGAGATGAGTTACAGAAGCTTGCAAACATGCCTACTTGTCGTTGCTGCTGCCATGTTCAGTTTATTTCACCAAGTCTGTGAAACTGTTATAATTTGTAATCTTGCCATGACATTTTAAGCATGTTCTAGTGGTGTTTGGCAGTAGCTCAGTGATCATGTTTGTAGTGCTTGACATGTACATGTTTGCCATGCCATTTTGATGCCATGAAATGTTCCTGTAGCATGTTGTTTTGATGATTGCAAAGTGCCTAGTTGTTGTTTTGGGATAGATTGTTGTTATATCTTGTTTCATGTGTATGTGTTGAACCGTTGCTCCGTTTTGGGTATGCCTATATGAAACTTGCTTGTTTTCGCATGTAGATGCGTCATATCATGTTGTATACATATTTGGAGTGTGTTTTCTTGATGTTTGAATGCATTTTGCATCAATGCCATGTGTGACTTGTTTTTCTCGTATCTTCTAGGCCGTAGCTCCGAATTAAATGAACTTTATATGTAACTTGACTAGAATTTCGTGTAGATCATCATGGTGCATGTTTAATTGTTGTCTAACAACTTTAACATAAGGTTTGTTCACATATGGACCAATTTCAAAATTTGCATATGAGGACTTACCGGAATTGTTATATGTTGTTTCCGGCCTCATTTAAACTTGCTTGGTTTTGTTGTTCTTGTATGCATCATCTCTTGCCATGTTTAGCATCATGTAGCCTTGTCATGCATCATACTTGGATAAGCATCTGGTCTTGTTTATGTGTGGTGTGTTTACCATGTTGTTTACTTTTCCTGTTAGTTCCTGTTTCATTGCGATCGTGAGGATTCGTTCGACTACGCTTGATTCATCATCGTGGCTTCTTCTTCTTCATGGACTCGTTCTTCTTCATTGCGAGATCTCAAGCAAGATTACCATCACCCTGGATCTTATTACTATCATTGCTATGCTAGTTGTCTCGATGCTATTGATATATGTCGCGCTACCTATCTATTTGTTGTCAGCCTCTCATTGCTGCCATGAAACACCCTCTTACCTTGACACCATCCCAGTAACCCGTTGTATCGCTATGTTACTACTTGCTTAGCCCCTCTTATAGCGTTGCTAGTTGCAGGCGAAGATGAAGATTGCTCCATGTCGGAACTTGGATATTTTGGGAATATCACAATATATCTTACTATAATTAACACACCTATATACTTGGCAATGGGTGGAAGGTTTGCCCTTTTGCTCGGTGTTTTGTTCCACTCATGCCGCTTTAAGAACCGATAAACCGGTGTTATGTTCCTTGATTTTGCGTTCCTAACGCGGTTGGGTATATGGGGACCCCTTGGCAGTTCACTTTGAATAAAACTCCTCCAGCAAGGCCCAACATTGGTTTTAATTTGCCAACATAATAAAACTATTACTTAATTAATTAATTTTTCATAGGGGGTCGCGTCCCCGGGGATTCTTTTCTACATACATGGGAGGCCAGTGTTGATGGTGTTGGTCCCAAACGGGCAGACTACGGGGCTGCCTCGGGGAAACTCGAGGTATCTGGTATACCTGTAGGCTGACCTATCCAGACGTGGCCTGAGACGCGATATGCGCGGCTACTGTCATGGGGTCAGCACGCCGGGAGGTCTTGCTGGATTTGTTTTATCATTGTCGAAATGTCTTGTGCACCGGGATTCCGAGTCTGATCGGGTTGTCCCTAAGATAAGGGGGTTTTACCTCTGTTGATCATGAGAGCTTGTGATGGGCTAAGTTGGGACACCCCTGTAGGTTTATGATCTTTCGAAAGTCGTGCCCGTGGTTATGTGGCAGATTGGAATTTGTTAATGTCCGGTTGTAGAAAACTTGACACAGGATCTGAAATAAAATACATAACTGCATGAGTAACTGTGATCGTCTCTTTTCAATTTGAGAAGAGAACACGGTGGGGTTATGTTTGACTCGTAGGTAGTTTAGGATCTTTTAGCGATCATTACTAGTTTGCGACCGTTTGCGTAGATGGTCATCTTATTCTTGTACTCGTAAGTTAGCCATCATACAATGCTTAGCCGCTGCTCCAACCTCACCACTTACCCTCTCCTTACCCATTAAGCTTTGCTAGTCTTGATACCCATGGTTATGGGATTGCTGAGTCCTCGTGGCTCACAGATACTACAACAACAGTTGCAGGTGCAGGTTTCCGATGACTTGACGTGAGAGTGATGTTTACTTGTGTTGGAGTTCTTTCTTCTTCTTCTTCGTCAGTCTTGGGATGGGTTCCTGATCGGCAGCCTGGGATAGCAGGATGGATGTCGTGTGTTTTTAATGTGTTTTCATCCGTAGTCGCATGTCTTGTATATGATGTTGATGTATTCATGTGGCTATTGTATGACTTGTATGTATCCCCATCTATGTATGTAATGGTACGATGTAATGATATCCATCTTGCTAAGCGTCCAAAATGCGATTGTGCCCCAATCACGAGTTAACCACGTGATCGGGATAGAATTGCATCTTGGGCGTGACACTAGGCGTGGAAGGTTGACAGGATTGGGGCTCTGCTCCTTTTGAACAAGCCCCACGGCTCTCCTTTCTTCTGCTCCAAAACAGAAGCAACCGACGACGATGTTGGCGGCAGCAACGGGGACGGCGGGCATGAGGGATCTGGATGCGGCGAGGATCAGCCACAAGGGGGTGCAGAGGCGCTCAAGCTTGAGCGTTGCTCAGCTCGGGGCCATGGCATGGCGCGGCAAGGTAGGAAGCGCGGCGAGGCAAACGGGTGCACATGCGGCGAGCTCGTCGGCGGAGCTGGGCTAGTTGCGGAGGAGGCGCGAGGCCAGTGGGTCAACCATGGAGCCAACTGGCCATACGGGATGAGCCGGATGCAGCGAACGCACTACCGAGCCCAAGAAAAATTCAGAAAACGCCGGGGCAGCGAGAGCGCGACGTGAACCTGCTCCTAGTGGCGTCTACGACAATCCATACGAGGCAGGAGAAGATAGGGGGAGCAGGTATACCTATCTCACCCTAGGACGTGTCGAAGACGACGGAGATGAGCCGGAGGAGATGTCGGCGAGCTCTGAATCTTGGCGCAAAACTGTCCGCAAAGCAGGGGAGGAAGAGGACGACGGGGAGGACGTCGGGGAAGGCGCCTTCGGGCTTGGATCCGCGTCGGAACGGACTCAGGGAGGCGCCGGCATGCCCGTGTTCGACGAAGGGGAGGACGACGACGCTACGACACCGGCAACGAGCTCTTGCTCGGGCGGGCCATGCTGGCTGGAGGGAGGAGAGAAGGAGCGGGGAGGTGTCCTCCTAGCTGGCGGCGGCGGCGGAGGAGAATGAGAGGGAGAAGGGGAAACCCTAGGGGATACACGAGAGGGTTTTATAGGAGGTGTGGATGGCGCTGGCCTCGCCACAGTGGCCATGTGCGCTCGGTGAGGTGAAGTTACCGTGAGAGGGAAGAGCTATGTGAGGTGGAAGAAAAGGAGGGGGACGAGAGATTGACAGGTGGGTCCCGCGAAGGGTAACTATTGGCCGAAGGGAAAAATTACAAGGGGATGGAAGGGGTTGGCCTAAGCGAGTGGTCGGGTCGCGGGCAAGGGGGGAGACCAGGTGGCTGTGGGCTGAACTGCTGCTTCTTCTTCTTCTATTCTTCCTTTTCTTTTTCTTCAAACATAAAAACTAAAAGAAATGCCCTGGGGGCTAGAAGAGGAATTAGGGAGAGTTAAAAATATCCCCATGCTCCTGGAATTGTGCACTGTTATAATAAAATGCTCTGGCATTATTTAAAGAAGGAAAAATAATTCAAGTTTGAATTTACTTCAAACTTGAGTCATTTTTGAATCTGGCCAAAACATCTCCAAATGGACTGAATCTTGGCAGAGAGGTTAAGGACATGGTTTAAGAATTTTAGGGAAAAGATGAACATTAATTGAGGCTAGAAAGGTAGATTGCCACAAAATTAAGAAAGGGATGGATTAGGGGGAAAGAAGAGAGGATATGGTGCATGGAACACACATGGAGCATGCAACCAAATAACATGCATGACATCTCACACAATGCACATGATGAGCATGATATGAACATAAGCACAATGCAACATGATATGAACATGATGCAAACTAAGTAGGCAAGACATAAGACAAGAATGGCATGGCAGTGCAATAATGAAACAACGCAAAATAGAAGAAAGACCCACAAGGAATTGGATAAACACCAAGTTGAATATATTGCCAAATGGGAAAGGTTACATCTGGGGCGTTACATCATGCGTGGAAGCCATTCTGACAATCGGTCGCTGTGCTTTCCCATATACGGGTACAACTTTCGCCCATCTAAGAAGCCGTGGCCACATACGCGTACAAGTCATGGGAATTGGCAGTTGCTGGGACTATGCAATGTAGGCAGACGTAGGTGGCGGCATTGTGGCGAGGAATGGAACGAATTAGGTTTGGGGTTGTGTAAGTTTGGGATAAGATAAGGCTACATGTAGGCGTAGTTGGTAGATGGGTTATTACCTATTCGTCTTAGTTCACTAGGCCCTTGGTGCAATTACTTGACCCAGTGAGCTAAGTTCGGCTTTGAACATTTGTTAACCTTTTTGGCTTTGGTCCTGTTTTTTAGATCATGTTTTCGATTTGTGATTTTTCTGCCTATCTGTATGGGTCAAGACGCTTGTTACACCTAGCCCAGTTCGATGTCCCCGTGTCCCTCAGTTTTCCTTTTCAGTAGTGTGTGTTGGCTTCACATGTGTTGCTTACTTGAAATCACAGGGAGAGAGGATAAGGGACACAATGCTACTTTGTGAGTGCGACTAGAGATTACAATGTCCGTTCATTCGATGATTGTGTCGTTGTGCCCTACTATGTCTTTCTGTTGTTGGTTGCTACTTCTTGAGCTTGCGTTGTTTTCCCTCGAAGAGGAAAGGGTGATGCAGCACAGAAGCGTAAGTATTTCCCTCAGTTTTTTAGAACCAAGGTATCAATGCAGTAGGAGACCATGTGTGAGTCCCTCGTACCTACACAAACAAATAAGAACCTTGCGACCAACGTGATAAAGGGGTTGTCAATCCCATCTCGGCCACTTGCAGAAGTGAGATCTGATAAAGATGATAAGATAATATTTTTGGTATTTTTGATATGTAGATTGAAAGTAAAGATTGCAAAACAAAAGTAAAGTAAAGATAAATAGTTGATGGAAGATTAATATGATGAAGATAGACTCGGGGGGCATAGGTTTCACTAGTGGCTTCTCTCATGATAGCAGATTTCTACGGTGGGTGAACAAATTACTGTCGAGCAATTGATAGAAAAGCGCATAGTTATGAGAATATCTAGGCATGATCATTGTATATAGGCATCACGTCCGTGACAAGTAGACCGAAACGATTCTGCATCTACTACTATTACTCTACACATCGACCGCTATCCAGCATGCATCTAGAGTATTAAGTTCATAAGAACAGAGTAACGCCTTAAGCAAGATGACATGATGTAGAGGGATAAACTCATGAAATATGATATAAACCCCATATTTTTATCCTCGATGGCAACAATACAATACGTGCCTTGCTGCCCCTACTGTCACTGGGAAAGGACACCGCAAGATTGGACCCAAAGCCAAGAACTTCTCCCATTACAAGAACTACCAATCTAGTAGGCCAAACCAAACCGATAATTCGAAGAGACTTGCAAGGATATTTAAATCATGCATAAAAGATTTCAGAAAAGAATCCAATATTGTTCATTGATAATCTTGATCATAAACCCACAATTCATCGGATCTCGACAAACACACTACAAAAAGAATTACATCGGATAGATCTCCAAGAAGATCGAGGAGAACTTTGTATTGAGATCCAAAGAGAGAGAAGAAGTCATTTAGCTAATAACTATGGACCCGAAGGTCTGTGGTAAACTACTCACAACTCATCGGGGAGGCTATGGTGTTGATGTAGAAGCCCTCCATGATCGATTCCCCCTCCGGTGGAGCTCTGGAATAGGCCCCAAGATGGGGTCTCACGGGTACAAAAGGTTGCGGCGGTGGAATTAGGGTTTCGTGGTGCTCCCTGATGTTTTCAGGGTACGTAGGTATATATAGGAGGAAGAGGCACGTAAGGGGATCCACGAGGGGCCCACGAGGGTGGGGGCGCGCCCCTGCCCTCGTGGCCGCCTCGTTCGCTTCGTGGCATGTACTCCAAGTCTTCTGTGTAGCAATTGTTCCAAAAATGACTCTCCCGAAGGTTTCATTCCATTTGGACTCCGTTTGATATTCATTTTCTGTGAAACACTGAAATGGGCAAAAAACAGCAATTTGCACTCGGCCTTGGGTTAGTAGGTTAGTCCCAAAAATAATATAAAAATGTATAATAAATCCCATTGAACATCCAAAACGGATAATATAATACTCCCTCCGTCCCAAAATAAGTGTCGCAAAAGTGACTCAACTTTGTACTAAAGTTAGTACAAAGTTGAGTGATTTTTGAGTCACTTATTTTGAGACAGAGGGAGTAGCATGGAACAATCAAAAATTATAGATACGTTGGAGATGTATCAAGCATCCCCAAGCTTAATTCCTGCTTGTCCTCGAGTAGGTAAATGATAAAAACAGAATTTTTTATGTGGAATGCTACCTAACATAATTCTCAATGTAATTTTATTTATTGTGGCATGAACGTTCAGATCCGAAAGATTCAAGACAAAAGTTTAGTATTGACATAAGAATAATAATACTTCAAGCATACTAACAAAGCAATTATGTCTTCTCAAAATAACATGGCCAAAGAAAGTTCATCCCTACAAAATCATATAGTTTGGCTATGTTCCAGCTTCGTCACACAAAATACTCAAATCATGCACAACCCCGGTTTCAGCCAAGCAATTGTTTCATACTTAATTTTTTTCAAACTTTTTCAACTTTCACGCAATACATGAGCGTGAGCCATGGATATAGCACTATAGGTGGAATAGTATGGTGGTTGTGGAGAAGACAAAAAAAAGAGGAAGATGGTCTCACATCAACTAGGCGTATCAATGGTCTATGGAGATGCCCATCAATGGATATCAATGTGAGTGAGTAGGGATTACCATGCAACGGATGCACTAGAGCTATAAATGTATGAAAGCTCAACAAAAGAAACTAAGTGGGTGTGCGTCCAACTTGCTTGCTCACGAAGACCTATGGCATTTGAGGAAGCCCATCGTTGGAATATACAAGCCAAGTTCTATAATGAAAATTCCCACTAGTATATGAAAGTGACAAAACAAGAGACTCTCTATCATGAAGATCATGGTGCTACTTTGAAGCACAAGTGTGGAAAAAGATAGTAGCATTGTCCCTTTTTTCTTTTCTTTTTTTCCTTTTTTTCTCTTTTTTTTCTTTTTTCCCTTTTTAGGCCTTTCTTTTTTTTCTTTGGCCTTTCCTTCTTTTTTTATTAGGGACAATGCTCTAATAATTATGATCATCACACTTTTATTGATTTACAACTCAAAGATTACAACTCGATGCTAGAACAAAGTATTACTCTATATGAATGCCTCTGGCGGTGTACCGGGATGTGCAATGAATCAAGAGTGACATGTATGAAAAATTATGCATGGTGGCCTAGCCACAAATACGATGTCAACTACAAGATCGTGCATGGCAATATGACAATGATGAAGTGTGTCATAGTAAACGGAACGGTGGAAAGTTGCATGGCAATATATCTCGGAATGGCTATGGAAATGCCATAATAGGTAGGTATGGTGGCTGTTTTGAGGAAAGTATATGGTGGGTTTATGGTACCGGTGAAAGTTGCGCGGTACAAGAAAGGCTAGCAATGGTGGAATGGTGAGAGTGTGTATAATCATCAAGTATCAAACTTCTCATAATATTCAATGCACTTTATATGAATTTGTTTACTATACCCATCTTGGATGCCTATCATATTAGGAAAAAAATTATGACCAAAGCACATTACCATGTTGTTCTAAAAGACTCTCAAAATAATATAAGTAAAGCATAAGAGATCAATAATTTCTATAAAATAAAACCACCACCGTGCTCTAAAAAGATATAAGTGAAGCACTGGAGCAAAACTATCTAGCTCAAAAGATACAAGTGAAGCACATAGAGTATTCTAATAAATTCCGATTCATGTGTATCTCTCTCAAAAGGTGTGTCCAGCAAAGATGATTATGGTAAAATAAAAAGAAAAGACTCAAATCATACATGATGCTCCAAGCAAAACACATATCATGTGGTGAATAAAAATATAGTCTCAAGTAAAGTTACCGATAGACGAAGACGAGAGAGGGGATGCCTTCCCGGGGCATCCCCAAGCTTAGGCTTTTGGTTGTCCTTTAATTTTACCTTGGGGTGCCTTGGGCATCCCCAAGATTAGGCTCTTTCCAATCTTTATTCCATAGTCCATCGAATCCTTACCCAAAACTTGAAAATTTCACAACACAAAACTTAGCAAAAATCTCGTGAGCTCCGTTAGTATAAGAAAACAAACCACCACTCAAAGGTATTGTAATGAACTAATTATTTGTTTATATTGGTGTTAAACCTACTGTATTCCAACTTCTCTATGATTCATACCCCCCGACACTACTCATAGATTCATCAAAATAAGCAAACAATACACGAAAAACACAATTTGACAAAAACAGAACAGTCTGTAGCAATCTGTAACTTTCGAATACTTATGTAACTATAACAAATTTGAAATAAATTGGTGGACGTGGGGAATTTGTCTATTAATAGTCTTCAAAAAGAATCAACTTAAAAGCACTCTCCAGTAAAAGATGGCAGTGATTCTCGTGAGCGCAAAAGTTTCTGTTTTTTACAGCATGATCGCATAAACTTCACCGAAGTCTTCCCAAAGGTTCTACTTGGCACAAACACTAATTAAAACACAAAACCACATATAACCAGAAGCTAGATGGATTATTTATTACTAAACATAATCAAAGGCAAATAAAATAAAATTGGGTTGCCTCCCAACAAGCGCTATCGTTTAACGCCCCTAGCTAGGCATGATACAAGAATAGATCTAGGTATTGCCATCTTTGGTAGGCAATCCATAAGTGTCTCTCATAGTAGATTCATGAGGTAATTTTATTTTCTTTCTAGGAAAGTGTTCCATGCCTTTCCTTAACGGAAATTGGAATCGAATATTTCCTTCCTTCAGATCAATAATTGCACCAATCGTTATAAGGAAAGGTCTACCAAGAATAATAGGAGATGTAGGATTGCAATCTATATCAAGAACGATGAAATATACGGGCACATAATTCCTATTTGCAACAATAAGAACATCATTAATCCTTCCCATAGGTTTCTTAATGGTAGAATCCGCAAGATGCAAATTTAAAGAACAATCATCAAGTTCATGGAAACCTAACATATCACACAAAGCTTTTGGAATTGTGGAAACACTTGCACCCAAATCACACAAACCGTAGCATTCATGATCCTTAATCTTAATTTTAATAGTAGGTTCCCACTCATCATAAAGATTTCTAGGGATAGAAGCTTCTAATTCAAGTTTTTCTTCATAAGATTACATTAAAGCATCAACTATGTGTTTGGTAAAGCTTTATTTTGACTATAAGCATGAGGAGAATTTAGCACGGATTGCAACAAGGAAATGCAATCTATTAAAGAGCAATTTTCATAATTAAATCCCTAGAAATCAAAAATAGTGGGCTCATTGCTATGTAAAGTTTTGACCTCTTCAATCCCACTTTTAATAGTTTTAGCATCAAGATCTAAAAACTCTGAATCATTGGGACGCATTTTAACTAAAGTTGATTCATCTCCAGTCCCATCTGTATCAAGATTCATATTAGAAAACAAGAATGTAATAGGAGACACATCAAGCACTTTTAGATCTTCATATTTATTATCATGAAAACTAGAAGAACACGCTTTCACACAGCAATCTCTTTTAGCACGCATCCTAGCGGTTCTTTCTTTGCACTCATCAATGGAAATTCTCATGGCTTTGAGAGACTCATTGACATCATGCTTAGGTGGAATATATATAAGTTTCAAAGAATCAACACCAAGAGAAATTATATCCACGTTCAGCCAACTCATCAATCTTAAGCAATTTTTCTTCAAGCAAAGCATTGAAATTCTATTGTGAATTCATAAATTCTTTAACACTAGTCTCAAAATGAGAGGGCATCTTATTAAAATTTCCATAAGAGTTATTGTAGGAATTACCATAATTATTAGAGGAATTACTAGGGAAAGGCCTAGAATTAAAGTTTCCTATATATGCGCTGTTACCAAAATTATTCCTACCAACAAAATTCACATCCAAAGATTCATTATTATTCTCAATCAACGTGGACAAAGGCATATCATTAGGATTAGAAGAAGCACTCTTAGTAGCAAATAATTTCATAAGTTCATCCATCTTTCCACTCAAAACACTAATCTCTTTAATAGCATGTACTTTTTTACTAGTAGATCTTTCGGTGTGCCATTGAGAGTAATTAACCATAATATTATCTAGGAGTGTAGTAGCTTCTCCTAAAGTGATTTCCATGAAAGTGCCCCCGCGGCCGAATCTAAAAGATTTCTAGAAGCAAAATTCAAGCCAGCATAAAAGTTTTGTATAATCATCCATAAGTTAAAACCATGTGTAGGGCAATTACGTATCATTAATTTCATTCTCTCCCAAGCTTGTGCAACATGCTCATGATCTAGTTGCTTAAAATTCAAGATTTTGTTTCTAAGAGAGATAATATTAGTGGGAGGAAAATACTTAGAGATAAAGGCATCTTTGCACTTATTCCATGAATCAATACTATTTCTAGGCAAAGAAGAGAACCAAGTTGTAGCACGATCTCTAAGCGAAAACGGAAATAGCTTTAATTTGACAATATCATTATCCGTATATCTCTTCTTTTGCATATCGCACAAATCAACAAAGTTGTTTAGATGGGTAGCGGCATCTTCGCTAGGAAGGCCACAGAATTGATCTTTCATGACAAGATTCAACGGAGCAGCATTGAATTCACAAGATTCAGTAGCAGTAATAGGAGCAATCGGAGTGCTAATAAAATCATTATTGTTGGTATTGGAAAAATCACACAATTTGGTATTGTCTTGACCCATAGTGACGAACAAGTAATCCAACACACAAGCAAACAAAAAGTAAGCAAAAGAGGCAAACGGAAAAAGAAGGGCGAATAAAACGGCAAAGGTGAAGTGGGGGCGAGTAAAACGAGAGACAAATAATGTAATGCGAGGGATAAGAATTTGTGATGGGTACTTGGTATATGACTTTTGTGTAGATCTCCCCGGCAACGGCGCCAGAAATTCTTCTTGCTACTTCCTGAGCTTGTGTTGTTTTCCCTCGAAGAGGAAAGGGTGATGCAGCATAGTAGCGTAAGTATTTCCCTCAGTTTTTGAGAACCAAGGTATCAATCCAGTAGGAGACCACGCGCGAGTCCCTCGTACCTACACAAACAAATAAGAACCTTGCAACCAACGCGATAAAGGGTTGTCAATCCCTTCTCGACCACTTGCAGAAGTGAGATCTGATAAAGATGATAAGATAATATGTTTGGTACTTTTGGTATGTAGATTGAAAGTAAAGATTGGAAAACAAAAGTAAAGTAAAGATAAATAGTTGATGGAAGATTAATATGATGAAGATAGACCCGGGGCCATAGGCTTCACTAGTGGCTTCTCTCATGATAGCAGATTTCTACGGTGGGTGAACAAATTACTGTCGAGCAATTGATAGAAAAGTGCATAGTTATGAGAATATCTAGGCATGATCATTGTATATAGGCATCACGTCCGTGACAAGTAGACCGAAACGATTCTGCATCTACTACCATTACTCCACACATCGACCGCTATCCAGCATGCATCTAGAGTATTAAGTTCATAAGAACAGGGTAACGCCTTAAGCAAGATGACATGATGTAGAGGGATAAGCTCATGCAATATGATATGAACCCCATCTTTTTATCCTCGATGGCAACAATACAATACGTGCCTTGCTCCCCTGCTATCACTGGGAAAGGACACCGCAAGATTGAACCCAGAGCCAAACACTTCTCCCATTGCAAGAACTACCAATCTAGTAGGCCAAACCAAACCGATAATTCGAAGAGACTTGCAAGCATATTTAAATCATGCATAAAGGATTTCAGAAAAAGAATCCAATATTGTTCATAGATAATCTTGATCATAAACCCACAATTCATCGGATCTCGACAAACACACCGCAAAAGGAATTACATCGAATAGATCTCCAAGAAGATCGAGGAGAACTTTGTATTGAGATCCAAAGAGAGAGAAGAAGCCATCTAGCTAATAACTATGGACCCAAAGGTCTGTGGTAAACTACTCACAACTCATCGGAGAGGCTATGGTGTTGATGTAGAAGCCCTCCGTGATCGATTCCCCCTCCGGTGGAGCTCCGAAACATGCCCCAAGATGGGATCTCACGGGTACAGAAGGTTGCGGTGGTGGAATTAGGGTTTCGTGGTGCTCCCCGATGTTTTCAGGGTACGTAGGTATATATAGGAGGAAGAGGCACGTCAGGGGAGCCACGAAGGGCCCATGAGGGTGGGGGCGCGCCTACCCCCCTGGGCGCGCCCCTGCCCTCGTGGCTGCCTCGTTCGCTTCGTGGCGTGTACTTTAAGTCTTCTGTGTTGCAATTGTTCCAAAAATGACTCTCCCAAATGTTTCATTCCGTTTGGACTCCGTTTGATATTCCTTTTCTGTGAAACACTGAAATAGGCAAAAAAAACAGCAATTTGCATTGGGCCTTGGGTTAGTAGGTTAGTCCCAAAATAATATAAAAGTGTATAATAAAGCCCATTAAACATCGAAAACAGATAATATAATAGCATGGAACAATCAAAAATTATAAATACGTTGGAGACGTATCATTGGTGTAGTGGCTTCCCCTGCAAAACCCCTATGTCGCCGGTGATGAAGCAAGCTGCAAGATGGTGCTCTATCTGATCTTTAAGTCCACACTCTTCCATTCCCATTACATCAACGAGATTAATCATAGTGCAATCGTTGTTCGCTCCTATGTGCTCAACACCTCGACCTCGGCAAGGTCTTCAAGCTCGTCAGGTTCACCATAGATGCTCTAAACCAATGTAACACCACGACACACCACAACAAATATATAATGTCGTGGCCTCGTAGGTACTGATTTTGATGGTGTAGGTGCCATTACAAACGAGCTAAGGAACGTCATTTAGTTCAACCTACCTGTTGGGGAACGTAGTATTTCAAATAAATTACCTATAATCACGCAAGATCTATCTAGGAGAAGCATAGCAACGGGAGAGTGTGTCCACGTACCCTCATAGACCGAAAGCGGAAGCGTCTAGTGACGCGGTCCGATACCCCTCCAGTACTCCAATTTTATCCGAAACTCTTCTGGAACACTTCTGGTGTCCGAATATAGTCGTCCAATATATCAATCTTTACGTCTCGACCATTTCGAGACTCCTCGTCATGTCCGTGATCACATCCGGGACTCTGAACTACCTTCGGTTCATCAAAACACATAAACTCATAATACTGATCGTCATCGAACGTTAAGCGTGCGGACCCTACGGGTTCGAGAACTATGTAGACATGACCGAGACTCATCTCCGGTCAATAACCAATAGCGGAACCTGGATGCTCATATTGGTTCCTACATATTCTATGAAGATCTTTATCGGTCAAACCGCATAACAACATACATTGTTCCCTTTGTCATCGGTATGTTACTTGCCCGAGATTCGATCATCGGTATCATCATACCTAGTTCAATCTCGTTACTGGCAAGTCTCTTTACTCGTCCCGTAATACATCATCTCGTGACTAACTCATTAGTCATTTGCTTGCAAGGCTTATTATGATGTGTATTACCGAGAGGGCCCAGAGATACCTCTTGATACGTCTCCAACGTATCTATAATTTTTTATTGTTCCATGCTATTATTTACGATGTTTTGGATGTTTAATGGGCTTTGTTATACACTTTTATATTAGTTTTGGGACTAACCTACTAACCCAAAGGCCCAGTCCAGATTGCTGTTTTTGCCTGTTTTAGGGTTTTATAGAAAAGGAATATCAAATGGAGTCCAAACGGAATGAAACATTCGGGAGAGATATTTTTGGAGCAAAATACGCACGGGAGACTTGAGAACCACGAAGTAGGGATGACGTGGCATCCACGAGGGTGGGAGGCCCCCCCTATAGGGCGCGCCCCCTGCCTCGACGGCACCCCCTCTGGCCACCGGTGCCCTCCTTCCTCCTATATATACCTACGTACCCCGAAACTATCAGAGCAACAGAGAAAACCCTAGTTCCACTGCCGCAACCTTCTGTTCCCGTGAGATCCCATCTTGGGGCCTGTTCTGGAGCTCTGCCGGAGGGGGGATCTACCAGGGAGTGCTTCTACATCATCATCATCGCCTCACCATGAGTTGTGAGTAGTTTACCACTGACCTTCGGTCCACAGCTAGTATCTAGATGGCTTCTTCTCTCTCTTTGGATCTCAATACCAAGTTCTCCTCGGTCTTCGAGGAGATCTATTCGATGTAATCTCTTTTTGCGGTGTGTTTGTCGAGATCCGATGAATTGTGGGTTTATGATCAAGCTTATCTATGAGAAATATTTGGTTCTTTTCTGAACTCTTTATGTATGATTATAGTATCGTTGCAAGTCTCTTCGAATTATTGGTTTGGTTTGGCCTACTAGATCTATAGTACTTGCAATGGGAGAAGTGCTTGGATTTGGGTTCAATCTTGCGGTGTCCTTTCCCAGTGACAGTAGGGGCAGCAAGGCACGTATTGTATTGTTGCCATCGAGGATAAAAATATGGGGTTTATATCACTAAGTTTGAGTTTATCCCTCTACATCATGTCATCTTGCTTAAGGCGTTACTCCATTCTTATGAACTTTATACTCTAGATGCATGTTGGATAGCGGTCGATGTGTGGAGTAATAGTAGTAGATGCAGAATCGTTTCGGTCTACTTGTCTCGGACATGATGCCTATATATAATGATCATGCCTAGATAGTCTCATAATTATTCGCTTTTCTATCAATTGCTCGACAGTAATTTGTTTACCCGCCGTAGAATATCGCTATCATGAGAGAAGCCACTAGAGAACACTATGGCCCCCGGGTCTATTCTCAACATATCAATCTACAATCTACTTTACTTTTCCGCTTTTACTTTCTATTCTTATATCCAAAAATACCAAAAATATCAAACTATCATCTCTATCAGATCTCACTTTCGTAAGTGACCGTAAAGAGATTGACAACCCCTTATCGCGTTGGCTGCGAATTTCTTATTTGTTTGTGCAGGTGCGAGGGACTCGCGCGTGGTATCCTACTGGATTGATACCTTGGTTCTCAAAAACTAAGGGAAATTCTTACGCTACTGTGCTGCATCACCCTTTCATCTTCGAGGGAATACAACGCAAGCTCGAGAAGTAGCAAGAAGAATTTCTCGCGCCGTTGCCGGGGAGGCTTACGCAAAAGTCATATACCAAGTACCTATCACAAACCCTTATCCTTCGCATTACATTTATTTGCCTTTCGTTTTCCTCTCCCCCACTTCACCCTTGCCATTTTATTTGCCCTTCTTATGCTGTGTGTTTACTGTTCGCTTGCTTCTTGTTTGCTTGAGTGTTGGATTGCTTGCTTGTCACTATGGCTCAGAACAATACCAAATTGTGTGACTTCTCCAATACCAACAATAATGATTTTATTAGTACTCCGATTGCTCCTATTACCGATGCTGAATCTTGTGAGATCAATGCTGCTCTGTTGATTCTTGTTATGAAAGATCAATTTTCCGGCCTTCCTAGTGAAGATGCCGCTACCCATCTAAACAACTTTGTTGATCTGTGTGATATGCAAAAGAAAAGGGATACAGATAAGGATATTGTTAAATTGAAGTTATTTTCGTTTTCACTTAGAGATCGTGCTAAAACTTGGTTTTCCTCTTTGCCTAGAAATAGTATTGATTCGTGGAATAAGTGCAAAGATGCTTTTATCTCTAAGTATTTCCCTCCTGCTAAGATCATCTCTCTTAGAAACGATATTATGAATTTTAAGCAACTAGATCATGAGCATGTTGCGCAAGCTTGGGAGAAAATGAAATTAATGATACGTAATTGCCCTACACATGGTTTGAACTTATGGATGATTATTCAAAACTTTTATGCTGGCCTAAATTTTGCTTCTAGAAATCTTTTAGATTCGGCCACAGGAGGCACTTTCATGGAAACTACCTTAGGAGAAGCTACCAAACTCCTAGATAATATTATGGTTAATTATTCTCAATGGCACACCGAAAGATCTACTAGTAAAAAAGTGCATGATATTGAAGAGATTAGTGTTTTGAGTGGAAAGATGGATGAACTTATGAAATTATTTGCTTCTAAGAGTGCTTCTTCTTATCCTAATGATATGCCTCTGTCAACTTTGATTGAAAATAACAATGAATCTTTGGATGTGAATTTTGTTGGTAGGAATAATTTTGTAACAATGCTTATAGAGGGAACTTTAATCCTAGGCCTTTTCCAAGTAATTCCTCTAATAATTATGGTAATTCCTACAACAACTCTTATGAAAGATGCCTTCTGAATTTGAAACTAGTGTTAAGGAGTTTATGATTTTGCAAAAGAATTTCAATGCTATGCTTGAAGAAAAATTGCTTAAGATTCATGAATTGGCTAGAAGTGTGGATATAATTACTGTTTATGTTGATTCTTTGAAACTTAGATCTATCCCACCTAAGCATGATATCAATGAGTCTCTCAAAGCCATGAGAATTTCCATTGATGAATGCAAAGAAAGAACCGCTAGGATGCGTGCTAAAAGAGAGAATTATATAAAAGTGTGTTCTTCTAGTTATCATGAAAATAAAGATGAAGATCTTAAAGTTATTGATGTGTCTCCTATTAGATCCTTGTTTTCTAGTATAAATCTTGATAAAGATAGGATTGGAGATGATTCTACTTTAAGGTGTCCCAATGATTCAGAGCTTTTAGATCTTGATGCTATAATTGTTAAAAGTGAGAGTGAAGAGATTAAAACTTTACATAGTGATGAACCCACTACTTTGGATTTCAAGAGATTCAATTATGCTAATTGCTCTTTGATTGATTGTATTTCCTTGTTGCAATCCGTACTAAACTCTCCACATGCTTATAGTTAAAATAAAGCTTTTACCAAACACATAGTTGATGCTTTGATGCAATCTTATGAAGAAAAACTTGAGTTAGAAGTTTCTATCCCTAGAAAGCTTTATGAATAGTGGGAACCTACTATTAAAATAAAAATTAAAGATCATGAATGCTTTACTTTGTGTGATTTGGGTGCAAGTGTCTCCACTATCCCAAAAACTTTGTGTGATTTGCTAGGGTTCCATGAGCTTGATGATTGTTCTTTAAATTTGCATCTTGCGGATTCCACTATTAAGAAACCTATGGGAAGAATTAATGATGTTCTTATTGTTGCCAATAGTAATTATGTGCCCGTAGATTTCATTGTTCTTGATATAGATTGCAATCCTTCATGTCCTATTATTCTTGGTAGACCTTTCCTTAGAACGATTGGTGCAATTATTGATATGAAGGAAGGAAATATTAGATTCCAATTTCCGTTAAGGAAAGGCATGGAACACTTTCCTAGAAAGAAAATCAAATTACCATATGAATCTATTATGAGAGCCACTTATGGATTGCCTTCCAAAGATGGCAATAGCTAGATCTATCCATGTATCGTGCCTAGCTAGGGGCGTAAAACGATAGCGCTTGTTGGGAGGCAACCCAATTTTATATTGTTTTTGCTTCTGTTTAGGAATAAATACTGCATCTAGCTTCTGCTTAGATGTGGTTTTGTGTTTTAATTAGTGTTTGTGCCAAGTAGAACCTTTGGGAAGACTTGTGTGAAGTTTATATGATTGTGCTGTGAAAAACAGAATCGTTAGCACTCGCTAGAATGGTCACCAGATTTTACTCGAGCGTGCTATTTAGCTGATTCTTTTTTCAGATGATTAATAGACAAATTCCTCACGTTTACCAATTTATTTCAATTTTTTTGGAGTTACAGAAGTATGCGAAAACTGCATATTACTACAGACTGTTCTGTTTTTGACAGATTCTGTTTTTTGTGTGTTGTTTGCTTATTTCAATGCATCTATGAGTAGTATTGGGAAGTATGAATCATAGAGAAGTTGGAATATAGTAGGTTTAACACCAATATAAACAAATAATGAATTCATTGCAGTACCTTTGAGTAGTGGTTTGTTTTCTTATACTAACGGAGCTCACAAGATTTTTTTTCTAAGTTTTGTGTTGTGAAGTTTTCAAGTTTTGAGTATTGATTTGATGGACTATGGAACAAAGAGTGGCAAGAGCCTAAGCTTGGGGATGACCAAGGCACCCCAAGGTAAAATTCAAGGACAACCAAAATCATAAGCTTGGGGATACCCCGGGAAGGCATCCCCTCTTTCGTCTTCATCTATCGGTAACTATACTCGGAGCTATATTTTTATTCACCACATGATATGTGTTTTACTTGGAGCGTCATGTATCATTTGAGTCTTTGCTTGTTAGTTTTCCACAATTATCCTTTCTGGACACACCTATTTGAGAGAGTTAAATATGGCCTAGGAATTGATAGAACACTCTATGTGCTTCACTTATATCTTTTGAGTTGAATAGTTTTTGCTCTAGTGCTTCACTTATAACTTTTAGAGCACGGTGGTAATTATATTTTGTAGAAATTTTTGATCTCTCATGCTTCACTTATATCCTTTTGAGAGCCTATTAAAACAGCATGGTAATGTGCTTTGGCTATAAAACTAGCATTCACATGATAGACATCCAAGATCAATGTAGTGAAAACTTTCACACCAAGTGCATTGAATATGATGAGAAGTTGGATGCTTGATAATTGTTTTGAGATATGAGGATAGTGATATTAGAGTCATGCTAGTGGAGTTATTATGAAATTGAGAAATGCTTGTGTTAAGGTTAGTGATTCCTGTAGCATGCACGTATGGTGAACCGCTATGTGACGAAGTTAGAGCATGAGGTATTTGTAAAGTGTCATCCTTTATGTGGAGGTCGGGGGCGCGCGATGGTTAACTCCTACCAAACTCCCCCCTAGGAGCATGCGTTGATTGCTTTGTTTTGATGACTCGTAAATTTTTGCAATAAGTATATGAATTCTTATGACTAATGTTGAGTCCATGGATATTACACACTCTCACCCTTCCACCATTGCTAGCCTCTCTTGTACCACGCAACTTTCGCCGGTACCATACACCCACTATATATCCTTCCTCAAAACAGCCACCATACCTACCTATCATGGCATTTCCATAGCCATTCCGAGATATATTGCCATGCAACTTTCCATCATTCCGTTCATATGACACGCTTCATATTGTCATATTGCCATGCATGATCATGTAGTTGACATCGTATTTGTGGCAAAGCCACCATGCATAATTTTTCATACATGTCACTATTGATTCATTGCACATCCCGATACACCGCCGGAGGCATTCATATAGAGTCATACTTTTTCTAGTATCGAGTTGTAATTCAATATAAGTGTGATGATCATCATTATTAGAGCATTGTCCCATGTGAGGAAAGGACGATACAAAAAAAGAGATGGCCCAAAAAAAATAGAGAGGGGCTAAAAAAAGAGAAAGCCCCTCCAAAAAATGAGAGAAAAGAGAGAAGGGACAATTGCTACTATCGTTTTCCACACTTGTGCTTCAAAGTAGCACCATGTTCTTCATGATAGAGAGTCTATATTTAGTCACTTTCATATACTAGTGGGAATTTTCATTATGGAACTTGGCTTGTATATTCCAACGATGGGCTTCCTCAAATTCCCTAGGTGTTCATGAGCAAGCAAGTTGGATGCACACCGACTAGTTTCTTTTGTTGAGCTTTCATACATATTTAGCTCTAGTGCATCCGTTGCATGGCAATCCCTACTCACTCACATTGATATCTATTAATGGGCATCTCCATAGCCCGTTGATACGCCTAGTTGATGTGAGACTATCTCCCTCCTTTTTGTCTTCTCCGCAACCACCTCTCTATTCCACATAGTGCTATGTCCATGGCTCACGCTCATGTATTGCGTGAAAATTGAAAGGTTTGAAAGAATAGAGTATGAAAACAAGTGCTTGGCTGAAACCGGGGTTGTGCATGATATGAATATTTTGTGTGATGAAGAGGGAGCATAGCCAAACTATATGATTTTGTAGGGATAACTTTCTTTAGCCATAGTATTTTGAGAAGACATGATTGCTTTGTTAGTATGCTTGAAGTATTATTATTTCTTATGTCAATATAGACATTTGTCTTGAATCTTTCAGATCTGAACATTCATGCCACATTTAAGAGAATTACATTGAAAAACTATGTTGGTTAGCGTTCCACATCAAAAATTCTGTTTTTATCATTTACCTACTCGAGGACGAGCAGGAATCAAGCTTGGGGATGCTTGATACGTCTCCAACGTATATATAATTTTTGATTGTTCCATGCTATTATTTATGATGTTTTGGATGTTTAATGGGCTTTATTATACACTTTTATATTATTTTCGGGACTAACCTACTAACCCAAAGGCCCAGTCCAGATTGCTGTTTTTTGCCTGTTTTAGGGTTTTACAGAAAAGGAATATCAAACGGAGTCCAAACGGAATGAAACCTTCGGGAGAGATATTTTTGGAGCAAAATACGCATGGGAGACTTGAGAACCACGGAGTAGGGCTGACGTGGCGTCCACGAGGGTAGGGGGCGCCCTCCTCTATAGGGCGCACCCCCTGCCTCGTGGGCACCTCGTCTGGCCCCCGGTGCCCTCCTTCCTCCTATATATACCTACGTACCCCGAAACTATCAGAACAACAGAGAAAACCTTAGTTCCACCACCGCAACCTTATGTTCCCGTGAGATCCCATCTTGGGACCTGTTCCGGAGCTTCGCCGGAGGGGGGATCTACCACGGAGTGCTTCTACATCATCATCATCGCCTCACCATGAGTTGTGAGTAGTTTACCACTGACCTCCGGGTCCATAGCTAGTATCTAGATCGCTTCTTCTCTCTCTTTGGATCTCAATACCAAGTTCTCATCGGTCTTCGAGGAGATCTATTCGATGTAATCTCTTTTTGCGGTGTGTTTGTCGAGATCCGATGAATTGTGGGTTTATGATCAAGATTATCTATGAGAAATATTTGGTTCTTTTCTGAACTTTTTATGTGTGATTATAATATGCTTGCAAGTCTCTTCAAATTATTGGTTTGGTTTGGCCTACTAGATCTATAGTTCTTGCAATGGGAGAAGTGCTTGGCTTTGGGTTCAATCTTGTGGTGTCCTTTCCGAGTGACAGTAGGGGCAGCAAGGCACGTATTGTATTGTTACCATCGAGGATAAAAAGACGGGGTTTATATCACTAAGTCTGAGTTTATCCCTCTACATCATGTCATCTTGCTTAAAGCGTTACTCCGTTCTTATGAACTTAATACTCTAGATGCATGCTGGATAGCGGTCGATGTGTGGAGTAATAGTAGTAGATGCAGAATCGTTTCGGTCTACTTGTCTCGGACGTGCTGCCTATATATAGTGATCATGCCTAGATAGTCTCATAATTATTCGCTTTTCTATCAATTGCTCGACAGTAATTTGTTTACCCGCTGTAGAATATCGCTATCATGAGAGAAGCCACTAGAGAACACTATGGTCCCCGGGTCTATTCTCAACATATCAATCTACAATCTACTTTACTTTTCCGCTTTTACTTTCTGTTCTTATATCCAAAAATACCAAAAATATCAAACTATCATCTCTATCAGATCTCACTTTCGTAAGTGACCGTAAAGGGATTGACAATACCTTATCGCGTTGGCTGCGAAGTTCTTATTTGTTCGTGCAGGTGCGAGGGAGTCGCGCGTGGTATCCTGCTGGATTGATACCTTGGTTCTCAAAAACTGAGGGAAATACTTACGCTAATGTGCTGCATCATCCTTTCCTCTTCGTGGGAATACAACGCATGCTCAAGAAGTAGCACCTCTCTGACACTCGGAGTGATAAATCATATTCTCGATCTATGCCAACACCACAAACACCTTCGGAGACACCTGTAGAGCATCTTTATAATCACCCAGTTACGTTGTTACATTTGATAGCACACAAGGTGTTCCTCTGGTATTCGGGAGTTGCATAATCTCATAGTGATAGGAACATGTATAAGTCATGAAGAAAGCAATAGCAATAAAACTAAACGATCAAGTTGCTAAGCTAACGGATGGGTCTTGTCCATCACATCATTCTCCTAATGATGTGATATCGTTCATCAAATGGCAGCACATGTCTATGGTTAGGAAACATAACCATCTTTGATTAACGAGCTAGTCAAGTAGAGGCATACTAGGGACACTCTGTTTTGTCTATGTATTCACACATGTACTAAGTTTCCGGTTAATACAATTCTAGCATGAATAATAAACAGTTATCATGATATAAGGAAATATTAATAACAACTTTATTATTGCTTCTAGGGCATATTTCCTTCAGTCTCCCACTTGCACTAGAGTCAATAATCTAGTTCACATCACCATGTGATTTAATATCGATAATTCACATCGTTATGTGAATAGCACCCATAGCTCCCATCGCCATGTGACCAACACCCAAAGGGTTTACTAGATTCAATAATCTAGTTCACATCATCATGTGATTAACACCCAAAGAGTACTAAGGTGTGATCATGTTTTGCTTTGTGAGGGAAGTTTAGTCAGCAGGTCTATTACATTCAGATCTGTATGTATTTCGCAAATTTCTATGTCTACAATACTGTGCATGGAGCTACTCTAGCTAATTGCTCCCACTTTCAATACATATTCAGATTGATACTTAGAGTCATCTGGATTAGTGTCAAAGATTGCATCGGCGTAACTCTTTACGACAAACTCTTTATCACCTCCATAATCGAGAAACATTTCCTTAGTCATCCAGTAACTAAGGATAATTTTTGACCGTTGTCCAGTGATCTATTCCTGGATCACTTTTGTACCTCCTTACCAAACTCATGGCAAGGTACACAACAGGTTTGGTACACAGAAATGCATACTTTATAGAACCTATGGCTGAGGCAAGAACTCCTACCGTGGTCGGGTTTTGAATCTTACTCAAATTCATACCTTACAACTCAGGCAAGAACTCCTTCTTTGACTGATCCATTTTGAACTTCTTCAAAATCTTATTAAGGTATGCACTCATTGAAAATCTTATCAAGCGTCTTAATCTATCTCTATAGATCTTGGTGCTCAATATGTAAGCAGCTTCACCGAGGTCTTTTATTGAAAAACTCTTTTAAACAATCTTTATGCTATCCAGAACATTCTACATCATCTCCGATCAACAATATGTCATTCACATATACATATCAGAAAGGGTGCAGTGCTCCCACTCACGTTTTTGTAAATACAGGCTTCACCGCAAGTTTGTATAAAACCATATGCTTTGATCACACTATCAAAGCATATATTCCAACTCTGAGAGGCTTGCACGAGTCCATCAATGGATCGCTGCAGCTTGCACACTTTGTTAGCACCTTTAGGATCAACAAAACCTTCTGGTTGCATCATATACAACTCCTTTTAAAGGAATCCATAAGGAATGCAGTTTTGACATCCATTTACCAGATTTCATATAATGCGACAATTGCTAACATGATCCGGACAGACTTTAAGCATCGCTACGAGTGAGAAAATCTCATCGTAGTCAACACCTTGAACTTGTCGGAAAAAAATTTGCCACAAGTCGAGCTTTGTAGACAGTAACATTACCATCGGTGTCAGTATTCCTTTTAAATATCCATTTATTTTCAATGGCTTGCTGATCATCGGGCAAGTCAACCAAAGTCCACACTTTGTTCTCATACATGGATCCCATCTCAGATTTCATGGCCTCAAGCCATTTTGCGGAATCTGGGTTCATCATCGCTTCCTCATAGTTTGTAGGTTCATCATGGTCTAGTAACATGACTTCCAGAACCGGGTTACCGTACCACTCTAGTGCGGAACGCACTCTGGTTGACCTACGAGGTTCAGTAGTAACTTGATCTGAAGTTTCATGATCATCATCATTAGTTGCCTCGCTCATTGGTGTAGGAATCACTGGAACTAGTTTCTGTGATGTACTACTTTCCAATTCGGGAGAAGGTACAATTACCTCATCAAGTTCCACTTTCCTCCCACTCACTTCTTTCTAGAGAAACTCCTTATCTAGAAAGGATCCATTCTTAGCAACGAATGTCTTGCCTTCGGATCTGTGATAGAAGGTGTACCCAATAGTCTCCTTTGGGTATCCTATGAAGACACATTTCTCCGACTTGGGTTCGACCTTATCAGGTTGAGCTTTTTCACATAAGCATCGCAGCCCCAAACTTTAAGAAATGACAACTTGGGTTTCTGACCAAACCATAGTTCATAAGGCGTCGTCTCAACGGATTTAGATGGTGCCCTATTTAACGTGAATGCAGCTGTCTCTAAAGCATAACCCCAAAACGATAGTGGTAAATCTGTAAGAGACATCATAAATCGCACCATATCTAATAAAGTACGGTTACGACGTTCGGACATACCATTACGCTGTGGTGTTCCAGGTGGCGTGAGCTGTGAAACTATTCCACATTGTTTCAAATGAAGACCAAACTCGTAACTCAAATATTCACCTCCGCGATCAGATCGTAGAAACTTTATTTTCTTGTTACGATGATTCTCTACTTCACTCTAAAATTCTTTGAACTTTTCAAATGTTCCAGACTTGTGCTTCATCAAGTAGATATACCCATATCTGCTCAAATCATCTGTGAAGGTCAGAAAATAATGATACCCGCTGCGAGCCTCAACGTTCATTGGACAACACACATCAGTATGCATGATTTCCAACACGTCAGTTGCTCGCTCAATTGTTCCGGAGAACGGAGTTTTAGCCATCTTGCCCATGAGGCATGGTTCGCAAGCACCAAGTGATTCATAATCAAGTGATTCCAAAAGTCCATCAACATGGAGTTTCTTCATGCGCTTTACACCAATATGACCTAAACGGCAGTGCCACATATAAGTTGCACTATCATTATCGACTTTGCATCTTTTGGCTTCAATATTATGAATATGTGTATTACTATGATCGAGATCCAACAAACTATTTTCATTGGGTGTATGACCATCGAAGGTTTTATTCATGTAAACAAAACAACCATTATTCTATGACTTTTAAATGAATAACCGTATTGCAACAAACATGATCAAATCATATTCATGCTCAACGCAAATGCCAAATAACATTTATTTAGGTTCTACACTAATCCCAAAAGTATAGGGAGTGTGCGATGATGATCATATCAATCTTGGGACCACTTCCAACACACATCATCACTTCACCTTTAACTAGTCTCTGTTCATTCTGCAACTCTCGTTTCGAGTTACTAATTTTAGCAACTGAACCGGTATCAAATACCCAGGGGGTGCTATGAACACTAGTAAAGTACACATCAATAATTTGTATATCAAATATACCTTTGTTCACTTTGCCATCCTTCTTATCCGCCAAATATTCGGGGAACTTCCGCTTCCAGTGACCATTTCTTTTGCAGTTAGAAGCACTCAGTTTCAGGCTTAGGTCCAGCTTTGGGCTTCTTCACGGGAGTGACAACTTGCTTGCCATTCTTCTTGAAGTTCCCTTTCTTACCCTTGCCATTTTCTTGAAACTAGTGGTCTTGTTAACCATCAACAATTGATGCTATTTCTTGATTTCTACCTTCGTTGATTTAAACATCACGAAGAGCTCAGGAATCGTTTTCGTCATCCCTTGCATATTATAGTTCATCACGAAGTTCTAGTAACTTGGTGATAGTGACTAGAGAACTCTGTCAATCACTATTTTATCTGGAAGATTAACTCCCACTTGATTCAAGTGATTGTAGTACTCAGACATTCTAAGCACATGCTCATTGGTTTAGCTATTCTCCTCCATCTTGTAGGCAAAGTACTTGTCATACCTCTTGACACGGGCATGAGTCTGAAATACTATTTTCAACTCTTGGAACATCTCATATGCTCCGTGGCGTTCAAAACGTTTTTGAAGTCCCGGTTATAAGCCGTAAAGCATGGCGCACTAAACTATCAAGTAGTCATCATACCGAGCTTGTCAAACGTTCATAACGTATGCATCTGCTCCTGCAATAGGTTTGTCACCTAGCGGTTCATCAAGGACATAATACTTCTGTGCAGCAATGAGGATAATCCTCGGATCACGGACCTAGTCCGCATCATTGCTACTAACATCTTTCAACTTAGTTTTCTCTAGGAACATATCAAAAACATAGGGGAGCTATAACGCGAGCTATTGATCTACAACAAAATTCGCAAATACTGTCAGGACTAAGTTCATGATAAATTAAAGTTCAGTTAATCATATTACTAAAGAACTCCCACTTAGATAGACATCCCTCTAGTCATCTAAATGATTACGTGATCCAAATCAACTAAACCATGTCCGATCATCATGTGAGATGGAGTAGTATTCAATGGTGAACATCTTATGTTGATCATATCTACTATATGATTCACGCTCGACCTTTCGGTCTCCGGTTTGCCGATGCCATGTTTGTACATGGTAGGCTCGTCAAGTTTAACCCGAGTATTCTACATCTGTAAAACTGTCTTACACCCGTTGTATTTGAATGTAGAGCTTATCACACCCGATCATCACGTGGTGTCTCGGCACGACGAACTTTCGCAACGGTGCATACTCAGGGAGAACACTTGTACCTTGAAAATTTTGTAAGGGATCATCTTATAATGTGATACGTCTCCAACGTATCGATAATTTTTTATTGTTCCATGCTATTATTTATGATGTCTTGGATGTTTAATGGGCTTTGTCATACACTTTTATATCATTTTTGGGACTAACCTACTAACCGAAAGGCCCAGTCCAGATTGCTATTTTTTGCCTGTTTCAGGGTTTTGCAGAAAACGAATATCAAACGGAGTCCAAACGGAATGAAACCTTCGGGAGAGATATTTTTGGAGAAAATCACGCACGGGAGACTTGAGAACCACGGAGTAGGGGCTATGAGGTGCCCACGAGGGTGGGGGCGTGCCCCCCTTCCCAGGGCACGCCCTGTTGCCTCGTGGGTCCCTCGTGAGTCCCCCGGTGTCCTCCTTCCTCCTATATAAGCCTACGTACACCGAAACCATCAGCAACAGAGAGAAAACCCTAATTCCACCGCCGTAACCTTCTGTTCCCGTGGGATCCCATCTTGGAGCCTGTTCCGGAGCTCCGCCAGAGGGGGGATCCATCACGGAGTGCTTCTACATCATCATCATCACCCTCACCATGAGTTGTGAGTAGTTTACTACAGACCTTCTGGTCCATAGCTAGTATCTAGATGGCTTCTTCTCTCTCTTTGGATCTCAATACAAAGTTCTCCCCGGTCTTCGAGGAGATCTATTCGATGTAATCTCTTTTTGCGGTGTGTTTGTCGAGATCCGATGAATTGTGGGTTTATGATCAAGATTATCTATGAGAAATATTTGGTTCTTTTCTGAACTCTTTATGTGTGCTTATAATATCCTTGCAAGTCTCTTCAAATTATTGGTTTGGTTTGGCCTACTAGATCTATAGTTCTTGCAATGGGAGAAGTGCTTGGCTTTGGGTTCAATCTTGCGGTGTCCTTTCCCAATGACAGTAGGGGCAGCAAGGCACGTATTGTATTGTTGCCATCGAGGATAAAAAGATGGGGTTTATATCATATTGCTTGAGTTTATCCCTCTACATCATGTCATCTTGCTTAAGGCGTTACTCTGTTCTTATGAACTCAATACACTAGATGCATACTGGATAGCGGTCGATGTGTGGAGTAATAGTAGTAGATGCAGGCAGGAGTCGGTCTACTTGTCTCGGACGTGATGCCTATATACAGTGATCATGCCTAGATAGTCTCATAATTATTCGCTTTTCTATCAATTGCTCGACAGTAATTTGTTTACCCACCGTAGAATATCGCTATCATGAGAGAAGCCACTAGAGAACACTATGGCCCCCGGGTCTATTCTCAACATATCAATCTACATCTACTTTACTTTTTCTGCTTTTACTTTATGTTCTTATAAACAAAAATACCAAAAATATAAACTATCATCTCTATCAGATCTCAGTTTCGTAAGTGACCATAAAGGGATTGACAACCCCTTATCGCGTTGGCTGCGAAGTTCTTATTTGTTTGTGCAGGTGCGAGGGACTCGTGTGTGGTCTCCTACTGGATTGATACCTTGGTTCTCAAAAACTGAGCGAAATACTTATGCTAATGTGTTGCATCTCCCTTTCCTCTCCGAGGGAATACAATGCAAGCTCGAGAAGTAGCAAGAAGAATTTTTGGGGCCGTTTCCGAGGAGGCTTACGCAAAAGTCATATACCAAGTACCTATCACAAACCCTTATCCTTCGCATTACATTTTTTGCCTCTCGTTTTCCTCTCCCCCACTTCACCCTTGCCGTTTTATTTGCCCTTCTTCTGCCGTGTGTTTACCGTTTGCGTGCCTCTTGTTTGCTTGTGTTGCTATGTGCCCTCATTTAGCTTGCATCTTCGCTTGCTAAAGTATGAATCCTCATCCACTTGTGTAATGCCCAGGATGGAGTTATACCTCCTACGTGTCGAGGCACGACTTAAAGGCATAAGTCCATCCTAGAATGAACTCAAGTTTGGTAATCTTTGCACATCTCATGTAAAAGAGGGGATTGTAAACATAAATAGTTGGCTTACACTCGCCACGTCACACAAATACAATACATGACTCAATCATCATACATTAAGAATATCACAACCCTCTAAGGGCAAAATCCAAATGTCAAGATACCAAACTTAGATAAATAAACCACAGGCGGATCGAATCCTAGTAGAAGTCTCCACTACTGATCATCTGGATAACGAACATAGTACCGACTACGCTCCTCGTCGAACTCCCAATCAAGCTCGGTGCCATCACCTGGATAGCTCACAACTGGACCTGCATCTGGTGTGGTGAAGCAACTGTGAGCCACAGAGGACTCAACAATCCCGTTCCCGGGTAACAAGACTATTCAAGCCTTGGGAAAGGATAAGGCTGAAGAAAAGAATAAGTGTCTGAAGCAGCAACTAGCAACTAGCTTACGTGAGAGAGAGCGAGAAGAGAAAGCCTCGGTCGAGAGATGATCACGAAGTGATCCTAGCTACAACACCTCAAACATAACCCCTCCGTGTTCAACTCCCGAATCCCTATTCGGAAATTGACGGTCACGGAACGCACGCTGGTAGTGTATTAGAAACATTGTGTCAAGTTATCTACAACCGGATATTAACAAGCTCCCATCTGCCACATAACCGCGGGCACGGATTTTGAAAGTTCAAACCCTGCAGGGGTGTTCCAACTTGACCCATTACAAGCCCACGATCCGCGGAGTCGCAACTCCAAAGTGGGAAGACCCGAGTATTCTCGGAATCCCGTGCTCAAGATATACCGAACTAAGGTAAGGCTAATCCAGCAAATCCTCCCTGCGTGTCGACACCCTGATAGTAGCCGCGCGTATCTAAGTCTCAGGACATGACAGGATGGGTGATGCTACAGGTGTATGCCAGATACCTCGGGTTGCCCCAAGGCGGCCCTGCAGGACCCCCGTTTCGGACCAACACTCATGTGGAGCACTGGCCCGGGGTTGTTGATTAAGAAAAAGGGTTTATAACTCCCTATGCAAGTTTAGTTTGTTATTAGGCAAATAGTACCAATGTTGGGACTTGCTGGAAAAAACTTAGCACTTAGCGGTTTATCGAGGGGGTCCCATACACCCCAACCGTGTTAGGAACGCATAATCAAGGAACATAACACCGGTTTATACGGTTCCTAACGGCATGAGTGGAACAAATCACCAAGCAAAAGGCTTAGCCTTCCACCCTTGCCAATATATAGATGATTTCATTTTAAGCAATTATATAGTGTGATATAACCCAACCAAACTTCAACATGAAGCAAGCATCTTCGATCTTCACCTGCAACTAGCAACGCTATAAGAAGGGCTGAACGAAGCGTACTTAGCCAAGCAACGGTTTGCATAGGTAGGTTGGTTAAACATGGCAATGGTTACAAGTGGGAGGCTGACAACAAGAACATAGGCATCGAGGCAAAACTAAAGAGCGGAACTTCTAGCAATAGGCAAAGATAGTAATGTTATCGGGGTTCGGTCATCTTGCCTGAAGTGAAGTCGTTCGGATCGTAAGAAGGGTCCTCGTGCTCAACCTCGTTGGTAACCTCGTGCTCGTACTCGTACTCGGTCTCAGCTTCCGGCTCTAAACAAAACAATCACACCAAGCACAAATCAACAAGATGCAATGCGCACTCGAAAATGATGGATGCATGATGGATGCACTAAGGATGCACACGGAGCACGGAAAATAGCACTCAAGCAAAACACCTCAAAACATGATAACAATATGATATTGTGAATCTACACAGAAAATCAATCAAGTTTCATATAAGATTCGCTGAAATCGGAGTTACGGGCTAAAAGTTATGCCCGAAACAAGAAATGAGCGAAAGCTGAAAATTACAGCAACATAGCAACTTCGGAGCACAAAATAATTAAGCTACAGCACTCAAACAACATGGCAAAGACCTAGATCACAAACTAGACATATCCTACAGCAATTAAGTCCAAAGGTGCACCCCCAAAGGAGTCACGGTTCAATAGCAATGAGCTTGGACATATTGAACTTGACAATAAAATTCTGGCAGCAGAATTTTATTAAAACTTTGGAGCAAAAGATAAACATGCTACAGCCACTCAAATAAGCATGTTAGAACATGAATGGAAAGCCAACAATATCTACTACAAGGAACAATCAAGATCCACCCCAAAACTATCATGGTTTGTCCTAGAGCAGCAAGCAAACATGGCATCGGAACGTTACAGATTTCAGACTTAGTGAAAATCCACTAAGTCCTAAAACAGCAATTTCATCATGGCATCTAAACGAACAAGTTTAAGTCACCTCGAAACTAAACATGGCAAGTGTTAAGCACCTCATCAAAGTACACATGATGGTGATTCCGAAACACACAAGCATGCTTCATGGAGATAAACACAACGATAGCAACGAGCTCAACAAGATGGCATTTCATAACAAGTGAAACAACATCACAGCCACATAGCACTTTGCAACGATGATAAACATGGCAAGAATAAATCTATCATGCAACCTATCACAAACAACATGGAGAGCATGGCAAGACGAACACGTGGACATGTCATTTGCATCATTCGGACAAACGAGCTAAAAGATATCACATGGCAAAGATGACATAAAAACATCACATAACAGCAGTTTATATCACGATGCACTCTTGCAACAGCAAAACAAGCACCTAGATGATCTCTAACATGCATGACACCAAAAGATAAAACGTAGTGCTATTCACCACGAACGTCTGGACATGCTATTTGCGCGAATCGGACAAACACACACAAAGTTAGAGCAGATTGAAATATGCATCAAACAATAAGCAAAACAGGGACTTAGAGATATTTGAGGTCAACCTAGATCTGGAGAATTTCGGGCCGGGGAAGGCGAAGACGAGCCGGTGGAGAGGCGCTGGAGATGCGGCCCGGACCGGCTCTGGAGAGGCCCAGCGGGAGGCGGCGGCGCGGCGGCTGGCTGCGGCCCAGTCGGTGGATCGGGGAGGCCGACGCGGAGTGGCGATCTGGCACGGGCCCTCGGTGGCGCGACGCGGCCCGCGGAGGTAGCGGCTGGGCCGGCGGACGGCGACTCCGGGCCGATCTGGCGGAGTGGACGCGGGCGTTGACCCGAGCGGAGGGAAGCGGTGTCGCCTGGCGACGGGAGGAAGTGGGACGCGCCCTGGATCGCGGTGGAGAAACGCTGGCGGGCGTTGGAGTGAGCCGGTGGAGTCGGGGCGCTGGGCCGGCGGGGAAGGCCGAGCGGGAGGCGCGGTGAAGTGGTCCCGACGGGCCGCGGAGCGGGATCGAAGGAGGCTGGAGCGGCGCGGCGTTGACCGCTCGATCCCAGGCAGCACAGCGACGGCTGCTGCCCAGGGATTCGTTCGAGCCGGTCGGCTGCTGTTCCTCGTAGCTGGCTGCGGGATGGCTCGAGGGGAACCAGCCAAGTGGCTGAGGGTGGCTGGTGGATCTGAGAAATTGAGGGGGAGGGATCTAGAGGAAGAAGCTAGATGCCCAAAATAGACTAGGGTCTATTATATAGCAGAATTTAGGGTTTGGGGATTTGGGGGTGTTAGGAGCCCTCCGATCGCGATCCGACGGATCCGATCACGGGGGAAGTTAGAATGGGCCTAGGAGAGGGTAGTAGGCTGCTGTAGGGGTGTTTCTGGGACACAAAGTGAAGGCACTTTGGACCCACACGAATAACTGATGGGATAGCCAACGGAGTCCAAACGCGACGAGATTTGAGAGGCGGGTTGCACACAACAAAACAACAACACACACAACAACCTCGCGGCACACCGGTAACGTTACACGCCCAAACAACAAAGTAGGCCTACGGGACGTCACGGACAAATGAGGGAGCTCCGGAACGCGAAACGGACAACGGGAAGGAACGCGTGGAACCGGATGCAACCGACAACACAAATGCAATGCAATGCACATGTCTACATGATATGAATGAATGCCACACACTCACACAACAAAACGACGAAAACCCGAAAGACAAAGAACCCAGAATGGAAATAGATGAAGCTGGAGATATATTATATACCCAAAAGGGAAAGTATTACATCCGGGGCATTACAAATTCTCCTCTACTACAAAAAGATCTCGTCCCGAGATCTAGGACTGGAAAAAGGAAGGGTACTCGGAACGAAGATGATCTTCTTGTTCCCAGGTAGCTTCTCGGTCGGTGTGATGTGACCACTTGACTTTCAGAAATTTGATGGACTTGTTGCGGGTCTTGCGTTCGGTTTCTTCGAGAATAGCAACTGGATGCTCTCGGTAGGACAGGTCTTGTTGAAGATCAATCTCTTCAAACGGAATCATGCGCTCAGGTGCCTTGAAGCATTTGCGGAGTTGAGACACATGGAAGACATCATGAACATTGGCGAAGTTGGGAGGGAGCTCAAGTTGATAGGCTAGGTCGCCTCTTTTGCCAAGAATCTTGAAAGGCCCGACGTATCTAGGAGCAAGCTTTCCTTTGATACCGAATCTTTGGGTGCCTTTCATCGGAGACACACGGAGATAAACATGATCATCAATGTTGAATGCCAAATCACGATGCTTGCCGTCATAGTAGCTCTTCTGACGCGACTGAGCGGCCTTGAGATTCTCACGTATGACTTTGCACATTTCTTCGGCTTCTGAGATCAAGTCATTGCCAAGAAGTTGACGTTCGCCTGTTTCAGACCAGTTGAGAGGGGTACGGCACTTTCTGCCATAGAGGATTTCAAACGGTGCTTTGCCTGCACTTGCTTGGAAGCTGTTTTTGTAAGAGAACTCGGCAAATGGAAGGCAGTCTTCCCATTTCATGCCGAAGGATATGACACAGGCTCTGAGCATGTCTTCTAGAATCTGATTCACTCGCTCGACTTGACCACTAGTCTGAGGGTGAAAAGCAGTGCTGAACCTGATCTTAGTGCCCATGGCGGACTGAAAGGAGTCCCAGAACCTTGAAGTGAACAAACTTCCACGGTCTGAGGAGATCACTTGAGGAATGCCATGTAAGGACACAATTCTGGAAGTGTATAGCTCTGCCAATTGAGCTGCATTGATGGATTCTTTGACTGGCAGGAAGTGAGCGACTTTGGTAAGCTTGTCAATCACCACGAAGATAGAATCATTTCCTCTCTTGGATTTAGGAAAACCCGTGACGAAGTCCATTTCAATGTGGTCGAACTTCCACTCGGGAATAGGAAGAGGTTGGAGAAGACCGGCTGGACGTTGATGTTCTGCTTTCACTCTTCTGCAAACATCACATTCATTCACGAATTGGGCAATCTCCCTTTTCATGCGTGTCCACCAGTAAGACTGCTTGAGGTCTTGATACATCTTGGAACTGCCAGGATGAATGGAAAGGAGTTATACCTCCTACGTGTCGAGGCACGACTTAAAGGCATAAGTCCATCCTAGAATGATCTCAAGTTTGGTAATCTTTGCACATCTCATGTAGAAGAGGGGATTGTAAACATAAATAGTTGGCTTACACTCGCCACGTCACACAAATACAATACATGACTCAATCATCATACATTAAGAATATCACAACCCTCTAAGGGCAAAATCCAAATGTCAAGATACCAAACTTAGATAAATAAACCACAGGCGGATCGAATCCTAGTAGAAGTCTCCACTACTGATCATCTGGATAACGAACATAGTACCGACTACGCTCCTCGTCGAACTCCCAATCAAGCTCGGTGCCATCACCTGGATAGCTCACAACTGGACCTGCATCTGGTGTGGTGAAGTAACTGTGAGCCACAGAGGACTCAGCAATCCCGTTCCCGGGTAACAAGACTATTCAAGCCTTGGGAAAGGATAAGGCTGAAGAAAAGAATAAGTGTCTGAAGCAGCAACTAGCAACTAGCTTACGTGAGAGAGAGCGAGAAGAGAAAGCCTCGGTCGAGAGATGATCACGAAGTGATCCTAGCTACAACACCTCAAACATAACCCCTCTGTGTTCAACTCCCGAATCCCTATTCGGAAATTGACGGTCACGGAACGCACGCTGGTTGTGTATTAGAAACATTGTGTCAAGTTATCTACAACCGGATATTAACAAGCTCCCATCTGCCACATAACCGCGGGCACGGCTTTCGAAAGTTCAAACCCTGCAGGGGTGTTCCAACTTGACCCATTACAAGCCCACGATCCGCGGAGTCGCAACTCCAAAGTGGGAAGACCCGAGTATTCTCGGAATCCCGTGCTCAAGATATACCGAACTAAGGTAAGGCTAATCCAGCAAATCCTCCTGGCGTGTCGACACCCTGATAGTAGCCGCGCGTATCTAAGTCTCAGGACACGACCGGATGGGTGATGCTACAGGTGTATGCCAGATACCTCGGGTTGCCCCAAGGCGGCCCTGCAGGACCCCCGTTTCGGACCAACACTCATGTGGAGCACTGGCCCGGGGTTGTTGATTAAAAAAAGGGTTTATAACTCCCTAGGCAAGTTTAGTTTGTTATTAGGCAAATAGTACCAATGTTGGGACTTGCTGGAAAAAACTTAGCACTTAGCGGTTTATCGAGGGGGTCCCATACACCCCAACCGTGTTAGGAACGCATAATCAAGGAACATAACACCGGTTTATACGGTTCCTAACGGCATGAGTGGAACAAATCACCAAGCAAAAGGCTTAGCCTTCCACCCTTGCCAATATATAGATGATTTCATTTAAAGCAATTATATAGTGTGATATAACCCAACCAAACTTCAACATGAAGCAAGCATCTTCGATCTTCACCTGCAACTAGCAACGCTATAAGAAGGGCTGAGCGAAGCGTACTTAGCCAAGCAACGGTTTGCATAGGTAGGTTGGTTAAACATGGCAATGGTTACAAGTAGGAGGCTGACAAGAAGAACATGGGCATCGAGGCAAAACTAAAGAGCAGAACTTCTAGCAATAGGCAAAGATAGTAATGTTATCGGGGTTCGGTCATCTTGCCTGAAGTGAAGTCGTTCGGATCGTAAGAAGGGTCCTCGTGCTCAACCTCGTTTGTAACCTCGTGCTCGTACTCGTACTCGGTCTCAGCTTCCGGCTCTAAACAAAACAATCACACCAAGCACAAATCAACAAGATGCAATGCGCACTCGAAAATGATGGATGCATGATGGATGCACTAAGGATGCACACGGAGCACGGAAAATAGCACTCAAGCAAAACACCTCAAAACATGATAACAATATGATATTGTGAATCTACACAGAAAATCAATCAAGTTTCATATAAGATTCGCTGAAATCGGAGTTACAGGCTAAAAGTTATGCCCGAAACAAGAAATGAGCGAAAGCTGGAAATTACAGCAACATAGCAACTTCGGAGCATAAAATAATTAAGCTACAGCACTCAAAAAACATGGCAAAGACCTAGATCACAAACTAGACATATCCTACAGCAATTAAGTCCAAAGGTGCACCCCCAAAGGAGTCACGGTTCAATATCAATGAGCTTGGACATATTGAACTTGACAATAAAATTCTGGCAGCAGAATTTTATTAAAACTTTGGAGCAAAAGATAAACATGCTACAGCCACTCAAATAAGCATGTTAGAACATGAATGGAAAGCCAACAATATATACTACAAGGAACAATCAAGATCCACCCCAAAACTATCATGGTTTGTCCTAGAGCAGCAAGCAAACATGGCATCGGAACGTTACAGATTTCAGACTTAGTGAAAATCCACTAAGTCCTAAAACAGCAATTTCATCATGGCATCTAAACGAGCAAGTTTAAGTCACCTCGAAACTAAACATGGCAAGTGGTAAGCACCTCATCAAAGTACACATGATGGTGATTCCGAAACACACAAGCATGCTTCATGGAGATAAACACAACGATAGCAACGAGCTCAACAAGATGGCATTTCATAACAAGTGAAACAACATCACAGCCACATAGCACTTTGCAACGATGATAAACATGGCAAGAATAAATCTATCATGCAACCTATCACAAACAACATGGAGAGCATGGCAAGACGAACACGTGGACATGTCATTTGCATCATTCGGACAAACGAGCTAAAAGATATCACATGGCAAAGATGACATAAAAACATCACATAACAGCAGTTTATATCACGATGCACTCTCGCAACAGCAAAACAAGCACCTAGATGATCTCTAACATGCATGACACCAAAAGATAAAACGTAGTGCTATTCACCACGAACGTCTGGACATGCTATTTGCGTGAATCGGACAAACACACACAAAGTTAGAGCGGATTGAAATATGCATCAGACAATAAGCAAAACAGGGACTTAGAGATATTTGAGGTCAACCTAGATCTGGAGAATTTCGGGCCGGGGAAGGTGAAGACGGGCCGGTGGAGAGGCGCTGGAGATGCGGCCCGGACCGGCTCTGGAGAGGCCCAGCGGGAGGCGGCGGCGCGGCGGCTGGCTGCGGCCTAGTCGGTGGATCGGGGAGGCCGACGCGGAGTGGCGATCTGGCACGGGCCCTCGGTGGCGCGACGCGGCCCGCGGAGGTAGCGGCTGGGCCGGTGGACGGCGACTCCGGGCCGATCTGGCGGAGTGGACGCGGGCGTTGACCCGAGCGGAGGGAAGCGGTGTCGCCTGGCGACGGGAGGAAGTGGGACGCGCCCTGGATCGCGGTGGAGAAACGCTGGCGGGCGTTGGAGTGGGCCGGTGGAGCCGGGGCGCTGGGCCGGCGGGGAAGGCCGAGCGGGAGGCGCGGTGAAGTGGTCCCGACGGGCCGCGGCGCGGGATCGAAGGAGGCTGGAGCGGCGCGGCGTTGACCGCTCGATCCCAGGCAGCACAGCGACGGCTGCTGCCCAGGGATTCGTTCGAGCCGGTCGGCTGCTGTTCCTCGTAGCTGGCTGCGCGATGGCTCGAGGGGAACCAGCCAAGTGGCTGAGGGTGGCTGGTGGATCTGAGAAATTGAGGGGGAGGGATCTAGAGGAAGAAGCTAGATGCCCAAAATAGACTAGGGTCTATTATATAGCAGAATTTAGGGTTTGGGGATTTGGGGGTGTTAGGAGCCCTCCGATCGCGATCCGACGGATCCGATCGCGGGGGAAGTTAGAATGGGCCTAGGAGAGGGTAGTAGGCTGCTGTAGGGGTGTTTCTGGGACACAAAGTGAAGGCACTTTGGACCCACACGAATAACTGATGGGATAGCCAACGGAGTCCAAACGCGACGAGATTTGAGAGGCGGGTTGCACACAACAAAACAACAACACACACAACAACCTCGCGGCACACCGGTAACGTTACACGCCCAAACAACAAAGTAGGCCTACGGGACGTCACGGACAAATGAGGGAGCTCCGGAACGCGAAACGGACAACGGGAAGGAACGCGTGGAACCGGATGCAACCGACAACACAAATGTAATGTAATGCACATGTCTACATGATATGAATGAATGCCACACACTCACACAACAAAACGACGAAAACCCGAAAGACAAAGAACCCGGAATGGAAATAGATGAAGCCGGAGATATATTATATACCCAAAAGGGAAAGTATTACATCCGGGGCATTACAACTTGCTAATCTCTTTAAGAGATCCAATTATGTTGAACCAATTTCTAGTGAGTTGCGTGCACTAGATTATCTTTATGGGGTTTTGCTTGAAATTTATGAATCTGAAAATTGTGAGGAATTGTTAAAAGAAAAAGTGATTCATGATAGCTTGTTAAATAAAAAGCATGATTGAAATGATGTTATTATAAATTCTATTAATGTCAATTGTGCTAATGATATGCAAAACCCTAAGCTTGGGGATGCTTATTTTATTATGCCTACTACTTGTTGCAATGATCATGATTGGGGTGATTCTTCTTATGATCTTGAAAATTTATTTAAGCCCCATGATGAATATGAGATTGATAATAATGGTTGCCATGATATTGAAAGTGGATTTTAAAGAGTGTCAATTTTTTATCCCACTACTTTAGATATTGATCAATCTTATGAAATTTTTGATAAAAGTGGGTTTGGAGAGGTCATGACTTTAGTTAATGTTGATCCCACTATTTTGGATGAGTGTCAACTTCGCATGCATGTGGATCATGTTGAGAATATGTTATGTGATAGCTATATTGTTGAATTTTCTTATGATCCTACATGCAATTATTATGATAGAGGAAAATATGGTCATAGAAATCTTCATGTTACTAAATTCGTGTTGAGATTGATCTTGTTTCTTTCTTCATCCTTGCATATGCTAGATCTTGCTTGTCTTGATAATTTGGTTTCCTATAAAATGCCTATTCATAGGAAGCATGTTAGACTTAGATGTGTTTGTCACATACTTTATGATGCTCTCTTTGTCCTTCAATTCTTATCTTTTGAGCATCATTGAACTATCAATGCCTAGCTAGGGGCATAAAACGATATCGCTTGTTGGGAGGCAACCCAATTTTATATTTTTTGTTTTTGCTGTTGTTAGGGAATAAATATTGCATCTAGCTTCTATTTATATGTGGTTTCATGTTTTGTTTAGTGTTTGTGCCAAGTAGAACCTTTGGGAAGACTTTTGTGAAGTTTATGTGATCTTGCTGTGAAAAACAGAATCGTTAGCGCTCGCTAGAATGGTCATCAGATTTTACTGGAGCGTGCTATTTAGTTGATTCTTTTTGCAGATGATTAATAGACAAATTCCTCACGTTTACCAATTTAGTTTGAATTTTTTGGAGTTACAGAAGTATGCGAAACCTGCAGATTACTACAGACTGTTCTGTTTTTGACAGATTCTGTTTTTCGTGTGTTGTTTGCTTATTTCGATGCATCTATGAGTAATATTGGGAGGTATGAACCATAGATAAGTTGGAATATAGTAGGTTTAACACCAATACAAACAAAGAATGAATTCATTGCAGTACCTTTGAGTAGTGGTTTGCTTTCTTATACTAACGGAGCTCACGAGAATTTTTGTCTAAGTTTTGTGTTGTGAAGTTTTCAAGTTTTGAGTATTGCTTTGATGGACTATGGAACAAAGAGTAGCAAGGGCATAAGCTTGGGGATGCCCATGGCACCCCAATTAAAATTCAAGGACAATCAAAAGCCTAAGCTTGGGGATGCCCCGTGAAGGCATCCCCTCTTTCGTCTTCATCCATCGGTAACTATACTTGGAGCTATATTTTTATTCACCACATGATATGTGTTTTACTTGGAGCATCTTGTATAATTTGAGTCTTTGCTTGTTAGTTTTCCACAATTATACTTGCTGGACACACCTTTTAGAGAGAGTTAAACATGGCCTAGGAATTGTTAGAACACTCTATGTGCTTCACTTATATCTTTTGAGTTGAATAGTTTTGCTCTAGCGCTTCACTTATATCTTTTAGAGCACAGTGGTGCTAATATTTTGAAGAAATTGTTGAACTCTCATGCTTCACTTATATTCATTTGAGAGTCTATTAAAACAGCATGGTAATGTGTTTAGCATATAAAACTAGTCTTCACATGATAGACATCTAATATCAGTGTAGTAAAAACTTTCACACTAAGTGCATTGAATACGATGAGATGTTGGATGCTTGATAATTGTTTTGAGATATGAGGATAGTCATGCTAGTGGAGTTATTATGAAATTGAGAAATACTTGTGTTAAGGTTAGTGATTCCCGTAGCATGCACGTATGGTGAACCGCTATGTGACGAAGTTAGAGCATGAGGTATTTGTAAAGTGTCAACCTTTGTGTGGAGGTCGGGGGCGCGCGATGGTTAACTCCTACCAACCTCCCCCCTAGGAGCATGCGTTGATTGCTTTGTTTTGATGACTCGTAGATTTTTGCAATAAGTATATGAGTTCTTATGACTAATGTTGAGTCCATGGATTATACGCACTCTCAACCTTCCACCATTGCTAGCCTCTCTTGTACCGCGCAACTTTCGCCGGTACCATAAACCCACTATATATCCTTCCTCAAAACAGGCATCATATTATTCCTCAAAACAGCCACCATACCTACCTATCATGGCATTTCCATAGCCATTCCGAGATATATTGCTATACAACTTTCCACCGTTCCGTTCATATGACACGCTTCATATTGTCATATTGCCATGCACGATCATGTAGTTGACATCGTATTTGTGGCAAGGCCACCATGCATAACTTTTCATACATGTCACTCTTGTTTCATTGCACATCCCGGTACACCGCCGGAGGCATTCATATATAGAGTCATACTTTGTTGTAGTATCGAGTTGTAATGAAAGTGTGATGATCATCATTATTAGAGCATTGTCCCATGGGAGGAAAGGCTAAATCAATAAATCCCCTCCGCAAAAAAAGAAAAAAAAAGAAAGGCCCAAAAAAAGGACAAAATCTACTATCTCTATTTCCACACTTGTGCTTCAAAGTAGCACCATGTTCTTCATTGTAGAGAGTCTCATGCTTAGTCACTTTTATATACTAGTGGGAATTTTCATTATAGAACTTGGCTTGTATATTCCAACGATGGGCTTCCTCAAATGCCCTAGGTCTTCGTGAGCAAGCAAGTTGGATGCACGCCCACTAGTTTCTTTTGTTGAGCTTTCATACATATTTAGCTCTAGTGCATCCGTTGCATGGCAATCCCTACTCACTCACATTGATATCTATTGATGGGCATCTCCATAGCCCGTTGATACGCCTACTAGATGTGAGACTATCTCCCTCCTTTTTGTCTTCTCCACAACCTGTTGGGGATCGTTGCAGAAAATCAAAAAATTTATTACGCATCACCAAGATCTATCTATGGAGTCTACTAGCAACGAGAGGGGAGTGCATCTTCATACCTTTGAAGATCGCGAAGCTGAAGCGTTACAAGAACACGGATGAAGGAGTCGTACTCGTAGCGATTCAGATCGCGGTTGGTTCCGATCTAAGCGCCGAACAACATCACCTCCGCGTTAAACACACGTGCAGCCCGGTGACATCTCCCACGCCTTGATCCACTAAGGGGTGAGGGAGAGGTTGGGGAAGACTCCGTCCAGCAGCAGCACAACGGCGTGGTGGTGATGGAGGAGCGTGGCAATCCTGCAGGGCTTCGCCAAGCACCGCGGGAGAGGAGGAGGACTTGAGAGAGGGGGAGGGCTGCGCCAGGGCTTGGGTGCGGCTGCCCTCCTACCCCCCACAGATATATATAGGGGCAAGGGAGAGGGGGGTGGCCCCCTCAGATCTAATCTGAGGAGGGGGCGGCGGCCAGGGGGGTGCCTTGCCCCCCAAGGCAAGCCCCCCCCCCCCTTAGGGTTCCCCCCAAACCCTAGGCGCATGGGCCCTAGGTGGGAGGCGCCCAGCCCACTAAGGGGCTGGTCCCTCTCCACATACATCCCATAGGGCCCTCCGGGGCAGGTGGACCCTCCCAGTGGACCCCCGGGGCCTCTTCGGTTGTCCCGGTACAATACCGGTAACCCCCCAAATTATTCCGGTGACCGTATGATGACTTCCCATATATAAATCTTTACCTCCGGACCATTCCGGAACTCCTCGTGACGTCTGCGATCTCATCCGGGACTCCGAACAACATTCGGTAACCACGTACATCTATTCCCTATAACCCTAGCGTCATCGAACCTTAAGTGTGTAGACCCTACGGGTTCGGGAATCATGCAGACATGACCGAGACATCTCTCCGGCCAATAACCAACAGCGGGATCTGGATACCCATGTTGGCTCCCACATGTTCCACGATGATCTCATCGGATGAACCACAATTTCAAGGATTCAACCAATCTCGTATACGATTCACTTTGTCTATCGGTATAGTACTTGACCGAGATTCGATCGTCGGTATACCGATACCTTGTTCAATCTCGTCATGGCAAGTCTCTTTACTCGTCCCGTAACACAACATCCCGTGACCAACCCCTTAGTCACATTGAGCTCATTATGATGATGTCTTACCGAGTGGGCCCAGAGATACCTCTCCGTCATACGGAGTGACAAATCCCAGTCTCGGTTCGTGCCAACCCAACAGATGCTTTCGGAGATACCCGTAGTGTACCTTTATAGCCACCCAGTTATGTTGTGACGTTTGGCGCACCCAAAGTGTTCCTACGGTATCTGGGAGTTGCACAACCTCATGGTTTAAGGAAAGGATACTTGACATTGGAAAAGCTTTAGCATACAAACTACACAATCTTGTGCTAGGCTTAGGATTGGCTCTTGTCCATCACATCATTCTCCTAATGATGTGATCCCGTTATCAATGACATCCAATGTCCATGGTCAGGAAACCGTAACCATCTGTTGATCAACGAGCTAGTCAACTAGAGGCTTACTAGGGACACGTTGTGGTCTATGCATTCACACATGTATCACCGTTTCCGGATAATACAATTAAAGCATGAACAATAGACAATTATCATGAACAAGGAAATATAATAATAACCATTTTATTATTGCCTCTAGGGCATATTTCCAACAGTCTCCCACTTGCACTAGAGTCAATAATCTAGTTACATTGTGATGAATCAACACCCATAGAGTTCTGGTGTTGATCATGTTTTGCTCGTGGAAGAGGTTTAGTCAACGGATCTGCGACATTCAGATCCGTATGCACTTTACAAATATCTATGTCTCCATCTTGAATATAATTTCGGCTGGAGTTGAAACGACGCTTGATGTGCTTGGTCTTCTTGTGAAACCTGGGCTCCTTGGCAATGGAAATAGCTCCAGTGTTGTCACAGAAGAGAGTCATCTGGCCCGACGCGCTTGGAATAACTCCTAGGTCGGTGATGAACTCCTTCATCCAGACTCCTTCATGCGCTGCTTCGGAAGCAGCTATGTACTCCGCTTCACATGTAGATGCCGCCACGACACTTTGCTTGCAACTGCACCAGCTGACTGCCCCACCATTCAAAATATACATGTATCCGGTTTGTGACTTGGAGTCATCCAGATCTGTGTCGAAGCTAGCATTGACGTAACCCTTTACGATGAGCTCTTCGTCACCTCCATAAACGAGAAACATATCCTTAGTCCTTTTCAGGTACTTCAGGATGTTCTTGACCGCTGTCCAGTGTTCCATACCGGGATCACTTTGGTACCTCCCCACCAAACTTATGGCAAGGTTCACATCAGGTCTGGTACATAGTATGGCATACATAATAGAACCTACGGACGAGGCATAAGGGATGGCACTCATCTTTTCTCTATCTTCTGCTGAGGTCGGGCATTGAGCTGTGCTCAATCTCATACCTTGCAATACAGGCAAGAACCCTTTCTTGGACTGATCCATATTGAACTTCTTCCATATCTTGTCAAGGTATGTGCTTTGTGAAAGACCAATGAGGCGTCTCGATCTATCTCTATAGATCTTGATGCCTAATATGTAAGCAGCTTCTCCAAGGTCCTTCATTGAAAAACACTTATTCAAGTAGGACTTTATGCTTTCCAAGAGTTCTACATCATTTCCCATCAGCAATATGTCATCCACATATAATATGAGAAATGCTACAGAGCTCCCACTCACTTTCTTGTAAATACAGGCTTCTCCCCAAGTCTGTATAAACCCAAACGCTTTGATCACCTCATCAAAGCGAATGTTCCAACTCCAAGATGCTTGCACCAGCCCATAGATGGAGCGCTGGAGCTTTCATACCTTGTTAGCATTCTTAGGATCGACAAAACCTTCCGGCTGCATCATATACAGTTCTTCCTTGAGGAAGCCATTAAGGAATGCCGTTTTGACATCTACTTGCCATATCTCATAATCATAGAATGCGGCAATTGCTAACATGATTCAGACGGACTTTAGCATCGCTACGGGAGAGAAAGTCTCGTCGTAGTCAATTCCTTGAACTTGTCGATAACCTTTAGCGACAAGCCGAGCCTTATAGATGGTCACATTACCATTCGCGTCAGTCTTCTTCTTAAAGATCTATTTATTTTCTATGGCGTGCCGATCATCGGGCAAGTCCACCAAAGTCCATACTTTGTTATCATACATGGATCCTATCTCGGATTTCATGGCTTCAAGCCATTTGTTGGAATCCGGGCCCGCTATCGCTTCTTCATAGTTCGAAGGTTCACCGTTGTCTAACAACATGATTTCCAGGACAGGGTTGCCGTACCACTCTGGTGCGGAACGTGTCCTTGTGGACCTACGAAGTTCAGCAGTAACTTGATCTGAAGTCTCATGATCATTATCATTAACTTCCTCCCTAGTCGGTGTAGGCACCACAGAAACATCTTCCTGCGCTGCGCTACTTTCCGGTTTGGAAGGGGTGACTGTCACCTCATCAAGTTCCACTTTCCTCCCACTCACTTCTTTCGAGAGAAACTCTTTCTCCAGAAAGGATCCATTCTTGGCAACGAAGACCTTGCCTTCGGATCTGAGGTAGAAGGTATACCCAATAGTTTCCTTAGGGTATCCTATGAAGACGCATTTTTCCGATTTGGGTTCGAGCTTTTCAGGTTGAAGTTTCTTGACATAAGCATCGCATCCCCAAACTTTTAGAAACGACAACTTAGGTTTCTTCCCAAACCAAAGTTCATACAGTGTCGTCTCAACGGATTTAGACGGTGCCCTATTTAAAGTGAATGCGGCAATCTCTAAAGCATAACCCAAAATGATAGCGGTAAGTCGGTAAGAGACATCATAGATCGCACCATGTCCAACAAAGTACGATTACGATGTTCGGACACACCATTACGCTGAGGTGTTCCAGGCGGCGTCAATTGTGAAACAATTCCACAGTTCCTTAGGTGCGTGCCAAATTCGTGACTTAAATATTCTCCTCCACGATCTGATCGTAAGAACTTTATTTTCCAGTCACGTTGATTCTCAACCTCATTCTGAAATTCCTTGAACTTTTCAAAGGTCTCAGACTTGTGTTTCATCAAGTAGACATACCCATATCTACTTAAGTCATCTGTGAGGGTGAGAACATAACGATAGCCACCGTGAGCTTCAACACTCAGTGGACCGCACACATCGGTATGTATGATTTCCAACAAGTTGGTTGCTCGCTCCATTGTTCAGGAGAATGGAGTCTTGGTCATCTTGCCCAAGAGGCATGGTTCGCACGTGTCAAATGATTCATAATCAAGAGACTCCAAAAGTCCATCTGCATGGAGCTTCTTCATACGTTTGACACCATTATGACCAAGGCGGCAGTGCCACAAGTATGTGGGAATATCATTATCAACCTTACATCTTTTGGCATTCACACTATGAATATGTGTAACATCAAGTTCGAGATTCATTAAGAATAAACCATTGACCAGCGGGGCATGACCATAAAACATTTCTCTCATATAAATAGACCAACCATTATTCTCGGATTTAAATGAGTAGCCATCTCGCATTAAACGAGATCCAGATACAATGTTCATGCTCAAAGCTGGTACTAAATAACAATTATTGAGGTTTAAAACTAATCCCGAAGGTAGATGCAGAGGTAGCATGCCGACGGCGATCACGTCGACCTTGGAACCATTCCCGACGCGCATCGTCACCTCGTCCTTTGCCAGTCTTCGCTTATTCCGCAACTCCTACTTCGAGTTACAAATGTGAGCGAGTGCACCGGTATCAAATACCCAGGAGCTACTACGAGCACTGGTAAGGTACACATCAATAACATGTATATCACATATACCTTTGACGTTGTCGGCCTTCTTATCTGCTAAGTATTTGGGGCAGTTCCGCTTCCAGTGACCCGTTCCCTTGCAATAAAAGCACTCAGTCTCAGGCTTGGGTCCATTCTTTGGCTTCTTCCCGGCAACTGGCTTACCGGGCGCGGCAACTCCTTTGCTGTCCTTCTTGAAGTTCTTCTTACCCTTGCCTTTCTTGAACTTAGTGGTTTTATTCACCATCAACACTTGATGTTCTTTCTCGATCTCCACCTCCGCTAATTTCAGCATTGAATACACCTCGGGAATGGACTTCTCCATCCCTTGCATATTGAAGTTCATCACAAAGCTCTTGTAACTAGGTGGGAGCGACTGGAGGATTATGTCAATGACCGCGTCATCTGGGAGATTAATTCCCAACCGAGACAAGCGATTGTGCAACCCAGACATTTTGAGTATATGCTCGCTGACAGAACTATTCTCCTCCATCTTACAACTGTAGAACTTGTCGGAGACTTCATATCTCTCGACTCGGGCATGAGCTTGGAAAACCATTTTCAGCTCTTGGAACATCTCATATGCTCTGTGCTGCTCAAAACGCTTTTGGAGCCCCGATTCTAAGCTGTAAAGCATGCCGCACTGAACCAGGGAGTAATCATCACTACGCGACTGCCAGGCGTTCATAATGTCTTGAGCTGCTGGGAAAACGGGTGCATCACCTAGCGTTGCTTCAAGGACATATGCTTTCTTGGCAGCTATGAGGATGATCCTCAAGTTACGGACCCAATCCATATAGTTGCTACCATCGTCTTTCAGCTTGGTTTTCTCTAGGAACGCGTTGAAGTTGAGGGCAACATTAGCATGGGCCATTGGATCTACAAGACATATTGTAAAGATTTTAGACTATGTTCATGACAATTAAGTTCATCTAAACAAATTTTAATGAACTCCCACTCAGATAGACATCTCTCTAGTCATCCAAGTGATACATGATCTGAATCGACTAGGTCGTGTCCGATCATCACGTGAGATGGACTAGTCATCAACGATGAACATCTTTATGTTGATCGTATCTTCTATACGACTCATGTTTGACCTTTCGGTCTTCCGTGTTCCGAGGCCATGTCTGTACATGCTAGGTGTAAGGGCATCTCTTGCGTGAGGTTTTGGTGATGATGACAATCCTTGTTTGGACTAATCGTGTGTCAATATTACTCAGGTTGATAACATGTGCCACAAGACGGTTAGGCTTTCCCTCTTTAAGGAAAAGATCGAAGACGGAGTTTCCGATGCCTTTCTGTTTCTTTTGGTCATAGGAAATCCATACTATTAAGAGGGAACCCACATCAGAAGGTAATGGGTGAATCAAGTCACGTACACAGATTCTTTGCACTCACTATATTGCCTCCGTTCGTGGAGAGAGAGGTCCCATTTCATTCCCCCTTATTATAGATTCATCCACAGCGGTAGTACCGCCCTAGTGGGCGGTTGTACCGGTGGCCGGTAGTTCCGGTCAAACCACCGCCCCAAGTACCGCTCAGGGGTGATACCCTCTGTACTGGGTGCGGTGGTAGACCGGTGGTGGCCCGGAAGTACCGGTGTTCTTCTCACAAGACCGGTACTACCGGTGTTCCGAGCGGTAGTACCGCTTTGACTGCCACCACGCAGAAACTATCTGCCAGGCGGTAGTTCCAGCCCAACCACCGTCCCAACTACCGCCCCTGCTTGAAACCTTCTGGTTTCCAAGCGGTAGTTGATCGGAGGTTGGGCGGTAGTTCCGGTTTTCTCCGGAAGACCGGTGCTACCGGGTAAGCCACCGGAAGTACCGCCTTAGTGGCACGGGCGCAGGTTTCTTCACTCACCGGTACTACCGGTTGGGATAGCGGAACTACCGGTCCTATGTAAATCTGCACATAACGGTTGGATTGGTGGAGACCCTATTTAAGGAGCCCCTTCTCCCACCTCCACCTTATCTCTTGCCTCTCTCTCTCCACCATTAATGCCATTGAAGCTTTCTTGCCCGATCTCTCTCCCTAGCCAACCAAACTTGTTGATTTTCTAGGGATTGAAGGAGGAGACCTAGATCTACACTTCCACCAAAGGAAACTTGATTCCCCCATACTTTCTAGTGTGGATTTTGTTACTCTTGGGTGTTTGAGCACTCTAGACGGAAGAGGTCACTTCGGAGCCACAATCCATTGTGGTGAAGCTCCGGGGTTTCGTTGGGAGCCTCCAATTAAGTTGTGGAGAGAGCCCCAACCTTGTTTGTAAAGGTCCGGTTGCCGCCTTCAAGGGCACCACTAGTGGATTCACGGCACCTTGCATTGTGTAAGGGCGTGAGGAGAATACGGTGGCCCTAGTGGCTTCTTGGGGAGCATTGTGCCTCCACACCGCTCCAACGGAGACGTACTTCCCCTCAAAGGGAAGGAACTTCGATATCACATCCTCGTCTTCACCGTCTCCACTTGTGGTTATTTCTTACCTTTACTTGTGCAAGCATTACTTGTTTAACTCCTATAGCTTGCTTGTGGTGTTGTCTTCCTTACTTTCCATTAGTTGTCTTCTTAGTAGAATATCTAGACAACTTACTTTGACGCTTAATTTAAAGTGGTTAAGAAAAGCTAAAAATTGTTAGTTGCCTATTCACCCCCCCCCCCTCTAGTCAACCATATCGATCCTTTCAATTGGTATCAGAACCTCGTCTCTTTTTAAGGACTTTACCGTCCAAAGAGTATGGGTGACAACGTAGTCGAGACGGAGGATCATTCGGGTGGAACTCCGTCCTTGCCTACGTCAGATGGGGGAGCCTCGGTCTCTCGCGAGGAGTTAAATGTGGCCTTGACCACATTGAAAGAATCACTAGCGAGCGAGGTCAAAGGCATGTTTAAAGATTTGCTTGAGGGGCTTAAATTATCCACCACACCGTTGGAAGTGGCTCGTCCCGCTACCAACGTGTCGGAGGCTAATCCCGACAAGGGAGAAGCTAGTAGTGAACAAGCCCCTATTACTAAGAATGGGAGTGGGAAATTTGCCCAATCCGCTCCTCCTACTCACTATGGAGGACCCGTTCCCACACCGCATTTAAACTCCATTGGGCCCCCTCCCAAGTTTATCAAAAATTCTGATTTTGCTACTTGGGTGTTTCGTTTCAAACGTCATATTAATCATTGTTCTACTAACCTTTGGAGAATCATTGAGCAAGGTTTTTATCCGTATGATCCCGACAACATGACTCCAAGAGAAACTGCGGATCATCAGTTCAACGAGTCCGCTCTTTGCATTCTTCAAGATTCCATCCCTCCTAAAGACATTGCTCACCTTCGACCCTTCACTGTGGCCAAGGAAGCTTGGGAGCATGTTGGCACGATGTACAAGGGAAGCACCAGTATTCAACGCTCCAACTATGAAGTGGTGCAAGATGAAGCTGATGAGTTTTCTATGATCGAAGATGAAGATCCTCGTGAACTTTATCGAAGATTAACTATCCTTGCGGTCTCTCTTCGAGATCATGGCAGTAAGGATACGGATGACAATTGGATCAAGCGCAAGTTCCTCAAGGCCATGATGCCCTACCATAAGGCCATGTCCTCTGTCATACGTCAGAGACCGGATTTCCACCACTTATCCTCAAATGAAGTGTTGGATGAGTTTGTCGCCATGAGGATCTTGGACGTGACCGCCGACAATGCGGTCTTAAGAGCTCAATGGTCGAAGAAGCCTAATCTGGCACTGAAGGCCAAGGCTTGTGTGGAAGAGGAAGAGGTGGAAGATGATGATGAGTGTAGCTCCGAGGACACCAAATATGCCTATCACGAGCACATGGCTCTTGCTTCAAGGCAATTCTGGGGCAAGAAGAACACAAGACCCAACTTCAACAGGAACAAATCTAGTGGGAACAAGGGGAAGAAACGAGTGAGGACTTGCTTCAACTGTGGAAATGTAAGTCATTTCGTTGTGGATTGCCCATATGAGAAGAGAGAAGACTTTGGAGGCAAGCTTATTCGGAAGGACAAGTCAAAGTCCTATCCCAACAAGAACAACTTCAACAAGAAGACTCCTCCGAAAGTGTTGGTGGCCCAAGAAGAATATGTTGAGGATGATGATAATGATGAAGACGATGAGGTGACCACCATGGCCACAATTGCAATTGCTACTACTCCGTACTCATCTCTCTTCGACTCACCAAATGAGAACATCACCGCCAAGTGTCTCATGGCCAAAGCCACCAACAAGGTAACCCCAAACATCAATACTACTATCTCTTCTAATCCCTCATTGACTAATTGTATTGATGAGAGTGAGGGTGCTAAGGAGGGAGAAAATGAATTTGAGTTGTTCATGAAAAACCTCAAGGGCAAACCCAAGAAGCATTTTGTTGCTCTCTTGGAACAACTCAGTGAGGCCAATGACATGATCGAGGCTCACGAGGAAACCATTACTAAAATGGAAGGTCATAGTCGAGACTATGCCGATGAGATATCGGATCTCTCCAACGCCCTAGAGGAAGAGCGTGGTCTTCGTTTGGCTCTTGAGGAGTCACACAACGATGGTCATGCTAAATTAAAGAAAGATCTTGATCATGCTTTAGTTGTCTCTCGTGTCCTTAATTCCGAGAAGGCAAAACTTGAGATTGACCATGCTAAACTCAAAGAGGAGTTTGACATACTTGACAAGGCTCACAAGGCCTTGAAAGGTATGCATGCTACTCTCAAGGAGTCTCATGATCAACTCCAAGTTTCGCTAACCAAGGAAAAGGCTATCTTTCCTCGCATGGTTTTAATTGATAATGCAAATGCTACTAACCCGTGTTGCGAGCATGTGCATCTTGTTGAAGAAAATGCCGAGTTGAAGAAGCAACTTGAGAAAGGCCTTGTGACATGCATACAAGGTGAGAAGAACCTCAACAACCTTTTGAGCAATCAAAAGGAGGTTGTGGCAAAGGAAGGAATTGGGTTTGTTCCTAAGCCCAAGAAGAAGAAGAATGACAAGACCAAGCAACCACCCCCTCTCCGACAATCTTTTGTGAAAGAAGGAGAGGGCACATCAAAGAAGAAGAAAATGGTGAAAAGTGGTGGTGTCAAGAAAAACTCCACCCCACCATCAAACATGGCCAACGATTTTAATCCTTCATATGTTTTATGCCGTGCTAGTGATGGTCATGTGTTTGCTAAATTTGTTGGTTCTTCTCATGAGTACATTGAATGGTCCATCTGGGTTCCTAAGACCCTTGTTACTAACCTCAAAGGACCCATTACCAAATGGGTACCTAAATCAAAGCATTGATCTATTGTAGGAGTTTGCTTCCGGTGGGGGATCATGGTTGCTCGATAGCGGAGCCACAAATCATATGACCGGAAGGTGGTGGACGTACATCTAGGTTCATCTATGGCCACCAACGTCGAATGGGGTGATGCTTCATCTTCTAAGGTATTGGGGCTTGGCAAGGTTGTTGTCTCTCATGATCTCACGATCGAGAAAGTCATGCTTGTTGAGTCCCTTGCATACAATTTACTTTCTGTTCGCCAACTTGCACTCATGGGCTTTGCTACATTCTTTGATATTGATATCGTGGCCCTCTTGTGGAGCAAGACTCTTAAAGTAGCCTATGTTGGGCATGTCGAGAACGGCCTTTATGTGGTTAACTTCTCGAAGCAACCCACTAAGGTCGCGACATGCCTAATGGCTAAAGTTGATGTGGGATGGCTTTGGCATCGCCGTTTGGCCCACGTCAATATGAGATCTGTGCAAAGTCAAGGGGGACCATGTCCGTGGACTAACAAATGTTAGCTTTACCAAAGATCGTGCTTGCAGGGCTTGCATTGAAGGAAAGTTACATGAGACGGCTCACCCTCCCACGACTATCATTTATTCAAAGAGACCCTTAGAGCTCCTTCACATGGACCTCTTTGGGCCTCCATCTTTTGATAGTCTTGGGGGTAGAAAGTACTGCTTGGTGATTGTGGATGATTACTCAAGATACACCTGGGTATACTTCTTCAAGAAGAAGAGTGAGACCCAACAAACCGTCATCAACTTTGCAAATGAAGCTCAATGTCAACATGAAGCAAAGATTTTGATGATCAGAAGTGACAACGGCACTGAATTCAAGAACTATACCTTGGATGAGTTTCTCAGTGATGAGGGGATCAAACATCAATATGCAGCACCATATACCCCTCAACAAAATGGTGTTGTGGAGAGAAAGAACCGAACTCTGATGGATGCGGCACGAACCATGATGGCTGAACTCAAATCTCCATACAACTTTTGGGCCGAAGCCATCAACACCGCTTGCCATGCATCAAATCGACTCTATCTCCGCAAAGGCTTGAACAAAACTCCGTATGAGATTCTTACCGGTAACAAGCCCAATCTCAAGTACTTCCGGGTATTCGGGTGTAAGTGTTTCATTCTCAAGAAAGGTGTTCGCTTGTCTAAATTTGAATATAGAGCTCACGAGGGCATATTTGTTGGTTATGCTACAAACTCTCATGCTTACCGTGTCCTCAACAAGTCCAATGGACTCATTGAGGAGACGAGTAACGTAGAGTTTGATGAAAATAACGGCTCCCAAGTGGAGCAAAGTGGTACTTGTGATGTAGGTGATGAAATTCCTCCTCAAGCCATAAGAAGAATGGGTGTTGGATACATCCTACCCATTGAGGAACCCCTTGTGGCCGAAGGAGAAGGACAATGTTCCACTCAAGTGGAACCATCATCAACCCAAGACCCACACGCTTCCGAAGAACAAAGTGAAGGCCCTCAACCTGACGAACAAGGCCAAGTGCAAGATCAATCACATGATGGTGAAGAGCCACCAAATGATGCACAAGGCCAAGTTCTATCCTCCGAGCAAGATCAAGATCAAGAGGAAGCTCAAGATCAAGATCTAGCTCCCGTCGACGTTCAAGATGATCAACTCAATGCTCCTCAGTTAACTCTTGAAGAGCAATTAGAGCGTCGTGCTGCAAAAGTTGCCTCCAGGCTTGCTTCCAACGAACATCACATCGAGAACATTCTAGGAAGCATCAGAAGGGGGTAAGCACTCGTAGACAATTAGCAAACTATTGTGCTCATCAAGCTTTTGTGTCATGTGTTGAACCTCAGAAGGTTTATGAGGCGCTCGAAGACCCTGATTGGCTCAATGCCATGCATGAAGAACTCCATAACTTCGAGCGCAACAAGGTGTGGCGTCTGGTGCCAAGGCCGAAGGAGAACCATAATGTCATTGGAACCAAGTGGATCTTTAAGAACAAGCAAGATGCTCATGGCATTGTCATCCACAACAAGGCGCGTCTGGTGGCTCAAGGCTACTCCCAAGTCGAGGGTATCGACTACGGTGAAACCTTTGCCCCTGTTGCTCGTCTTGAATCCATTCGTTTGTTGCTTGCCTATGCTTCCCATCATAACTTTAAATTGCAACAAATGGATGTGAAGAGTGCATTTCTTAATGGTCCTATTAATGAGTTGGTGTATGTTAAGCAACCCCCGGGGTTTGAGGATCCTAAGCTCCCTAATCACGTGTACCAACTTGATAAGGCCCTCTATGGCCTTAAACAAGCCCCACGTGCGTGGTATGAGCATCTTGCCAAGTTGTTACAAGATCGTGGGTTTGAAATTGGGAAAATCGATCCCACTCTTTTTACTAAGAAGGACAAAGGGGAGTTGTTTGTATGCCAACTATATGTTGATGACATTATCTTTGGTTCTCCTAACAAAGCTTTCAATGATGAGTTCGCCGCACTCATGACCACACATTTTGAGATGTCCATGATGGGAGAGTTGAAGTACTTCCTTGGGTTTGAGATCAAGCAAAGAAGAGAAGGGATCTTCATCAAACAATCCAAGTATACTCAAGACATGCTCAAGAGGTTCAATCTAAGTGATGTCAAGCCGGCTACTACTCCAATGCCAACCAAGTGCCAACTTGACATTGATCCCAATGGTAAAGCAGTGGATCAAAAGGTATATCGCTCTATGATCGGTTCCTTGCTTTACCTTTGTGCATCTAGACCGGATATTATGTTGAGTGTGGGAATTTGTGCACGGTTTCAAGCCTCACCTAAGGAGAGTCACTTTGTGGCTGTCAAGCGAATCTTTCGATATTTGGCTCATACCCCAAACTTTGGCTTATGGTATCCAAGAGGAGCAAACTTCAACCTTGTCGGTTTCTCTGATTCTGACTGGGCGGGAGACAAAGTGGATAGGAAGTCCACTTCTGGAGGGTGCCAATTTCTTGGTTGCTCTCTTGTTAGTTGGTCTTCCAAAAAGCAAATTTGTGTGTCTCTCTCGTCCACCGAAGCAGAGTATGTGGCTGCTGGAAGTTGTTGTGCTCAACTCTTATGGATGAGGCAAACTTTAAAGGATTACGATGTCTCTTGTGACAAAGTGCCTCTTTGGTGTGACAATGAAAGTGCCATCAAGATTTCTCTCAACCCGGTGCAACACTTCAAGACAAAGCATATAGAGATACGGTATCACTTCATCCGGGATCACATAAGGCAGGGAGAGATCGAGCTTCACTACGTCAACACTCATGATAACCTTGCAGATATCTTCACGAAGCCTTTGGATGAAGCAAGATTCCGCGAGTTAAGGCATGAGCTAAATATCATTGATTTGAGCAATGTGGCTTGAGCACGTGCACACCCCACCATACTCATCATATTGTCTAGTCTAGGTGTAGGCATGGAAATAGGGGGAGTGGTGTTCTCTTAATGAACTCATCCTCCCCCCATTATGCATAAATTGATATGCTTTTCACATTCGTCATTTGTGATGACACGTGTGTTTCAAAGATGAGTTTTGGTTATGGGCCCAAGGATAATTCTTCGCGGTGCCATGCCAATTGACTCTAACATTGGTGGCTCTGGCCACCGCCCTCCGTTTTGGTTGGTTTCTGGTTTTCGTGTTTTTCTCGTACTATAGTGTCTTGTTCCATCCCAAGCCATCCCATCCCAGCCATCTACTCCAAATGTACACAAGCTTGTTATCATGGAGTGAGTGGGCACACCCTGGCGGTACAACCGGTGGTTCAAACGGTTCTACCGCTTGATCACTGGGTTTCAGCCGAGCGGTTGTACCGGTCTAGAGCAGGCGGTTCTACCGCTGGTGCTCTGACCTGTACCCCCGGCCGGTACTACCGGTGTTGTTTAGCGGAACTACCGCCTGGCGCGGAAGTACCGCTCCAACCACCTGGCAGCAGCCAGACCGGTACTACCGGTCCCCGGACCGGTACTACCGGTGCTGATCTGGGCGGATATATAAGGCACGGGCTGAAGAGGTTTTCCTCTTCACCCTTTCATTATTTCGCCCCAGCCGCCGGTTACTCCGCTCACTGCCCCGTAGCACCCTCCGGCTCTACGGATCCGTCGGCCCTTCACTGGATCTGCTCCGTGGAGGCCGCCTCTTCTTCGATCTCCTCCCATGGATACCGGTATTGCCCTACTTCTTCTTTGTATTAGGGTTCTTCTTGAATCCTCTTTCTAGGGCAATGCGTGTATTCCTTCATTTTTGGCTAAATGATTTGAGGGAGAGGTCTGTATAGTTTCCTATTCACTTGTGCGTAGTTAGAATAGACACCGTGCATGTAGTTTTGAGATCAGGTAGATCCCTTCATCCTCGTAGATCCGCTCTCAGCGGTACTACCGGTCACAACACCGGTACTACCGCCGGCCGGAACTACCGGTGCTGATACCGGAACTACCGGTTGCTCTGAATCTATATGCATTGCCTCTATTCTTCGTACGTACTAGTGAATTATTCTTCTGATCTTGTGTACATTCCTCTCATCTTTTCTGGGTTGCTATGTGTTCTCCGTGTGCGTTTGCAGGTGGCTCTAGCTCTCGCTCTGGTCAGTTTGCCAAAAGGAAGGCCCATAGGGGCAAGAGGCCAGCCGATGATGAAGATGTTCCCGAGGTTATGATCCCCTCCAAAACAACTCGTCGGGAAAAGTCAGTGGCAGCCAAGCAGCGTGCAGCGCTTCCTATGTACAAATGGAAGCTTTCGGACTGGGAGAAGTTTCGGTTTCAAGACCCCTACACCGTACCACCTCCTCCACGTTGGAATAATCCTCACTTCCGCAATGAGATGCAGTTGAGGATTGTGGATGATATCTTGGAGCACCACAAGAACAAGTTCACCCGTATGTGGTCTATTGACCTTGCCAAGTGGAGAAGCAGCCCCGCTTACTTTGGAGAGGCTCTGGAAGTCTGTGAGGAATTTGATTTGGTCAAGCTCATGGAGCTGCGATGTGACTTTGATGTGGAACTCATTCATCAGTTCTATGCCACTGTCCACTTCGGCAGTGACGATCAGCGTCACCTCTCATTTATGTGCCGGGATGAGTTCTTCCGTGTTCCCTGGAGTGCTTTCTGCAATGCTTTGGGCTATGAGGACACTGGCTTGGAAGGCCAAGGTGGTCTCCGTCCTCACGACCGTGCCAATCCCATGGATAAAGTGAAGCTTGCTCCTCTGTATATCCCTGGTCATGGCATAATAGGTAAATCCAATGACCTTCTGCCAGTTTATGACATTCTTCACCGTGTGTTCCGGTGCGTGCTGCTGCCCAAAGTTGGGAATCAGGATGATATCTATGGCTATCTAGTGGATCTGCTTGTGGCAATGAAGACCAAGCGTGGCAAGGGCATCACTTTTGATGTGTCCAAATGGATGTGGGAGGAGATGTACAACTGTGTTTGGTACCGCAAGGTATCGATCTACGCTCCCTTTGTGATGCGCTTCCTTTACTCAGTTTGGGAAGTGCGGAGGCCTGGAGAGCCTCTTTCTACTCCGGACAGGCTCACGGAGCATAAGGTCAAGGTGCTGAGACAAAAGAAGCATAAAGCTCCTAAATTCGCTGCGGGCAATGAGGAGGATGTCTTTGCTACCTCAGATGATGACGACTTTGAGTTAGAGGCTGGGGCCAAGCCCTCCTGGGTGGAGAAGCTTACTGCCAAGGTCAAGAAGACCTTCTGCCTGCAGGCCCACGTCCAGAAGAAGCTCTACAAGGCTCATGTGAATGAGAAGATGGCACGCCGCCGGCAGATTCAGTTGATGAAGCACCTCAATGTGCCTGATGTGCAGAGTGGCTCCGAGAAGAGCATCACTCCTGAGGACAAGTGGTGCCTTGCCAACTGCTAGTGGTCTGACGATGATCCTACCACCTCCACCACTCGAGCGACTGTGGATGCGATGGAGACTGAGGCTGCGATTGCTGAGGATGATGAGGACACAGAAGACTCTGACGATGGTGACTCGGATGATTCTCTGGCGACAGGCGAGGAGCTGTACTGAGCCCTGGGGCGTTAGTCTCGCTCTTTTTCTTTTTGGTGCTTGATGCCAAAGGGGGAGAGTTGAGTATTGCTATAGGTCACGGGAGTTGCATGCGAGTGTTTCTTGGTGTTGTCTTTGTGTTTCTCTGTGAACTTCCGTAGCATGGTGTAAGGCATGTTATCTTAGTTTCTATGCTCTATCTTAGCTCTATGAACTTCATTACCGTGAACTCCAATTGCATGGTGTAAGACATGTGCCCTTATCTTAATTATCCATGCACTTTCGGTTTTAAGCACTTTGCTTTCATATGATCTGTTGTATATTTGTTTTTATTCTTAGTCACTGGTTGGTTTATAAAACCTAGGGGGAGCATAGATCCTAGTGTAAGCACTTTTGCATTCAAAAAGCAAACTCTATTAAGTGCTCACACTCAGGGGGAGCTCTACCTTCATTCTATAAACTCCTGTGATCGTCTCGTGGTTGTCATCATTCACCAAAAAGGGGGAGATTGTAAGGGCATCTCTTGCCTGAGGTTTTGGTGATGATGACAATCCTTGTTTGGACTAATCGTGTGTCAATATTACTCAGGTTGATAACATGTGGCACAAGACGGTTAGGCTTTCCCTCTTTAAGGAAAAGATCGAAGACGGAGTTTCCGATGCCTTTCTGTTTCTTTTGGTCATAGGAAATCCGTACTATTAAGAGGGAACCCACATCGGAAGGTAATGGGTGAATCAAGTCACGTACAAAGATTCTTTGCACCCACTATATTGCCTCCGTTCGTGGAGAGAGAGGTCCCATTTCATTCCTCCTTATTATAGATTCATCCACAGCGGTAGTACCGCCCTAGTGGGCGGTTGTACCGGTGGCCGGTAGTTCCGGTCAAACCACCGCCCCAAGTACCGCTCAGGGGTGATACCCTCTGTACTGGGTGCGGTGGTAGATCGGTGGTGGCCCGGAAGTACCGGTGTTCTTCTCACAAGACCGGTACTACCCGTGTTCCGAGCGGTAGTACCGCTCTGACTGCCACCACGCAGAAACTATCTGCCAGGCGGTAGTTCCGGCCCAACCACCGTCCCAACTACCGCCCCTGCTTGAAACCTTCTGGTTTCCAAGCGGTAGTTGACCGGAGGTTGGGCGGTAGTTCCAGTTTTCTCCGGAAGACCGGTACTACCGGGTAAGCCACCGGAAGTACCGCCTTAGTGGCACGGGCGCAGGTTTTTTCACTCACCGGTACTACCGGTTGGGATAGCGGAACTACCGGTCCTATGTAAATCTGCACATAACGGTTGGATTGGTGGAGACCCTATTTAAGGAGCCCCTTCTCCCACCTCCACCTTATCTCTTGCCTCTCTCTCTCCACCATTAATGCCATTGAAGCTTTCTTGCCCGATCTCTCTCCCTAGCCAACCAAACTTGTTGATTTGCTAGGGATTGAAGGAGGAGACCTAGATCTACACTTCCACCAAAGGAAACTTGATTCCCCCATACTTTCTAGTGTGGATTTTGTTACTCTTGGGTGTTTGAGCACTCTAGACGGAAGAGGTCACTTCGGAGCCACAATCCATTGTGGTGAAGCTCCGGGGTTTCGTTGGGAGCCTCCAATTAAGTTGTGGAGAGAGCTCCAACCTTGTTTGTAAAGGTCCGGTTGCCGCCTTCAAGGGCACCACTAGTGGATTCACGGCACCTTGCATTGTGTAAGGGCGTGAGGAGAATACGATGGCCCTAGTGGCTTCTTGGGGAGCATTGTGCCTCCACATCGCTCCAACGGAGACGTACTTCCCCTCAAAGGGAAGGAACTTCGATATCACATCCTCGTCTTCACCGTCTCCACTTGTGGTTATTTCTTACCTTTACTTGTGCAAGCATTACTTGTTTAACTCCTATAGCTTGCTTGTGGTGTTGTCTTCCTTACTTTCCATTAGTTGTCTTCTTAGTAGAATATCTAGACAACTTACTTTGACGCTTAATTTAAAGTGGTTAAGAAAAGCTAAAAATTGTTAGTTGCCTATTCACCCCCCCCCCTCTAGTCAACCATATCGATCATTTCACTAGGCTCGTCAAGTGAACCCTAAGTGTATTGCGTGTGTAAATCTAGCTTACACCCGTTGTATGCGAACGTTAGAGCCTATCACACCCGATCATCATGTGGTGCTTTGGAACAACGAACCTTAGCAACGGTGCACAGTTAGGGGGACACAGTTCTTGAAATTTTAGTGAGAGATCATCTTATTTACTACCGTCGTTCTAAGCAAATAAGATGTAAACATGATAAACATCACATGCAATCAAATAGTGACATGATATGGCCAATATCATTTTGCTCCTTTTGATCTTCATCTTCGGGGCTTCATGATCATCATCGTCACCGGCATGACACCATGATCTCCATCATCGTGTCTTCATGAAGTCGTCTCGCCAAACATTACTTCTACTACTATGGCTAACGGTTAGCAATAAAGTAAAGTAATTACATGGCGTTTTCAGTGACACGCAGGTCATACAATAAAATAAGACAACTCCTATGGCTCCTGCCGGTTGTCATACTCATCGACATGCAAGTCGTGATTCCTATTACAAGAACATGATCAATCTCATACATCACATATATATCATTCATCACATCCTTTTGGCCATATCACATCACACGGCACATGCTGCAAGAACAAGTTAGACGTCCTCTAATTGTTGTTGCAAGTTTTTTTACGTGGCTGCTATAGGTTTCTAGCAAGAACGTTTCTTACCTACGCCAAAACCACAACGTGATATGCCAATTACTATTTACCCTTCATAAGGACCCTTTTCATCGAATCCGATCCGACTAAAGTGGGAGAGACAGACACCCACTAGCCACCTTATGCAACTAGTGCATGTCAGTCGGTGGAACCTGTCTCACGTAAGCGTACGTGTAAGGTCGGTCCGGGCCGCTTCATCCCATGATGCCGCCGAATCAAGATAAGACTAGTAGCGGCAAGTAAATTGACATGATCTACGCCCACAACAATCTTTGTGTTCTACTCGTACATAGTAACTACGCATAGACCTAACTCTGATACCACTGTTGGGGATCGTTGCAGAAAATCAAAAAAATTCCTACGCATCACCAAGATCTATCTGTGGAGTCCACTAGCAATGAGAGGGGAGTGCATCTTCATACCTTTGAAGATCGCGAAGCGAAAGCGTTACAAGAACGCGGATGAAGGAGTCGTACTCATAGCGATTCAGATCGCGGTTGGTTCCGATCTAAGCGCCGAACAACGGCACCTCCGCGTTCAACACACGTGCAGCCCGGTGACGTCTCCCACGCCTTGATCCAGCAAGGGTTGAGGGAGAAGTTCGGGAAGACTCCGTCCAACAGCAGCACGATGGCAAGGTGGTGATGGAGGAGCGTGGCAATCCCGCAGGGCTTCGCCAAGCACCGCGGGAGAGGAGGAGGACTTGGGAGAGGGGGAGGGCTGCGCCAGGGCTTGGGTGCGGCTGCCCTCCCACCCCCCCCACATATATATAGGGGCAAGGGAGAGGGGGGCCGGCCCCCTCAGATCCAATCTGAGGAGGGGGCGGCGGCCAGGGGGGTGCCTTGCCCCCCAAGGCAAGGGGGGCGCCCCCCCTTAGGGTTCCCCCAAACCCTAGGCGCATGGGCCCTAGGAGGGAGGCGCCCAGCCCACTCAGGGTCTGGTCCCTCTCCACATACAACCCATAGGGCCCTCCGGGGCAGGTGGACCCTCCCGGTGGACCCCCGGGACCCCTACGGTGGTTCCGGTACAATACCGGTAACCCCCAGAATTATTCCGGTGACCGTATGATGACTTCCCATATATAATCTTTACCTCCGGACCATTTCGGAACTCCTCGTGACGTCCGGGATCTCATCCGGGACTCCGAACAACATTCAGTAACCACGTACATCTATTCCCTATAACCCTAGCGTCATCGAACCTTAAGTGTGTAGACCTTACGGGTTCGGGAATCATGCAGACATGACCGAGACATCTCTCCGGCCAATAACCAACAGCGGGATCTGGATACCCATGTTGGCTCCCACATGTTCCACGATGATCTCATCGGATGAACCATGATGTCAAGGATTCAATCAATCCCGTATACGATTCCCTTTGTCTATCGGTGTAGTACTTGCCTGAGATTCGATCGTCGGTATACCGATACCTTGTTCAATCTCGTCATGGCAAGTCTCTTTACTCGTTTCGTAACACATCATCCTGTGACCAACCCCTTAGTCACATTGAGCTCATTATGATGATGTCTTACCGAGTGGGCCCAGAGATACCTCTCCGTCATACGGAGTGACAAATCCCAGTCTCGGTTCGTGCCAACCCAACAGATGCTTTCGGAGATACCCGTAGTGTACCTTTATAGCCACCCAGTTACGTTGTGACGTTTGGCACACCCAAAGTATTCCTACGGTATCCGGGAGTTGCACAACCTCATGGTCTAAGGAAAGGATACTTGACATTGGAAAAGCTTTAGCATACGAACTACACGATCTTGTGCTAGGCTTAGGATTGGGTCTTGTCCATCACATCATTCTCCTAATTATGTGATCCTGTTATCAATGACATCCAATGTCCATGGTCAGGAAACCGTAACCATCTGTTGATCAACGAGCTAGTCAACTAGAGGCTTACTAGGGACACGTTGTGGTCTATGCATTCACACATGTATCACCGTTTCCGGATAATACAATTAGAGCATGAACAATAGACAATTATCATGAACAAGGAAATATAATAATAACCATTTTATTATTGCCTCTAGGGCATATTTCCAACACAACCACCTCTCTATTCCACCCATAGTGCTATGTCCATGGCTCACGCTCATGTATTGCGTGAAAGTTGAAAGGTTTGAAAGAATAGAGTATGAAAACAAGTGCTTGGCTGAAATCGGGGTTGTGCATGATATGAATATTTTGTGTGATGAAGAGGGAGCATAGCCAGACTATATGATTTTGTAGGGATAACTTTCTTTAGCCATAGTATTTTGAGAAGACATGATTGCTTTGTTAGTATGTTTGAAGTATTATTATTTCTTATGTCAATATAGACTTTTATCTTGAATCTTTCAGATCTGAACATTCATGCCACAGTTAAGAGAATTACATTGAAAACTATGTTGGTTAGCATTCCACATCAAAAATTCTTTTTTTATCATTTACCTACTCGAGGACGAGCAGGAATTAAGCTTGGGGATGCTTGATACGTCTTCAACGTATCTATAATTTTTGATTGTTCCATGCTATTATTTATGATGTCCTGGATGTTTAATGGGCTTTGTCATACACTTTCATATCATTTTTGGGACTAACCTACTAACCCAAAGGCCCGGTCCAGATTGCTGTTTTTTTGCGTGTTTCAGGGTTTTGCAGAAAAGGAATATCAAATGGAGTCCAACGGAATGAAACCTTCGGGGGAGATATTTTTGGAGAAAATCACGCACGAGAGACTTGAGAACCACGGAGTAGGGGCTACGAGGTACCCATGAGGGTGGGGGCGCGCCCTCCTACCTCGTGGGTCCCTCGTGAGTCCCCCGGTGTCCTCCTTCCTCCTATATAAGCCTACGTACCCCAAAACCATCAGCAACAGAGAGAAAACCCTAATTCCACCGCCGTAACTTTCTGTTCCCGTGGGATCCCATCTTGGAGCCTGTTCCGGAGCTCCGCCGGAGGGGGGATCCATCTCGGAGTGCTTCTACATCATCATCATCACCCTCACCATGAGTTGTGAGTAGTTTACTACAGACCTTCGGGTCCATAGCTAGTATCTAGATGGCTTCTTCTCTCTCTTTGGATCTCAATACAAAGTTCTCCTCGGTCTTCGAGGAGATCTATTCGATGTAATCTCTTTTTGCGGTGTGTTTGTCGAGATCCAATGAATTGTGGGTTTATGATCAAGATTATCTATGAGAAATATTTGGTTCTTTTCTGAACTCTTTATGTGTGCTCATAATATCCTTGCAAGTGTCTTCGAATTATTGGTTTGGTTTGGCCTACTAGATCTATAGTTCTTGCAACGGGAGAAGTGCTTGGCTTTGGGTTCAATCTTGCGGTGTCCTTTCCGAGTGACAGTAGGGGCAGCAAGGCACGTATTGTATTGTTGCCATCGAGGATAAAAAGATGGGGTTTATATCATATTGCTTGAGTTTATCCCTCTACATCATGTCATCTTGCTTAAGGCATTACTCTGTTCTTATGAACTCAATACACTAGATGCATGCTGGATAGCGGTCGATGTGTGGAGTAATAGTAGTAGATGTAGACATGAGTTGGTCTACTTGTCTCAGACTTGATGCCTATATACAATGATCATGCCTAGATAGTCTCATAATTATTCGCTTTTCTATCAATTGCTCGACAGTAATTTGTTTACCCGCCGTAGAACATCGCTATCACGAGAGAAGCCACTAGAGAACACTATGGCCCCCGGGTCTATTCTCAACATATCAATCTACATCTACTTTACTTTTTCCGCTTTTACTTTCTGTTCTTATAAACAAAAATACCAAAAATATAAACTATCATCTCTATCAGATCTCACTTTCGTTAGTGACCGTAAAGGGATTGGCAACCCCTTATCGCGTTGGCTACAAAGTTCTTATTTGTTTGTGCAGGTGCGAGGGACTCGTGCGTGGTCTCCTACTGGATTGATACCTTGGTTCTCAAAAACTGAGGGAAATACTTATGCTACTGTACTACATCTCCCTTTCCTCTTCGAGGGAATACAACGCAAGCTCGAGAAGTAGCATAATGCTACCGTCGTACTAAGCAAAATAAGAAGCATAATAAGATAAACATCACATGCAATCAAAATATGTGACATGATATGGCCATCATCATCTTGTGCTTTTGATCTCCATCTCCAAAGCATCGTCATGATCTCCATCGTCACTGACTTGACACCATGATCTTCATCGTAGCGTCGTGGTCGTCTCGCTAACTATTGCTACTACTACTATCGCTAACTCATAGTGATAAAGTAAAGCAATTACATGGCGTTCACAATTCATACAATAAAGAGACAACCATCAGGCTCCTGCCGGTTGTCGATAATTTACGAAACATGATCATCTCATACAATAACATATAACTCATCACGTCTTGACCATATCACATCACAACATGCCATGCAAAAACAAGTTAGACGTCCTCTACTTTGTTGTTGCAAGTTTTACGTGGCTGTTACGGGCTTAGCAAGAACCGTTCTTACCTACGCATACAAAACCACAACGATTTTTCGTCAAGTGTGCTGTTTTAACCTTCACAAGGACCGGGCGTAGCCACACTCGGTTCAACTAAAGTGAGAGAGACAGACACCCGTCGATCACCTTTAAGCAACGAGTGGTCACAACGGTGAAATCAGTCTCGCGTAAGCGTACGCGTAATGTCAGTCCGTGCCGCATCATCTCACAATACCGCTGAATCAAAGTATCACATGTTGGTAAGTAGTGTGACTATTATCGCCCACAACTCATTGTGTTCTACTCGTGCATATCATCTACGCATAGACCTGGCTCGGATGCCACTGTTGGGGAACGTAGTATTTCAAAAAATTTACCTACGATCATGCAAGATCTATCTAGGAGAAGCATAGCAACGAGCGGGAGAGTGTGTTCACGTACCCTTGTAGACCGAAAACAGAAGCGTCTAGTGACACGGTTGATGTAGTCGAACGTCTTCGCGATCCAACCGATCCAAACACCGAGCATACGGCACCTCCGCGTTCAGCACACATTCAGCTCGATGACGTCCCACAAGCTCTTGATCCAGTTGAGCGTCACGGGAGAGTTTCGTCAGCACGATGGTGTGGTGAGGGGTGATGATGAAGTTACCGGCGTAAGTCTTCGCCTAAGCACTGCAACGATATGACCGAGGTGTGTAACTGTGGAGGGGGCACCGCACACGGCTAAAACTGATGTTTACTTATGTGTCTAGGGTGCCCCCTGCCCCTGTATATAAAGGAGCAAGGGGAGGAGGCGGCCGACCCTAGGAGGAGGCGCACCAAGGAGGAGTCCTACTCCTACTAGGAGTAGGACTCACCTTTCCTAGTAGGAGTAGGAGAAGAAGGGAGGATGAGAAGAGGAGAAGGAAGCAGGGGGCGCCGCCCCTCCCCCTAGTCCAATTCGGACTAGGCTAGGGGGCGTGCGGCCCAGCTCCTCTCTCTCTCCCCTAAAGCCCAACAAGGCCCATGCACTCCCCGGGGGGGGGGGGTCCGATACCCCTTCGGTACTCCGGTTTTATCCGAAACTCTTCCGAAACACTTACGGTGTCCGAATATAGTCGTCCAATATATCAACATTTACGTCTCAACCATTTTGAGACTCCTCGTCATGTCCGTGATCACATCCGGACTCTGAACTACCTTCGGTTCATCAAAACATAAACTCATAATACCGATCGTCATCGAACGTTAAGCGTGCGGACCCTACGGGTTCGAGAACTATGTAGACATGACCGAGACTCATCTCCGGACAATAACCAATAGCGGAACCTGGATGCTCATATTGGTTCCTACATATTCTACGAAGATCTTTATCGGTCAAACCGCATAACAACATACGTTGTTCCCTTTGTCATCAGTATGTTACTTGCCCGAGATTCGATCGTCGGTATCATCATACCTAGTTCAATCTCGTTACCGGCAAGTCTCTTTACTTGTTCCGTAATACATCATCTCGTGACTAACTCATTAGTCATTTGATTGCAAGGCTTATTATGATGTGTATTACCGAGAGGGCCCAGAGATACCTTTCTGACACTCGGAGTGACAAATCCTATTCTCGATCTATGCCAACACCACAAACACCTTCGGAGACACCTGTAGAGCATCTTTATAACCACCTAGTTACGTTGTGATGTTTGATAGCACACAAGGTGTTCCTCCGGTATTCGGGACTTGCATAATCTCGTAGTCATAGGAACATGTATAAGTCATGAAGAAAGCAATATCAGTAAAACTAAACGATCAAGTTGCTAAGCTAACAGATGGGTCTTGTCCATCACATCATTCTCCCAATGATGTGATCCCGTTCATCAAATGACCACATGTATATTGTTAGAAAACATAATCATCTTTGATTAACGAGCTAGTCAAGTAGAGGCATACTAGGGACACTCTGTTTTGTCTATGTATTCACACATGTACTAAGTTTCCGGTTAATAGAATTCTAGCATGAATAATAAACAGTTATCATGATATAAGGAAATATTAATAACAACTTTTTTATTGCTTTTAGGGCATATTTCCTTCACTACCAAATATGAAGGAGGGGAAGAAGACTAAGTTTAGTGTCAGCACCATGGAGCCCAAGGTTTGGTTCCACATCACCGATGCAACTAGAATATGTTGCGAGTCCAACGAGTATGGGCAGGAACTACTTCATGCCGTGTGATTGCACTTTCCATTAGTTCACCAACAATCTTTTGTTCCCCCTTTTGTTGTGATCCTTCTTTTAGTTTCATTTTGGGGATAGGCGAGGAGGAGAGGTCATGTCATCCCGAGTTCTAAGATTCGATATTGATGTTGTGTTTGGTTGGTGTGTTCCGTGCGATTTGTTTCTGTTTTGTGTTGATTTGATTGATTTTTTGGGGTTATGGTTGTTGTGATAGTGCCTAGGTGCCACAGTTCGTTTTTGAAGTGCGGAGCGCGGTGCCGTTTATCTCTTTAATAGGGGCGGCTCACAATTTTTATTGTTGCTTCTCTGTGTTTGGTGGTTGAAGTCTTCCAGTTTCTTTATTTCTCTACTGCATATGCCTTTGTTCTTCTTTATGTCGCTCACCCGTGTTTCGGCAATACAAGAAACACTGAAGCAACCCTAGGACGATCGCTCCACGTGAAAACAACATTAACCTTTTTTAGGAACAATATCAGTATCAACAATTTTAGCTTACCCCGGAGCAGGAAGCCTTTCCCCGCCAG